>OZ025292.1:460895263-462095263 GCA_964019185.1 Maratus speculifer
ACGAAAAAAAAGGGTCCTACTGATAAGGTAATTGTTTATAACTCAAATTCCAATAAATTGAGCGTAAAAAGACATCATACGTCCTTTCAAGTATCCCCTCAGCAAGTTTCATGGTTATACTTTTAAAAATGTGTCTGAAATTGTATCAGAAAAATTCCAGCTGTTGATGGTGGAAAAGCTGAAAAAGTTTATTGGATTCGTTTGTAAAGTTACAGATTTCTGTAGCTTTACAAAAATAATTAGTTTGCTAGATTTACAATTTCAACGAAAGAAAATGTTTAAGAAGGAACTGTATCATTGATTTATAATAAATCTACTTAATTAGTGACAATAAAAAATACACCTTAGGTTCGTAAGTCTAACTCTTAAACAAATCATATTTAACCTAAAGTTAACAAAATACTATTTCTATCAAACTCAGTCGTAGAAATTGTTAAAATTAAACTTTAATCGTACATGTAAGCAAGTAATAAAGATTGTTATTAGGGTAAAGTTATCAATGGGCTCTTTGCTAGTATTCCAAAATAATAAAAAAAAAAAGCAAAATTTATTCCATTTTGACTCTATCATAGAATTTCCCCATAAAATCTAAACTCAACATCATTTTCACAATATCAACATTTATATATCTACCTTTCATATCTGTTTTCACCTTTTCAAAAAAATTGCTATTTTAATTAGATCATTTTGATTCAAAACTTGAAGTCTCGGTGTTATTAGCTGAAACAGATACTAAACTATTTATGATCTTTTAAGTGTAAATCAAATTTCGTAAATGAAATCAAAATTCACCGGGTTTTATAACAGACAGATATTCTTGATTTATTGTTTTCCCTTTTAATGTGAAAATGGCAAAATAATTAATAAAAGTAATTAATTTTTTTCCTTTGCTTTAAATAGAAATGAAGTACTACTGTTGCCATAATTAGAAAGAATGCATTAAAAACTAAAAAAAAAAAAAAAAATTAATGTTTCAAAAATAAATTAAGATACATTTTTCAAACGAATTGCATTTAAAAGTACAGTGAAACCTCCAAATAAAGGACACTCCGAATAAGGGACACCTCTATTTAAGGGACAAAACTTCCGGTCCCATAGGTGTCCCTTATTCAGAGGTTTCACTGTATATTTTTATCCGTATACGATGGTGTAAAAATTTAACATGTACGATGTTTAGAAGTTTAAAAATTTCCAAAAGCAAAAATTGCAAAACCGAAACTTTATTTCACATTTCAAAATGTTGCCATTCGCAAAATGAGGTGTGCGTTACGCACAGGTACGTTCGGCCTTTATAATATTGATTGATACGACACGAGTCGAATTCAACGAATGAAAAGGATTAAAAGGACAAATTGACCAAATGCATTAAAAAAAAATAATAATAAAAGCAAAAATAATGACACCAGTAAACCCCTATTACAGTGTCTGATATAACTCTCGAAAAGTTGTTTATCTATAAATTACTGTTTTTTTATATATATATATCATTAGCCTAGGAATATGAATGTTTAATGCACAGCGCATGTAATATTTGACTCACTGAAATCATCCTAAAAATGATGTTTATTTACGACTTATCCCGTCGACCCATTTCGCCAAATTATACAAATCGCCAAACTCATAGCCAAATTATACATATTGACGTGGTTTTTATTTTAAATAACGAAAAAAAAAAAAATAATTAGTAGAATATTAATAAAAATACAAATAAAAAGTCGACATAAAAATCGCTTAAGGACACTTTAAATACGTGTATCGTATTTAAATGTCATTGGATGTGACATTCACGATCCCCCATTATTGGCATTTAATCTTATAGTTTGGCGATAATTTTTTAGTCGACGGGATAACCTAATTGTACCATATTATTAATTTAAATATAGAATTTCTTTGAGAATATCCTTTTCTAAAGAGTCGTTGTAATTCGTAAAATTACAATTTTGTTAATATTGTTATTACTAGTATCATTTTGACTTACTTACAATTTGCAAAAAATCTTTACTTGTTGATAAAAAAAAAAAAAAAAAGTGAAGGTCAGATTCAGCGGTACAGAATACTCAAGGATCCTTTATCGAAAACTAAAAAACACGACATAACCCAAATTGTGCGGGTTAACGTATTCTAAGAACCATTTAAAATAGGCATCATTCATTTTTTTAAAAGAATGGATCATTATCATCATTTTATTTAACAAAAAATCTTTTTTTTTTTTCATATTTTCCATTATTATTATGTCAAGATAATTAAAGATTTTAAATTTATATTGCAATATTACTTTTAGTCTCAACCATTTTTTTTTTTTTTTTTTAATATATCTGACAAAATTATTTTTCTTACTCAATTTTTGAATGACCCCTCATTGGCAACAAGAAATTGGCTCCCACTTTAAACAGCTTTAATTCGGTCCATTTTAATCGCAGAATAACAGGACTTTTTCTTTTGTCTTACTTTGGCAGTGTAAGCAGGAAACTATGACTGCATACAACTTATAGATCCGGGAGACTGTATAAATATTTAAATTTTGTCATTTTTAAATGCAAGTTTTTATGGATCCAAATCACATGAAAAAATATTATTTTAACTCATTTAAAGCATTTTTGTAATCGGAACTGTATGTCTATATGACTCACGAGACATCTTCTCTAGAAGAAAATCAAAAACGGGACAATAACTGCTAAATTAAACTTTCCCATTACATACCGGGTGTCCCAAAAATGACTGATGGATTTTAAAATTCAATAACTTGCAAACGGTGACAACTATTTAAAATTTTTTTGCAAGAGGGTTATGTATAATGTCAGGAGTTTTTTCCCTGTAATTTTTTATTTTAGTTCGAATTTCAAACAATAGGTGGCGCTGACGGCGATTGAAGGCCAGGTCGACGCTTCACTCAGCACTGATCACCTGGCTTTCAATCGCCGTCAGTGCCACCTATTGTTTGAAATTCGAACTAAAATAAAAAATTACAGGGAAAAAACTCCTGACATTATACATAATCCCTCCTGCAAACATTTTTTAAATAGTTGTCACCATTTGCAAGTTATTGAATTTTAAAATCCATATATATATATATATATATATATATATATATATATATATATATATATATATATATCAACCGACAGATCCAATATAGGGCTCTTCAAAAGTATTGCGATACATGTTTGGCTGTTGAAAGTAACAGTTATTTTCCTAAATAATGAAGTTTTGTTAAAAGTTTCAGGTTTCAAGTGTTGGAAAGTGTTCTATGGTCTTTCCGTAACGCATTATTTTTCTTAATTGTTACGGGACCCTTCCGTGGCCCCTTTGAAAACGAGCGCGACCCGGGTCCGGACCACTCGCTATATTTAGGAAACTTTCTCGATTCGACCCAGAAAAAGATATTACATTTTGCCATGATTATTAAATATCTGAAAAGTAATTGTTGTCCTCGGTAAAGAATTGGGAAATCTGAATCTTTTTATTAGTTGAATTCGTTTTTCGATTGGTCCATACTTTAATGTCTAGAAATGAAATACTTCTGTTGCCACGATGACAAAAAAAAAAAAAAGCATTAAAAAATTACAAAAAATTTAATAACTTAAAGACAAATTGAGATGCAGCTTTCAAACAAATTGCATTTAAAAGAATTTTTTTTTCTCTCTATACGACGCTGTAAAAATTAAAGATGTGCGATGGTTAGAAGTTTAAAAATTGGCACTACCGAAAATTGTGAAACTGAAATTTCATTTAACATTTGTATAGGATGGGTGCAGGAATATTAATTTTTAATCCATGGCGTAAACCACGTTTTTTTCATCCTAAAAATGATGTTTATAATTAATTTAAACTTTAGAGCGTCTTTAAAATGATAGTCTTTGAAAACATAATTTTCCAAATAGTCGTTGTAATTGGTTTCATTACAATTATTTTATTTTATTTTATTATTTTTCTTTTCAGAATTCAGGCCTTTTATTATTATTATTATTATTATTACGACTACTGTTTCGAATATGAATAAATGTAAAGTTTCCCTCCGTCCCCCCCTCCCCCCCCCCCAAAAAAAAAAATCAAGTTTAAGGGTATATTCCGATCCAAACTGCTTAATATCTGATTTATTTTTAAATTAATTTTTGCTCGCAAAGGCACCAAACTTTCAAATTTTGTTATTTAGAAATTACACAAGGTGCCATGATTGTCGAATTTATGATAAATGCAGAAAATGTTGCAAAAAAAAAAGTTGTCAAAAACGGATTTTTAAACCAGATTTTCGGAAGCGGGAGATCTGGGAACGAAAAAACGGGTCACGCTGAGAAAATTGTAATGGATTGAGCGAAAAGGGAAATCACACACTCTTCAAAAATCACCTCAGCAAGTTTCATATTACCTTTAAAACTGTGTCTGAAAATGTATCGGGAAATTTCGAGCGGTTGAAGATGGAAAATCAGTTTATCGATTGCACCCTTAAACTTAGGAATTTGTCTTCAGAAGGATGGGACAAATTCAGAAGAAGAGAGCCGATTGTGAATCCGAAACATCTCCGAAAGCAGAACGGTTTCAAAATGGAGTCAGCACTGCTTTTTTCTCTCAGAAGAGAGTTATTTCGCTTTCGAACGGAGAGCAAGAGAGGTCGGTTCGCGCAGGGTTATTGATTTTTCCCTTATCCCTGCAAAACTCCTTTCCTAGCAACAAGGGGAGGAGGGTGGGAAAAGCTCAGCGGCGCTGGGAAAAAGAAATGAAAGAGAAAGGGTAGCACTAACACTTCCACGTAGCATAAACATATATGTCTTATATACTCTTATATAAACATATATGTCTTGTGATATCTTAAATATTTAGCAGCTTAAAAATTTGCAGTTCCGAAAATTGTAAAACTGAAATTTCATTTAAAATTTGTCTGTGATGTATCCAGGAATAGGAATGTTGAATCCATGTCGTACTTGTCAATCTAAAGAACTCCGTTCAATAAAAATGTACATTTTAAACAGTTAAAGTTGTCTATCTTTAATTTACTTTTTTTTTTTTTTTTTTATTATTGTTGGTCTAAGAATGTTAATGGCGTACATAATGACTCGTTATAATCATCCTAAAAATGATGTTTATTATTATTTATTTAAATATAGAATTTATCTTTAAAATTTAAGTCTTTGAAAATATTATTTTCCAAATAGTCGTTGTTATTTTTTTTTCCTTCCTGTATTATAAAGGCCAAACGTAACGCATACGTCATTTTGTGAATGGCAACATTTCCGGTGAAATTTCGGCTTTGCAATTTTTGCTACTGCAAATTATTAAACTTCTAAACATCGCACACTTTCAATTTTTATACCGTGTCGTCTAGGGGAAAAATGCACTTTTAAATGCAATTTGTTTCAAAGCTGTAATTGAATTTATTCTTGAGATTATTTATTCGGCGCTGGGAAAAAAGAAATGAAAGGGAAAGGACGGCCTCCACGTACACTGTTAAAAATTTGAAATTTTGCTGCATCGTCACTGCACTGCTCTTATAAAAAACGATTCCTTCAATGGATTAGGGAGTCATGAGGGAATAAAATAAAAATTGTATGAAAAATGAGAAAGTTTACTAAATATTTTTTCATTGCGCATGCGTGAACGCTATAAAAATTTATATTGCATCATGTATTAGCTCAATGTATCGAGCCAATTTTGTGAAAGTCTCAAAAACATTATGAAAGTGAACGTCGATAGAATAAGCTCAAAATCCGCTGTTCCCAAATGAAGCCAAAACATGAGGGGTTGTATCCAAATGCAATACAGTATATATATGTAACAATATATATGTACGTGCCATATTGTGTATTGTATATTGGCACAAATGAATGGATATATGCATATATAGATCTCACAATCATGCTGTATATATTAACTTTAATCTATTATTTAATCTGCATTTAGTTACATTATCTACGTGTTCGTATATTTCCTTGTACACGAAAAAATATGGCTATAATAATTTTGCCTGTGTTAAAAAAAAAAAGAAAGAAATATATATTTTTTATTGATTATTATATCACATTTGCATGCATGAAAGATCCCAATTTTACTTTTATCGTATTTAAGCTATGGCAACAAGAAAGAAAATGGAAGTCAATTTTACATTAACTATATTATTTGAATTATTTATCCAAATAATGAAATATTGAGATTATGAAAATTGTATTCTAAAGAAATTTAAAAAAAGAACATATAGCCTTTTCAATGTTATGAATTATATTATGTAATACAAATGATATATTTTTCTTTATTTACTTTAAATAATAATAGTAATATTGTAGGTTATTATTGTCCAAATTTCAATTCTAGGAAAATATTAATGCACATAAAACACTCGTTTAAACTCCTTTTATTGAGCATTAAAAATTTTGGTAAATTAAAAAAAAAAAAGTGTTTTTATTTCGGTTGTTTATTTTTACTAATCAATTGTTGATCATAAACTAACCAAACTAACTATTTAAACTAAATGATGTTTTTATATTTAGTTTATGCAGTTTTAATTTACATGGGAAGAGTTTTAAATCTCCACTCTTCTTTTTTCGCTGTTTCAGTGTTTGTATACAGAGATATTATTAATGCAGTTATTTATAAATATTAACAAAAGCATATATTTTTATCTTTACATGTGCATATACGTCTTTTTGATTGTAAAATAAAATTAAACTATTTTTTGACCACTTTGTTTTCTTGTTTTTCAAGAAATAACCATTATTTGCTAATTAGTTATATTGATTTCTTTTCTTAAAAGTTAAAATGGTTTATTATTATAAAAAGTTTTATTGTAAATAAATATAAATGTATTATATATAAAATAGAGAACCAATGTCCATTGCAAATATATATTCAAAATGTTTCACATTTAATATTTTAATCTATAAAAGAGAAACATTAGAAAAATTAAAAAATATATATATATATTCAATTGAATAAATGAAAATAGTTATAAAAATTCTCTAAAAGAATGTACAAGTTTAGAATAACCGAATTAATGTTTAAAAGGCATCCGTTTAAACATTTTATTCGTTTAAGGAGAAATAATAATAATAATAATAATAATAAAAATTCTAGTAAAGAAATAAATTGTATAGATTTATTTAATTTTGGTGTTTTTAATTCAGAAATTTTAAATGTCTAACATTTAATTTTTTAATCTATAAAAGAGAAACATTAGAAAAAAAAATAAAAAAGAATAAATATATTCATTTCAATAAATGAAAATAGTTATAAAAATTCTTTAAAAGTTATTCTAAAACCTTCTTTATACAAGGCACCCGTTAACATTTTATTCGTATAAAGGGAAATAGAAATTAAAATTTTGATAAAGAAATAAATTTTATAGATTTTAGTTAATTTTGATGATTTTAATTTTGAAATTTAAAGTATTCAACATTTATTTTTTTTAATCTATAAAAGAGAAACATTATAAAATTAAAAAAAAATAAATATATATATTTAATTGAATAAATGAAAATATAAAAATTCTTTTAGGTTATTCTAAAGCCTTCTTTATACAAGGCACCCGTTTAAACATTTTATTCGTATAAAGGGAAATAGAAATTAAAATTTTGATAAAGAAATAAATTTTATAGATTTTAGTTAATATTGATGTTTTTAATTTTGAAATTTAAAGTATTCAACATTTTTTTTTTTTTTTTTTTTTTTTTTTTTTTTGATCTATAAAAGAGAAACATTAGAAAAATTTTAAAAAAATGAATAAATATATTTAATTGAATAAATGAAAATATAATTTTTTTTAAGTTATTCTAAAACCTTTTTTATACAAGGCACCCGTTTAAACATTTTATTCGTATAAAGGGAAATAGAAATTAAAATTTTGATAAAGATATAAATTTTATAGATTTTAGATAATTTTGATGTTTTTAATGTTGAAATTTAGAGTATTCAACATTTATTTTTTTTAATGTATAAAAGAGAAACATTAGAAAATTTTAAAAAAATGAATAAATATATTTAATTGAATAAATGAAAATATAAAAATTCTTTAAAAGTTATTCTAAAACCTTCTTTATACAAGGCACCCGTTTAAACATTTTATTCGTATAAAGGGAAATAGAAATTAAAATTTTGATAAATAAATAAATTTTATAGATTTTAGTTAATTTTGATGTTTTTAATTTTGAAATTTAAAGTATTCAACATTTATTTTTTTAATCTATAAAAGAGAAACATTAGAAAATTAAAAAAAAAAAAAAAAAAAAAAAAAAAAGGAATAAATGTATTAAATTGAATAAATGAAAATAGTTATAAAAATTCTTTAAAATTTATTCTACAGCCTTCTTTATACAAGGCTGTAATATTAAATGCTATTGTATCTTTAAACAAGGCTATTGTATTACTTTCATATTAAACATTTTATTCATGTAAGGTGAAATAGAAATAAAATTTCGGTAAAGAAATAAATTTTATAGATTTTGGTTAATTTTGGTGCTTTTAATTTAGAAATTTAAAATGTTTAACATTTATTTTATTTTTTTTTTAAATCTATAAAACAGAAACATTAGAAAAAAAAAAAAAGAGAATAAATATTTTCTATAGAATAAATGAAAATAGTTATAAAAATTCTCTAAAAATTATTCTATAGCTTTCTTTATATAAGGATATTATATCGTTAAACAAGGCTATTATATTATTTATACTAAACATTTTATTCATATAAGGGGAAATAGAATGTAAAAATTGGGTAAAGTAATACATTTTTACAGATTTTAGTTAATTTTGGTGTTTTCAATTTAGAAATTTAAAAAGTTTATTATTTAATTTTTTTAAAATCTATAAAAGAGAAAAATCAGAAAATAAAAAAAAAGAATAAGAAATACATTCAATTGAATAAGTGAAAATAGTTATAAAAATTCTTTAAAAGTTATTCTACAGCCTTCTTTATACAAGGCTATTATATTAAAAATTATTGTATCCGTTAACAAGAATTATTTATATTAAACATTTTATTCATGTAAGGGGAAATAAAAAATAAAATTTTTGATAAAGTAATAAATTTTAGTTATTTTTCGTGTTTTTAAATTAGAAATTTAAAATGTTTAACATTTATCTTTTTTAATCTATAAAAGAGAAACATAGAAATTTTTTAAAAATAGTGAATATATTCAATTGAGAATAAATGAAAACAGTTATAAAAAAATTTTAAAAGTTATTCTACAGCTTTCTTTGTACAAGGCATGCGTTTAAACATTTTAGTCATGTAAGGGGAAAATAAAAAATAAAATTTCGATAAAGTAATGAATTTTATAGATTTTAGTTAATTTTGGTGTTTTAAAAGGATAATTTCTTTTGCCTTTGTAATTTTTTTTTTTTTTTAAGCTTTTTTGGCGTTGAGGGAGGGGGATGGGGATTTTTCAATTCGGAAATATCTCTACATTTATAGTGTGAGAACATCCTATTTGTGCATTTTATAATTCTACAAAATACTAAGAAAACAATTAAAAATAATAAGATTTGAGAGGAATTATAAATATTGCACAAAATCCTTGTCAATTCAAATTTAATTAATCCTTCAAAAATTTATTAGATGACTATGTAAATCTTTTAATTTAGTTTTAAACTATGTATGTAAAATTTTGATGAATTTATATAGTGGCAGATGAAGGGTTAAAATGGACTCGGCGGCGGGTGTGACTTTTTTGTTTCTGGAAAACGACGAACGTGATTCTGAGAATGACTTTTTAAATGACATAGTGTCACGCACTCGAAAAACCGACGCAACAAAAGTCGAATTTTGCAAGTTTGGAGATATTTTTGTCTCCTTTCGCAAAACGTGTAAAACGATCGTCGACACGTTCGGTGAAATCGTAACCCGATAGTACAGGGCACGTTTCCGCACAAAAGTTCCTCCCTTCCATTCTACTTTGTGTTGCACAATACTGATTTTTATAATAGCTGATAATATATATTGATTTTAGTTGTATCTGTAGTGCTTGCTTCGCTACTACAGGCGATTTCGAGTTATGCTCGTGGAAACAGAGTCCATTGACATCGATCTTGCACACCGTACCCCCTCCCCCCCCCCCAAAAAAAAAAAAAAACTAATTAAGCAAATTGCAATGACTATTTTGAAAATGATATATTCAAAGACTAAAATTTTAAAAAGGCTTATAAATAAGTTTTATAATTTAAATTAATAATAATAATAAACATCATTTTTTTAGGCCATACATTAAACATTAATTATCAGAGATGGTAACTATACCAATGACTATAAAAAAACCCAGTAGTTTATAACTGTACAACTTTAACTGTTTAAAATGTGCAATTTTATCGATTTCTGAACGCCTCCTATTACGTAACACAAGGATTAAAGCATTCATATTCCTGGAAACATCCTAAACAAATTTTAAATGAAATTTCAGTTTTAAAATTTTCGGAATTGCCAATTTTTAAACTTCAAAACATTGCACATTTTAAATTTTTACACCGTTGCGTAGAGAAAAATATGCACTTTTTAATGAAATTTGTTTGAAACCTGTATTTCAATTTGTTTTCGAGTTATCTTTTATTATTATTATTATTATTATTATTTTGGCATTGTGGCAACAGAAGTATTTCATTTTTGACATAAAACATGAACCCATCGGAAAACTAATAAAATAAAAAACAGAAGTATACCATTTTTGGACGTAAAACATGGACCCATCAGAAAAGAAATAAAATAAAATAAGTTGCGGAATTCAACCAATAAAAAGATTCAGATTTCCCAATTCTCTACCGAGAAAAACAACTATTTTTCCAAATAGTTTTAAAAAAAATCCAACCGGATTAAGCTTTGAGGGAGGCTAGCATATTCCAGAGGTCTATCTTTTCAATATTTTTCCTGAAATGTCGGTCCGACTTTTTTTTTTTTTTTTTTAACCTAATAGAAAACGGACGAGATGTGTCGAGTCCGGTATACATTTTTTCTGTTGATTTGGTGCAGTGCGAAGACTGAGGATGGGGCAATGAGCGAAACCTTGCAGTTGGGTTTTGAAAATTATGGATGGTCCTGATTCTGATGGCTTAAACCTTTTTTCTTAAATAAAAAGAAAATATTGTTTTAAATGGTGGACAGTTAAAACGTTAATATTTCAAATTTCATAAGAAAATTTAGAAATAAGAAAAAAAAAAGTGAAAAAAATGAGTATTTATCAAAACTACTATTTTCAAAAACGATAATAAAAATGAACTTCATAATTTTAGAAAACTTTAAACATTTAGTTTAGTCTCGTTTAGTCATATCGTTTTAAGAATGTTTTCGGAAAAATATTTCCCCACCCTCATCATCTTGAAATTTTCTGATACATTTTCAGAAAATAAGCGGTTTGGATTGGAATACAGCCTTAAGGCCCCACACTAGGCACAGAAAAAGACCTGGATGATAATTTTTTTTCAAATATCTCGCTCAAATTTTAATATTTTTATAGTATTTTTTTTTTTTTGGCAAGGACAAGTCAACCAAGTTTGCAATGTCTAAGGACGATCCACAACCGGCCTAGTTTTTACCTTTTTCGATTTTGCTTATATATATTTTTTATATTATGATAGTTGAACAGAACCGGTTTTGATATTTAAAGTAATTAAAAAAAATCTGAAACCAAAATTGAAAAAGTAGAAACTAGCGCGGTTGTGGATCGTCCTCAGCTATCCTATGCAAAAAAAAAAAAAAAAAAAAAAAAAAAATCCCGTTAAAATATTTAAATTGGAGCGAGATATTTGAAAAGGACGCCCCCATAGACTTTACATTATCATCCGGGTCTTTTTCTGTGCCTAGTGTGGGGTCTTAAAGTCTAAAAGTCGGGTAGAACGTTCCTATTCCTTTGCATTCTCATTTGCAACGTACTTGATCACGAGAAATAGCTGATCAGCTCCACTCGATCTCAATGTCCTTTTTTTTTTTTTGGGCTGAGGTTCTTGACGTCATAATAAGGTAGACGATTTCCATGGCAACCTGCATGTCACTCAATTTATTATAAAAGGCATGCGGTGGAGAGAAGGGCGGAGGGGGGGGGGACAAGAAGCTCCTATTTAACTATAGAATTTTTATGTGAATATTGTGGAGGGGATAAATTTCTAAACTTCATACATATTGTATGCATGCATAAATTTTGTACTCGGTACTGCTCACATCTGTATACAGGATATTCCAAAAAGGTGTCCGTAATTTTAAAGACAAATTTGGTACTACTAGGTTATCTCGTCGACCAAAAAACGATCGCCAAAAAATAAGATTAAATGCCAATAATGGAGGATCGTGAATGTCACATTCAATGACATTAAATATCATACACGTATTTAAAACATCAATAAGTGATTTTTATTTCGATTTTTTATTTATATTTTTATCAATATTCTACAAATTATTTGAATTTTTCGTTACTTTAAATAAAAAAAATGTGTCAATATGCATTATTTGGCGAAATGGGTCGAAAGAATAACCTAGAAGTACCAAAAATTTTAGTTTGATAATAGTAGAAAAAATGATAAATTGGTAGACTCGAGTATTTCTCTGCAAACTTTTGCTTTACGTATCTACGTATAAGATGTCTAAAAGAGAAGGCTCAAAACTGGTCATAATTAAAGATTTAAAATTGTCACGTTAACAGTAAACATTAATAAAGAATTTCTTTTGAAAACAAAAGAGTACTAAGTTGTTTTAATGAAATCTTAATCATTAGTTTTCTAATGATATAGTTTATTTTTTGCATGGTTTGAGGGAACATTAGAAGCAGTAAGAAAAAGGGAATCACACTTCTTTCCTAAATGTATGACTTTCGATCACTTTTGGCTATATTTAACCATTTGGCACCAGTGGCGCAGCCAAATGGGAGGTTTTGGGGTTAAAACCCCTCCCAGAGCTAAGCTATAATTACCGCGTATAGGAATCAAAACCAAGCTTGACATTTAAACGATTAGACGTATTTCGGATTCCGCCACTTTATTAAACCAGATTTCATTTAATTAAATGGCGAAAATTCTACTTAAAACCGTGAAAGCGCATATTACATGGATTAGTTGAGTAAAAATTCGTTATTTGAATTAAATCACTTTCCTGAATACGTATTATGCTAAAAGAATGATGATTTCCTGTTTCAGTTTAAGCATTATACAATGAATATTCTAATCAGTACTGATTCTATTAACCGGCGATTCAAATAACTGGCAAACACTTTTAGCAGAAACTCAAAACCCTTACTAGAACAGAATTCTGGCTGCGCCACTGTTTGGCAAACTTTAATGAAAATTCTGATTACTGTCGTAGGGGGGGCCCCTTAAAGAGGGGGCAATTACCCCTCCATCAGTCGAGCCCGGGGCAGATCCAGTAAAATCCTAAAAGAGTTAACATTCATATTTTTTCTTTCTTTCTGTAGCCTCGAGCATCCATTGCTGGGAGTGCAACTCTCACTACGACCGCAACTGCGCGGACCCCTTCCAGAACGAGACGTTCGCGCTCACGGACTGCGACCAGAGGGACCTCGAACACCTGCCCCAGCAGAAGGCGACCGTCTGCAGGAAGATCGTGCAGAAAGGTATAACTAACACACTCCCACCCTTTCTTTCATCTTTCTAATTAAAAACAAATGTGAATTAATTACTAATGAAGCTGTTCCAAAGATCTCTCATGGAGTATATAAGGTCTCTCTTAAAGGGCCGGGAATTTCCACTATTTCGTAGTTTTAGGTTTCAAACCAGTGGCTCAGTCTTCTTATAGACGCTTTCAGTGTTACGTCACTCATGCCATTTTGCTTGGATACCGATTTCAAACCAACGGTTGCTATGCTTCCTTTCTTATTAAATATAAATCGTTGAAACGGGTATCATTGCATATGACCATTAAACATTTGCCTGTGACACATAGCTAAAAATTATAGCTATAATATATAAATGAAATAGTAAAATACTGCATAGCAACCGTTTGTTTGGAGTCAATTTCCAAACAAAACTTCATAAGTGACATCACGACTGAAAGCGTCTATTTTTACAAACGATGATTATACCCTGTTCGCACTGGGATACTTATCTCAGGCCACCGAACTCTCTGAGTTTCAGCTAGATACAGGAACAACCACTCACTCTCATTGGCTATAAAACTTCTCTTTTACAGATTGGCTGTTGCGGCCGTCTTTAATTTCAGCGCATGCGCATACGTTACATTTGTTCAGATACAGTGACTGAGATATCTTAGGTAAATTTTTCGATGTAAACAGCCTAATTCTGGAAGAGTATACCACTTCAAACACGGCGATTTGGATGTTTCTAGTTATTACAAATACATGTCTCTAATCCAAAACATTCATGAAATCTATTGTGTTTTCATAGCTTTGATTGTACGGCAAACACAATGTTTAAGCTATGTGTGGTATCATTTTTTGGCTTATGAACAGACATGCATCATTCGATACCCCTATCACTACTCTTCTATAAAATAAAGGTTTTTTAGGTAGCTTTCATTACAAAAAGTAAAAAGCTACCTATTGCAGCCGTCCGGAGGAAAGCATTTCCGGAAAATTTTGGTATATTTTCACAGATCATGACCCCCAGACCCCAAAACCACCCTCCGTTCAAATGTTGACATATATATATATATATATATATATATATATATATATATATATATATATATATATATATATATATAACCATATATATATATAATATATATATATATATCTGATTTTTGTCATGCGATAACTAACGTATTTATGAACCGATTTGAATGAAACTTGGTATGTTCATAGTACATACAAATGTCTCGACCGAGTTCGTTGGTCAGCATCATCCGCCATTTTGTTTCAAAATGGCGGCCATTTTAAATTAAAAAAAAATTTAAAATTTAAAATTAAATGCGAAAAAATTAAAAGTTGAAAAATATTTTTCTTTTACGTGTTAGAACTTAAAACAACGATTCCAGAACACTTTTTATTTTGTCTATATCTTAAAAAATGATTGAGTTATAGCACTTTGAATTTTGTTTATGGCTGACATTTTGAAACGGTCTGATCTGAACGATCCATCATGTTGCTTTAAAATGGCATACACTTTATGATATCGTAGAATTTGGCGACTCTCTAAATCGCTTAAAATAAAACCAGGTTGAATAGAAGATGACTAATTTCTAAAAATTCCTATTAATATTCAGTCTTGACAAAAACTAGTATTCAATCTTATAAAATCACTAATTTTATAAGATTATTTGCACTAATTTGAGCTTAGTATTTTTGAACAATGTAACTTACTTTAAAATAAATATATAAGTATATGAAAGCTACCTCTTCCTCCCGGCATTGCCGGAAGGACTTTTTTTTCTCCTGTTCAATAACATAGGTTTTGTGCTGTCGGCTCTCGAACTGTAGGTTTTCCATTGTATTTTTCTGTGCCCAAAGGTATGAGGAGGCAGGAAACTACATTTTACTTACCTATCATACGTAGTATAGGGTAAGTCTTGCAATCATTTTTAAAATCGAATTTTTTTTTTTTTTTTTTTTTTTTTTTTTTTTTTTTTTTTTTGACGGATTTACACGTTTTAGACACTGAAGATTCCGAAAAACATATTTTTTTAAAAAAAATTGCCGTCTGTCTGTAAACGCTCTATCTCACGAACAAATTGAGATAGAGACTTGAAATTTTGTATGTAGTTAGTATGTAAGAATGGGACGAAGCCTATTCAATATCAGTAACCTCGATGATCCATAACTATTTTTTTCGAACTCTCGAAAAATTCGTTCTGATGAATGGTACATAAAAATTTTCGAATTTTTTTATTTTAAGGAGTGGATGGAAAAGACAATAAAATGACACAAATTTTGCATAAAGAACGAAGTCGATCGGATTAGCAGTTGTCGAGATATCTGCAATCCTGTTTTCCACATTCTTCGATTTTTCAAGACCCTGTATTTGATTCAAATTTCAATTCAAAGATATATTTTAATGAGAAATGAGACGCTTTATCCAAAGTCGTAAACTGTTAGTCCATGCGATTATTATTTTTGGAGTTATAAGGATCTTTCTTTTTCGCAATTCAGTACTACTTGAGTAGTTTGGCGTGTGGTATATAATTTGTCGAAATAGATTCATCAGTAACTCATTAATAGAGCATTACTATGCATAATAAAAATATTTAAATACGTGTTAAAATTTTGTTTTATGATATGATATCCATGATGGGTAAGTATTACGGTGGCCCCCAACTGCTTTAGCGATCATTGCACAAATCTTCATGGCAATCTTGATAAATTATACAACGATGTATACCAATCAGATCACCTCCATTCTTGTGTCCAGAAGTAGTCATAAATACGGAGAAAAAAAAATTTATGACTCTGAGAGAAAAGGACATTGGATCGCATTGTTTCAGCTTTTAAAATTAAAATGGGCGCGTGTAATGCCTGACAATGCAACAAAAATCAACGAACGCCTGAAAATGCAACAAATACGAACCCAAAGACCCAGCATTTGTTGAAAATTTATTTGATATGCCTTAAAAATAAAACCTCTAATTTATGAACGATAGTAATAAGGATTAATTTCGGAAAATCAATAGCTTTCTATCAATATCAAACATCATTAAAAAGGAACAATAACAAACTATATTTTTTAACTGTATTTTTCCTGAATTATGCCTTTGTAATTAACATATCTGTATTATGGTAGCTGTTTTCACCTCAAAAAAATTCAAATGAAGGTACTGTGTTATTTTAGCACACATTTAGTTACATTTTATGTATATAGTTATGAAAAATATGCATTTCATTTGTAGAATGACATCGGTTTCAAAAATTCAGAAGAACCGGAATTTTTATTGACTTATTTAAACAAGGTACACGTGTTACCCTTTTTTTAAATATTGTACTTTTTTAGGGTGTGGCAACACGAAAGAAATGATTCAAATAGAAAATTAAAAAGGAGAGACGTGTATAATATTAAATTATAGAATGTATAATGCTATATAAATATTAAAAATGGTTGTTGTAGCTCAGAATGAATAGTCGCACAAAACCCTAAGTCAACGAGCACAAGAAAAGAAGAACCTATATCTTATGGAAGAGTAGTGATAGGGGAAATCTAACGATCTATGTCTGGGTGCATAAGCCTAAAATTAATATCACTAGTGGTTCACTAGTACGTTCAACGTCGTGTTTGCCGTACAATTAAAAGTATGAGAACATGGAAAACGCAACACAAGTGAACCACTCATTTTTCGCTTATGCACCTTTTCCCTTCCAGCAGATTCCCCCCTGACTATTCTCCCATAAAACAAAAGAATTTTTCTTGCACTCGATGACTCAGGGTTTTGTGCGGTCGGCTCTAAGACAATTCAGAGTGCAAAGGAGGATTCTCTGAGAATGGAAGCGAATAAAATGATTCAGTTTCATTGACAGTACCTATTTACTACTTACTATAAGCATGTTTCTTAACTGATACGTGAACAAAACCAAAATTCAAATGGATTTCGAAAAGGTAAAATGTCAGATTGTGATGTTTGTTCTCGCTCGGAGTGAACGTTTCTAAAGTATAACGTGAATGTTTTTTTAACACGCTTTTATTAGCTTCACCTGTATGTATCTAATGGAATCTTTGAACCTTATTTTCACCCACTTTAAAATATCAGATTCAATTGTAACTTTGCACACTTATTGAGAGCCAATAACAATTCAACGATTTGAAAAGTCGCTGCTTAAGAGGATCAAAATCAAAAACGCCGGATAAACAGATCAAAAGTAATTTGAAAAATTAACAATCATCTGACACCCTAAACACATGAAAATCCTTGAAAAACATATGAAAAGCATAACTATGAAACCGAAGAAAAACATTTTGGTACTACTTGGTTATCCCGTCGACCAATTTCGTCAAACTATATAACTATATAAACTGACATAATTTTTATTTTAAATAACGGGAGAACAAATAAATTTTAAAAGCGAAATCGAAATTACAAATAAAAAGTTGAATTAAAAATCACTTGATGACGTAACAAACACGTGTATCGTAATTAATATCATGTGAATGTGACACTTACAATCATCCATTATTGGCATGTAATCTTATAGTTTAGCTATAGTTTTTTGGTCGACGGGATAACCAAGTAGTACCAACATTTTTAACTTTTTTAGTTCGACCTGATATAAAAGCATGTGTTTTAATTTTTAAAACTGTTTAGCAAATATTTTCTCTCTTTCTTTTTTGCAGTTCGTGATGACTATCGATTCGTGCGCGGATGCGGCTGGTTGAGCAGCGAGCACAGGGAAGGCCCGGAGGCTTGTTTCAAAAGAGCGGGCACCTTCAACGTCCTCATCCAGTACTGTAGCTGTGACCGGGACGGATGCAACACCGCCGCCACGCTGCTACCCCGGATGCCGGCCCTCCTCCTCCTCCTACTCCTTTTCGCCTTCCTCCTTAACACCACACACTGAGACTTCATCTTACTCCTGGTTTGGGCGAAAAACAGAAGTAGGCCGTTAGAAGATGCAACAACCTGAAATCAAAACAGTTGTACACAAGCTCATTTAGTTTGCAGAGTGCGTCGTTCGAAAATCCAAAATTAAGTTCCTCCTCACAGGTTGTTTTGTGACACCCTGTCGCTAGCTTGCATGACTCGAGGCAATATCATTCAAAACAAAAACAGTTGTTCCATCAAAGGAGACTGTCAACTTATTCAAATGCAACAGCAGAAATGATATCTGAAGAACTTTCGCTTTTTAGCCGACTTACAGATGAGATGTCACCCTTTGTCTTCATGGACGTTCTGAATAACAAAAACAACAACAAAAAAGACTGTTGATGGGATCTTATTTCCAAGTCATCACCTGTTCAATGCTGTTTGGCTTCCGAACATCGCAACAGTTTCTTGTCTATGCATCTGTCTCGACACCATTAAAGTCAGGGATTGTCCAAATTCTTAAAATTCTTCGAAATTAGGAATGGAGTACGCCGTTTGTTTTCAAAGGGCATTCACAAAAACAAGACCTCCATTGAATAAGGGATTTAAATTTGCAGAGTGTGACAAGTGACCCCCTCTGAAGATGCATATCTTTGTGGCACTACAAAAACAACAACAACAAAAGAACGGGTGGCAACTGCTTGAAAAAATAATCTTTCTGCAACTTACGTGCATGCAAAACTAGAGCTACTACTAAATGCATCGTTTAGGTGTCTTTGATTTTTCGTCTCGACTTGGTGTACCTGGTTTTTAAAAAAAAATAAGTCTTTTTTCTGAATTTTGCAATTTACGGAGCTGCGTGGCCACATCATCATTGCTGAAGTTAGAATTAGGTCAATCCTTCCGCTTGACACAGTAGACTGACATCTCTATGATAGCACAGATGTTGCCAGAAAACTTTGGACCTACTTACAGAAGCAAAAAAACCATTTCAAAAATTAGGATTCTTTTTTTTTTCAGGAACTAAAAGCTTCAAGGAAGCGAATAATGACAATAGGTTCGTTCCCCCGAGACATTCCTAGCCGATGGAACGAATGGGGGAGCAAGACCCATTCCAAAAATTAAAGATTCTTTTTCATTTCAGAAACTAAAAGCTTTCAAGAAAGCAGCTTTAAAGTATGCCGCTAGTAGATATGATTGATTTCCCAGCATTCCTTGTTAGCCATTAAAAAAGATACGTTCAAAAAAGATACTAAGTGGCAACGTTTGTCGTCTGACGGCCCCGGACAGCATCGATTTTAAAATGCACCATTGTTTTTCAAACAGAATCCGTTTTGCCGTGTGCATTCCATAGATACATTTCGATCTTCCTTTATCATCATTCGACACCAAGGTGTTCTTTTTCTGTAATTTAGCAACAAAAAAATGGGAGGTACTTACCCCCTCTTAGGTTTCCAGAAATCGTTCTGAGCCGCTTCTGTGAGCATCATAGATTTGTTGAGTTAAGTCGCAGGACTATCAATTATTAAAGCTGAAAAATGACCTGCCGCCAGTCATGAAATTATTACACTACCCGCCAAACGATTTTCCTTTCAAATAAATAAACAAATATTTTTTTCTCTTAGATTTAAACAGAAATAATTTTGAATCACTGTAAATCGCTTTTTTCTGTTTTCAAATGCCAGTTTTGTCACAGGTTTGGTCTGTCAGCGGAAATATGCTCACTGACCACAAAAGATGGCTACTCAATAAAAGGTGTAACTACCATCGTGAAACTGGCTATTAATTTAACATACCCTCTACTGGCCAAGGGTCTTCTAATTTTCAGCTTTACTATGGATGTGTGTTCTAAATTGTAAAATTCCACTTCTATTTTTGTTTCCCCCGTCCATTTATTTATGTTGGCATGATATGGAGCTGCCTTAAACACACAGAAAAAAATTGTTGCGCGATCCTTCTATTTTCTTTTTCCAGTTTTTCTCTTGTGTTCATGCCCCGTATATCTGTGAAATGTGTGTCCCTTGTTATCATGTCTATTTGCTGTTTTGGAACGCCACTCTTCCGAAGACAGAGAATGTTTTTTCCCCCCATTCTCGAATTCATTCTATCAGACGATTTCAGAAATATCATTCTTTGTGTTAGCCGGCAGGCCATTGCCTAGGTCCCAAAAATTTCTTGATCTTCAGCGCTCATTTTGCTAAAAATATACAACTCAATGCAGTAAAAATTAAAAAATATATATATATCGATTCATTCTTTTAATTATGTAAAGTAAAATTTTTGAATAAATAAATATTTTTATTTTTGCTCAAAACCCAAAATATCGATGGGACCTACTTTAACAGCGCATGGCAGAAGCGTATTCGCGAAAACTTTCGACAGAGGCGCTTCAAATTCTAACCCTTATTTTTTTGGGGGGGGGGGTTGTACCCCGAGATCCATTTATTTCTCTTCAAAGTGTAGAGTGGCGTTCCACCCTTTTCCCTGTATTTCTGTCCGCTAAACAGAGATGGAATGATTACAGCTAGCAAGCCAAAGAGAAAAGAAACAAAATGGCTAGTCCTGCGAGTCTGGGTAAGAGAGTAGAGTAACGGCAGGAGATGTTTCATAGATAATGTGCCTGTGACGTCATTGTAGACAAAATGTAATCTGCCTACGATGAACGGATGGGTCAGTCCTATGGAATCGTGCATATTATCTAGACGAAAGAAAGAGAAAAAAAGCTTTCCAGCGGCTCAAGAGGCGAAAAATACGTTCGAAGAATAATTCTTTAAAACATAAACGAACTTCGTCTTTGAAATTTGAAATTTTTACCTTTCGCCCATTTTAAACACATCATCACTGACAAAACGCAAACACGAAATCGGCAACACACTTTTTGGAAGGGAAAACAAAGAAATATTTTTGGATATTATGAAAGAAAAAAAGAAACAGATTTGTAAAATTTCTATTCTTGAAATACAAATTTTGAAGTATTTTCATACCTTTATTTTACTAAAAATCCATTTTAAACGGAACTCCCTTCCAATTTTTAGCGTCGTGCAGAAATTAAATATTTTAAAAATCCGAAATGGCAAAAAATGTCCTTCAGTCAGTTTTGCGTCCTTCCCGTGGACGGCTGATCCAGTTTGTTAAAAGCAGAAAAAAAGTCTTTTATTTTTGATATTTTTATAAAGAAATAAAAACATTTCGTGACGTGCGACCACTGAAATGAAAAAGAACGTATTTTTCGCCTTCCATTTAAAGGAATTGTAAACTTGGTTTAACGGTTACAGCTACAGTTTTAAATAAAAAAAAAAAGAAGAGAGAGAAAGAGATTCCAAAATGATGAATCTGGTTTGTGTTTATTACTCACGTGCGGTGAAAACGTTTACTATTCATTTATTTCATGTTGAAACATGTCAAGCCAACAAAGTTACAGTTAACACGACACAGGTGATAAAAAAAAGTATAAAAAAAAAAGAAAAAAAGACAAAAAAAATCCGAACTTCCCGTTTGTTACGTCATTGCGAAATATACAAAAAAAAAAACTCGGAATAGAAACTATTTATTATTTAGATAAAACGGTTCTAAAATTATTTTCAAAAACTGTGTAAAAAAGAAAGCACCATTTTTTTATTTATTTTTTCTTCAAAAGAGCAGGAGCGGTGAAACAAACATTCACTTTAGATAATCTGCATTCTTCGTAGCTCATAGATATCGATTTAGAAATTTGTCACGTCGTCATTATGTAATTTTAACGAATTTGATTTCAATCTCAGAGGTAGAGAAACAGCGCTACCTAACGGAATTGCGGATTACAATCATGAAAAAAATGGATCGATCTAAAAACATAAAAAATGACACAATCTCTCACCGCGACCGTAACGGTTTATCAATCGCCTTTCTGGATGATGCACACAAGATCGTTTTTTATTATCAACAATTTCCAAAACCTCGAACATTTTTTTTTAAAATTGGCAAAAAATACGAACATAAATCCACTTTCTGGATTGAATCGCGTTTCGATTATAAAACATATATTTCTCTCCATTTATTATTTTTCTCTCCTGGAAATATTTCAGACTTTTGACAAAAATAAAATGAACCTGAATTCGCAACTGGCCAAAGCGTCACTAAATCCTGACAATTAGTTTGCTTCATAGATACGGGAGCTGACGTTGCTTTATCCCCGAGATTTTTTCAGCTCAAACGCTTACACAACTGTGCTCGTTTTTATTTCTCTCAACACTATCGGATGCTCTATTTTTAGTTCGTTTTGTTTTCCGTTTTCCAAAATTGGCAATCAGCATGGCGGATCGATTTTGAACGGCGTCGCCAATGCCTTCGAGGACGCTCGCCCTCTTTGGGATCGAAGCACACACGCCATCTTGAAACACTGGAACCGCGGCGCACACGTGGCGAAATGTCCCCCCATTTTTTCAGTTGGTTCTGGCCCTGAATCCTTTGTCATAAAAGAGCATTCGATCAAGTGACGGGCACAGTTAAATATCAGGTCGTTTTTTCCGTTCCGTATTCATCCGAAAAACAATCGAATGGATTCGATTCTAAAGAATCGAAATTACACCCCTTTGTGTAACCCTTTAATGCAGGCACTTTTTTCTCCAAGATGGGAATTGGATCAACCTGTATAGGGCAGTTGCAATCAGCTGATATATTTTTCATCCGCCAATCAAATGCTGGCGATTCACCTCCAGCCTCACCCATAATATTCTCGGCTACCAATCACAGCTGCCGTTCAACGATTGTTTGACCTCCAATGGTCCATTTGTGACGTCATATGAAACTGCTCTATGGGAACAGACGCTGGACATCGCAAAACCAGTACAACACGAGGGGGAAAAAAACGTATTTAGTTAAATAAACTTTCGACACTCTTTTTCAATGCATGTTCGAGACGAAAAATAATAATAAACAAAAAAACATCGCGACTGAACCCGGCTTCAAGCAACAGCGACTGAAGTTGGGCGACTTAGTTTTTTTCTTAGGGAGATATATCATTTGTCGCTCTAAGATTTCATTTTTTATTTATCGATAGTTTTTTTGGTTTCTTATTTTTTACTTTTCGAAAGTGTGCGAAAAGTAAGGTTCCGGTTTGGACACTTCCCGAGAGAGCGTGAATTAAATGGCACAAAAAAAGAATAATGATTAAAAAAAAAAGCTCTAATTCGATCGCGGCGAGCGTTTTCATTGGTCACTGCCGGCACCGTTCGTTAAGATATTTAGGACCCGTTGCAAGAAGCCATGCTGGCCGAACTCTTTCCACGGTTTGAGTTCCACACCCCCTTTTTTCATCCATTTTGAACGAATATATCATTATAACGATTTCTATGGAATCGAACGCACGACCCTCTGAAAGAAAATCGACATGCATTGAATTTCCCATCGAAGATTTTAAAAAAGGAGTGTCTATTCGAAATATTTTTAGAGCGAAAAAAAACAAAATCCAATCATTTAAAAGAAAACTATTTCTCTTTCAGAACTTTGTTCTTACGTACCGAAATGTGAAAAAAAGAAAAAAAAAAGAATACTTTCAGGAGGGTAAAATATAAATGGTATGGCTGTATTTTCAATCGACGGTCATTTTTTTTTATTTCGTCCTTTTAGACAACACCTTGGCCAAACTTGGATTGTAGTCCCCTATTGGGCTATATTGGCTCGACGGAAACGAAAAAAATTCCCGAAACCCTCCAAAAAAGTTCCTCGCGGCCATTCTTCACAGAAAAATTTTAGACCACAGAAGAAAACAAAAAAACAGAACAACCAACCGGGCTTTGCGCTCCTTTGAGCGGCCCGCAAAAAAACACGAAACCGACGGGATTGGAACATTTAAAACATCGAAAAGTGACATTTCCCGTCAGCTATTCGAGGTCGAGTACCTTACCACCGACATATTCGATATACGCAATAGAACCCGTTCAGAAACAAATTCAGTTCCATTAGAAACCGCGGAAAAAAATAACAATAATAAAGTCTCCATTTAAATTGATACGCATGACATAACAAATGTGAAATTAAAAAAAAAAAAAAATGACAATATGTTCCTTATTTCTATTTGACTTTTGTTGTTAATTTTTGCATGCGGCATTTCTATTCTAGATTTCTGATTTTTGTCTGGATTTTATCAAGTGTTTGCTTTTATGAATTTTTATGCCATTTTTTGATTGTATCACTTTGTTTTACTGAATAAATTTGTTTACCAGTTATATTTGAGTGTGGACATCATTCTTCCTACCCCAGGACACCTAAAACATGTCCAAAACTACACCTCTCCGATTCAAAACTGCTACCAGATTCATCAACTTTTGAGCCAACGCTGTATTTCCTCCAACTTTTCGTGAAATATCCTCACAACATCCAGTGTGATAGCAAACAGCAAATGTCTCCCAACTTTTTTCTGTAGTTCCAAAAAAAGTCTCCTCTAGCCGCGACTTTTTTCTCCAATTTTCAGCATTTCAATCCATCAGAGAAAAGCGATTCATACGAATAGGCGATAAATATTAAAGCTGCACTGTTAAAATTTTGAAACTGTTGTTGCATCGTCACTCCATTGCATTATATAGAAAACTTCATTGCATTATGGAGCATTCTGATTGGTCAAAATAGAGATATTGTATAAAAGCAGTGGAGTGACGATGCAACAAAAGTTTCAAATTTTTAACTTGAATTTGGACCTAACCCTTTGAACATGAAAATGTTGGTGTTAAAATCGGCTGAAAAGTTTGTGAATCTGATAGCAGCTTGACGACATACAAAGTCATTTTTTTCCAGCAAGAATCGTGATCGGTTACGATGATACTACAATAGGGGCGGAGGAGTGCAAAGACTTCCATTCTGCGTTTGAGTGATGTCATCGGTGTTGCCCAGGATACGGATTTATTTCAAGTCAGAAATCTACATAGAAATAAGATAAGTTCTTGTCTAATTCTACGAAAATCTACTCCGCTTTTCGAATTCAACTTATTCGATGGTAGTGGTAGAAAGAAGAATTTTATGATGCGTTTGTTGAAGTCGGTTTTATATGTATATATTTATTTATATTCTTTTTTGAAAAGGTTTATATTTTATTTCTTACTTTTTAGATATTCATACTGTAATACATAATTATGTGTACTGGCGTCTCTTTGCAATGCATTGATTAGTGGAGGCACTTTGCTGGGTTCTGATGTATTCAGTTTGCCGGTCATTGTTTGTCAGCGTTTTAAATACGTCTTACAAATGTCAGCTGTTGTCGTTGTGAATCTTTATTGTTTTCTGGATGTGGTACCTTGATCAGATAAGATCTGGCACTTCGATAAGGTATCACATTCATGAAACCTTAAAGTCCACATCGATTCCTTGCAGACATCGGAAGTGGGTAAAAAGCTGACAATCCATCAAGTAAAGTGTCCTGCATAGTCTAAGAGGGTGTAATGGGTTAAAGATCAAACTTTTAACATATCACAGCATATTTTGCTAACTTTTTTTTTTTTCATTTAGCGAATGTTTTTTTATTTCTAACCAGCCAAGTCGCTAACTTTGGTAAAAAGTCAGCGAGAACCCTGATAGATTTTTGCTAAAATCTTTCTTTATCCTTTTACTTACCCATCATACGTAGTATAGGGTAAGTCTTGCAATCGTTTTGAAAATCGAAAAAAAATTTTTTGACGGATTCACACGTTTCAAACACTGGAGATTTCGAAAAACATATTTTTAGAAAAAAATTTTGCCGTCCGTCTGTCTGTCTGTAAACGCTCTATCTCCCGAACGAATTGAGAAAAAAAATTGAAATTTTGTATGTACTTAGTATGTAAGAATGGAACGAAGCCTATCTAATATCAATAACCTCAATGATCCGGAACTATTTTTTTCGGACTCTCGAAAAATTCGTTCTGATGAAAGGTATGTAAAAGTTTTCGAAATTTTTTATTTTAAGGAGTGATCGTAAAAGGCAATAAAATAGCACAAATTTTGCATAAAAAACGAAGTTGATCGAATTATTAGTTGCCGAGATATCTGTAATCCTATTTTCCACATTCTTCGATTTTTTATGACCCTGTATTTCATTCAAATTTCAATTCAAAGATATCTTTTAATTGGAAATGAGACTCTTAATCCGACGCAATAAACTGTTAGTGAATAAGATTATTATTTTTGGAGTTATAAGGATGTTTCTTTTTCGCAATTCAGCACTTACTTGAGTAGTTAGGCGTGTTGTATAATTTGTCGAAAGAGATTCATCAGCAACTCATTAATACAGCATTAACTATGCACAATAAAAATATAAATACACGTTTAAATTTTGTTTTAGAATTGCAATCCATTTTATAAATAGTTTTCAAATGTATTATTTTCATATATTATATATGCATATATATGATGGGTAAGTATTACGGTGGCCCCCAACGACTAGTTTCTGATTGAAGTGGAATACTTTTGATCACTATGCATTGATATGTGGAATCATTTTGCTGTGCACTTTCATATGGAAGCACTTTGCCGCGCTCTGACAGTCCGAGAGCCGTCCGCACAAAACCCCAAGTCATCGAGCGCACACACGAAAAAAATCCTTTATTTTTTTTAAGAGTAAGTAAAAGGGGAATCTAATGATCTATGTCTGCCAGAAGTAAAGTGGCGCATAAGCCATAAATAAATACCACTCGTGGTTGACTCGTAGGTCTATGTCTATCATTGTGTTTGCCGTACAATCGAAAGTATGAAAACGCGGAAAACTGGGTGCAGGAAAACATAATGCTAAAGCTACGAGTCAACCACTAGTGGTATTCTTGTTTGACTTATGCACCCCTTTCCTTTTAGATTCCCCTATCACTACTCTTCCATAATATAAAAGACTTTTTTTCGTACTCGATGATTTGGGGTTTTGTGCGGTCAGCTCTTGGACTGTCAGAGCGCGGCAAAGGGCTTCCATATGAAAGTGCACAGCAAAATGACTCCATATATCAATTCCTAGTAAAATGCTTTCTAGTCAGAAAAAGGAAAAAGAAAGATTTTAGCAAAAATCGCGCTATGCTTCAATCAGGGTTCTCGCTGACTTTTTACCAAAGCTAGCGATTTGGCTGGTTAGAAATAAAAAACATTCGCTAAATGAAAAAAAAAAGTTATCAAAATATGTTGTGATAAGTTGAAAGTTTAATCTTTAACCAATTACAGAAAAAAAAAAAACTATATTCTAAAGGCTTTGCGCAATCAAGAAAAAAATTCTAAAATTGATTAAAAGTGTTATTAAAAAAAAAAAAAAAAATCTTCTAGTCCGAGCTAACAGTGGCGTAGCTAGCGGGGAGCGGAGGGGGCGGTCCGCCCCGGGTGTCACCCTCTAAGGGGTGACACCCAACCTTTATTTGCAAATACAAATATAATATTTTAAGATTTTGGAAGGGAATTCTGAAATAAAATGAAAATTTTAACGCACGACGCATTAGAGTTAGTTTTCTTTTCTTTGAGAATGCGAAATTTTATATAGAATGGTATATCTAAATAAGACATACTCCTGCGAACAAAAACCTACCTATCCAACGAGTGCGTAGCAAAAGCAAATTTTAAAAGAAAGAATTTTTTTCTACATTATAGACACCAAATATACTTATGTGGACTATAAGTTGAATAATGTGTCGCTCCTGTTTTTTTTTTTTTTTTTTTTTTTTTATTCAGGAGGACAAAAAGTAAATAAGGAATGGTATGGTCATTTAATATAAAAACGTATAATTGTGATCGAAAAAATATGACGGATAGGAGGGGGGGGGGGGGCAGAATGACACCATGATGGCTGGGGTGGCAGGTGGCACCATTTACTCGTACATCCGCCCCGGGTGTCACCCATCCTAACTACGCCACTGCGAGCTAAGTCAAAATTTTTAGATATTACATTCAATCGTTTCTGAAAAATCCAAAATAAAGACAACAGAATGTGTGCCAAAAACTTT
Source organism: Maratus speculifer (assembly GCA_964019185.1). Taxonomy (NCBI): domain Eukaryota; kingdom Metazoa; phylum Arthropoda; class Arachnida; order Araneae; family Salticidae; genus Maratus; species Maratus speculifer. The sequence goes on from OZ025292.1 coordinate 460,923,560, forward strand.
CTAGAATTCTTCTGCGTTTTATTTTAGCCAATTCTTCAAATTCAGTTAGTATAACTGCACTTTCAAAATTATACAGTTGGGTCGACTTAATACGTATGCTGAAATTATATTACAGACATTTTATATGTACATCTGATTTTAATTAATTTTTCGATTTCTAAATTAATTTTTTCTTGCACAAAACAGTTTCTCACACACGTTATTGGTTGTATCACATATAATATAAAACATCACTTTAAAATATCAATTTATTTTTAAATGCTATAAGTTATCTATTAAAAAATAATACAAATACCTTATAGTTTTACATGTTTCATTGCTTTTACGGCAACATTTTCAAAAACAAATAAATGATAAAAAGAAATTTTTCGCTAAAATATCTTCAAATTATAAATAAACAGAAAAACAAAATTTTTCTGTTCAAAGTTTTTTTGTTTATCTGCTTATTACTTTCTTCTATCTTCAATAGAAGAAAGTATTGTAATCGAAAAATTTTTCGACTTCCGGTTTTCGACGGATTTGCACGGTTTACGACGGATTTACACGTTATAGGGGTCAGAGATTCCAAAAAACATGTTTTTACAAAATGTCTGTCTGTCCGTGTGTCTGTGTGTCTGTCTGTATGTCGCCATTCTACCATCAAAAAGTGTATGAAGTTCAATGGCGGATCTAAGGGGGGGGCGATGGGGCGATCGCCCCCCCTTGGGCCCATAAAGGTTTTCAAACCAACATGAGAGATCTTCGTGGAATAAGACTTGGGCTGAAGCTCAACGTCGGCGCGGAGCGGCCCGGGTCAGGCCGTGCCAATTTATGAACCAGGCAATAGCGGATCTAAGGGGGGGGGGGCGAAGGGGGCGATCGCTCCCCCTTGGGTCCATAAAGGTTTTCAAACCAACATGAGAGATCTTCATGGAATAGGACTTGGGTTGAAGCCCAAGGTCGCGCGGCGCGGCCCGACTCGGGCCGCGCCAATTCATGAATCAGGCATTGGCGAATCTAAGGTGGGGGGAGAGATGGCGAAGGGGTGATCGCACACCCTAGGGTCGGGCTGGGTTAGGTCTTCTGACTTTTAGAGCCGGGCCGTGTCCTGATCTTTATTTTTCTGACGATTTGGGCCAGACCTGTTTCTTCCATGTCGAGTCCTACCTGGAGTCGCTCTTCCTAAATGTCTGTATTAGAGATCAGACAGTGCTCGGACCTGGACTCATTTTCTCTGAAACCTATAAATTTTATTTATCAATGAATAGAAAATATTAAAAGAACTCCCCCCCCCCTAAACATTATTTATTCCTTTTCAAATCACTATATTGACATTTTGATTAGAATGAAAGGGAAGCAGAAATTGTATTTTTTTTCTGTTTTAGCATTAGAATGCTATTTTAAAAGTAAATTATTAGTCACTTCTACAAACCTATTTTAGCCATTTCCGACGACGTTCTGGCGCCAATAAAAAAGCGGGAATAATGAATTTGTCTGTAGTTTGGTTTTTATCTGTAGCAGAGGTTATTTTGCAATAGGGTTGTTTATTATCATTATTATTTAGACATTTAATGAGAAGAGGATATTTTCTTCCAATTTTAGTTTGCTTTTGGCGCATAATTTAGATTACTATTGTACACAGCGTACACATTTCGTAATTGCCATTCATATGGAAATAATTTTAGTGATTGTTGCTTTTTTGTGAATTCGGACGATGCTGAAGTTGTTACTCTGCAATTTACGAAGTCACTTTTGGTCGTAAGTAAATTTAATTTCCATATTATTCAGATAGAAAGCAATTGAGCAGTGTTTCCTTTATTTCTATAAAAGCATCGGAATTTAAAAGTTTTGATTTAATGTTATTGTCTGGGTCACGCCTATCCCAAACGATTCTTATGAGGAATGAAATGGTTATAGTTAAAAATGTGCCCTTTTTTTTTATAGAAAATTGATATATGTTGTTCAATTCAACAAATAATCGACAATAATTTCTACAAATTTTATGAATTTATTCGTGAAACACACCTTATTAACATGTACATAATATTTTCTTATTAAAGGAGACAAAATATGAGAATTTTTTTATGTATAAAGTACATTTTTATTTTATACCAAACTTTTCGTTTGATAATATTAAATTTAATTTTTCGTTTAAGAGTAATATTTCTATGTAAAATGTAGTTTAAAAATTATAATTTTTTTTGGAACACTTAAAAAAAATTATTATGCATTTTTTTCTTCTACTTCCTTGCTTTCTCTCTCTTCTTGCTTTCTCTACTTTTCTGCTTCCTTGCTCCCTTGCTTCCTTCTTACTTAACATGCTTTCGTTATCGGGTTCGGGCTCTAATAAAGCAAAATGTTTCGGGTTTGGGCGGGCTCAGATTTAAAATCGTCGAGCTCGGTTGGGACCTAATTCTGATAAAAGAGCCCGAACTCATGTCTTGTCTGTATTGATCAAAATTTGCAGGTCGAGGCTCGGCCCTGAGTAAAAGCTAAACGTTTGTTCCGTGTCCGACCCAGCCTGTATGATAAGCATTACTGGCCCGACTGCGATTCGTGCAATTCTTCACTCCGAGCCCAATTTGGACTGGCATCTTATTTGTTATTCGTAAAATATATATTTATGTTGTACATTTGTTTAGCGAAATCTTAAGAAATACATTTTTAAATATTTACTTTTGTTCTTATTGTAGAGCTTTACTATTATGATTTATATTATAAGTAGAAGTTAACCCGACCCGCAGCAAAAAAGAAGTCAACTGGATCCAAACAGAACCCACAGAAAAAAAGTACAAGTTAACCCGACCAGCAGCAAACACACACACACACACACAAAAAAAAAAAAGTCAACACGATTTTTAGCAAAATATAGTCAACCGGTCTCAAACCCAACAAGTAGCAAAAAATACGAAGATAACCTTACCCGCTACAAAAAGTAGAAGTCAAACGGACCCAAATGCGAACTACAGAAAAAGTTACATCACGGTGTGAAAGGGTGGGCGGTCGCCTCGGGTCCGGAAATTTAAAAGACTTCAAATTTATACTATCAAGTCATTTTTGGCCTGTCGCAAGAAAAGCCGTTTAGGGGGGGGGGGGGGGGGCAAACTGATGAAAATTTGCCCAGGCGTAGTTTTCTCTTCGCACACCCCTGATTAGTTAACACGACCAGCAGCAAAAAATAGAAATCAACTGGACCCAAACCCGACCCGCTTGAAAAATAGAAGTCGACCGGACCCAAACCCGACCCGCAGAAAATATAGGAGATAACCGGACCCAAACCCGACCCGCAGTGAAAATATTAGCCCTGACCTGCGCATGAGATTCGAGTCTCCCAATTTTTAAAATCGCCCCCCCCCCTTGAGGACTCTCCAGATCCGCCCTTGATGAAGTTATGCATAGAATTGAACCAAATTTTGTGTATGTGTATGACTATGGCTAGTTGGTCCTCCCTGAATTTGAAAAATATCCGCCGGAAGGATGCGCTGCAATCGCGATTTTTGTGCCATTTTTAATATTGTACCGACCAAAAGTATATGAAGTTATGCATCGAATTGAACCAAATTTTTTGTGTATGTGTATGATTATGGCTAGTTGGTCCTCCCTGAATTTGAAAAAAAATCAGCCGGAAGGGGGCGCTGCAATCGCCATTTTTATGCCATTTTCAATATTGTACCGACCAAAAGTACATGAAGTTATGCATCGAATTGAACGAAATTTTTTGTGTAAGTGTATGGTTATGGCTAGTTGAATCGCCCTGAATCTGAAAAAAATACGCCGGAAGGGGGCGCTGCAATACCGAATTTTATGCCATTTTTAATATTGCACCACATAAAAGTGTATGAAGTTAGTTCTAGAACTGAACTAAACATTTTGTATATGATTATTTTTTGGTAAGGCAAGTAGGTCCTCCCTGAATTTGAAAAAAAAAATCTGCTTATCATTCTATTGTCCATCGGCTCGTGCAGAGACGGAAATTCGTTTTTACTCTGATTAATTGATTGAAGCAGAAATTTAAGATGAAAATGAAAGTTGGTAAGGTATTGAATTAAAATTATTAAAGTATTAAAATGAGTAAGTTTTTTTTTATATTAAAATGTATGTATGAGATAGAAGAAAGTTTTGGGATTGGCACATCCAACTAGTTTTAATTTGAAGATATTTTAGCGAAAAATTTCTTTTTATCATTTATTTGTTTTGTTTTTTGTTTGTTTTTTGAAAAAGTTGCCGTAAAAGCAATGAAACATGTAAAACTATAAGGTATTTTTATTATTTTTTAATAGATAACTTATAGCATTAAAAAAATAAATTGGTTTTATCACAGGTTAAATAAGTATATCGCCTGTATTGAAAACTAAAACGGCCTATAGAGGCGCTGCTCGCAGCCTTCGATACAGGATAACTTTCCCTTTAACTAATATTACAGTCCTATTGAAACAATTCTTTGTTATAAATGTTTTTAAAAGTTTTAGCTATTCAAATTCGTATAATATTTATTTCGTCATATAAGACAGAAAACAAACATCACAGGAAATCTGAAATTGTGCAAAAGAATAACAATTCTGAACAAATTTAAAATGCATGTAATGCAATGAGCTTACGCGGCGTTATCCTGAATGGGGAAGTTACATCTTTTCTCCACCAGATGGCGTATTCGAGCGCTTGAAACGCCAACTGACACACATACATAGAGGGAGAGAGGAATGAACACTCGCTATTTGGCGAAATGGCGAGCGGCAGCGAGAACCCCAGCTTCAATAGATAAAAAAGAAACAATCTAATTCCTATAAAGGCAGTAATGACATCGGAAATAAGCAGTGATGTTAGGACGAGGAATCCGAAACTCATAACCTATATCCGGCTCTATGCGAGAGTGACAACATTCAGTGCCCAGCTATTTCTTTGACTGACGCTATTGTCCAAACTATAGCAATGTTAGGATTTTCTATTAGAGAATTTGATGATAGTTTGTGAGGGAGTGTCCTTTGTGATAAAGGCACTCTAGCATTTTAGTGAGATCGTGACGTCAATGTTTTAACATGTGTGGCGCGGAAGTGACATCTATCCTTTATTAAACTTTAACTTTCGAGAGTGTATGTGGCTCCCTCGAGTCTACAGTTAGCTGCGGTAGGAGTATTATGCAAATTTATTGCTCCATCTTCAGTTTGCATTGTATAAAATCTTTGAGCTGGAGTGCTGTGAGTGTGGTGAGGCGGCAGTAGTCCGCAAGGTGAAATAGATTGTGTAGCCAAGCGAGATAGATTATGTTCTGGAGTGAGATAGCTATTATTGTGAGCCGAGTTAGCTTGTGGTGAGTTGAGTTACCCAAGAGGGAAGTTATTTAATACGTTGGATATTTTTTGAGAATAATGAGTGTTTGCAGCCACGGGCTGTTACATTCTAGATTTAAACTAGATTTTAGCCGCAATCTGAACGTGAAGCCGGAGTGAGCGCCCCGAACTGAGCTTAAGCCGTGGGCGTGAGTATAGTTTGCACTTTAATCTCTTAGTATTGTGCTTAGTGACTGAAATTTTGAACTTAGCTCCACTTTCCCACGTTCCAGAGGTTTAAATAAACTGATTGATTTTAACTTATACTTCCAATTATGTCTTCATTTAACGAACATACCCCCAAAACACGTCACAAATGGCCCCCAACGTGTGTTCGATCACGTCACAAGTTTTCTGAAAGAATTTTATTGAAGTTAACAAGATTGACGATAATGGCCAGCTCAACAAGATGCTTGTTTGTGTCCAGAACCATTTCAACCAATCAAATACTCCGTGTGTTGTCATATTCATATCGAGGAATCCTACCTGAACAAAATCAGAAATCATTCTAATGTTTAACCCGGTAACCAAATCTGAATCTAATTTCACTACACATAGCAATGCGCTTTATTGTGCACTGACATATGGCGATATTTTTTTCCTCCGGAACAACATATATACTCTAGAGGCCTTTTCAACACCTATTTCCGATGTCGGTTGGCGTCGATATGAATTTCCAATTTAGTGGATGTGAGAACTTGTCCAATTAAGATTTAGCACTTCAGAAAATTTACCATATCCAGCAAAACTTAAGGTCCACATTGAAATCTATGGTCTTCGAAAATTTGACAAGCCATCAGCACACTGTTAAAAGTACTGTGAAAAATTACCTCTGTTTATAAAGGCTTTCTATTTTTTGACCAAAGAGAACGATCTAAAAATGCCTGTGGAGCGTTTTTATTGGTCAAAAAATAGATAGCCTTTAAAAACAGAGGCAATTTTTCCAGATACTTTTAACAGCGTAATGTGCCTTATACAATCAGAGGGCGTTAAAGTACTCCCATGTGTCAATGCCCAGCAAAGGAACTCCATATGTTGGTACGTGACAAAATCAGATCATTTCTTAATACCAGCCACACTAGAAGTTCAAAGTGCTATAACTCAGCCATTTTTTAAGATATAAACGAAGAAAAAATGCTCACGCTCTGAAATCTTTGCATCAAGGTGAAACACATATAAGAAAAATCTTTTTAACATATATTTTTTCCACCTCGTTTTAAATTTAAATTAAAAAAATTAAATGGCTGCTATTTCGTAATAAGATGGCGGATGAAGTTGGCCAACGAACTCGGTCGAGACATCGGTATGTACTATGTATGTACCAAATTACATCCAAATCAGTTCATAAATAAGCGCGTTATCGTGTGAAAAAAAATCAGATTACTTGAAAATGCCAGCAGCACCGGAAATTCAAAGTGCTATAACTCAGCCATTTTTTAAGATATAGACGAAGCAAAAAAAAGCTCTAGATTCTTTGTATTATGGATATATGAAAAATCTTTTTCAATTTCAAGCTTTTTTTTTACCTAATTGTAAACTAAATGTAAAAAAAAATAAATGGCCGCCATTTTGATAAACAAGCATGGCAGATGAAACTGGCCAACGAATTCTGTCCAGATATCGATATGTACTATGTACACACCAAGTCACATCCTAATCAATTCATAAATACACATGTTATTACGCGACGAAGTCAGATCGTTTCAAAATGTCAGCCACACTAGAAATTCAAAGTGCTATAACTCAGCCATTTTTTTTTTTTTGAGGTATAAAAAAAAAAACAAAATATGCTCTGGAATAATTATACCAAGGTCAAATACATAAACGTTTTTTTTTTATTTCTACTTTTTTTGTACTTAATTATAAATTTAAATTTTTTTTCAAATTTAAATGGCTACCATTTTGAAACTAAATGGCGGATGAAGCTGGCAAACAAGCTCGGTCGAGACATTAATATGTACTATGTACACACCAAGTTTCGTTCAAATTGGTTAATAAATATTACAGTTATAGCATGAAAAAAATCATATACCTATATATATATATACATCTTTTTTTTTTTTTTTTTTCCTTGGAAAATACTAAGGTGATGTTCAATTCACTTGCATTAAAAAAAGAAAATTATCTACAAGAACACTGAGATGAAAAGGTGCAAAGTTATGTGTACTTGACAGGAAATATCATCGGATAATAGTATAATGAATAAAATCAATAGAAGAATATGAAATGGGTGGAGTGCTTTTGGAGAAAAAACCAACATCAGTCTTAAGAGTAATGTGCCTTTTTTGTTTGAAAAGAAAGTTGTTTAATCAATGTGTTTTACCTGTATTTATTTACAGAGCAGAAACATGGACACTAACAAAACGGATGATACAAAGACTACAAACAACACAAAGAAGTATGGAAAGATGTATGCTAGGCATAACTAGAAGAGACAGAAAGAGGGCAACCTAAAAGTGTTTGACATCATTGAAAGAATTAAACTGCTAAAGTGGAAATGGGCTGAGCACATTGCAAGATGACAAGACAATTGGTGGAACACAAACATCCTACAATGGTATCCCAAATATGTAAAACGACCCAGAGGACGATCCCAACTAAGGTGGAGTGACGAAATCAGAAAAGTGGCCGGTATCAATTGGATGATGAAAGCAGTAGACATGTTTATTTCATGACGCCCGATTATCTACTCAAGGGATATAGGCCCTTAAGGGGTTGGGGTGACCTCCGTGGGGGTCTTTCTAAGGGAACCTAATCCGTATTCACGCAAGGAAATCCAAGGAGCGGAGAAAACACGGAAAACTCCGAAAGATTAGGTCGACAGCCGCGATTGGGTTCGAACCCAGCACCTGCTCTCTACCAGTTTGGAGGTCAGAACCTCTCGACCACTGGTGAGGCAGCTCGAAAATGGTTGTTGTTGATGATATATATATATATATATATTAGGGATTCACCGAATATTCGGCATCTATTCGGTATTCGGCCATGTTATCAAATATTCGGTTAGACCGAATATCAAACTATTCGGTCAAACAAAATATTCGGCTTGGCCGAATATCGAACTATTCGGCCTACCGAATATTCGGTTTGGCCGAATATTAAAGTATTCGGCCGAATCAAATACTTTTGAAAAAAAAACTTATAAAACGCATTTTTAAAAACTTTTCCCAATTTCTACTTTTACCTCTCAACTTATATATTTAAAATAAATTAGAAAGTAAATCATATTTAAATGAAATAGATAGAGATTATTTATTTATTAAAGATTTATAAATAAAGATTAATAAAGATTTATAAAAAATTATTAATAAAGATTTTATTATTAAATTTATTTTTAGATTATTTATTTATTAAATTTAAGAAAATTAACCATGCGGAAGATTAAAATGATGAATAGTGGAGATGATTAATTAGGATTTTCAAAGGAATTACTGAGGTTCCTAATTTTTGTTTAGAAAATAATCTGTTGCTTTTTCACAAATGAGAGTTTCTAAACAAAACAGAAAAACTGTTGGGGTTGATGACAGGTATCAAGACAGATTATTTTTGCTCATGAAACCATAATCGTAATCCTCTTATTGAGTCATAAATACATTGTATCTCATCCCACTCAAGGTCAAACTTGTGTTTACATTTACTACTTTAACAACAATGAAGATATTATAATTAAATATTTTCAAGTGACTTGCTTTTTAGCTCACAGGCTATCATAGCCTGAGAGCTTATGTGCCCGCCCGTTCTGTATGTATGTTCGTACGTAACGCGATATCTCATGATAAATATATCCTATCCATACTTGAAATTTTGTTTATAGGTATATCCTGATAAGGCGCTTCCCTGATTAGTTTTTGGAGTTCATTCGATATGTATAAGAGGAGGAACGGGGGGCTCATGCCCCTCCCCTTAGTTGATATAAATGGGTTTTTCATGCAGAATTAACAGTTTTCGTTCGAATCTCTGAATAGTTTTGGAAGTTTAATGGTTAAATATAAAAGAGGGGAGATAACTCCTTTTAAATTACATAAATGGGTTTTTATTAAGAATGTTCCGATTTGCTCTGAATTTTGGATACAGATTTTTTTATATGATAAAGCATGTTCCTGATTAGTTTAGAGGGTTCAATGATTAAGTATAAAAAGGGGAAAGGGGAGCTGTTTCCCCTCCTTTGATTTTTTTTTCATTCGGAATTAACCCTTGAAAATATAAGGCTGTAATGTGCAATTAGTATGCGTAGCCTGTGAGCTCAATGCCATCAGTTTAACTGGGCAGTATTCTTTTTATTTAGCTCACAGGCTATCACAGCCTGAGAGCTTATGTGCCCGCCCGTTATGTATGTATGTTCGTACGTGCGTAACACGATAACTCATGATAAAAATATCCGATCCACTTGAAATTTTGTATACAGGTATATCCTGATAAGGCGCTTTCCTGATTAGTTTTTGAAGTTCATTCCATATGTATAAGAGGGGGAACGGGAGGCTCATGTCCCTCCCTTTAATTGATATAAACGGGATTTTTATGCAGAATTAACAGTTTTCGTTCAAAATATAGATATAGGATCATTCTAATGAGGCGATTCCATGACTGTTATTAGGTGTTCATTGAATAAGTATAAACAGGGGGAACGGGGGGGGGCTCATGCCCCCTTAATTGATATAAACGGGATTTTCATGCAGAATTAACAGTTTTCGTTCAAAATGTAGATATAGGATCATTCTGGTGAGGCGATTCCATGACTGTTATTAGGTGTTCATTGAATAAGTATAAACAGGGGGGGCTCATGCCCCTCCCCTTAATTGATATAAATGGGATTTTAATGCGGAATTATGTTTTTGCTCAAAATTTAGGTATAAGATCATTCTAATGAGGCGCTTCCGTGATTAGGTGTTCATTGTATAAGTATAAACAGGGGGGAACGGGGGTTCTAATGCCCCTTCCCTTAAGAGGACACGCTAGTCACAAGCCAAGACAATTCAAGATGGCGACTCGATTTTTCAGCGGATTCGAAGGATGGGCTAAAATTACTTTGATTGACATGCAATCATCCAATTAGGAAATAGAATGCTCTTAACCAATTATCTGCGACGATTTTCTCTTCAAAGGTGCGCAATTCTAGCCGATTTCATGTTTAAAGGATTTTTTTCAACTGATTTCCCATTACTTTGGGTAAATGCAATGATGTCGAGCTTCAAAAGAATTTCAATCTCTTTATGATTAGCGTTCCAAGATTAAAATGGTTTGATTTTCAGAAAATAAACGAATAATTAATTTAGATAGATTACTATAAAATAAAAACTATTTTATTTACTTAACGCAATCACAAAATAAATAAATTAAAAATTAATATTGAATGAGGGGGGGGGGGGGATATCAGGTACAAGTATTTTAAATAACTATTTTGGGGGGGTAAGGGGGGGATTCTTTTTAGAATACGAAACTTATCAAGATAAATAGCACTGAAGGTTAAAGTCATAAATACTTCATAAAATTATGAGAAAAATATTTAGACAAATTTAAATATTTAAACTTTGTTTATTTTTTGCGGAGAGGCAAGCAAGCAAGGGCGAAAAGGAAAAAAGGAATTTTGAAGAAAGGAGAAATAGGTGTTAATCCCAGCCTAGTCGTTTATAGACATAATATATAACTTATTACTGTTTGTAGTGACAAATGTGACAGAAAAAGTGTAGCAAATTTTAAAAACTTCGTGTGATGTTAAGTCAATAAAGCAAAATATTTTGTCAATATTTCAGGTGGAAGAAAATGTAGATTCTTGATGATTTTTACAAGCATTATATAAATACCGCAAGAAGCTCTAACAATTTTTAATTTTGAGCACTGACATAGCAGTAAAGTCTATAGGAGGGAGGAGGGGGGTTCTGAAAACTGTTTTTTAAATGATACAGTGAGTTAAGAATGGTTTTTGTTTTGATCCGATATATTGTACTGATTCATTTTTTTATGGATTTACTCAACTCAGCCGAAAACTCGGGTAATTTTGGTATTTATGTTTAGTGGTTCAATTCTGAGCTAATCGAAAGGAAATAATTGCGAAAAGTTGTGAAAATTTACTTGCACATTAATGGAAAATCTCAATATTTTATTTAAATATCTCTCTAAAGATATTTTACTGTAAGAAATGCACAAACACAATACGCAAAAAATGTAAACATGTGTTTTGTGTAGAATTTAATGCGTATCTATCGCTTTATTTTTAACACTTTCCTAGAGGTTAAAAAGATTTTGTTAATATTATAGTTAGCAGAGATTTATAATTAGCATTTAAAAAAAATTAAACATATTTAAAGACTTAATTATTTGTACAGAAGGAGGATTTCAGGTTTTAATTATTTTTTTTATTAAAATACGGAGAGAAAAAAGAAAGAATTTAATTTTGTAAGTTGAGGAGAGGGGGGGGGGAGTAGAGGGAAAAAACGGATTTTTTTTTTGGGGGGGGGGGAGATAGTAGGACAGTTTTATAGATGATAGCTTATTTACCTTCTTGAATATTTATTAATAGGATGAAAAATGTAACTTAAAAGTGTTTTAAAGATTTTTAATTTTGTGTACCTCAAAAGAACGAGGGGGGGGGGGTATACAACGATATTTATGGGTTGTTAACGATTAATTATTTATTTTTAGAATAAAATATGTATAAACCTATGGAAAATAAAAATTTTCAAAGATTTTAAATTTAGTGAGATATGGGTAGGGGAGAAAATAGTGCAATGCCCCCCACCCCTCAAAAAATGGTGGAATTTGTGTTTGTTTAAAATTTGTGAGCTGAGGAAAAAAAAAAGAAATATGCACATTATTTATTTATTTATTTTCGTGTGTGTGTGTAGGGGGAGATCTTTATTAGATGACTTATTATTTATTTGCCTTTCAAAATATTTATAAATCGGTTTAAAAAATAATAAAAGTGGGAATTATTTAAAGAACGAATTTTTCTGCACTTAAAGGAACAGAATGATAAATCCGAAATTTCAGTCGTGGGGAGGAGGGAAGGAAATTTTGTGATTGATTGTTTATTGATATACTAAAGTGACTTATATGCTACAAATATGGGTATTGCGGAGTAGACTACAAAACGAAGTGATATTTTTGTAAGGTGCAATTTAGAAGGTTGTGACAGATTCGAAAGGCGAAGCGAAATTTTGATATAAAGGGAGGCGAAGACCAAGGGCTGATCTTAAGAGTCCTCAAGGGGGGGGGGATTTTAGAAATTTGGATACTCCAGTGTAATGCACGGGTCGGAGCTCATTTTTTTATCTGGGTCGTGTTTTTTTTTTTTTACTTTTTTGCTGTGGGTCGGGTTTGGGTCCGGTTGGCTTCCATTTTTTGCTCCTGTCTGGGTTAATTCCTACTTGGGTCAAGATTGGGTCGGGTTGACTTCGACTCTTTGCTGCTGTTCAAGTTAATTTCTGATTTTTTTTTTGTCAGATTTGGGTCTTGTTGACTGCTACATTTTGTTTTTAATCTGGTTGACTTTTACTTTTTAGCAGTGCTTAGCGCATTTGGGACACTTTAGGATTTGATTTTTAGCTTTTTCCAACAAAGTTGAAAAGTGCTTATGCATTTGGTTTGTCTGTCCGTCTGGCCGGATGGCCGTCTGTCCGTCTGTCCGCGCTCTAACTCCCGTAAATATACTCGGATTGCTATGAAATTTTTATACGTTATTGATGTTTACCCTAGCACGACACCTATTAAAAATGAAGTATCTACCATGATTAGTTTATCTACAGAGACAAACAAAAGTTTCCCATTACATTACGGCGTATGGGGAAAATCGTTAATATACTCGGATTGCCATGAAATTTTAGGACGTATTGACGTTTACTCTAGCACGAACGCTATTGAAAATGAAGTTTCTACCATGATAAGTTTATCTACAGGGAGAATTAAAAGTTTTCCATTACATTACGGCCCATGGGGAAAAATCGTTTATATACTCGGATTGCCATGAAATTTTAGGACGTTATTGACGTTTACCCTAGCGCAAGTCCTATCGAAAATGAAGTTTCTACCATGATTAGTTTATCTACAGGACGAATCAAAGTTTCCCATTACATTACGGCCTATGGGGAAAAATCGTTAATATATTCGGATTGCGATGAAATTTTAGGACGTTATTGACGTTTATCCTAGCACGTACCCTACTGAAAATGAAGTTTCTACCATGATTCGTTTTTCTACAGGGCGAATCAAAAGTTTCCCATTACATTACGGCCTATATGGAAAAATCGTTTCAAAGGAATTTTAAAGATGTTATACCCTGTCAAACATATTAAAATATGCATTCTATAAAATATAAGGTGAAAATATAGCTATTATTCATTTACATGGCCACACAAAAGAATTCCATAAGATAATGGTAAAAGGGGGGAATTGTGTGTGGCATATTTTAAATATATTAAGCTGTTTCATGTATAATAAAATTGATATATGTCACTGAAGCTTAATATAAATTATACGCTACTGTCTTGCATAATATGAAGTACATAGCATTTACAGGGTCACTCAAAAGATTTCAAATAGTATATTCTTTCCGAAGTACCGTATATGTGTCCGATGATGGCTGATAGAAGGATGAAATGCATTTTAATTATGAAATGCGCGTTTATATTTCGCTAAAAATATGCACATTATATGGTGTGTATAAATGTTATAGTTGATATACAGAGCTACCCAAAAGAGCTCACCAACGTTACTGAATAAGAGTATAAATTATTTAAACGTGGTTCTTAAATAAGCTATGCATTTTTACGCTGAGCTTCATTCAATTTACTGAGAAATGTTTGCAGAATATAGATAAAAGGATATACAGGGCCACGCAAAGAATTCGGTACAGGGACGCCTATGAATGATAATTTATGAGAATGTGATTTCAGTTGTTTTAAAAGTGTTTTAGTTTACAATAAATTTTAGCCTAATGCTGACGTGTAATAAAGGTACAATGTAAACTACACGGCTTAACAAAAGTATTCACGTATGTTTCCATCTGATAATATGAAATGCTGAAAAGTAAATTTCAGGCTACTGGGTATTTTCTTGCTAAACTAAATTTTCCCATTATATCAAGTGACATATGAAATACAGAGCTGTTCAAAAGTACTGGAATACATATTTGGCTATACACCATTATTTCCCTAAATAACAAAGTTTTGTTAAAGATTTCATTAAGTGTTGGAAAGTGCTTCATAATCAATGCTTAACGCATGATTTTTCTTACTTGTTACTTTATCGAGAAAGGTTCGGGTTGATCCGAATTTATTGGGGTGAATTCTTTGGTAAAATGTTCGTTCTTTTTTGCAATTTTTGTACAAAATGTGCGTCTGTTTCACGATATTTTGAAGATATTCGTGTTTTCTCCGTGATCATTTTACAAAATTTGTTGTCCGGTTCGCTTCTATTTTTTGCTGCTGGTCGGGTTTATTTTTTTACTTTTTGTTGTGGGTTGCGTTTGAATCCGGTTAAATTCTACTGTTTCCTACAAACACGTGACGTTACACACAGCAAACACGTGGTTGGTTTACAATTCTCCATCGATATACAGAGTGATATCGGCTCATACAAATTGCCCTCACCTCCGGGAGAAAAAAAACACAACGAGAGTGAAACAAAGAAAAAAAGAAAACAATAGAAATCAAAGGAAAAAGAAAAGAGAAAGATCATTCAGGTGCCTTGGGTTAGAAAGCCCGCGAATATTTAAAGAAGGTATCCTCCTGGGGGCGATTAGTTTTAAGAATTCATTGAATAAGTATAGGGGGAGAAAGGGTAGCTAACCCCCCCCCCCCCTTTAAATTTAGAAAAAGATTTTTATGCTGAATTACAACATTTCGTTCGAATATCGTAAATCATATAAATAATTGGTTTAAAATTCCATTTATATAATTGTTGGAGATCTCTGAGAAGGAAAAAATGAAAAGTATTTATATATTTATTTTGGAGGGGGATGAAGGGAATTTGTTAGATGACTTACTTTATATGACTAAAGATTAACAAATATGGCTAAACACAAAATAAAGAGATTTAAAGACTAAATTTTATATACTTGGTAAGGAGAAATAGGGGGGAAACATCAATTTTTGTGGGGTTAAGAGTAAAACTATGATTGATTATTTATTATTACAGTAAAAGTTTTAGGAAAATCGATGACTTTAAAAGTTTAAAATTTGTGAGCTTGGGGGGGGGGGGAGGAACAATTTATTAATTATATTTTTTGGTGTGTATGTGGGATGGAGAAGTTTTTTAAATGACTTACTTTTATTTGCCTTTTAAAACATTAACAAATGGGCTTAAAAAATAATAAAATGTGGGGAAAATTTCAATGAATAAATTCTAGGCATTTACTAATAGGATGAGAGGGAAAAATCTCATTTTTAGTTAGTGGGGAAGAGTTTTTGTGATAGATTTTTTATTGTTACAACAAAGTGGCTATATTGTGTAAACATGGATACAGTGAGATAGACAGCAAAACAGCGAAGTGATACTTCTGGAAGGGATAATATTGAAGGCTGTGATGAGAGCAAAAGGCGGGAACGAAATTTTGATACAAGGGGGGGGGGGGAAGGGTGATATAAATTATTTTTCTAAATCAGAATTTCAGAGAACTCAGATTTTCACCTCCAATTAATAAATAACAAAAAACTTAAATATTTTTAAGGACTTTTTGCAAATTCTGCATAACACTAACAAAGTTTTTTTAAGGAGCAAAAATTACTTTTAAAAAATTAAACACTTTTTAAAAAATTGAAGAAACATAAGAAATGTGTAGGATCACTCAAAATTATTCCGCTTCATTATGGTCTATGTAGATAAATCATTTGCGGTGTTTCAAGGAGCGCCATACTAATTTAAAAGTAATGAAATTCATATACATTACTGAGGTACTCTGGAAGACAATTATAAAAAAATATGGCATGTATAGCACTTACAGTATACACACAGAGGATCTCCATAGTAATCTATTATATTATGGTCTAAAAATCTTTCGCGATATGTTGTTGTAATAATGTTACTCTTTTACAAACAATGAAATTTATACGAACTTCTAAAATGGACTTAAGAAATGGTTGCGGTATAATATTTGGCGAAAAACATTTGCCATTCACTTACAGAGTTACACAAAAGAATTCGGTTGTAAAAAGCTCTTCGGAGAAAAACTGTTCCTAGCGTATTTAAATTATGTTCACTACTTTGAACATGAAATGCAATGAAATGCTGTTTCGTGTATACTCTTTGTTAAAAAGAATTTCCATAAAAACATTCCATTTATATTTATATATATAATCAAATTAAACCTGTTGAAATTGGTCATCTGTTTCCCGCCGTCCTTGCTTTTTTTATCACTTAAAGTCTCTTCTTTTTCACTATTCGTTTTTTTTCTTTTCTTTTCTTAAGGAAGATACCGCACATTCAGTCTAGCTTTATTAATGTTACAGTGTTTTACAATTAAGTTTTCTTTCAAAATTTATTATTCATTGCAGAACAATTTAATAATTCCCACGAACCATCTGTCGACATATAAAAAGATGCGATTCAATAGCAAGATTTCAATATGATGAATACCAGAAGCGATGGGGCGATCGCCCCCACCCCCTTTGAGCCCAATGAAGGGTCTGCAAAATGATATTAGATGGCCACAGGATAAATGAATCGTGTTTAAGATTGAGAACGGTGCGACCTGATCGGATTCGACGAAGCTGTCACTGCCCGGGTTGGGCCGGGCCAGTTTTAACTCATGAGACTAGGGCTTGGTTATGTCTAGAGATCTGCATCGGCCTGTATCAGACTGGCAAAAAAATAAATAAAAATAAATAAAAAAAAAACAGGCCGTATGGGCCAGTCCGATAAAAAAGTTTAACGGGCCTGCCGGCGTGTTATAAAGATTTCGGTAAAAACGCTAAAATGAGATCTATTTTCAATGAATATGGGTTTAACGACCATGAGTATAAATGTGCGTCACGAGTAGATACTAGTTTAACAACATCAATACATAAATGTAACATGTACAGCGTAGAAATCAGCATCGGACAGTTGCTTTGTGTCTATACGGGTTTAATAATTTTTTGGCAAACTGGAGCCGGGCCAAGATCAGGTTTGCACTGTTTTTCTACATATAGTCGAGGTCAGAACTAGACTTAATTATTCGTAAGACGTATAGGGCAGACAACATTATTTGTAAAAGGGATAAAAACTATTAACGTACTGTTAACATACTTTTTGGAAATATACTCCTTGGTGTTTCTTAAATTCATTTCTGAACAACACGAAAGTTTGACAAATTTTCTGACTAATTTTTAACTATAAAGGCACAAAACTATAAAGGCACATTCATTCAGTCCGGGCCGGGGCGAGACTGGAAAATCCAGCCCGTCCAGACCTCTAGTCAAGTCTTCACTCTTTCGGAAACCATTCCGAGTTCGGATCTTACTTTTTTTCTGCAAAACTTGACCACACTATATTTTTTCTTCCACTTCGGGCCTGGCATGGACTTCGTTCTTTTAGAGGTCTGCCCGAACCTAAATTTCCATGCCTAGGCTCAAAAAGCAATTCAATTTTAACCCAACCCAAGCTCGCTAAAAAATAAATAAATAAATAAATAAATAAAAGAGAAAAATCTGATTCAGTACCGAATAGCCTGATACAAAAACAGATCAACAAATCCAAAATGAAACAAAACCAAACTAATATTTGAAGGAAATTGGGAAATTTATCCCATATAATTATATCAATAATTTTTAGGTAGATTTCGTATGAAATACTACCTATTGCATTCTCTCCCATGTTGGAATTTCTGAAAAATTTTTGCGGATCTACACGAATCATGACTCCTAGACCCCAAAACTACCATCAGTAAAAAAGTTTATATATATATATATATATATATATATATATATAAATCGGTGTATATCACTTTCTTCTAGACACGATAACTTCCATAATTATGCTCAGATCTTCTTCAAACTTTTACATAAAATCAAGGAGCTTAAAATCTCAGTCGAGTTCGTTAATGGGCAAAATCGGACCAAGGGGGTGGAAATAGGGAGGGTTTTTGTGAAAACCGAAAAAACGCGATAACTTCTTAATTAAAATAGATATTGAATCAGTTTAAAGTTTATATTACTTCTAAGAAATGGGCAAAAAGTTTATGCATGACAGATTTTTGATAAAGTTAAAAATGGGCTCAAGGAACGAAAAAAACATGGTTTTTGGGAGAAAAAAATTCATAACTTCGTCAATTCTCAAGATATCAAATCCAACTAAATTTTATATAAATGTACTTAATATTATCTAAAACTTTTGTGTTTACAAGTTTTTGATAGGACCAACTTTTACCGATGAAAAAAAATTAAAAACGAAAAGAAAAAGGGGGGGGGGGTTAAAAAGAAAAAAATTCATAACTTACTCAATTCTTAAGCAATCAAATCTAATTAAATTTATTTCACATTTTCACAATAATACCTACAACTTTTATATTAACAAGTTTTTCATAGAATCAATTTTTACAGCAAAAATAAATTAAACAAAAATAGGAGTTGAAGAAAAAACCTCAAATCCAAACTGCTTATATTCTGACTCATTTTTAAGTTCATTTTTGATTTTAAACGCATCCAAATGACAGATCCTCTTATTTAGGAACTATATAATTTGACGTATTGGCCAGTTTTTTGATAAAGGCAGAATATATTTTTAAAAAGGCTGCCAAAAAGGGCATTTTGAACAGATTTCCCGAAGTTTTCGTCATTAGAAAATTGATTAAGTATAACAAATTGCGTTTTTTCTGAGTCATTTTTAAATCCATTTTTGTTCTCAAACCCATCGATTTTACAGGTCCTCTTATATAGGAACTATATAACTTGACGTATTGGCCAGTTTTTTGATAAAGGCAGAATATATTTTTAAAAAGGCTGCCAAAAAGGGTATGTTGAACAGAATTTCCCGAAGTTATCGTCTTTAAAAAATTAAGGAAGTATAACATATTGCGTTTTTTCTGAGTCATTTTTAAATTCATTTTTGTTCTCAAACCCTTCTAATTTACAGGTCTTCTTATTTAGGAACTATGTAATGTGAAGGATTGGCCAGTTTTTTTGATAAAGGCAGAATATATTTCAAAAAAGGCTGCCAAAATGGGCACTTAGCACAAAATTTCCCAAAGCGATCTTGATTAATGAACTGTGGGTATTCAAATAACAAATTGGTTATTTTATGACTCATTTTTAAATCCAATTTTGCTCTGAAACGCATTCAATTGACAGTTTTTTGTTACTTAGGAACTATATAATGTGCGTATTCGTCGATTTTTTGATAAAGGATGAATATATATTTTTTAAAAGCTGTCAAAATAAGCACTTCGCAAAAAAATTTCCCAAAGCGATCATGATAAAAGAATTGAGGTTGTATTCAAATAACAAATTGTTTATTTTATGACTCATTTTTAAATTCAATTTTGCTCTCAAACGCATTCAATTTACAGTTATTTGTTATTTAGGAACTGTGTAATGAGCCGTATTGGTCAGACTTTTGATAAAGGCTAAATATATATTTAAAAAAAGCTATCAAAGTGAGCACTTCGCACAAAATTTCCCAAAGTGATCTTGATGAAAGAATTGTGGATGTATTAAAATAATAAATTGTTTATTTTATGACTCATTTTTAAATTCAGTTTTGCTGTCAAACGAATTTAATTAACAGTTTTTTGTTATTTAGGAACTATATAATGAGCATATTGGTCAGTTTTTTAAATAAAGTAAGAATATAATTCAAAATATGTTGCCAAAATGGGCATTTGAGTCGAATTTCGTTTAAGATGATTTTGATAAAACCAGTTCTTACAGAAAAATGAAATTAAAAAAAAATTAAAAGCGGCTGAATAACGTACTTAAACTGCGTTTATCACTAATCTTTTTTTTTTCTTGAGATGCAAAATTTTCGAAATCTACCTCCGCCTATAGGCCATGCCGACAGGGATTTTTTTAT
This sequence comes from Maratus speculifer, assembly GCA_964019185.1. Lineage (NCBI taxonomy): Eukaryota > Metazoa > Arthropoda > Arachnida > Araneae > Salticidae > Maratus > Maratus speculifer. Next base: position 460,943,845 of record OZ025292.1, read on the forward strand.
TTTTGTTTAAGTAGAAAAATGAATATATATATATAATGTACTCGTCAATATTCAAACATATAGTTTTTCATATAAAAAATTGTCTGATCTATTGAAAAATCCAGTCATCAACCAGTTTATACTAGATCCGAATTTGTCAAAATCCAAAAGAAGAAATGTCCCGAATCCGAAACGTTTAAAGTCAACTCGACCCATAATATATCAATCCGAACCCAAAAATTACAAATTATGTCAAATCGAGCCCTTACCCGAACACCTGAAACTGAAATGAAAGAAAATGAGTTCATATATTTTAATAGAATTAAAAAATATGTTTTACATCTTCAACTTGAATGTTATAACTTATAGAGAAAAAAAAATCTAGTATTTGCCCTTTAGTGCAAAACCTATTCCTAAGTCAGCCTGCTCAAACTTGGTCCGTAGCAAAAAAGTATAATTCTATCCGGCCTACTACAAAAAACAAACTCAAAAAAAAAAAAATCCCTAACCAAACTTTCTAATTAACTCGAATCCCCATCTTGTTCTTTGCGCAGCATATCCTGATGTAACTTTGAGCCATAAAACCCCATTCAACCAACCAATCAATCAATCAACCTGAGTGCTACTCTCAGAAGTGAAATTTTATCCAGAACAGAACCGAATTTGAAAAAATGTAGGTCAAACTGACCCAAATCCGACCCACAGCAAAAATGTCAAGTCCATTCGAACACGACTCACTGCAAAATTTAGAAATAATCTCCACCAGCAATGAAAAACATCATCTCCAGCCCGAACCTCCAAATCTTGAAATCGCTCCCCCTTGAGGATTCTCGTGTTCCCCCCTTGAATCAGAAAAGAGCGTTCCTCTAAGAATTGCACTTAAAATAACTTCATTTTTCAAATATTCGACGAAAAAATTTATTTTACCCCTGAGCGTATAGTATTGCCCTGCTTCCGATCCGAACCCGAAAATACCATTGGAAATCAAATCAAAACCCGACCAAAATTTTTTTTGTCAATTTAGAATCGAAATGAAAGAAAAAAATCCATGTTTTAATGGAATTATTAAATGTCGACATTTATATTTCTAATATCAATTTTATCTTTTATATAGAAAATAAATATCTAATATATACTCATAACGGAATCAACCAAAGAGAGATGGCTAAATTGTTGAAAAGTGTTCGTTAAATAGAGGTATCTTCTATTCGTAACATTCCGTATGGATATTTTAATGTACATGTTAACACTTGCGAATAGCAGTGTTAACATGTAAATTGAAATGTAAAATCTTAAATATTCATAATTAACTATTTGGAAATGTCTGTTATGGCATTTATATAGTTTCATTTTATAGTGTCTTCGATATTTTCTTTTATAATACTCCTTTAAACTATTTTCTTCCATAACGGATAAAATATTTAGACTTTCATTTGAAATATGGGGTCGAATCGAATCCTTCTTGCGAGATTGAAAATCCACTATGAATCAGATCAGAACCCAAACTAGTGTAAATTAATTTCACCCGAAAACAACAACAGCAACAAAAAAGAATGCAGAGAAAAGCAGATAAAAAGTAGAATTCCACTCGGTCCGCAAGAAAAACGTAAAAATTCACTCGACCAGTAGCAAAAAAGTAAGAAGTCAACTTGACCGAAACCAAACCAGCGTCTATAAAATAGTACTCAACTCAACCCCCCCCCCCACACACACACACATACAAAATAGAAATCAACCAGACCCAATACCAACCAGCAGCAATAAAGAAAGAGAACCGGACCCCAACCCAACCCGCAGCGGCAAAGTAGAATTGAACCTTACCCAAACACGACTCGCAAAAAAAAAGTATTTAACCAGAACAACGGCAAAAAATGAAAATAAACCGGACCGAAACCCGACCTGCAACGAAAAAAGAATTAGCCCCGATCCTACTCATGCTGAAAAAAAATTGTCCCGACACGAGCTGCAGGTGCGATTGGAATCTCCAAATTTCTGAAAAGTCCCCCCTCCCTTTTTTTGAGGAGTCTCCAGATCTGCCCTTGTACCAGGACAAACAAAAACTGCTAAAAACTGCAAAATCGTCTAAAAGTTTTACAATGTTATATTGAATTGTCACCCATTAAATATATACGAACTTTTAAAGTTTGTAAATATCTCGACAAATCTTGTCCACGATACTTTGTACTATGATGTTTTGGAACATGCAAAAGCCTTCTGCTCGATAGAAGCTGCATTAGTTGAACGTCGACAAAAAACACCAAAGAAGAAACAATTCTGAAAAGTATTAGAGAGTAAAATTTGCTGAATAGCAGACTTTAAAAAAAATTGCTATATTTTGCCTTACAGTTTCATTATTTTTACTTTTATACTATAACTAGCGGCCCGCCCTAGCTTTTCTTCGGGTAGAGCAAGTCGCCCAGTCCCCCGCCACTACTGACACCGCAAATTGTTTCTACCACTTCATCTCATTAAATTCAACTACTAAAAACATTACCCTCATTTTAGGTAGTCGGATAAAAAATAGCTTATATGTTAATCTAAAGTGTCAGATACCTCCATACAAAATTTCATAAAAATCGATCCATCCGTTCTTGAGTTATAAATGGTGTAACTAACACGATTTTGCTTTATGTATATAGATTATAGCAGCCCGCCCCGACTTCTCACGGATATTTAAGAAAAATTTCAAGTTATAAATTTTTACACACACACTCATAACCTAATAATTAAAATGCCGTCTCTGACATTGACTCCCCTCCCGTGCCCCAGTGACGCCTACATCACACATTATGATGCAGCCTAGTCGAGCGGGGTAAACGGCAACCATTAAATCAGTCTTGATTTTGAAGTAATTTATTTTGATAAGAATCAATACCAAAGTAACAATAAAGAGCTTTTACAGAAACGGCATTTTAATTATTTTTTTAAATAAAAAACACTTATTGTGACATAACTATAACAGTTAGACATATGCTGTTGCGACATTTTTTGTAGATAATTACATGTTAACAAAGTCGTAGTACATTATTTTGTTCTATAATCAATAGTATTCGCAACGCACGTGATGTTAAGATTTTTTAAATTAATTTTCTACACTTTGGGTTACAATATTGGCATTTTAATAAGGATCCCTAATTTTTTTGAAAATATAATATAGCCTATGTTCACCGGAAATAGTGTAGCTTTCCAACGGTGAAAGAATTTTTCAAATCCGTCAAGTAGTTTCGGAGCCTATTCAATTCAATTCAAACAAACAAACAAACAAATCTTTCTTTTTTATAATTTTATATTAAATTAAATAAGTAATATTTATCCCTAGGCTTATTGAAAAAGTCCGCATTTGAAATTGTAGAAAACGTTACAATTTTAAATATTTGACTGCTCCTTTTGTCCTCCTAAAAGAAAAATCCTCCCTCCCCATATTTGATGCTCACTACTCTTTAAAATATTTACTATCTGTTATAACTTTTTTGAAAACTCCAAAACAATCGTTTCGTGATTTGTTTTTAACTTTAAATAATTTGCGTTTCAGCATTTCTTTTCCTTTTTTTAGTAATTGCTAAATAGTTTTAAAAATTAAAAAACACGGTTTAATATCAGGTCGGGCTAAAAAATTTAAAAGGTTTTTTTTTGGGGGGGGGGGAGGAGGGTTAGTTACGATTTTCACATAGTTACGATTTTCATATGTGTTTCAGTGATTGTCATGTGTCTAGTGGGTCAGGTAACCTTTAGTTTCTCAAATTGCTTTTGATTCGTTTATCCTGCGTTTTATTTTTATCCTTTTTAGCGGCGACTATAGCCTATGTTCACCGGAATTAGTGTAGCTTTCCAACGGCGAAAGAATTTTTCAAATCCGTCAAGTAGTTTCGGAGCCTATTCAATGCAAACAAACAAACAATCAAATCTTTCCTCTTTATAATATTAGTATAGATAAATAATGATAAATATTTGCAATTCGTTGTCTTTGCAAATATACCTTTATGTTATATTAAAATAAAATGTATTACGCAGGATAAATTCCCCATTTTTAACGACTGTTAAAAGTGTATCGTTTTCCTCAAAAGTAATAAATATTAAAAAATACTTCTTTAAAGTTTGAAACAAGTTGATCAACAATTTTAAAATTACCAATCTTTAAAACTTTCTAACTTTAATTTCTGCTTATTTTTGATAAAACTTTTTTTCGAACTGAAAATGCTTATTTTTTTTACTGTTTTACTTAATAATACTGGACTGAAATTGGGCTGCCTAGTATCGTACAGAACCAAAAACATACACAGGGAAGAGAAAACTGCGCCCGGGGCAAAGTTTCAATTTGGCGCCCCCTTTCCCAGCTTTTTCTTGTAACAGCCCAAGAATGATGTTGATAGTATAAATGTGGCGCCCCCCCCCTTCGGACAGCGCGGTGTTGAATAAGCCTCCTCAAAATGTACTCCTTGCAGCGCCGTGCGAAAAAGAGGGGGACGAAGGGGGTAGTTGCTCCGGGTGCGAAATTTAGGGGGCGCCAAATTTTTACTACTAACGTAATTTTTAGTCTGTCACAAGAAAAAGTTCAGGGAATGTGGCGCCAAACTGAACTTTACTCCGGGCACAGTTTTCTCTTTGCACACCCCTGCCCCAGGGGCCTCGCTAAGGGGGGGACAGGGGAGAGCCTCCCCCCCCAAACATTCACAAATGTTGTTACACTTGGCAAATTTAAATAAAATTTAAATAAATATTGTAGTACATTTTCTATTTTTGATAGAATTTGCAAAGTTACAACTCTAATTGGAAATATCATTAAACTTTTTACAAATAAGAACTGTAATTACATTTTCTAAGTGTGGTAACTTGGCAAAATTATAAAACGAGTTGGCAAATATGAAAATTTGACTTGGCAATTTAAGGTCTTCTCCCCCACCAATAAAAAGTCTTAGCGATGGCCCTGCCCTGCCCCCCCCCCCCCGCCTGTTTCATGTATTTTGCAAGCTGTATAAGGAAATTTATAATTTCCAAATATAGCTACTTGTCCTTTTAATGCTACCTATGAATTTCACAAAAGTTCCAATTATATTTTAAAATTATCAGAATTTCCTTTTTGCTAAAAAGGAGCTTACTGTAATTTCTATCAAATCTACCTTGTTTTGTATGGACTTGAGAAAAATACATGTATACAAAGAAATGTATAATTGTCTTCTTTGGAAGTTAGTTATAACTTAAAAATAGCGTTAGTTTTATAAAAACAAAAAATTAGAAGTCGTTGATTTTTTTCAAGACTATTTTAGTTAAAATTTATCAATAATTGTAGAAAAAATAAATCCAAACTTTGAAATAAGGGAGGTTATTTTAACACGTTACTGTAAATCAATAACAGAAAGGAAATAAAAGGAAAGGAAAAAAGTTACTTTCATTTGCTAAAATGGATTCGTGCTAACCAATCAAATCTTCAAAAGGGCAGGAGAGGCGGAGACTGGCTGAGGCGGAGCGCATATAATTAAAACGCTTTTTTTGTTGCATTTCTGAACAAAATCTTTTCGAATTTTGCTTAGCCTAATTTCAGTTGAAATATGGAAAGCATATCATTGGAAAGCTTAGAAACTAATATTTCGTGAAGCGTTTTTAATTTTTTCTGAATTTTGCTGAAATAGATTTTATAAGAGTAAGAAGGGCACAACACCTCGAATTTCACTGAATCCAAAATTTAGAGGGTCCTCAGAATTAAACTACAACGAAAATCAGAAAAGTACAAACTAGCCCGGTAATAGAATGTCCTCAGCTATCCTAATAAAAAAAAATCGTTTAAAAATATTGAAAATTAAGCGAGATATTAGAAAAGATTGCGCCCATAGACTTACCATTAGCGGTCGGCTTTTACCGCGTGACTAGTGTGTGCTCTTAATTTATATAAATGGGTTTTTCAAGCAGAATTGTCAGATTTCGTTCAAATCTCTGAATAGTTTTGGAAGTTTAGTGGTTTAATGGTTAAATAAAAATCATGCGCAATTTAACGCGCGTGATTTTTATTTTTTTAAAAAAAATTAAATTTCATTTGCAATAGTTTATTGTCATTTTCCATCTTTGTGTTTATTTGTATTTCCTTTTTTCTGATGATGATTGAGTAAATTCAATCGAAACATGTAAAAATTATTAAGATCTTTTAATGTTTTTATTAGTATTTAACGTCCTTTATAGCAATTAAATATTTTAATGCATATTTTTGAAATGTTTTTAATGGACGTATTATGAAAACTTCTATTTATAATTAATGTCATTGTGTTTAGTATTTATATTAAAGAAAAAAAATACATATATAGTTTCTTAGTATGATAAATAAAATATCATTAACTTTAATAATTTTAAGAACTACAAATGGAAAAAAAACAATTAAATAACACTTATATATTTTTTTTTCTAAAGAAAGTTGTGTCATTTTTGCAGGGCCTTGTACACATAAATTAAAAAAATGCTGTAGAATTTGGATTTTTTTTGTAACAAGATATCTCAAAATTGGTATAGAATTGAATGGATATTATTAAAGTATTGACATGTGTATCTAATTTTTGAAATATTAAATGTATGTATGAGGTAGAAGAAAGTTTTGGGATTGGCACATCCAACTAGTTCAATTTATAGTAGCAACAATAAGTAATCCATCCATTCGATTCATGAAGGAGATTCGGCGAAAGAGAATATCGATTTCGTGTGAAATGCAGTCAAATCTCGTTAACGTGAACACCTTTAACGTGAATTACTTTCAACATGAATTGTTTTCGCAGTCCCCTGTAAAGACGAATACAAAGATTTGATACTGATAAACATGAATTATTGTTAACATGAACAACATTTTGATTCCTGTTGAGGTTCATGCATAGATATCACTATTTTATGAATACGACAACTTTTATAATTCTGCTCAAATCTCCTCCAAACTGATACATGAAATCAAGCTGTATGAAATCGCGCTCGAGTTCGTTAATGGGCAAAATCGGACCAAGGGGTGAAAGGGTTTTTGTGAAAATTGAAAAAATGCCACAACTTCTTGGTTGAAATAGATATCGAATCAGTTTAATGTTTATATTACTTCTAAAAAAGGGCCAAAAGTTTATGCATGCGAGATTTTAGATAAAGTTAAAAATGGGCTCAAGGGGCGAAAAAAACATGGTTTTTGAGAGAAAAAAATCAGAACTTCGTCAGTTCTCATCAAATCCAACTAAATTTTTTATAAATGTTCTTAGAACTATCTAAAATTTTTGTACCGACAAGTTTTTGATAGAACCAACTTTTACCACTAAAAAAAAAATAAAAATAAAAAATAAAATAAAATAAAATAAATTTAAAAAAAATAAAATAAAAACGTAAACAAAAAGGGAGGTGGAAAAAGAAAAAAATCCATAACTTTCTCAATTCTTAAACTATCGAATCCGTTTAAATTTATTTTACATCTTTTCAATAATATCTACAATTTTTATATTGACAAGTTTTTTATAGAACCAATTCTTGTAGCAAAAATAAATTACACAAAACTAGGAATTGGAGAAAAAAAATCTCAAATCCAAACTGCTTATATTCTGACTCATTTTTAAAATCCTTTTTGCTTTAAACGCATCCAATGGCAGCAGACAGATCACAAGTGTTCCGTATTCCCAGCAGAGTTAAAATGACATTTCTCCATTTTAGAAGGTTTTTTTTAAATCAAAGCTATTTATTAGTATCCATAGTGTATGTTAAGACATTAAAATTAAAAAAATAAATAAATAAATAAATGTCGAAGAGCTTAAAAAAAATAACGATTTAAAAAAAATAATAATAACAAAAATCGGATTTTTTTCCCAACGTTCAAATATTGAATAGTTCCGAAGAGTTTTTCGTTACCAAAACAATTAAACAGCTAACTGTTAATTAACCTAATTTTTTAGACTCTAATTAATAGGATTATAACTATTAGTTAGTAATTACAGAAATTATAAAAATTGCAAATTAGCAGTTTTTGTACTACTCTGTTATCCCGTCGACCCATTTCGCCAAATTATACAAATCGCCAAATTAATAGCTGAATTATACACTGGTGTCCAAAAGTTAAGCATAATTGGTAATTAAGTAAGTAATGAAAGAAATATGAATCGAAATGTGGTGAAACTCCAGGTGTGTAAACAAAATAGTACGCGGCATAATATTTTCGCGAAGAGTTTTCCTCGAAATCGAACAGGGGACCGTCAACAAATTGAAAAAGAACGAAGAACTTTTGCATAACCCTGTCAAAACTAATGTAGCAAAAGCGTTCAAACTGCACATTATGATTAATTGGCTTATTGTAATGTACTGTGTTTATTTTTACAAGGATAGCACGTATACTCGTAGAGAAATTAAGGTTTTTTATAAAAACAGACCTAAGTTTTTTGCTTATAATTTGCAGAGTTCTTAATATAAAATAATGTTCCTTTCTGAGAATACGACAAACATCATTTTACACAATACCTTGCCACCAGAATTTAAAAATGATAAAAATTGTATGAAAAATGAGTAGGTTTAGTAAATAATTTTTCATTGCGCATGCGTCAACGATATTAAAATTTCATTTGCATATTGTGTTAGCTAAATGTATAGAGCAACTTCTGTAAAAGTTTCAAAAGCATAGCTTGAAAATTCTGAAAATGATCGTCTCAAAATCAAAATGATCGTCAACTCAAAATCCGTTGTTCCTAAAAGGAAGCAAAAAAATCAGGGGTTTTACCTAAATATTTAGTTGTACGTGCAATATTGTATAGGCACTAAACAATGAAATATGGATACAGCCCCTCATCTTTTTGCTTCTTTTAGGGAATAAAGGGTTTTGATCTCATTCTATCAACGATAATTTTCAGAATTTTTAAGCTATGTGTTCCGCTTCTGTATTGTGATCTTGTAACATCGCCTTGGCGACAAACACAGCCCACGCCAATTATACGCCAATCGGCAATTTAGTGTAACCCTGCTCACGTGTTGTGTGACTCAGTGGATTAAGAGAAACGGTCTCTTAGCAACAAGCTCTGAATGCTGCAACAAGCGGCGACTCTAACAAAATAAACATTCCATTAAATTTACAGTCTACTTGCTATTTCTTTTTAATTTAGTTTTTCTTTTTAATTTAGTACACCTCCGTACATTTTGGTCCTAGCGATCCGGAGGTATGATCGAGCCAGCCTATTGAGTTAAATAATTGAATTTATCGAATTTCGTCAACAAGATGAATAATGTCGGAAACTGAAATAAAAGCGTTGAACAGAAGGCGAGAGAATATCAAGGCCCAAGTCACTAGAATATTTAACGCTACGGATGGAAAAACCTTCAATTTATCCGAATGAAAAGCCCACCTGGACTTACTGTCGAAAACAGAAGAAAAGTTTGAAGCTCTTAAACTAGAGTATTATAGAATAATAGAGGAAGAAATGTTGGAAGAAACTGAAAAAACACTCAATCAACTGGACGAGGATATTCTAAAAATAGAGGTAAGCATAAAAACCTCTATTAATGCTTATTATGAAAATACTGATTCAAATAAAAAATCCATTGAACAGGACCAAGCTAAAACGTCTAGCATTAAGCTACCTAGGGTCATATTGCCGGGTTTTAGTGGCAGAATTGAAGAATGGTCCGTATTTAAAAGTACTTTTAATGAGCTTATTAATGATAATTCAAATTTAAAAGATAATGAAAAATTATTTTATTTGCGTTCTGCTTTGACTGGTGAAGCGAGGAGTTTGCTTACACCAGATGAAAATTATGTTTCACTTTTCAATGCGTTAGAACAAAGATACTAGAATAAAAGAGTTGTGGTAGATTGTCATATAAAGAATATTTTTAATCTTTGTGTAATTAAACAAGAATCCGCTAAGGATCTGCGCATTTTGTTAGATAGCGTAAAGAAGAATTTAAGGGCTCTAAAGATCTTAAAGTATGATAGAGATAATTTCTCGAACGCAATTTTGCTGAATATTATTCTAAATAAACTAGATAACGAAACTCGTAAACAATACGAACTAACATTAAAGGATAATGAAGTGCCTAATTTTGATGAATTTTTAGAATTTCTTGAGCGAAGATGTCAAATCTTAAATAGTATAAGTTCTAACGTATCCTCTAAATATACTGCAAAATCCTTATTCATAAAAACAAACAAACCTCAAAGTAAATGTTGCGTAATCTGTAAAACCGAAAACCACCCCTTATATCATTGTGTTAAATATAAAAACATGAAGTTAAGTGAGCGAATTAACCTTCGTAAGAAAAATAAACTTTGCTTCAATTGTTTAAGTTCAGCCCACCTCATTAATTATTGTAATTCAAAAAGCACTTGTCATGTTTGCAAGAGCGCAAGGCCATCATTCATCATTACATAATTATACAACACCAGTAAACAATCCTATAAACAATCTCCCAATACATGAAACAATAAATAGCAATTTTGTTTCGGAAGATTTATCACAAAACGAAACTACTGCTCATTCATTTTTTTTCATATGAAAATGATAATAATAAATCTGTTTTAATTAGCACTGCAATAATTTATTTGACGGATGTAAATGGCATCAAAATTCCTTTCAGGGCAATATTAGATTCCGCATCGCAGAATTGTTTTTGTACATTTAAAGCAGCATAAATGCTAGGATTGGAAAAAGAGAAAATAAATATTCCTGTAAGTGGAATAAATAAATTGCCTATTTACATTAAATCTAGAATCAAATCAAAGTTGTCAAATAAAATGAATAGTACCAGTTATGATATTGAGTTATTAATCGTTCCAAACATCTGTGACTTCACGCCCTCGAAAAAGATAAACATATCAGATTTAAAAATTCCAGCAAATATTTGTTTAGCGGATAAAAAATTTAACATTCCAAGCAATGTGGAGATAATTATCGGTGCTGAACTGTATTTTTCTCTTTTAAATGAAGAAAAAATAAAGTTAGGCAATAATTTATATTTGCAATCAATTATTTTCGGTTATATTGTATCTGGTTGTATTTATGACAAAACAGTAAATAATAATAATACTAATTATTGTTTCTTAACAAAAAATCTTGAAATACTTAATGACACTTTGAAGTCTTTCTGGGAAATTGAAGAAGTACAAAATTTAAAACCCTGCAACAGTGAAGAATTAGAATATTGTAATGATCACTTCGATAAAACGCACTTCAGAAAACCGGATGGTAGGTTTGTGATTTGGGAAATTCCAAAAATCTTGCTTTGAAAAGATTAAACTCTCTGTGGCAACGTTTAGATCGAGATCCTGTTATGAAAAATTTATACACAGAATTTATTAAAGAATATAGAGATTTAAATCACATGCATGAAATAAAAGAAAACACGAACTTTAACGATGGCTATTACTTACCACATCACGGCATTTTACGACCCTCTAGTAAAACCACAAAACTACGCTTCGGTTTTGACGCTAGTGCCAAGTCAACCAACGGAAAATCTTTGAACGATTTATTATGTAAGGGTGGAGTTCTGCAAGATGATCTTTTTTCGATATTAATTAGATTTAGAAAGCATATTTATGCTTTTACTGCGGATATTAAACAAATGTTTAGGATGATAGAAATAAATCCATACCAGTACAAATATTTAAAAATTTTGTGGAAAGACAGTATGTCATCCCCGATTAAGGTATTTCAGCTAACAACAGTTTCGTATGGAACATCTTGTGCTCCTTACTTAGCCACCAAAGTATTACAACAATTAGCTCTAGATGAGAAAAAGGAATTCCCGTTAGCATCGAAAATTGTTTTGAAGGACTTTTATATGGATGATTGCCCAGTGGCGTAGCTACGGGGGGGCAAGGGGGCACTCGCCCCGGGCGCCGAGGCTAAGGGGCGCCAAATTGAGAGAGTTTTAAACCAAAATTATCTTACATATTTTAACAATAAACAAAATGTGTTGCCATTTATTTTTTATGTGTGTTAATGTATTCTTTAGTAAAATATTTTGTTACATCCAATTACTGAAGAAAAGAAAAAATTATGTAAATATTTCTAGGGATGGCTCAACACAATCGATTAGTGTTGAATTCAGAAAGTGGTCCGGGGTGACATTCTCCCCCGGAGCTATTAAATGTCCCCCCCCCGAAAATTTGAAATTTTGCATCGTCAATGGTCAAAAAGTACCATTTCTCCCCGGGAACTCTATAATGTCACCCCCGGAGAGAAAAGTGTCTATATTCAACACTGCAATCGGTAACGAAGATAATTATGTATCTAAATTGAGACGCAAAATGATTAAATAGGGGCACCAAATTCAGAGGAGCTTTAAACCGAAATTATTTCACATATTTTGAAAGTGAATAATAATTGTTGACTTCTTTTGTGTGTGTGTGTGTAAATGTTTTGGAGAAATTCGATGAAAGTGGAAGGAATGGCAAAATTCATAATTTTCAATCGCTGATGGAAGTTTTTAACTGTCTAGCCTGAAGTAAATAAATCAAAAAGCCGATTGGAGACTTGAAATCACATTTATGGTATCAAGAACATTTTTTTCAAGAACAAACACACGGACGGACACAAAGATTGATTTTCACGCTGATTTTTGCTGTTCTTTAGCATTCCTTATAAATATTTCAAATGAAAACTTCCTTAAACCAATGCAAAAAGTATTTAACTGAAAGAACAACAAGAAAAGGCATTATTTCTTCCTTACTGGAAACTCCATTTTTTTCATCAGCATATCATTCAGAAAACCGAATAATAAAATGCGAGCGACCTACCCCAAATTTTTCCTGCTTAAATCGTATAAAAAAACCAAAATTGGACTTTTCAGTCTTCCTAGTACGACCACTACAAACATCTGTTTTCGTCGTTTTAAAAGTTCAATTTATTTTACATACATTTAAATTCAGCGCATATGCATTTAGAGAAAACTCCATCTATCTATGTAAATTATGGGAATGAGTGAGAGATCAATAGAATAAAATAATTTGACACGGGAACCTCACTCTTTCGTCATTACATCTCGATGAATTCAATCAGAGGTCTTATTTAGGAAAAATTTCGGGACCTGCATGGACGTAGGTTATGCAGACTTATCAGAATTGCCAAATCTAAACTTTTTCGTTCCGGTTCATGCAAATATGTTGAAGCTTGTAATGTTTTCCAGTAGGGGGCGAAGATATCAATTTGTGAGACACGTTTAGTTTAAATGGTTGATTAGCTCTTAATTGACTTATGGTCAAGATCCGCACTATTCCTGGAATCTGAAACATACAAAGATTTAGCCACAAACGAAAGAAGAATTTCCTAAACGTCAGTAATTTCCATCTTAAGTTGCTTTCTGATTTTACTGGTGAACATAATAAATGTCATGCTGAAAAACAAAATTCAAGGAGTAAAATGGATTTTGAGAAAAAGAATTTATGGATTTTAATTTTAATTTTAAAATTTCAAAAGGATTTTAGTTTTTAACATTTTCATACATAGCATACCTCTCTGTATATTGATATCTTATCACTGTAATGCGACTGAGAATATGTTAAGGGTTTATTAAGTTCTCAAACAAATTGTTGGATATCTTTATTTACCATATTAATTCAAGACCTTTTATTGTTTCCCTATCCATCTTTAAAAACGGATGCGTATAGCAATTTGAAATTCTAGGGCGACTGCAGTTTTCAATGAGGAGGTTTTATTACCATAATCGGACGTATCATAACTTAGCAGTTTTAGTAAATGTGTGTTTTCTTAATAAATTTATTCCTTCTGTCTCTATTCCCTTTACAGAGTCTGACTACCGCACAGGCCTATAGGTCCATGGCCTTGGACCCACTGTAGCTGGGGCCTCAAATTCACTAAAATGATTTTTTAAGTCTTAAAATTGTAGTTGACGCACTTTCTTCTCAAAAACAAAAATATATTTTGATTATTTTTGAAATCGTAGGGCGAACAATCGTAGGCCGTACAACCACCTCCGAAAAAAAAATGTATAGGAACTGCAAGGTGCCCGCATACAGGTGCAGACCATGGGCCAGCACAACCCTAATCGGGCTCTGTATCCCACATGCTTAAAAAAAAACATAAACATATCCGCGAACGTTTTTGAAATTCCCATTCAAATTAAATATTGATGAAAATTGGAAGTATTCAGTAGTTCGGTTCTGTGTATTTTAGTTTAGTGTGTTTTAGTAAAATTAGCCGAATTGTCAAAAACACGAAAAAGTGAAGACGTATTTTCCTCCCAGTACAAGTCGAAAAGACTATTTTGTTTCTTCTTCTTCTTCAATTATACAAAAAAAGAAATATCTGTTTTTTTTTTTGTTTTTTTTGTTTTTTTTTTTTGGGGGGGGGAGGCGGGAAAATTAATCTTGCCCCGGGCGCCAAAAAACGTAGCTACGCCACTGTGATTGCCTATCGGGCTCTAAAATTGGATAATTTAGAAGAATTCAGATTAATGAAATCGCAATTAACAGAACTCCTCCTAAAGGGAGAGATGGTTTTACACAAATGGTGCACCAATGAGGTCCAATCTACTGATAATCACATGTTTCCCCTGGACAGAAATTCTGAAGAAATAACTGTTAAAACATTAGGGATGTTGTGGAACAGTTTCAATGATACCTTTAAGTATAAAGTTAATATTAACACAAAGAGTGATTTCACAAAAAGAGATGTACTTTCGCAAATTGCCCGCATTTATGATCCTCTCAGTCTCTTAGGGCCAGTGATTGCTAAAGCAAAAATATTCATGCAGGAGCTATGGCTTCTTAAAATAGAGTGGAATGAGAAGCTGCCCTCTCATGTTGCCAAACAATGGGAAACCTTCCTCGAAAGTCTTAAAGAACTGGAATCTATTGAAGTACCAAGATGCTTCCTAGCTGTGAACCAATCAGTGGTGCTAAATGGTTTCGCAGATGCGTCTTCCAAGGCTTATGGCACAGTGATATACATGCAAACATCTAATTCTAGTGAAACCATCAATCACTTATTATGTAGTAAATCCCGCGTGTGTCCAACCAAAGTAATAACAGTGCCACGTCTCGAACTGTCAGCATGTCTTCTTCTGGCTAAACTCACTAACAAGGTCTTAAATTCATTAGACAAACAGGTAGCTTCAGTCAATTTGTTTTCTGATTCAACTATTGCTTTAGCTTGGATAGACACTGCTCCTCATCTCCTGAAAACGTTTGTGGGAAACCGCGTTGTGCAAATTAAGGAACAGACTAAGAACATTCCATGGTTTCATATTCCGTCAGAACACAATCTAGCTGACTTGATATCAAGAGGTGCAAGTGTGGAAAACCTGTCTTCTAACCAGTTGTGGTGGCATGGCCCGCCTCTTTCAATTCTTGAAGAAACAATAGCAAAACTGACTCTAATATAAGTGACATTAAAAATGAACATTATTCTAGTGAGCTTAAAGCTCCCAGCATCTTGACATTCGCTATTCATACTGACTCTAATTTGTGTGATAATTTAATTAATCTTAGCAATAATTTCCAAAAATTAATTAGAGTTAGAGTTTTAGCTTATATTTTCAGATTCATACATAAATGTAAAAAAGTAACATCTGCAACCGGCCCTATGTTGCTGGAGGAATTAAGAAAGGCAGAGAACTATTTAATAAAAGATATACAGGTAAAGTATTTCAAAATTGAAATTTCGGCCCTCCAAGCGGGATCTTCGGTTCATCGCGCAAGTAAGTTAAAATTCTTAAATCCCTTTTTAGATGGAGATAGCTTATTGAGGGTGGGAGGAAGACTAGCAAAATCAAATTTGAATTTTGACCATAAACACCCCATTATACTTCCGGCGAGCTGTCGCTTGACGAAATTAATCTTTCAATATTATCATAAACGAGATTTTCATGTAAGACCCCAAGCTCTTTTGAACACTGTGCGTCAAAAATATTGGCCGCTTGGTGGCAGAAATATTGCGTGTAAAATTGTACATGAGTGTTTACAATGCTTTAAAATTAAACCTATAACGGCTAGTCAAATGATGGGGGATCTCCCTCCTGAAAGAATAGTGCCCAGTTCCCCATTTTCAAATGTGGGATTAGATTTAAGTGGGCCTTTTGAAATAAAATATAAAGGTCAAAGAAAGGGTACTTTTCAGAAAATACATGTTGCCATACTTGTATGTATGGTCACTAAAGCTGTGCACTTGGATTTTGTCTCAGATTTGACATCCGAGGCTATAATAGCAACTCTAAAAAGATTCTTCGCTCGTCGTGGGAAAAGCTCTGTAATCTTTAGCGACAATGCTACAAATTTCGTTGGGGCTTCAGCAGAACTAAAACGTTTACGCAGACTTGTTACGAGTGATGAAGTTTCGAACTTTTTAGCTTCTGAAGGTATTAACTGGAAGTTCTCCCCTCCTAGGGCGCCAGATTTTGGTGGCCTTTGGGAGGCAGGAGTCAAATCTTTCAAATACCACCTAAAAAGAGCTGTGGGCTCAGCTCATCTCACGATCGAGGAATTCCTGACAGTTATCACACAGATAGAGGCTATTTTAAATTCGCGACCACTTTGTCCTTTGTCAACAGATCCTGGCGATCTTCAGGTGTTGACTCCTGGTCACTTCCTCATAGGAAAGCCTCTTAATTTAATTCCAGAACCCAATTTAAATGAGGTCAAAGATAATTTGCTAAATAAATGGCAAAGGACTCCAAAATTAACGCAGTTAATATGGAAACGTTGGCAGAATAATTATCTGAGCCAGTTACAAGAAAGAAACAAGTGGCTATTTAAAAAGCCTAATATTCTGCCAGGAATGCTAGTTTTGCTTAAGGACTCACAACTACCCATTTGCACTTGGTCACTAGGCCGCATTAATAAGGTTTTCCCAGGCGCGGACGGGATAGTCAGGGTAGTTGAAGTTCGTACCGCTAAAGGTAATTTTAAACGACCTATTTCAAAAATAAGTATATTACCCATTGAGGACAACATTATAGATCCTAAACCTTAAATCTGCTTTATTATGTATTAATTTTTCATGTATTATTTGTGTTTATTTATTTATTTATTTTTGCTTATAATTTGTATCATGTTGTGTTATTATTTGTATTGCATATGTATCTTGAAATATAAAAATATTTCAACGCCGGGCGGGATGTTCCGCTTCTGTATTGTGATCTTGTAACATCGCCTTGGCGACAAACACAGCCCACGCCAATTATACGCCAATCGGCAATTTAGTGTAACCCTGCTCACGTGTTGTGTGACGCAGTGGATTGAGAGAAACGGTCTCTTAGCAACAAGCTCTGAATGCTGCAACAAGCGGCGCACATACGGGTATTTGCGTTATCTAGGCGGCCAAAATTATTTTATTGCATATATCTATTCTAAATGGTACGATTGAAAGAAAAAATACATTTATTAAATTTATAAAGACGATTTATTAAAATAATTTCATTTTTAAATACCAATATTCATTTTCGCCACTCTCTGAAGAATCATCACTAACATTGGGCTTCGCAGGTAAAAGAAGAGCAATTGTTTCTGGAGTTCATTTTTCTACCAACGACTTTTCTCTTGCTACTTATAAAAGGGTCTGATGTTAAAAGTAGCCGATTCAAAATATCTTTGTTGCAGCTTTCCCTCGAGGATTTTCGTGCAAAATCTTGGCGGTATAGCCTAAAATGCTTATTGCGCGCTTCTGCGGCCTCTTCTGAAAGCTGCCCAATGGGCAATAATGTATTTTTAATAATAGTTGAACCATGAATTAATATTTTATGCATAGTTGGAGACATTGGATGCCACTGGTACAAATCTACATATAAGCGAGCAGTGTCTAATGCATATTTCTCGTATTTTTCTGTATCAATTATATGTCCGCTTGAAATTGCTTCGAGTATGACTTTTAAGCGATATATTAAGTCATAACTAATGCCTGTTATGTCAGACGCCAATTTCAGATCTTCAAAAAACCTCCTACTTGTATTACCGTCATTGGTGTTGCCAATACTTGCCTTTGGCATGTCTACCAGTAAACCTGTTTCTTCCCGAAATCTTTCCCGGATTTCGAGTTTTTTTTCCAGCTCAGTTTTTTTCTCAGCTTCAGTCTTCCGCTCTCTATATTTCTTTACTGGCAACTTATAAGCTAAATGAAGAATGCTTTCAAAAAGTCTAATTCGAACATGTAAAATTGAAAGACCGAACTCGATAGCTTCAGGATTAATTTCTTTCTGAAAATCAATTTTGTTAAAGTCCTTAGAAGTTGCAGCGCATATGTAGCATTGACTTGTGGACTTTGTGCCAGTCGCAGCGTTGCAGACCTTGCCATCTACCATTGTCATGATGAAGACATGACTGACTGAAAACTTGTTCCCATTTAAATTAACTACTGTGGCGTTTAGTGACATCGCAGAATTTTTTATAAAGTTAATTTCTTCCTCCGTAACATCAATATTTTCTTTTACAAAACGAAATCTTATAGGACGGCAAAATCGAGGGGATGAAGGTGTTGGGTTTTCCCATAAGAGCTTTTCGTTTTTACAACCAGAAACTAATCGTAAAGGGACGAAACTACTTTAGAATATGTTCGCATCAGTGTCGGCATCATTTACAAAGTTCTGTTTAAATTGTGCTTGTTGTGAACATCACAACCCCATTTTGAAATTAACTTTAAACTCTCTTTTTCACTGTTGTTAAAACCTCTTCCAGGAACATGGATAAACGCTTAACTGTATGGTCAACCAAAGACTGTAAATCGATTTCGGCGTAAGTACTTGTTACTCTGAAGGACTCTGGGGGCGGATAACATTCTTGTTTCGCTTTTTGGAGCAAAGTATAACAAGGAAAGAATTTCTTGTTGGTATTCCTCACTATTTCGTATTGTCGACGAGTTAAGTCGGCTTCTACGAACATGGACAATGCTTGAGTCAGTTTTTTCGATCTCTGATTTAGAAAATGCCTTTTTATATTTTGTTGCACGTTTCGGACTATTTATAATTTCTTTGAGTATTTCAAAAGCATCTCGTTTTCCAGATTTCTGCAACTCAACCTGAGCTGCGTGAATTATTACTGCCTTTTCTAGAGAAGATCGTACTTCTTCCGTTTTTCTCCTCTTAGTTCTCTCACTTGATTCTATAAATAACTAGCAGCCTTCGCCCGCTACGCTGGTCAGTTTTTTTTTTCTTTTTTAAGAAACTTTGAATTAAACTAAATTTTTATATCATAGTAATTTTTAGTTTTATATTGTACTTTAGACTGTCTCTCATCGGGTAAATATCAGTCATCTAAACGGAAAGTTCAATGTTAGTCACCAATGAATGACGTGGCGCTCAACATGTTAACAATTTTAATCACATAAATATTCATTCAACGGAACTTTTAAAATAAAGTCAAAGTTTTGTAATTGGGTTCATCTGATAAAAAACATTTCCTAAATATTCAATTAAACAACGTAGAGTGCTATATTTCATTTGTTACAAAATTTCTGAAAAATTATCGAACTAACAATGTAAAATCCATTAAAATCTATCTTGTAGAACTTAAGTTATAAGCGGCCACAATGAAATTTCACTTTGCGTTTTATATATATTGAGATAATTAAATATAGCTTACATAATCATGTTAACCTGATTATAGAACTCTCTTTCAAAATTTTAGGTTCAATAGATTTTTTTTCAATAGCCTCCAATTTTCAACATTTTAGGTTCGGCAGATTTTTTTGTGCTGTGATTAATACGAAATCCAGACTTTCTTTTATATATATAGATAAGTATTGAAAATTTCAGGTTTTTGCGCCGAAGAAATCGCCAAATTTGGAAAATGTGAAGCATCTCGCGAACTACTGAACTTAAAAGAATTTGCTTGGTACCATTCGATTCAGCATGATAAAATACACTAAAATATGTTATCAGTTGAAAAATAACTGCAAAAGCCGATTTTAAAGGAATTTTTTTTAAGTTCGTTCCTTTTTTTAACCCCCTTAGGGGTGGAATTTTCGAAAATCCCTTCTTAGCGGCACTCGATGTTATAAGTATTTTTACCCCAATTTTCAAGATTTTAGGTTCGGCAGACTTTTTTGTGCTGTGATTAATACGAAATCCAGACTTTCTTTTATATATATAGATAAGTATTGAAAATTTCAGGTTTTTGCGCCGAAGAAATCGCCAAATTTGGAAAATGTGAAGTATCTCGCCAACTACTGAACTTAAAAGAATTTGCTTGGTACCATTCGATTCAGCATGACAAAATACACTAAAATATGTTATCAGTTGAAAAATAACTGCAAAAGCCGATTTTAAAGGAATTTTTTTTAAGTTCGTACCTTTTTTTAACCCCCTTAGGGGTGGAATTTTCGAAAATCCCTTCTTAGCGGCACTCGATGTTATATGTATTTTTACCCCAATTTTCAAGATTTTAGGTTCGGCAGACTTTTTTGTGCTGTGATTAATACTAAATCCAGACTTTCTTTTATATATATAGATAAGGATTGAAAATTTCAGGTTTTTGCGCCGAAGAAATCGCCATATTTGGAAAATGTGAAGTATCTCGCGAACCACTGAACTTAAAAGAATTTGCTTGGTACCATTCGATTCAGCATGACAAAATACACTAAAATATGTTATCAGTTGAAAAGTAACTGCAAAAGCCGATTTTAAAGGAATTTTTTTTAAGTTCGTTCCTTTTTTTAACCCCCTTAGGGGTGGAATTTTCGAAAATCCCTTCTTAGCGGCACTCGATGTTATAAGTATTTTTACCCCAATTTTCAAGATTTTAGGTTGGGCAGACTTTTTTGTGCTGTGATTAATACGAAATCCAGACTTTCTTTTATATATATAGATAAGGATTGAAAATTTCAGGTTTTTGCGCCGAAGAAATCGCCATATTTGGAAAATGTGAAGTATCTCGCGAACCACCGAACTTAAAAGAATTTGCTTGGTACCATTCGATTCAGCATGAAAAAATACATTAAAATATGTTATCAGTTGAAAAATAACTGCAAAAGACGATTTTAATGGAATTTTTTTTAAGTTCGTTCCTTTTTTTAACCCCCTTAGGCGTGGAATTTTCGAAAATCCCTTCTTAGCGGCACTCGATGTTGTAAGTAGTATTTTTACCCCAATTTTCAAGATTTTAGGTTCGGCAGATTTTTTTGTGCTGTGATTAATACGAAATCCAGACTTTCTTTTATATATATAGATTTAGATGGTCGTCCAGGCCGAGGTTGTGGTATGACAGGTATATCAAACGTTCCTTCTACGCAACATTGATTCTTTTTGATAAATATATCTTCTCTTTTATGTGCTTTTATCCATCTCTTTTTAATTTGTGATTTAAATCGTGAAAAATTGCGTTTTAATCTCTCAATTTGGTCGTGTGTGTAATCTACATCCGATATCAGCTTATCTTTTAAGAAATTTAATTTATCTTCAAAATTTGGCAAATCAAAGCTCTGCATTCGATTAAACAAACATTTACGGGTCACAACTTTTACTCTCGAGGTATCTTGTGAACCTACAATAAAAATATTTTCTTTTAGAATGCTATATGCGATAGTCAATTTTTTTTTAATATTTCGTAAAAAATGTTCAAAGTACCAGACAATACACATCCGCGCTTTTCCGCGGCAGTTTCTTTAATTTTTCATTACTCAAAACTTTAAACTTTCGATTTAGTTAAAAATTATAACAGGATATGCCTGGGCAATACAACAAAAACTGGATTAAATAAATTATTTTAGAATTAATCTTACTCTAAAATGAGGATATCTTAAAAGTGCATCAATTAAACTTCTTAACGATAAAACAATAAAAGAATATAATTGTCTGAGCGAAGCGAAGTCTTTATACTCAGAGATACGTAACGATATTAAAAATCAAAAAAATTCTTTCGTCAAGCAAATCTCAAAAAGTACTGGTCGGATTTCGATTCTGTTTGTACCAGAAGGTACCTATGAAGGTAATCTGGTGAATGCACCTACTTTTAAAAATTAATTCCAAATAGTTTAAAAGTTATATTAAAAAACTGATAAAAAAAGCACAATTTATTTGCATACGTCACAGAAATTTGGTGAGCGTGATTTTCACAAGCTGGATATTTTCGTAGATAACCTAATCAGTACATGGAGTAAATAGTAATCATTTACGCACTCAGAAATATTGAATACAATAAACCATTTTAAAATTTAATCATGCAGGAAAATAAAACTTATTTTTTATATAAAAAAAATGTCATAAAAACTTAATAGCATTTTTTGATAGCTAAAAGAATATTTTATATATTTCGCGTGTAAAAATTAGAAACAATTGCGTTTTTAAATAAAAAGTTTCTTTTATGACATCATTTTCCCTTTATATTTATTTTTATTGCATGTTTTCTTTTAACTTATATTTTGTTTGTGTGTGGAAGTCAATTCTGGTCACTAATTTTTCGGCACGGATGCCACACGCGCATCAGACTTGGCGCATTTTTTTTTTCAAAGCCCATTTGGCGAAAACTGCATTTTCAAATAACTCTTACATACACATTTTTAAATTATTTTCTATTATCAAAAAGAACTTACAATAAATAAAATAAGAATCATATTTAATAACAATAAAAACAAATATTTTATATAATTTAAAAAAGGAAATGAAAGTAAATAAACATTTTATGAGTAAATAAACAAATAATAAATAAATAAAGCCGGGTTACCATCTCAGGTAAAATAATGCCATTTTGACGCTAATTATGTACCCTGGTGCATATGTGACATCTTTTCCCATTTTTCATCCATTTCCTGTTGGCATACAACTTTGAAATTTGGAATATGTATGCATACCTGGGAGCAATACTGGAATTAGACATTGATTTTTTTTAATTCGATACAAAAAGGGGCAACGGGGATTATTTTTTAAAGATTTATACAATTTATATTGCATAAAGGAGCCACTTATCTATTTTTATATGCAAGAAGTAAGTGGCATGTAAAAACAATTATAGTATACATAAATAAAATTCTTGAGATAATATACTAGAGATATAAGCACCGGGTGTGGCGAGATTTTTATGCCAATTAGGCGAAAACATCGTTCTGATTACCAGATACATATAGCATGCTTTAATAACACGTTATTTATTTATTTCAAAATAAAAAAAAGGAATAAACGAAACATTTTCTGTTATTAAAAAAAAAAGAAATAACAACCAATAAATAATAATATTTTTAGAACAAACAATTTATTATAACATTTATATGATAACCATGTTAGGCAACTGAACGCCATTTTGGCACCAATTAGGTATCTTGTGTGTATAGGGCATATATGTGCCATATTTATTTGTAAAACTGAGCATGAACGTTTACCAAGTGTGTTTTCATAGCCGCTTATGCAACATAGCGCACCTATCGAAGCCAAAACTGCACAAAAGAAAAATATCAATATTTGCAGTATTTTTATTTATTTATTTTTTTTTTTTAATGTAATGCACATTTTGTAATCAGTAGGTTCGATAATCAGACCTCATTTTTTTTGCTTTAAAAGATGATATTTCATACGACGTCTTTTTTGGATTCGTCGTTTTTCTATATTTGATAGTATGCGTCTACTCGTTTTGTAACTTTTTTTTGTAACTTTCTCCTTTATTAACAGTGACATTTGGATTTCCTATTTAAATAAAAATTCTTCTAAATGCAAAGAATTTTGTTTAAATAAATAAATGAAATGCGGACATCTATTGCTCAAAGCACAAAATTTGTCCTATTGCGTTAATAAAAATCAGTAAAAACATAATTTTTATGATGATAAAAATGTGACTTATGTAATAACAGAGTCATATATTATGTACGTTATGGATTAAATATTAATATTTCTCCACCATTTATAAGTAATAATAATAATAAAATAAAATGCGGACAGACCAAAGTCTATATTTGACTGAAAACAACAACCATCTTCTAAATGCTTTAAAAAATGGCCAATGAAAAGTGATATTTCAAAGTATTATGAAATTAGTTAAAAAACATTTACTTTAAACTAAATGAATAAAAGATTTATATTTTTAATGAAATAAATGGGATTTGAAAAATTATTGGAAATTTATCACCATAGATGTATCAATATTACAATCGGTACCTTGTATGCAAAATGTAACAATTAGCAATACTTTTTGTACCCGAAAAATGGTCGTTGCTTTTTTTAAGGTTAAAAAGTAGATTACGAAATATTCCTATACAGAGATGCCAAGCCCCCGCTTATTGCATAGCAGAATTTTCTTATAGGAAAAGTTATTTTTTAAATCTGTAGAATGTTCCAATTTAATAAAACATTTTCTGTATTAAAATACCGGTATCCAAACTGCCAGAAACTTGGCAGCTCTGCTTATAAAATTTTAATTAATCACGGTACTTTTTTTAATCGGATTCAAATTTAGTGGATACTACGTTTTTGGCCAAAAGCAGCTTTTTCTCACATGTGTAACTATGATACAATTCCTTGATGCTGAAATAAAATGTTTTGACTTATGCTATTATTGCTTCCTCTTATTTATTTATTTGAATTTTAAATAAGATAATTCAAGATCGTGTTTTTTAAATGTACGGAAAAAATCCATTTCGAGAGAGGGCGAAAAGAACAATATTTGGCGAATTATTATCTGCGCTTGGCTAAGTGTCTTACTACCTTGTATTTAATACTCTTCACAATACTTCGATGTTATATGGGCTTTCGCGCTTTTATAAAAAGTTTGACGTAATTCGGGCTTAAGAAAGTGAGTTTTTTACTGAATAATACAAATAAATGAAAAATGAATATTAAGAAATATTAAGAAAAGAAAAATGAAGCATTATATTGATCTATGTATATTTAAAAATGCATCTGCTAGCACTAATTAGATAATTTATGTATATAATAGAAGATAAATAGCTTTTGATTCTATATTTCTATGCTATAAAGCAATAACGGTTGTGTGTTTTTCGTTATCATTGGGAATACCTAGCCGATTTAAAAAATAATGTGGGCAAAAAATGTTGGTAACCATGTTTGTTGCAAAATATACTATATTTTGCGTAGGAACAATAATCACCATCAATGCACGAGCAAAAAAAGTTCTAAAATTGAGAATTCTTTAATGTTGATATGACTATTTTTTTTTTTTTTTTTTTTTTTTTTTTTGCAACTTTTAAGATATAATATTCTCGTTATGAACGATTTCTAAAACATTCGACAATTTAAATTCACAAATTAAACATTTTTTTTTCTAGAAAACGTCTTAAACCCAATTTATTGAGAATATTGCAATTTCTAGGATATTGTTGGGGTTAGAAACTAGAACTTTGGTATCACAGTAACTTATAAGATGTAAATGCTCGTTTAGGACAAATTCTTGGATTCCTTAATTCTTATCGACAACCTCATGGAATCCATGGAAAACAAATGTTCAACAGTATAAACTATTCAGACGGATCTCACACCATATAAAATACACTCCATTCTCTTCAAACATAATAGTTTATGTTATTTATAGTTTCTCAAATCGGCGCGGAGCTTTTGTTTATGCTCATGACATCATTTCAAAAAGTTATATTTCCAATGTAGGAAAATTTGATGTTTTATTTTCTGTATTACTTTTAACATTTTGCATATTTCCAATTTTATATCCATGTATGGCTTGCTTTCCCTTTTATAAAAATAGTATATGCAACTTTGTATGTAAGATCTTGTAATTCTATGATTCAATATGCTTATTTTCATCATATTTTATCTCAATGAATGACCAATTAAAGGTAACATCTCATTTTCTTTACTTGTCGCAAGTTATTAAATGTGTATTCTCAGCAACATCGCTCAGACTAATCCCTCTGAGGGAAGTCCTAGTAAACTTTTGCATTATTACCTGCTGTATCAGGATCCATCACAAGCACTTTCAAAATAAACGTAAAATAATATATATTCCACTTCAAAGCTAACGTCTCTACACGAACGCCAAGAACTGACATAAACAACAAGTTGAATGATTGAATTCCGACTAAAGTTTTAACGAGATGCGTTGGCCGGGGAAAGGTTGAATGGTTGGTTGCTGTTCACTAAACTGTCCTCTAACTCAGGTTGTCATTCGTTTAACGGTTTTAGTACTTTGAAAATTTGACTTTTGGCCGCCCAGATTGGTCAAATACCCGTATGTGCGGCGACTCTAACAAAATAAACATTCCATTAAATTTACAGTCTACTTGCTATTTCTTTTTAATTTAGTTTTTTTTACTTACCCATCATACGTAGTATAGGGTAAGTCTTGCAATCGTTTTTAAAATCGAAAAAAAAATTTTGACGGATTTACACGTTTTAGATAGTGGAGATTCCGAAAAACATATTTTTAGAAAAAAAATTTTGCCGTCCGTCTGTCTGTCTGTAAACCCTCTATCTCCCGAACAAATTGAGATAGAGACTTGAAATTTTGTATGTAGTTAGTATGTAAGAATGGGACGAACCCTATTTAATATCAACAACCTCGATGATCCGGAACTATTTTTTTCGGACTCTCGAAAAATTCGTTCCGATGAAAGGTATGTAAAAATTTTCGGATTTTTTTGTTCTAAGGAATGGGCGTAAAAGGCAATAAAATAACACACATTTTGCATATAGAACGAAGTCGATCGGATTATTAGTTGCCGAGATATTTGTAATCTTGTTTTCCACATTCTTCGATTTTTCATGACCCTGTATTTCATTCAAATTTCAATTCAGAGGTATATTTTAATTTGAAATGAGACGCTTAATCCGACACAGTTAATTGTTAGTTAATAGAATTATTATTTTTGGAGTTATAAAGATGTTTCTTTTACGCAGTTCGGTACTACTTGAGTAGTTTGGCGTTTTGTATAATTTGTCGAAATTGGTACATCAGCAGTTCTTTAATAAAGCATTACTATGTATATTAACAATATTTAATTTTTTTTTATGAATTGCAATGCATTGTATAAATAGTTTTCGCATGTTTTATTTTCATATACATATCCATGATGGGTAAGTATTACGGTGGCCCCCAACGACTAGTTTTTTTTTAATTTAGTACACCTCCGTACACTATGTTTTTGAGACTTTCACAAAAGTTGCTCTATACATTTATCTAACATAATGCACAACTGAAATTTTAATAGCGTTCACGCATGCGCAGTAAAAAATTATTTAGTAAACCTGCTCATTTGTCATACAATTTTTATTATTTTTTAATTCTGATGACAGGGTATTGTGTACAATAATGTTTGTCATATTTTCAGAAAAGAACATTATTTTATATTAAGAATTCTGCAAATTATAAGCAAAAAAACTTAGGACTGTTTTTATAAAAACCTTAATTTCTCTGCGAGTATATATGCTATCCTTGTAAAAATAAACACAGTACATTACTGTTGGAAAGAAATAGACTTACTCTATTAAATGAGTAAAAAAAAAAAAAAAATTATTAAATTAGTTGCTTGTTATCATTTATACCTAGAGAACAATAATAATAATATTAAGATTAATGCTATTAAATAAACAGCAGTGATCGTTTCTCTGGGAAAAGGTTGGAATTTTAATTAATTTCTTAAAAGAAAATAGAAATAATTTTGCGTTGTGTGATCTTTTTGAAGAACCTTTCCTTATGAGAATGTAGCATCTAATCCATTATTATTAGAAGATAAAATGAACTAAGCAATAAATTCAAAATAATAAATCCTAAATGTAAAACAAGAAATCAACACATTTGCTTTCTAAATAAAATAATTCTTCTACGCTATTAAACAATTAAAGATAAATTTATTTACAAAATATTTACAAAACTTTACATTAAATGAACAAAATGCATTATGGTGAAAAGATCACCCAAAAAAAATTACAATTTAAATTTCTCTAGAGTAACGTTATTAAGAAGAAAAAAATAATAATAATAAGAATATTTTTTTTTGCAGAATTCCCATATTGCAGCTGACTTTAAATTGAAAACAAAAATTGGGGAATTATCATAGTAAAATATTTACTTGCCAAACTGTTGACTCTTCTCAAGGGATACTCCATAAGCTCCTCTTGGCCACCAAGCACATCGAGAATTTTTGTCAACTGTCATCCGGCATCTACATCAGAGCGCAGAGAGGCAGGCAGGAGGGAATCCTCCCTTTGTCAGCTGTGGGTCTTCACTCGTTGAAAAATTTTAGTCAACTGACCCCTCGAAGAAAAAATCTTTTCTTCCCCGATCTGTGGGAGTGACCAAGTTTTTTTAAAAAAAAACTATAATTGGAGAACAGAATAAGCTGGGTTTGCGATTATTGGGCGGTGGGCGTCCGCGCCTTCTTTATAGAGACATTGACGTAAGAGAAACTTTCTCATGTCCAGAAAGCTGTAGTAAATTTATTTTATGGCCCATTATAAATATTCTTGACGTTGAAAGTCAGTGCACAATGGTGGTGTCTTGGGTTCTCGGGCCTTAAAATTTTATTACTACGTGTGTTTCTTTGGACCACCCAGATGGGTAAAAATTGTTCTGTTGATTTTATTACCCTTTTGACTTATGCGTGATGGATATTTCCATCATTTTCCCCCTGTCATAGGAGAAAAAAAAAGGAAAGGGACAGAGTTCATGTCCTTTTTTTTTTGTTTGTTTCTTTGTTTTTTACCTATCATTGTCATTAACTTTATCACTAAGTTCAACCAGCACATCGTGATGAAATACAATAGAGTCCCGGCTTGTTCGGTCATCTTCCTAGGATATCTGTTCTGCCTCAGGACAGAATTTAGCCTACTGGGTTGATTAATAAAACCAGCTGTAACGAAAGTTCGTCGCATGCCGACGACACATTCTAATACGGTGTCCTTTCGAGATACCAACGCTGATTCGTTATGAAAAGTCCTATCGTTGCAACATCAGTCGCCATATGTCAAAACTATGTTGAATAGTAATCTGTGGAAGTCTGGCTGTACTATATTGTATCCCCCAATTTTGAATAAGTAAAAGTATTAAAATAGCCAAATAGATTTTCAAAGCAATGAATTCCGAATAACATAAATGAGAGAAAAAAAAATTAAGAGCCAAAAAAAAAAAATCTAAAATAAAAGAAACTCTGGCATAAACTGTTACATAATATTGGCACTATTAAATAACATAAGCTATATTTATATAGATACACATAATAACACTCATTTATCATTTTATGGAAATGTATATAAACAATTTAACTGATACATCACAAAACTTGTATTTTCTCGATAAGTTATACAATTCATATATATAAAGCCTGTTCACAATTAGTAAATACATGTATCATATTTCTTTTTTATTATTATTATTATTATTTTGCTTTATATCATATAAAGAATCATATAAAAGGAATTATTTCCTCATATCTGATGCTGTTTATATATGTGGTATATGCACATCTGCGACTTACAACTCTCTGTTGTCTATTGTCATTGGTACGATAGACAGGCAAAAACTATTAATGTATATATATATATAGACCGTAAGAAAAAATATAAGAATAAATTAAAACAGGAACTATATATATCTTATTAACACACTCATAACTTTATTAGAATATACTCTAGAAATGTCTCAAGAGTGCAATTTTGTTAGATATACCTCCTCACATCCATAATAATTGATGCTTTTATTATTATTGTTATTATTATTAGATACTCGTGAACGGGGAATATGACATGTTTTTGTTTATGTCTATCTTTACTCATAATTATTTGTCTAATATCTTCCATGTTATCTTATATTTAAATTAGCTGTTAATTTTCAAGTTAATCGGTATTTCGAAATTCTTTTATAAATTCGTTTGTAGATACTATTTAAAATTTGTTACAAGTCTTTCGAAAATTTCCGGCAGTCATGGTGCGCACTAATTCCGACCAGCAGAATTCACGACAGCTAGAAAATCGAATCCTGTATCAATTTTAATTAAGTAATTATCAAAATGAGGTTATGGTCTAAATTGGTAATTACCTATGATTTTATTTAAATTAAAGAATTATATTAAAAAAAATTACTCATTATTTTTTTTTTTTTATCATTGTTTATTTATTTATTTATATTTCTAGAAAATATCAGGTCGCCAGTAATCAAGTATTTTAAAATGAAATACCATATAGTAATCGTAAATTTAAAGAAGAAAGTCTGCTATAGGAGAAAAGCTAATGTAAAAGCATGATACTTATTTAAGTTTGGAGAAAAAAAAAATTATGTTGAATTTGTGTGAATTGGCCAAAAAAAAAAAAAAAAAAAAAAATTTATTTATTTATTTTTATTTATTTATTTATTTATTTATTTATTTATTTTAAACGGCTAAATAGCATTTTGAAGCCAATTATTAATATGGATGGCATTACCCTGAAATATCGCTCGCATAAAAGTGCATTACTATTATCGAAGAAGAAAATAAACATTTCCAATTATCAATATAACGCCATTCTGCGCCAGCCAAAAAAGAGGAAAAAAAAAAAAAACTGATCTACACTCAATAATCTCATCACTTTTTTTTTTTTTTTTTTTTTTTTTTTGTGTGTGTGTGTGTGTGAGACAAGGGAAAAAAAAGAAAACAAGATTAATCCGCTAGAAAAAAAAGATATATAACATACTAAATATATTCGATATACGCGTGTTGTTTAACATCCATAAACGAAAATCTGTATATACATTTATATTTTTAATTGTATATATATTGACCGAAAAAACTCTCTTAAGCTGAGTGAGCCTCGTCAGAGTTCGTTCGCTGACAGTTTTCATATTCTACTGTCGTCGGGCTAAACAGTTTGTCTATGTGTCGCTTTATCGGGTTTCTCTGTGAATTCGTTAAATCCCTCAAATAATAATTATTGTTCCGTACTCTTTTAATAACTTCGAAAGGCCCTTCAAATTTTTTTTGAAGAGCTCCGGGGTTCCCAGCGACTTTTAAATAGCATGTTTGTCCTATTTTTAATGTTTTTACCTTTTTTAATGCTTCTTCATCGACATATTCTTTCATAATTCTCTCTTGATTTAAGAGAGCTTGTAACTTAACTTCTTGTATGTGTTGAAGTCTGTTTTTTACGTAAGTTTGAGTGCAAATGTCATTCGTCGGTATATGAATTGAAAATGGATTTCTAATTTCTCTCGCAAAGAATATCATGGATGGCGAAAAACCCGTTGCTCTATGAATCGAGCTGTTGTATGCTAATTTAAAAAAATCCAGTCGTGTGTCCCATTCTAGTGTATTTTTGCTCATAGCCACTATTGAGTTTTTTAACGTTCGATTTGAGACCTCTATCATGCCATTTGCATTAGGCCTACGAGCGCTGGAGAAATTTATTTCTATGTTCAAAGCTTTCATATAATTTTTGAATAACTCTGATCTAAAATATCCAGCATTGTCTACCTGTATATGGCGACACATTCCATAGGCGCTGAAATACTTGTTCAAAACATTTAGGATTGACTGAGATTCTACATTTCTGAGTGGTACCGCTTCCAAATACCTTGAAGTAGAATCAATAATAGATAGTATAAATTTGTTTTTTTTTAGAGATGTTGGTAATTTACCTATAATATCGCAATGCAGATAGGCACCCACTTCATGATTTTTTATTATCTTTTCGATAGGAGTTTTAATAGTAGGGTGCGGTTTGGTAGTGTTGCAGGGAACGCAATTATTGCAATATGTTTTTGTGTCCCTGTACATCCCATGCCAAAAAAATCTAGCCTTTATTATGTCATACGTTTTTTTGAAACCAAAATGAGGTCTATGCGCTTCTTCTAAAATAGCTATTTTGAGCGTATCGGGTGCTATTAATAATTCTTTATTATCAGAACCTGGTTTCAATATTAAAATTTCGTCTGCATTAAGTGCATATTTTTTTGTTGTTTTATTGTTCTTACCCGATTTAATTTTCATGATAATTTTACTTAAATTTTCGTCTAAACCTTGCTGTTCCTTTACATTCGTATCTGAAATTGCCATATTCACTAAGAATAAATTATTCTGCATGTCAGTTATTGTTGTTATATTATTTAAATTTCGGCTAAAAAAATCAGCAGGATTAGAGTCCCCTTCAATGTGCTCTATAGAAAAATCAAATTCTTGTAAGTGTTCTATCCATCTCACGACTATGTCCGATTGTTTTTCTAATTTTAAACTTTGCGTTAAGGCTTTTGCATCTGTCAGTATATGAAATTTTCTGCCCGCTAATATGTGTTTAAAATGCATAACAGAGTCATGCACAGCTAGCAGCTCAAATTTCCAACTGGGATATCTTTTTTCCGCCTCTTTTAATTTTCTTCCAAAAAATTCGATGGGTCGCATTTTTTCATCAATTTTTTGGGCTAAAATGCTTGAAATTGCTTTTTTTGATCCGTCAGTTATGAGATAAAAATCTTTATTGTAATCGGGAGGTTTTAATGTAGGGTTTTGGATAATTGCTTTTTGCAGTTGTTGAAAAGCAGACTCAGCTGCCTCATCCCATTTAAATTTTACTTTTTCTTTTGTTAAATCAATAAGGGGGTCCACTATACTTGAATAATTATGGACTAAAGATCTAAAATAATTCGTTAAACCCAATAAAGATTTTACTCCTTTTTTATTTCTTGGTCTTGTTAAACTTTGTATTTTATCCAAATTTCGTTTGGATAATGAATATCCATTTTCGTTTAAAGCGAAACCAAGAAATTCAATTTCGTTTTTACAAATTTGCATCTTACTTGGGTCAATAGTAAGATTATGTTCTATGAAAGTTTTTAGGACTCTGTCCAATAGGTTTAACATCTCATCAAGTGACGAAGCTGCCAACAAAACATCGTCGATGAAATATGCTACTTGATGCTTGTCAAAATGACCCAATACTTTGTCCATTAAATCTGCGAAAACCGGAGTTGATAATTTAGTACCAAAAGGTAGTCTTAAAAATGAATATCTCCCATTTTCCGTTATAAATGCTAATTTATAACTGTCTTCTGGGCGTACATTAATTTGAAAAAAAGCAGAATGTAAGTCTAGAACACAATAATATTTTTTTCCACCCATTGTTTGTAAAATTTCCTTTATATCAGGGATAGGATAAGGATAGGATTCTAGAATTTCGTTTAAGAGTCTAAAATCGACTGCCATTCTATATTTCATTTGAGTTTCGTTTTGTTTGTTATCATTATTTTTTTTCTTTACAAATATGACAGGAAAAGCATAGTGAGAGTCACTTTTTTGTATAATTCTAGCTTCTAACAATTTTTTTATTTCTGTTTTAGCATATTCTTTGATGTTTTGGGCCATTTTATAAGGTTTAGCTTGAATGGGGAACTCGTGCGCTAAATTAAATTTCGGAACAACTAGAGAGCATTGACCCAAAGTATTGTAATTCTTAGAAAATGCATGAGCATTAGCCAAAAGTAAGTCTCTTATTTTTTTCCTAATTGCTTCCTCTAAATGGTCTAATTTAAAATCGTCGGGTGATAATTCAGCCTCTCTAAGTTTCCGAGTTTCTGCGATACTCAAACTATTGATTTCATAAATTGCGCCCTTCTCGACATTGCTTGGCTCCATGTCCTTTGTTATGGTGAAATTTTTACTAAGTTTTCCTATTTTCGTGTTTCGGGGAAGAAATATTTTTCTATCCGACTCATTCCTAAGAATAATATTGATTTGCTTTGCTTTATTAATCTCATGAATAGAAAAATCGTAAGTAATTTTTTTATCATGTGCATCAGTTGGGTCTAGTAAAATTAAGTCTTTTTCCTTAAAAATATCTGAGCACTGCAACTGCACTATTTTATCTTGTCCCGGTTTCAAATACACATGTTTCGATAATCTTGCCCACATAGAGTTTTTCTTATAAATACGATTATTTTGCCTTGATTTTTTTGATACAGTACTAACATCAATTTCTGTATTATTATTCTCATTCGTTGCGCTTTGGGCTTCGTTTTCCTCCGTCTTTTCTGAAAATATTAGATTATTTAAAACACCTTGTAAATACTTTTCAGTAAATTGTAGCGTGATTTTTTTGTTTTTTATTTTCATAGTTTTGTCGTCGAAATTTAATATTATTTTGTTGGTTTTTAAATAGTCATAACCCAAAAGCATTTCGTAATCTCTTCCGAAATCTTGGTTAGTTACGTAAAATGTTCCCGTTGTAAATATGCCTTCCAGGCGAAAAGTCAATTTTATGCACTTTTTAAAGTGTATAGAGGAATTTGTTAAAGTTTTTATTTGTACCTGATTTGCCAAATATTGGAATTTAATGTTAGCATCTTTTAGTTTGTTAAATAATGTCGGTGAAAGCAGGCTCACCGCAGCCCCAGAATCACATAAGGCGTTTATTTTAATATCTTTTATTTCAAAAAATATAATTGGTAAAGTGTCACAATCTGGACTATTTACGCTCGCGATAATTTTATTCAAAACAGGAGACCCGCTTCTAGGAGACTTACGCGGGTGCGTATTTTGTGTATTGGTAAGTCCCCTATTTATTTTTTTGAACCACGTCTTTGTTTGTGATTGGAATTTTGATATTCCTTGTTATTTTTTTTATCATTTTGTTGCTGATCTGTACGGTTTCTTTGTGAATTGTTCCTGGTATTGTCGTAACTAATCTCAGCAGTTTGGCCATAATTTTGTAACTGATGATTATGTGGCCAAGCATTAGAAAAATAATTTGGGGGTGGGGGGAAATATGGGGAAAATCCGTAGTACTCACCAGGCATGGCATAATTCTTAAATTGCATGTTTTGATTGGGGTTTGTATATCTAGGAGAAAAATTCGATCTTTGTTGAAATTTATTGTTATAAAAATATCTATTTTTGGAATTTTGTCCGCTAGGATTTTCATTCCTTTGCTGGGAATTTTTTGTTGAATTTCTGAACCAACATGTTTCTATCGAATGGGATTTTCTTTTGCAGTATTCGCACCAGTTGTCTTTGTTTTCGATATTCTCTTTTGATTTTAATTTTAAATTGTTAAGTTCGGAAGTTAAAATTTTTATTTGTTCTGCACTTTCAATATTTAATTTTAGCAATTTATCGAAATTTTCATCATTGGATGATTTTTGAATCGTGTTTATTTCATTTAATGACACCTGATTGTAGGCTTCTTCCATTTGTTTTGCAAATTTGCACGCGTCATTGAAATTTGCTGGTGCCATTCTACGGACATCCAGACTTAAGTCCGGTCTCATGGATTCTAAGAATCTAGTAAATTTTATTGTTTCGAATAATTTGTTGTTTGAATTTTCAATTTTTTGACCACTCTTATCCGCGTATAATTTTGCGGCTGCATTAAATTCATAAATAAAATCCGTAATGGATTGTGTGGGTTTCTGTCTCAGAGCAAAAAAATTATTTTGAGCGGTAGAAAAATTCGTCTTTGCGCTAAAGATATCAATTAATTTTTCTTTGAACTTTGCGAAATCTTTCTCTGTATTTAGACTTTCATCGTTAGCTAATTTTTCTCTGGCTTGTCCTACTAATTTAGCTTTTAAGATAGCTAATTTCGACTTGTCATCCAAATCTACTTCCTCCATTAAATTGTTAAATTCACTAACAAAAAAATTTATGTTCGATTCTTTTTTTCCGTCAAAGACAGGAATAAAAGTTAATAGCGTATCTACGCTAGGTTTTGCCATTTTATTGTTGTTATTTTGATCGTTTTTTTTATTTTTTATTTTCTGTCTCTGCCTCCTCGTTTTTATTCCGGAGGTATTTAGATCTACACTTTTCCTTTTATATCTGCGTTTATTTTCTGGCATTCCCTTCTAAACTATCATCTAGACCCATTTTTTATGTTTATTTCCTAGACATTGCTTTAATAGCTAATTCTACTATAATTTTAATTCAACTTCAGTAGCAAAGTGAAAATATAAAACACATACATATACACATATATAAAATATTGATACCACATTAGCAAAGAAAGAAAGAAATAAAAACAAAAATATCATATATCAGATTCGACCAAAAAGAGTAATTTCCCTTTTTTTATGTCTATGCATATGTATCATTTACTAAGAAATATTTTATTCATATATCTTATTCATATATTTGCTTGATACGAAGATAAACAATGAAAGCACCAATTGGCTTGAATTTCAACAACACACAGATAACATTTCTTACACTCAAAATTCTCAAGTCGATTTACTCTTTTACTATGTTTAATTTATTTATTTATTTTTTATATATATATATATATCTAATCATCTACAATCTACTACAGTACATAACATTGCAAAATAATATAAACAAACAAACATTCAAAGTGCCATTTGCCAGACCTTCCTTTATTTTTTACCGAGTCAGTGTGCAATAGGGATATATCTGCGATTTGTTTATAATATCTGTTTTAAGAAAATTAATTTTACAAATCATTGTAATGTTTACACAATTTACTGTTAAATTTAATATCTTACATAAATCATAACATAATCTATATATAATCGGTTATTAAAAAAATATAAATAACTATAATAACTCCAAGATCTTTATTTAAGTATTAAATATGACATCTCATAATTAATACAACTGGTCAAAGGCAACCATTTATTTTTCCAATCCTATGTTGGAAAGAAATAGACTTACTCTATTAAATGAGTAAAAAAAAAAAAAAAATTATTAAATTAGTTGCTTGTTATCATTTATACCTAGAGAACAATAATAATAATATTAAGATTAATGCTATTAAATAAACAGCAGTGATCGTTTCTCTGGGAAAAGGTTGGAATTTTAATTAATTTCTTAAAAGAAAATAGAAATAATTTTGCGTTGTGTGATCTTTTTGAAGAACCTTTCCTTATGAGAATGTAGCATCTAATCCATTATTATTAGAAGATAAAATGAACTAAGCAATAAATTCAAAATAATAAATCCTAAATGTAAAACAAGAAATCAACACATTTGCTTTCTAAATAAAATAATTCTTCTACGCTATTAAACAATTAAAGATAAATTTATTTACAAAATATTTACAAAACTTTACATTAAATGAACAAAATGCATTATGGTGAAAAGATCACCCAAAAAAAATTACAATTTAAATTTCTCTAGAGTAACGTTATTAAGAAGAAAAAAATAATAATAATAAGAATATTTTTTTTTGCAGAATTCCCATATTGCAGCTGACTTTAAATTGAAAACAAAAATTGGGGAATTATCATAGTAAAATATTTACTTGCCAAACTGTTGACTCTTCTCAAGGGATACTCCATAAGCTCCTCTTGGCCACCAAGCACATCGAGAATTTTTGTCAACTGTCATCCGGCATCTACATCAGAGCGCAGAGAGGCAGGCAGGAGGGAATCCTCCCTTTGTCAGCTGTGGGTCTTCACTCGTTGAAAAATTTTAGTCAACTGACCCCTCGAAGAAAAAATCTTTTCTTCCCCGATCTGTGGGAGTGACCAAGTTTTTTTAAAAAAAAACTATAATTGGAGAACAGAATAAGCTGGGTTTGCGATTATTGGGCGGTGGGCGTCCGCGCCTTCTTTATAGAGACATTGACGTAAGAGAAACTTTCTCATGTCCAGAAAGCTGTAGTAAATTTATTTTATGGCCCATTATAAATATTCTTGACGTTGAAAGTCAGTGCACAATGGTGGTGTCTTGGGTTCTCGGGCCTTAAAATTTTATTACTACGTGTGTTTCTTTGGACCACCCAGATGGGTAAAAATTGTTCTGTTGATTTTATTACCCTTTTGACTTATGCGTGATGGATATTTCCATCAATTACAATAAGCCACTTAATCATAATGTGCAGTTTGAACGCTTTTGCTACATTAGTTTTTACAAGGTTATCCAAAAGAGATTCGTTCTTTTTCAATTTGTTGACGGTCCCCTGTTCGATTTCAAGGAAAACTCTTCGCGAAAATATTATGACGCGTACTATTCTGTTTACACACCTGGAGTTTCACCACATTTCGATTCATATTTCTTTCATTACTTACTTAATTACCAATTATGCTTAACTTTTGGACACCAGTGTACATATTAACAAAATTTTTATATTAAATAACAAAAAATAAATAAATAAATAAATAAATAAATAAATAATAGATTATTAATAAAAATACAGATAAAAAGTCGAAAAAGAAATCACTTAATGACATTTTAAACACGTGAATCGCATTTAATGTCAAGTGAATGGGACATTCACATATCATCCATTATTGGCATTTAATCTTATATTTTGGCGATAATTTTTTGGTCGACGGGGTAATCTAGTAATACCGCAGTTTTATTAATAGCATACAACAATATTATAATAATTACGCAAAACTATGATAAATACTTAGTTATATTTACTTTTATTTAGATGATTAATAACTGCATTTATATTAAACTGTTAATACTACTTAAAGTTAATTATTATTAAACAATTAACTCTGTAATTAGAAACACAATGTACCTTTTTAAGCTTTAATTATTAAGTTGATAATTAATAATTTAGTATTCATTCTAGAAAGGTTTAGTAACTATATAAAAGGATAAAAAAATATATAGTTTCTTAGTATGATAAGTAAAATGTCATTTATTTTCATAATTTTACGAACCACAATTGGAACAAGTTGGAAATTGCACGTGAAGCGTAGCAAATGAGGTGCGTTCGAACGATAATGAAGTTTTAAAAATATCACTCTCATATATCAATCTCATAAAATCGTAAATAGTTAATTACAATTAAAATGCGCACCAAACTATATTCTCTCTATACTCATTTTGTAATGAAATACTTTTGTGTGGCCTTGTAAATCAATAACAAATGTTCTTTGCACAACAGATTGTGCAAAAATCTATAT
Organism: Maratus speculifer; assembly: GCA_964019185.1. NCBI lineage: Eukaryota > Metazoa > Arthropoda > Arachnida > Araneae > Salticidae > Maratus > Maratus speculifer. Next base: position 460,982,486 of record OZ025292.1, read on the forward strand.
TATAATATGTACTTTATGATGCATATCAATATTATTATGTTCGAATGAGTGTAATATTATTAAAATGCATTTGAAACTTTTTTTTTCCATTGACTGTAATGTAACGGAGTACTTTTGATCATCCCTGTATTTAATCTATCCATCCGATTCTCATAAAATTTGAAATGACTCGACAAAATTATGTAATAATTATGTATTTTAAATTTCAAACGATTCAGTTGGGTAATTTTTGCGTTGTTACATGCGGACGGACAGACAGACTGAGCGACAACAATAGGTGCTACGTATTTACATAATTACGAACGCACCTAAAAATAGAATTAAATGACTTGTTATTTTTTTTCTATAGAAATAAAGTTCTATCATTTTTACAGGATCTTGTACACGTAAATTAAGAAATACTGTGAAATTTAAAAAAAAAAAATTTGCCAATTTCAAAAGGGACAGATTTGTAGCAATCTAAAAAAAAAAATCGCTTTGAGAAAATAGCTAATAACTGTAGAATTAATAAAAACTGCAATTAAGTAATTCCATTAGTTAGTAGAACAAATAATAAAACTAATAAGCTCATATTGCATTTGTGCTGTTAATCACCTAAATCTGAACTTACACACATGTATGCATATGTTATTCCCCCTCCCCCAAAATATGAAATTTTGTTAACGCATTCATACTTATGCAGAGTAAATATAAAAAATAACCATTTATATCTGATATTTGTTAGATAGAAACTATGCTTTTAACAAACCTACTGTATACTTAATTTTTTTTTTTTTTTTTTTTTTTTTACAATACTTAGGAATTAAGGTTAGAAACAATTTAATTTTGTTCATTCATAAGTCACAATATACCTGCAGAAATTCCAACGATTATGTCTATCGTAGATTTTAGTACTTTTTATGTTATTTTAAGCATTTAGAAAATTTATGATTTTAATCAATTATTTAAAAAAATAAAAAGTTGATTTAAATTACGATTAAAATCAACTAATAAAACCGTTAACATGTAATGGATACTAATAAATATTTTTGATAAAAACATTTTTCTTCAAAAATCGAGAAATGATTTTGTCATTTCAACTCTAGTGGGAATGTGGGGCACTTGTGGACAGTCTAGTTGGAGCAGATACGAACAGTTCATAACAGGGCCGTAGCTAAGGAGGCGCTATGGGCGGCTCAGCCCCCCTAAAATATTTTGAGCCCCCCTCCCCTGGGAAGATTCAAAGGTCACTCGACGAATTTCTGCTCCAAAAATTCAAATGCAATACTGTCCAAAAAAAAAAAAAATTAGTTTTGAGACCTTTTCACAGTTTTGCAGAGTTACTAGATTGTATCTTCATCCTATATGTACATATAAAGCGAACATAATATTTAATTTTGCACCCGTTATACACTCAAAACTTTCATCATCCTGTACTTAGTATAAAATAAAGTTATTATAACAGTTTAATAAGAAACAGAGTACCTACAATGTGAATAGGCACTCATTTATGTTTCTGCGTCAGAGAGAGAGAAAAAAAAATTATGACAACCCCCCCCCCCCCCCTATTGTTCACGCTTAGCTACGGCCCTGGTTCAATAGTTCCTCAGTAATCATTCTGTTTCTTTCAGTTAACTTCATGATATCAACTCCAATAAAATAGCTATAATTTTCTTGAAACAGAAGACAGATTTCCGTCATACGAAGTTGATTTTGTATTCAAACTTCTACAAACACATCTGTCAGTAAATACATAAAACAAGTAAGAAAAATCATGCGTTAAGCATAGATTATGAAACACTTTCCAACACTTAATGAAATCTTTAACAAAACTTTGTTATTTAGGGAAATAATAGTGCATAGCCAAATATACCCAAATATGTATTCCAGTACTTGAACAGCCCTGTATTTCATATGTCAGTTGATATAATGGGAAAATTTAGTTTAGCAAGAAAAAACCCAGTAAACTAAAACACTTTTAAAACAACTGAAATCACTTTCTCATAAATAATCATTCATAGGCGTCCATGTACCGAATTCTTTGCGTGGCCCTGTATATCCTTTTATCTATATTCTGAAAACATTTCTCAGTAAACTGAATGAAGCTCAGCGTAAAAATGCATAGCTTATTTAAGAACCACGTTTAAATAATTTGCGCTCATATTCAGTAACGTTGGTCAGCTCTTTTGGGTAGCCCTTTATATCCACTATAACATTTACACACACCATATAATATGCATATATTTAGCGAAATATAAACGCGCATATCATAATTAAAATGCATTTCATCCCTCCATCAGCCATCATCGGACACATATACGGTGTTTCGGAAAGAATATACTATTTGAAATCTTTTGTATGGCCCTGTAAATGCTATGTAGTTCATATTATGCAAGACAGTAGCGTATAATTTATATTAAGCTTCAGTGACATGTATAGATTTATACATGAAAAAGCTTAATATATTTAAAATATGTTACACACAATTCCCCCTTTTACCATTACCTAATGGAATTCTTTTGTGTGGCCCTGTAAATGAATAATAGCTACATTTTCACCTTATATTTTATAGAATGCATATTTTAATATGTTTGACAGGGTTTTATGTTTCTTTAAAATTCCTTTTAAACTAATTTTTCCCCATAGGCCGTAATGTAATGGGAAACTTTTGGTTCGCTCTGTAGATAAACTAATCATGGTAGAAACTTCATTTTCGATAGGACTTGTGCTAGGGTAAACGTCAATAACGTCCTAAAATTTCATGGCAATCCGAGTATATTAACGATTTTTCCCCATGGGCCGTAATGTATTGGAAAACTTTTGATTCGCCCTGTAGATAAACTAATCAAGGTAGAAACTTCATTTTCAATAGGGTTCGTGCTAAGGTAAACGACAGTAATGTCCTGAAATTTCATGGCAATCCGAGTATATTAACGATTTTTCCCCATGGGCCGTAATGTATTGGAAAACTTTTGATTCGCCCTGTAGATAAACTAATCAAGGTAGAAACTTCATTTTCAATAGGGTTCGTGCTAAGGTAAACGACAATAATGTCCTGAAATTTCATGGAAATCCGAGTATATTAACGATTTTTCCCCATAGGCCGTAATGTAATGGGAAACTTTTGATTTTCTCTGTAGATAAACTAATCATGGTAGAAACTTCATTTTCATAAGGGTTCGTGCTAGGGTAAACTTCAATAACGTCCTAAAATTTCATGGCAATCCGAGTATATTAACGATTTTTCCCCATGGGCCGTAATGTATTGGAAAACTTTTGATTCGCCCTGTAGATAAACTAATCAAGGTAGAAACTTCATTTTCAATAGGGTTCGTGCTAGGATAAATGTCAATAACGTCCTGAAATTTCATGGCAATCCGAGTATATTAACGAGACAGAGCGCGGACAGACGGCCATCCGGACATCCGGCCAGACGGCCAGACAAATCGAATGCATAAGCACTTTTCAACTTTGTTGGAAAGTGCTAAAAAGCAACAAGCTTGTTTACGTTCAATTTCTATTTAAATAAACTAGCAGCCTTCGCCCGCTAACGCTGGTCAGTTTTTTTTAAAAGAAACTTTGAATCAAACGAAATTTTTATATCATAGTAATTTTTAGTTTTATATCGTATTTTAGACTCTCTGTCATCGGTGAAAAGTCAGTCATCTAAACGGAAAGTTCAGTGTTAGTCACCAATGAATGACGTAGCGCTCAACATGTTAACAATTTTAATCACATAAAAATTCATTCAGCGGAACTTTTAAATTAAAGCCAACCTTTTATAATTGTGTTCATCTGATTTAAAACATCTCCATAAGTATTCAATTAAACAACGTAGAATGATATATTTCACTTGTTACAAAATTTCTGAAAAAATATCCAACTAACAATGTAAGTTCCATTAAAAACTATCTAGTAGAATTTAAGTTATTAGCGTCCGGAGTGAAATTTAACTTTGCGTTTTATATATATTCCATCTGTTCTTCTTTCTGTTCTTCCATCTGTTCTTCCAATTGTTCTTCCATTTGTTCTTCCATTTGTTCTTCAATTATAATTCGACGATTCACTGTTTGAGAGCCTATCTGTCCTTTTATTTATAGAAGTTCAAAATGAAAAAAGATTTTCTTAGCAGACGATTTTTTGTGATAAATACATTATCTGTTTTATATTTCTTCTGCTTTATTCCTTTTATTTATAGAGTTCAAAATGAAAAAAGATTTTCTTAGCAGACGATTTTTTGTGATAAATACATTATCTGTTTTATATTTCTTCTGCGTTTACCTAAGCTGTGTAAAATATAAAGAAAAAAAATATGACACTCAAATGCAATGCATTCACTGTTTGAGAGCCTATCTGTGCCTCAATTAATTAATTATCCTCTTTATTCCTTTTATTTATAGAGATTTAATGTTTTCAAAAAGGCAATAATGTTATGTATTATTTTATTTAACGTTTTTCAATACTATTTTACTTACCCATCATCGTAGTGTAGGATAAATATTACAATCGTTTTGAAAATCGAAAAAAAAAATTTTGACGGATTTACACGTTTCAGGTATTGGAGATTCCGAAAAACATATTTTTAGAAAAAAAATTTGCCGTCCGTCTGTCAGTCTGTAAACGCTCAATCTCACGAACAAATGGAGATAGAGACTTGAAACTTAGTATGTGCTTAATATGTAAGAATGGGACGAAGTCTATTTAATATCAATAACCTCCATGATCCGAAACTATTTTTTTCGGACTCTCGAAAAGTTCGCTCTGATGAAAGGTATACAAAAATTTTTGAAATGTTTTATTTTAAGGAGAGGACGTAAAAGGCAATAAATTAACACAAATTTTGCATAAAGAACGAAGTCGATCGGATTATGAGTGGCCGAAATATGTGTAACCCTGTTTTCCCACATTCTTCGATTTTTCATGACCCTGTATTTCATTCAAATTTCAATTCAAAGATATATTTCAATTGGAAATGAGACGCTTCATCCGAAGCAGTGAATTGTTAGTTAATAAGATTATTATTTTTGGAGTTATAAGGATGTTTCTTTTACGCAATCCGGTACTACTTGTGTAATTTGGCGTTTTATATAATGTGTCGGAATGGGTTCATCAGCAATTCATTAATAGTGCATTACTATGTATATTGAAACTATTTAAATATGTGCTTAAACTTTATTTCGGAATTGCGAAGCATTTTATAAATCGTTTACATGCGTTTTATTTTCATATTTTACAATATGCGTATCCCTGATGGGTAAGTATTACGGTGGTCCCCCAACGACTAGTTGTTTATTGAAATTAACCCAGTTGTGAGAAAAAGCCATGTTGGTGTGAACTGTTTACATGTGCCCCAGTCTCGTCTATATGATGACGAAACTGGGACGTATCGTTGGGACACTGTTTGTCGTTGTAGAGCTCCAGAGTGAAATTCCCGGGAGAACATTTTCTACCATAGCAATGAGATGTCCCACTCCCGGAATATTTGAGATGATTTTTCAGTGGCCAAAAGGCGAAATTTCTCCCCTCTTCCCCCTCCCGGAGAAAAAAAGACATTCTTTGCAGAAAGTGCGTTCGAAGAAGGAAGATTCCACCAGTGTGGAATTCAGACTCTTTACTCCGGGAGGGACTTCTTTAGCTACGGGAGGGGGAACATGATAGAGTTCGGGGGGGGGGGGGCAAATAATACTTGTTGACCATTGGAAACCAAAAATTTCAAAATTTCCGGAAGGGACATTTAGTTGTTCAAAGGGGGATGTACCGCCCTCCCCCCTGAATTCAACACTGGGTTTCACCCTACACCACGTTAAAAGTTATCTGAGATTTTTTTTTAGGTGCGTTCGTAGTTATGTAAATACGTAGCGCCTATAGTGGTCGTTCAGTCCGTCCGTCTGTCTGTCCGCATATAACAACGCAAAAACTACCCAACGGAATCGTTTGAAATTTAAAATACATAATTATTACATAATTTTGTCGAGTCATTTCAAATTTTAAGAAAATCGGATGCATACATCAATTACAGGGGCAATCAAAAGTATTCCATTACATTACAGTCAATGGGGAAAAATGTTTCAAATGTATTTTAATGGTGCTACACTCATTCGAACTTAATAAGATTTATATGCAATATTATAATATACATTTTACATAATTTGTGGTGCAAAGAACATTTGTTTTTGATTTACAAGGCCACACAAAAGGATTCCATTACATATTGGTATAGGGAGAACTAGACATGTAAATTTTCCGGAAAAATATAAGTGCCGGAAAAAAACTGGTTTTTTACCGTTTTTTTCGGAAAAAAACGGAAAAATTGGAAAAATTGATTTTTCATGACTGTTTCTCCCAAATAAATTATATTTTCTTAGCGAATATTAAATAATAAACATTTTTTCCCATTTATTTGTATTAAATGAAAACTATTTTCACTTTATATTACAAAATAAAAAGAAAGTAGCAAAGCCTGCTTTTAAAAGCTTAGTTTTTTTTCCCACAGCCTAAGAATTTTTAAAACACTATTGTTTGTTATATCATATCTCTGTTGAAATGATTATTCAGTTACATGTTTAACTACTAATTGACCTAATGTAAGAACTTGAGCCAATAGTTTGGAATGAAATAAATTATGCATTCCATTTACATAAGTATAGTTTTTAAGTAAATTATACTAGTTGAAAAAAAGAAATTGTTAAAGAAATGTTGTGTTAAAGAAATTGTTGCAGTTTTGTCATTATTATCAATATCAGTATTAAAAAAATTCCATTGTTTGTTTAAAAAAATGTATATTTTTACATTATTACACTTTTTTCTTACAATTATAATTTTATTTCTTTTAAAAAATATGTTTAGTTTTGGTATAGCTTTCCAATCTCAACTCAAAGTTTTGATTTAGTTTTATAATCTAAATTCAAACAAAACTAAGTTTTAATTTGGCTTACTCAGGTCTGCAACTATAAAATAGTATAGGATTTATTGACTGTTAGACTTTTACTCACTGAAACAAGGAAAATATATTTTTTTAAGTTTAATTAAACGTAATTTTTTTTTAAATCCTGAAATCTGGTATTCTGTTCTTGAGTAAGAAACCATATTCAATAATGTTTCCATATGGTATTTTCATATTTCTAAGAGTGGAACTCAAAAGTTATGAAAACAGAACACTACAAATAGAAAATGTTCGCTATTTGAGGAATTAACAAAAGCAGTTACATACAGAGATAAACTTTTACTGTGCTTTAGAAAATTACAAAAATTCAAAATCAAGAGAGAATGTATAATTTGGAACATAGTTACTTGTAATAAAATATGTTTTTTTTTTTTTTCCATCGCAGTTGCACTTTTTTAATGCAAACTGCCCATGTTTTTGCAACATTACTGTACATTAATGGAGGTAAAATGGAGGTCAGTTTTAGATTCAATACCTTGAAAAAACATTCAATTAATCAGCTATAACGAAATCTTGAAAAATGCAGCATAGTAATGCCACCTATAGGGCAATTTACACCAAAAACTAAACAAGATTAATATATATCAGGAACTGTCTGTAGTTTAACAAAAAATCGTCCTTTAGTCCTTGAGATAGAGCTATTGTGATAATCATGAATAATACAGCATAGCACCGTCATCTGATGAGCGATTTACACCAAAAAGTAATGTGCACAAAGTTATATCAAAGATTAACTTAATTTGAGGTTTTATGAAAATACATACATTAATTCTTGAGATAGAACTATTGTGGAAATTATGAATAATGCAGCATAGCAGTGCCATCAGTTGGGTGATATACACTAATAACTAAACATCTCGAGTTTATATCAAGATGTAATTGAATCTAAAGTTTTGTGAAATTATGTGCATCAGTTCTTGAGATCGAATTTCCATAAAATTTTTGTCCCATACCATACAGACTCACAGTGACAGATATTTTCCAAAAACCATCAAATCGTGTTCAGGACCTTCTAAACCGTTTAAATATATCAAAAACTGGAAGTCAAAATTTTCGAGAATTTAATACTTACTTCTTGAAAAGATAGAAAAAAAGTAATACAGTAAAACCCCAATAATTTGGATTAATTGGGACCAGATTCAATCAGGATTATCGAAAATCCGGAGAATTATAAAAAAAAGGAAATAAAGTAAAACATACTTACAGAAAATCACCTTTATGCCAAACTTATTGAATATTTACACAGACAGTAAAAATGTTGACTTTGTTTAATTCTGTCTAAAATATTTCAGAAAGAGTTTTTTTAAAAAAAATTCAAAATACGACGATGAAACAAGTTAATGTTACCAAAATTAGCCAAGCGCTTCTCAAACTTGGAAAAAAAAAAAAAAAAAAAAAAAAAAAAAATGACCAAACCGATCTGGATTAACGGGGTCCGAATTATTTGGTTCTACTGTAAATGCATGCTTCAAATTTTTAATTTTACCTTTTCTATTAATCGGCATATTATTGAAATAATTTTGCACATAAATTAATTTTTAAAAAGGGAAGTTGGATTTAATTATATATCTAGATTTTTTTCATGTAATCCTGTTTTTGTGAAATTGTGAATTTTTTATATATATACTTATACAAAATATATTCAAAATTTGTGAATAAGAAATCATTACTATTTTTAGAATCCTATTTAGACATTTTTAATAAGGTTATTTATGCATATATACAAGTTGATAAGATTCAGCTGCTATATGGCATAAGATTTTTTTTTTCTTCAATCACTGCATTTGCGAAAGATTCAATTTGTAGATTAAACTTTTTTCTAAAATGTCTATTTTCAAGAAAAATTTTGCGAAGGGTCTTGTGTTTCAAACAAGAAAAAAATGTGAAGGATCTTTTCTAGTCCTTTCAAACAGATTTCTGCTCAGAGATCAGATTACCCACATTAAAATTTTCATGTGGGACACTCAACATAAAAATAAATAAAATAAAAAGTATGAGAATGTAGCTATTACAAAATTTTCACTTTATTATTTCATTAATGAAATTTCAATTTTTCCGGTTCGGAAAAATTGAAAAATAAGCCTTCGGGGAAAAAACCGAAAAAACCCAGTTTTTTTACAAATTTTTCCGGTTTTTTTCCGAGCATTCCCATTTCTAGGGAGAACATTGCTTGATGAGCGTTTTAATTGTAATTCACTATTTACAATTTTATGAGATTGATATATGATACATTTTAAAAACTTCGTTATCGTACGAGCGCACCTCATTTGCTACGCTTCACGTGCAATTTCCAACTTGTTTTTTCTTAGAACAGCATTTAGCGCAAAAAAATAGAGTCCATCTTAAAAAATACTGACAGAAAAAAGTGTGTGTGTGTGTGGGGGGGGGGGAAGCTGGACAAAAAAAAAGGTGGCTGGCTTCAAAAGAAGAAAAAAAAAAAAATAGAAAAAGAAAAAGAAAAAAAAGAAAAAAGAAAAGGGGGGAAAAAACAGAGAGAGAGTAGCCGGGATCCAGATAGATTTTTCGCAGATTGATTCATCGGAAGCCTGCATTTTTGTGAATTCGCTATTTGTAAAAATACAGGCTTCTGGTGGGTTCATCGCGTTTCACTATAACAGCGTTTTATATTCAAAGTAAAATTAAAATCAGTGTTGAATTCAGACATTTTTCTTCGGGAGTGATTTCTATGCTTTAAAGAGTTAGAAAGATTCACATTATTGAGGAAAAGGTAAATTTAAAAGAATTTAATAAATATTCCATTTTTAAAATGTGCTTGAGAAATTTTCCTTCGTCTACGGGGGGGTTAGGGGGTCATGACCCCCGTGACCTCTCCCTTTGCTAAGTTTTTTCTAGCAACGTGCCGGCCAGAAAGCTAGGCCCTTATTACCGCTTGGGCAAATCGGGACTTTGCCCATGAGCCCTGGACCATAAGGGGCCCCCCAAATCTATACATTAAATTATAAAATATTTACTTTCTTTTTCCATATGTTGAAGTTATTTAATTCATCTTAATATAATGTGATAGATTTAAATAAAAGAGTTTTGTTTTACACTAAGGGGAAAAAAGTGTACTTTTATTAATTAAGGTAATTAATTTAGAATGGATAGAACAAAAAATTTTATTTTTATCTAAGGTACGAAAACATGTTTATTTCTTACACATATGAGTGACTATCAGTTTTATTTGAATAACGCTGCAATAATTTGAAAGGGGCCCCCTAATTTGCCTTTGCCCAAGGCCCCCCCCTTTTGGGCTTCTATTCATAATCGGGCCCTGCAGATAGCAGAGAAAAAGTTCCCTTTAACAAAGGAGACTGCGATTGGCAGGCGGTCAGTTTCCGTTCGCCTGCCTCCCCGCCCCTTTTTCGTGACGCAACGCTTCTGTCTCTTCCCGGAGTTTGTTACTTTTCTAACTTTCGCCATCGCTATGGTTACGTACCGCCGTTTCAAGAAAGCCAACGCCGCTGCTTGTGTTTGATTTATTTATACTTCTTTCTCATTTCGACATGAAGAGGTGCTTTTTCAGTTGTCTGCTAGCCCTGGTCATCTTTCACGGGGGTGAGTGACATTCTTTCTTTCAATTTATCGGCTGCCGAGGGTGCAAAAAACTTTGAATCGTTACCGACGAAAACAAAGTCAACAGGTGTCGGCATTGTTTACTTTAGCTCGGAAAAATCGTTCAATGACTCGAGTTATTAATTTTAGACTTTCCACGATGGACTGACCGGGAGTTCGTTTTGTTTTCAGAAATCCCATTTATTTTTCTTTCTGGTTAACCCTCGTTTGACTTACCTGTGTTTACTTTTCGGGCGTGGCAAACACTTTTTCGGGGAAACTGCTTGCGCTCAAATAGGGGTAAGGTGGCGGTGCCAACATTTCCAGTCCCGACGAGTTTTTATGTTCACAGTTCATACAGGGTCCTCGAAATCGTACTTTAACTCAGACATGTAACCAGGATTTTCCTTCGAGGGGGGAGGGGGGTTAATCTTGAAATTTTTATGATACGATAGCTGTAATTCTCTTATTTTAAACTGCCCCCCCCCCCCCCAAAAAAAAAAAAAAGCTTAACATAAGATTAGTGGCGCTGCCAGATTTTGGGTTCTAGTAGGGGGGGGGGGGTGAGTTTTTGATAATGATGTTTTCCTGTTATTTGAATCGTCGGTTAATAGAATCAGTACTTTTAATGATGTTCAAATCACAATGCATTTTTTCTGTAGTTACATTGGTCATTTTTAATTTTAAACAGTGTTTGCAATATTAAAGTTGGAAAACATTTAGAGCAAAGCCAATCCAGGTTCGAATTAAACCCGTATCTGTATTAATATTATAAAGAAACTGTTTTTAAAAAAGATCAGAACTGTTCATAGATTACATACTCTCGTAGGTGTAACTATGCCACATGTCATTATTTAATTCTCTTGGAATGAAATCCATGAATATTTTCACTCTAAAACAAACTCCTTATCCCAATCCAGGTTCAAATTGAACCCATATCTGTACTAATATTATGAAGAAATAGTTAAAAAAAAAAAATCAGACCAGTTCTTAGATTACATACTCTTGTAGGTGTAACTATGCCATAATTTAATTCTCTTGGAATGAAATCCATGAATATTTTCATTCTAAAACAAAGTCCTTATACAAAATTTAAACTTGGCAAAGAACTAATCATGTTTTTGAAAGAGATTGCAGAGATTTTCATGAAAAGTCATTTGTCAATTATATTTCACATAATAGTACATTATTTTAAAGTAATTTTTCAAAAATGTACGCTTAACAATGTAAAAACTTCAAATTCATTTTTAAAAATAAAAGCATATGGAAGCATGATTATTCAAGTGATTTCTAATCAAAAAAGTTTTTCATTATAGATGAAATCCTTATTGAGTTATAAGTGATTGTTGTTTTAAAATTACTGACTTTTAATGTCTTGGAATTATTATATGAATTGCCTTTTTAATACTTGCCTTTAGTAATTGAATTCACTCATAAAGAAAAAATTTACTTATCACAATGATTCGCCTTGCTTAAAATAAAGATCTTGTATAAAGTTTATAGTTGGCAATGTACCAAATGTGCTTCGAAAGGAGGTTTCAAAGTAGCAACATTATTATTATCTGTGCCACTATTTTCAAGATGTGTTTTGAATTAATAATTTTTTCTGCATAATTAGATGGTCTATTGTTGTCTTGAACATGGAATAAAGAAGTGTAATTAAGAAACAACCCACTTTATACTAATACTTAAACTCAGAAAGCATCTGTGTGGCAGGAAATCACTTTTCTTTTAGCATAAGACGTCTCGGAAAAATGACTTAGTTTAAATAACCAATTTTATGCATGTAATATGTACTTTCACATTTTTTAATAGAATTTAATTGAATCATTTTGTTAATAAAATTTCGAAATATGCCAAAGCATTTAAATATTAAGTTTAGTTTTGATTCATTAAGCGGCAATTATAGCAATTTTTCTTAGCTATGGGAGGGGTTTTAACTGCAAAACCCCTCCCTTGGCTGCGCCACTGCTTAAGATATATTTCTCCTTATAGGACACTGGATGCCCATGTGAACAGTGTTGAATTCGGGGAGTGTGGCCTGGGAGGGGGGACACCCTCCTTTCTCCCCAACCTAGAGATGGGAATGCTCGGAAAAATTGGGGGAAAAAACGGGTTTTTTCCAAAGGCTTATTTTTCAATTTTTCCGAGCTGGAAAATTTGAAATTTCATTTATGAAATAATATAGTGAAAATTTTGTAATAGCTATATTCTCATACTTTTTATTTTATTTATTTTTATGTTGAGTGTCTCACATGAAAATTTTAATGTGGGTAATCTGATCTCTGAGCAGAAATCTGTTTGAGAAAACTTGGAAGGATCCTTCACATTTTTTTCTTGTTTGAAACACAAGACCCTTTGCAAAATTTCTCTTTCAGAAAAAAATTTAATCTACAAATTGAATCTTTCGCAAGTGCAGTGATTGAAGGAAAAAATATATCATGCCATACAGCGGCTGAATCTTATTAAGTTGCATATATGTATGTAAATAACCTTATTAAAAATGTCTAAATAGGAACCTAAATATCTATATTATAAAGGCCAAATGTATCTGTGCGTAACGGATACATCATTTTGCAAATGGCAACACTTTCCCATGCAATTCAGTTTCGAAATTTTCGGTACTGCAAATTCGGTACTACTTCTAAACATCGTACATTTTCAATTTTTGCACCATCGTATAGAAAAAAATATTTACTTTTAAATGCAATTTGTTTGAAAGTTGTATCTCAATTCATTCTTGACATATTAATTTTTTGTTATAGTTTTTAGTGCGAATTTTATAATTGTGGCAACAGAAATATGCCATTTTCTCTTAAAATTGATAAAAATTGAAATGCATGCAAGTAAATTTTGAGAAGAGGAAAATTATGATGGGTTTAGGTTTCATGTGAAATTCTAAGATTGTGTCAATTTGATTTTTTTTTTTTCAATGCGCATTTATTCCAAACATAACAGCCTCAATTGATAACTTTATTACTTACCCATCATATGTAATATAGGGTAAGTATTGCAATTGTTTTGCAAATCGAAAATTTTTTTATGACGGATTTACACGTTTCAGATACTGGAGATTCTATAAAACATATTTTTAGAAAAAAAGCTTTGCCATCCGTCCGTCTGTGTGTCTGTCTATCTGTACCTGCTCTATCTCAAGAACAAATTGAGATAGAGACTTGAAATTTTGTATGTGCTTAGTATGTAAGAATGGGACAAAGCCTATTTTGCTTTATATATTTAACTAAATCAGCATAAGTGGCGAATGGAAGTCTTTAAAACGTGTAATGTGGAAGACTTGAGTGAAGACAAAGCAGATTCAGCAAACTTTAGTTTATTTCATGATGATCAAAATGATTATTTATAAAAATAAGCATAGCTTATGCTTAAAATAAAACAAACTTAAAACATTACAATTATTTCCTTACGCTATTCTTAAACAACTGCAGCTGCTGCTAAACGAGCAATAATGGCTCATTAAGATGAAGGCAAAGAACATCCAACACGGCTGTCTTTAAATACAAACAGAATTCTACTTCATAGATGATGCCATTCAAAATTCAAAGAAAAAAAAAAATGTTTGGAATAGAGAAAATATATCTATTCCAACCAATGAGAAAGCTCCATTTCACAGCCAAGTAACCGTTTTCTATGCAAGCAGGGAAATGCTTTGCAACAAAATGCAGTAGATTTTTAACAGTATATCATTCTATTGTCCATCGGCTCGTGCAGAGACAGAAAATCATTTTTACTTCGATTCATTGATTGAAGCAGAAATTTAAGATGAAAATCAAAGTTGGTATGGTATTGAATTAAAATAATTAAAGCATTAAAATGAGTAACTATTTTTTTTTAAATATTAAAATTACGTATGAGATAGAAGAAAGTTTTGGGATTGGCACATCCAACTAGTTGATGATAGAATGGCGACATACACACACACACACAGACAGACACACGGACAGACAGACATTTTGTAAAAGCATGTTTTTTGGAATCTCTGACCCCTAAAACGTGTAAATCCGTCGAAAACCAGAAGTCGAAAAAGTTTCGACTACAATATTTTCTTCTATAGAAGAAAGTAAAAATGTGCGATGTTTAGAAGTATAAAATTTGCTGTAGTGAAAATTGCAAAACTGAATTTAAGTTGAAAGTGTTGCCATTTTGCAAAATGACGTATGTGTTACGCACAGATACATTTAGCCTTTATAATATAGATATATAATCAATCATACATTATTAATTATTGACTTGACCTTTAATATTTTAATCATTTTAAAAAGATCCAAGTTTTTATTATTTTAGTTCTTTACTTAATTATTTTGATATTTTATTAAATTATAAGCATTCATTATGCATTTGATTACACTGAAATTGCTGTTTAAAAAATGTAAACTAAGCAATGACCAAAAATTCTAAAATTTGCACAATCTCTGGTCCCGAGCTGTGCGGATTTGAGGGAGTCTACTGTAGTTATATAAAACCATATTAAATACTATTGATATTGATACTTACATTTATCAAAATTCTGTAAATATTTGAACTCCCTGCATTCAACAAAAAGTGAATTTTAAAAATATAAATAAATAACTGTATATTTAATTAAAATTAAAAAGAAAGTTTTTAAAAAATCGAATATTTTAAAATCCCTACTTCTGTCCATTTTTTTTTTCTTAGATTTTTAAATATCTATTGCACAAGACTGCACATGGATTTTTAGATACATCTAATATTAGATTTAATAAAACTTTCAATATCTTTACAAGAAGAAAATATTGAATTTGAACATTTTAAAAATTCCAATTTTCAATGGACCGATCCATTTTAGGGTCAAAGAACCCAAAAACCATGTTTTTACAAAATGTCTGTCAGTGGAGACACAAATTCCTTATGCCCTAATTTGTCAATAGCATCCCCCCATCTTATAAGATCTCCTACTTTTTGGGAACAAATTCTACATTCAAGTTATAATGTTGACTCTAAGCTGTTTTAGCAGGGTGCAGCACTTGGCAGCCCTTTCTATTTCTTTTATGTGCCCAGCAGCCCTTTTAAATGCTTCCAATGCTCCCGGCAGCCCTTTTTGCTTTTCTGAAGCCAAAGCAGCTGAATGCAACTGCCTTGTGGCAATTAAGTTGATCTTGGGAAAATATTGCAAAATTCAGTACTAATAGGTTAACTCGTCAACCAAAAAATTATCGCCAAACTACAAGATTAAATACCAATATAATGAATGGATGATTGTGAATGTCACGTTCAATGACATTCAATACGATTCACGTGTTTAAAATGTCATTAAGTGATTTTATTTCAACTTTTGATTAATATTTGTATTAATATTCTACTAATTATTTGTTTTATCATTATTTAAAATAAAAACTATGTCAATATGTATAATTTGGCAAATTGTATAATTTGGTAAAATTGTTCGACAGGATAACAGTAGTACCCAAAATTCTAAGGGACTCTAAAACAAACCAATTCAAAATATTTTGGTTGAACAAGATACAATTGTGCCCAGGGTTCGATTTAAGCAGTATCGCATTGCAATTTGCGAGTCAAATTTAACTAAAATCAAAATGCAATCCAAGAAATGCATTAAATCGCAATCATTGCGATGCATATTTCCCACACCCTTCGTTATGTCATGTACAGTTAAAGTTAAAATTTAAAGATGTTTTTACACAACATATGTTGTGTTTTCACTCTCCCCAAGTGTTTACTTACAATGGAAGTACAGCGAGACGCCATTGCTGGGCGCAGTTTATCCAGTTAACACATGATTTGTTCCTGCCCTGACACAGTGATTGATTACTGAATCACTGTTACTTGCTAATCACGGCATTTGCTCATAGAAGTTTGACGTGCGTGTTGTAGTGGTTCTAAAATGAACACTCACTGTTACGATCCTTTTACTTTATTTATGCATTGAATCAGACAGCGCAGATTCTGACCCCACTTCTTCACTCCGACTGTACTGATCCAAAATTGATCCGATCCAAAAATTGGGAATTAAAATGGCCTATAGAGGCACTGCTCGCAGCCTTTGATACAGGATAATTGTCCCTTTAATTTCCCTTTAACTAATGTTAAAGTCCCATTGTAACATTTCTTCATCGTAAATGCATTTAAAAGTTTTAGATGTTCAAATTCGTATAAATTTTACTTCGTCATATAAGACAGAACACAAATGTCAGAGGAAATTTGAAAATTGTGCAAAAGAATAAATTCTGAACAAATTTAAAAAATATATAATGCAATGAGCTTATACAACGTTATCCTGAATGGAGACGTTACATTTTTTCTCCACCAGACGGTGTATTTGAGCGCTTTAATCGCCGTCTGAGTTTATGGCTTATTAAAAAATATTGACCCTCACAACAAATATATTCTTTAAGAATTGGTACTGCATTGGTAAGTTGATACATATATTTAATTGACCTGTGGCGAAGGTAAATTGACCTATAAGTCATTCAAGAGCCAGCTTCTGATTTCCTAGGTGTGTTATCATTTATTTTTTATTCTTTGTATAATTTTATTTACTTTCTGCTTTTGGTTAAATATTGCTTTTTTAAAAAAAAATTTGTAAATTTTCAAGATTTAAAAGTTAAGTTAGCTATTTTTACTTGCTATACAAAAGTGTCTAACTGCTATTCAAAACTGACTTTGTATAGCAGTTACTGCTATGCAACTTTCTTTTTCTAAATCTACCCCTGATTGTGCCCTTTTTTTTAGAATAGTGTTCCCTTTTTGAAAAAAAAAAAAAAAACCTTTTTTATGAATAGTGTTCCTTTTTTGAAAAATTCTTGCCTTGTGGCCTTTTTTTTTTTTTTTTTTTCTGGAGTCAAGACTATGCTATCGTTGAAAATGACTGAATTTTGATCAATGACACAGTGCACTCCCTCAAGTCTGCACAGCTTGGGACCAAAGATTGTGTGAATTTTAGAATTTTTTGGATTTCTGGTCATTGTTTTGTTTACATTTTGTAAACAGTCATTTCAAAGTATAATTAACAATGTAATCGAAAATGTAATGAATTCTTATAATGTAATAAAATATCAAAATAATTAAGTAATAAACTAAAATAATAAAAATTTGGCACTACTTGGTTATCCCGTCGACCAAAAAACAATCGCCAAACTATAAGATTAAATGCCTACATTGGAAGATCGTGAATGTCATATTCAATCAAATTAAGCACGATACATGTGTTTAAAACACCATCAGGTGATTTTTAATCTCACTTTTTATTTGTATTTTTATCAATGTTTTACTAATTTACTTCTTTTTCATTATTTAAAATAAAAATTATTTCAATATGTATAATCTGGTGATTTGTATAATTTGGTGAAATAACCAAGTAGTACCAAAAATTTAGATAATTTTTTTAACTGATTAAAATATGAAAGGCAAAGGTCAAGTAAATAATCAATAATGTGCAGTTAAATAATCATCATAAAGATGAAATGTGTTTTTACTAAATTATTCAATGAAACTTGCCTCATAAAGAAAGGTGCATTATTCAAGTTTTATAGCCAGACTTAATAAAAACAAGTTGGAAATTGCACGTGAAGCGTAGCAAATGAGGTGCGTTCGTACGATAACGAAGTTTTAAAAATATCACTCTCATATATCAATCTCATAAAATTGTAAATAATTACAATTAAAATGCACACCAAACAATGGTCTCCCTATACCATTATGCAATGGATTACCTTTGTGTGGCCTTGTCAATCAATAACAAATATTCTTTGCACCACAGAGTATGCAAAACATATATTATAATATGTACTTTATAGATGCATATCAATTTTGTTACGTTCCAATGAGTGTAACACCATTAAAATGCATTTGAAACATTTTTCCCCATTAACCGTAATGTAACGGAATACTTTTGATTGTCCATGTAGTTGAACTATGCATCCGATTTTGATAAAATTTGAAATGACTCGACAAGATTATGTAGTAATTATGTATTTAAAATTTCAAACGATTAAAATGCATTTGAAACTTTTTCCCCCATTGACCGTAATGTAACGGAATCCTTCTGATTGTCCCTGTCATTGATCTATGCATCCAATTTTCATAAAATTTGAAATGACTCGACAAAATTATGTAATAATTATGTATTTTAAATTTCAAACGATTCAGTTGGGTAGTTTTTGCGTTGTTATATGGACAGACAGACGGACGGACTGAACAACAACAATAGGTGCTATGTATTTACATAATTATGAACGCACCTAAAAAGCTTGAATAATGCATAAGTACATTTGACAAAAAAGTAGTGATCACCAATAACTTGTATATTTTCAGAAATAAATTTATCCTTCCTTCATGAAAAACACGAATTCAGTAATAATAATAACGAAAGTTATTGATTCAAATACATGTAGAATTAATACAAAAATAAAGAAGTAAAATTTTTTCTCTACAACTGAACTGAAAGTTTCATTGCAGAGTTGGAAAAAAATCATGATTTTTTTTTAAAAAAATCATGATTTTTTTAAAAAAAAATCAAAAAAATCAGATTTATTTGATTTAAATCAGATTTTTTTTTATTTAAATCGGATTTATTTGATTTTTTTAGAATAATATTTAATTACTAAGTGTTTATGTTTTTACAATACATGAAGCTGTTTTTTATAACAAATAACTAAAAAAGAATAAATAATATTTATAATTTTAAAAAATATATATATAAAATAATTAAATAGTTAAGAAAATATTATATTCTAGTTACTGATTGATGCTAAAAATTAAACATCTAGGCTTTAATCTAAAACCATTCTATTATTTTGTAATTGAATTGTGCACACTATATAAGAAATATATTTAAATATGTTGTAAATGAATAGAAAATGATAAAATTAAAAAAACAAGTTAAATATAGTAGACCCCCTCAAATCTGCAACTCTCTAAAATCTGCGCATAATTTACAGATGTAAACAATGAAGCTTTCAAGTCAAGTATAGGGACAAAATTGGACTTTTTTATTTTTATAGCAATTCTATATATATTTTAATCTGTAACTTTCATTAATATTACTAAATTCATGCTTTTTCATGAAAGAAGAATAAATTTATTTCTGAAAAAAATTCAAGGTATTGCTAATATCAGTGCTGATCGCAATCTTTTTGCAAAATGCATTTATGCATTCATCAAGCTTATTTTATTATTGAGTATGGTTAAGCCTGAAATAAAACTTCTTTATTTTATGATTTTGATGTGAATTTGTAGTGCATCTTTATGGGGCAAGTTTCATTGAATAATTTAGGAAAAAATGTATCTCATCTTTATAATAAATATTTAGTTATTCATTATTGATTATTTACTTCATCTTTGCTGCTTTCAATATTTTAATCATTTTTAATTATCTAAATTTTTATTATTTTAGTTTATTACTTACATAATTGTTTTAATATTTTACTATATTATAAGCATTCATTATAATTTCAATTGAATTTTACAATCAAATTACTGTTTAAAAAATGTAAACAAACACATGATCAGAAATCCGCAAAATTCTAAAATCCACACAACCTCTGGTCTCAAGCTGTGTGGATTTGAGGGAGTCTACTGTATTCATTTAATGCAAGCTATTTATTAAGGGATAAAAATCACAATTGATTCAATATTTTTTAAGCAAATAGGGAAAAATCAGGGATTTAATTTTTTGAACAAAAACACTAATTTAGAAGCTTTGTCTACTCCTAATTTATTATGAAGGCTTAAATGAACTAGTCCAAAAGAAGAAAATTGTCTTTCTAATCCAGCAGATGAAGCCACGGCTGTTGTTATTTGGTAAATAAATTCAATTTCAATTTCGCTGATTTTTTCTTTACCTCCTATTACATAAAAGAACTTCCATCAATCATAATCTGTCATAATATCAGAAACTTTTTTCTCAAGCAATGATAATTTTTGGAATGGGCCATTTTTTGCTTGAAAATGTGCTACAGTGGTGAGAAGATTTAGACAATCTTCTTTAATGAATGCCAAACTTTCATTATTTTCCCTTAAACTAAGTGAAATTTCATTTCGATTTAAAACAAAGGGACTTAATAAAACTGCAGCAAAATGACAGCCATTAATAGCTTGTCCATATCTTGCTTTAAATTTTGTAATTCTATCGTTATCTAATTCATTTTCTAACTTTTTACCCAAAATTTTTCCTTAATATGTGCATTCATGTGATATTGCAGAAAATTGATTTAAATCAAATGATTTTTTTAAAAAAAAATCAGTTGATTTAAATCTAGATTTAAATCTTGATTTAAATCATGCCAACCCTGTTTCATTGTTTACATCTGTAAAATATGTGTGGGTTTTAGAAAGTTGCGGATTTAAGTAAGTCTACTGTATTTCAAAATTTAATGTATTTAAAGCATTATTGTTTGCTACTCTACTATATTATACAGTTTTTGTTATTACTGTTGTTATTAAGTAATAATTGTAGTTAATATTATGACATTACATAGGTTATGATAGCAATTAGAGATTTGTTTTGGAAACTGAAATCTATTGGTTGTTATTCTGTATCTTAACACAGACAAAAAAATCTTTTTTTTTTTTTTTAGCCTCCGATGCTGTTTCTTTCAGACAAGCTGAAAAATGTCGTGTCATCAGCCCTGAGTTTTCTACTCAACCGATTTTGATAATTATTTTTTTTTAATGAAAGCTATTTATTTGTAATTGTGCCCATTTTAGCTATTTCTTAATTTATTTCCATTTTTATATTTTATTTTTAATTTTAAATGCTTTTTACGATATTTCTTCAAAATGGTGGCAACTCAGTATAGTTTTTCTCTCAATAATAAAAACTTATTTTCCAAAATGATTGCGTATAATTATGCACTAATTGAGGTAAAAAATATATATTTACTGAGAAATAATATTAATAATGTAAATAAAATAACAGAAAATAATTTATGATAAAAATTAATGTCTAAAGCAAAATAAGAAAAATTTCAAATGAGGAAAATGATGTCATTCAGCAACCAGATAAATGGGAATTGCAATATTATTATGGATGCCTTTGTTATATTACTAATAACAGTAACTTTTAAAAAAACATTTGAAGAAAAAAATGACGTGACTATTTAAAACATCGCATTGTTACTCATAATGATATTAGGTACTGCTCTGTTATCCCATCGACCAATTTCGCCAAATTATACAAAAAAACATACTTTTTATTTTAAATAACAAAAAAAAAAAAAAAAAAAATAATTAATAGAATATTAATAAAAATATTAATAAGAAGTCGAAATAAAAATCAATGACATTTTAAACACATGAATCGTATTTAATGTCATTGAATGTGGCATTCACGATCATCTGTTATTGGCATTTAATCTTACAGTTTGGCGATAATTTTTTGGTCGATGGGATAATGTTGGCATTTTTCAATTAAAGAGTTAAGTTTAAGTTTTAAGTTCATTTAAAATCCCAATAAGTTTTTCCCCCTCTCTTTCACTCATCCTCATAATGTTTAATAAGTTATTTGAAAGTTCATTTGTTATATTTAAAGTTTATTAATATTTGTAGAAAAGATTTAAAAGTTATGACATGGCTGGTTAGTAATTGAAAAAATCTAAACAAACTTTTACTTTCAATATTTTTCAAAGTTTAAATGTTAATTATTCATACATATATATATTACCTTTCTTAAATATAAAGGACTCTTTTATTATATAATTAATGCAAAAATATTTACTAGATAGTTTAGTTGTGAATGAAGTAATTTCACACTTCTAGCTTGCAAACTTAATGCCATGTCAACTGTTTTGAGTTATGGTAGGTTGGTTGGTAGCCAAATACCAGAGTTAATGTTTTCAAGTTAAACTTATTTATTAAACTGTTGTTTTATTTATTTGTGACCATAACCTTTCCTTAACCTATGCTAATGTTTTGTATTAACTGTGACTTTAATGTTCTTTGCCTGTATAAATAGTGATGCAGCAGATTTAGTAGGTGTGTACTTGCCTGGCCAGCAGTATCTCCACTGTTTGTTTTGGAGTACTTAAGTATGGAAGCCATTTAAGGCTGAGTAAAATGAAAGCATATATATCTGTTTAGTTATGTTTATAATTATGTTTTTATTATAAGTTTAAATAAATGAAAGTTTAGTTTACTTTACTAGTTGTTCTTGGAATTCTACAAAACATCTACATTTATTTAGCTTACCTACAGCTGGCAAAATGAGACATTAACTTCTCCTCCCCCAACCTAGTAGCACCTGATATTACATTTCAATATTTCTTTTCATTATGGACACTGAGATTGAGATTTTACTTTCAGATGACTTCAGTTAGTGAAAATAATGTCACAGTAAAAATGAAATTAGTTTTTTTAATAAAACTATTTTTCTGTGAGTGCATATAAAATAAAATTTCTTGATTTCACCCGCACTCAGATTACAATTTTAACTGAAGATGTGCGAATATTCACACACAAAATTGTGACTGGCAAATTTGACATTTAGTGTGTAAATATATTTATTATATACTGATTCAATAATGTAATTACTTTTACTTTTTTTTTTTTTTTAAAGTCAAATCGATCGGGTCTTTTAAACATTTCACTCGTCGAATTCGACGGGATTCCACTCGATTTATTGTTAAATTGCATTTCCTTTTACTCAGAGTCTATAAATAAGCGTTTAAACTAAAGAAAAAATCCGTTTTTGATGAATCTAGTCAATGAAGAAGTAGCACGTCAAATTGTATCTCTTTATTATTTCGCAATTCCAATGTCTCAGAGAGAAATTGCTATTCAATTTGGTATTTCATGCCATTCTATATGCTATTCTATTGATAAACACAAGAAAAATGAAGTTAGTTCATTGCAATCTAAATGGGGTCACCCTTCTAAAAAACCTCTATCGATATTTTTATTTATTTTTATTTTTTTTCCTAATCGGAGGCAAAACTGAATTCTGCAAAGGCAGAATTTACATTCAACTTTTTTACATATAAATCATGATTTTTTAAAATTACATCCTACTTTCTATGCAGCCTAAAAATTTGTTTTTTAGGTATCTACTATTTGGTTATTCTGTAGACCAAAAAACTGTTTTAGTTATATTTTTGTTATAATTCTACTAATTTATTTGGTCTTTCATTATTTAAAATAAAAATTATGTCAATATGCATAATCTGGCTATGAGTTTGGAGATTTATATAATTTGGTAAAGTTGGTCAAAAGGATAACCAAGTAGTACCTAATTAATTAAGGTTTAAAACATAGGTTATGCTAACAATTGGAGATTTAATTGTTTTGGAAACTGAAACCTGTTGGTTGTTATTCTGTATTTTAACACAGTAAAAAAATATATGATTTTTTTTTTTTTACATTCTATGCAGTTTAGCAATTTGTTTTGTTTTTTTATTATTTTGAGATCTGATCCTTCTAGTTTGAATCTTAATTTTTTCTTCATTTTCTAGCCTCGGCCATCAAGTGTTGGGTGTGTCGATCAGACCTGGACCCTCGCTGCGTGGATCCTTTTGATAACACCACGCTGCCCATCTACGACTGTGCCGTGGAATCGCTCGAGCACCTGCCCGGAGTTAAAGCCAGCATGTGCCGGAAGATCAGGCAGAAAGGTGACTCAACAACACCTCTTTTTTTCAATATTTTTCTTTTTTTTTTTTCAAAGTTTTATAATCTGCACACCCATAATCCGCAATTTTCTATAATTCGTGTTACTTTACGAATGTGAACAACGAAATAAACAGTTAAGGGTCATTCCATGTCAAATCAACCAAAAAAATTCAATATTCAACCTGACCATTTCTGATTTCAGTGAAACTGCTAGGGATCATTCCTTATGATGATATAAATTAGAGCATATTTTTATTTTTTGTTTATCGCTTTAAATTTTCACACAGTTAATTATTTAAATTTTGAAAAATCATCATTTTTTTGACTTGCATAAATATTTTCAATTTTGAATTTCTCAAGTTCTATCAAACATAGAAAATTTTATGACCACTCATTTCAAAGAGGAGTTTATAAGGTTTAATTTGATATGCAAGTCGACTATCTATAATTAAAATAAATAAAATTTTAAAATTTAAAATTTGAAAATATTTTAGATAGTCATTTTTAAAAATTTTGAAAAAATCGTATGTTTGTTGTATTATTATAAGCTTTAAATTCTGAAATTTTTAGAGTGGGATCTCAATGGGATCAGGTGTTATGAAATAAAAACTGAAAATTACCATACAAATCATAAATAAATAACAAAATAGGCAGAATTAAATTGCTATTTTAATGGTAATTGGTAATGTTTGTTTTTATTTAATAAGTCCTGATCCCACTCTAAAAATTTCAGAATTTAAAGCTTATAATATTACAACAAACATACAATTTTTTCAAAATTTTTAAAAATGACTAAAAAATTTTCAAATTTAAAATTTTCAAAAATTTAAAATTTTATTTATTTTACTATACATAGTCGACTTGTATAGCAAATTAAACCTTATAAACTCCTCTTTGAAATAAGTGGTCATAAAATTTTCTATGTTTGATAGAACTTGAAAAATTCAAAATTGAAAATGTTTATGCAAGTCAAAAAATGATGATTTTTCAAAATTTAAATAATTAACTGTATAAAAATTTAAAGTGATAAACAAAAAATAAAAATATGCTCTAATTTATATCATCCTAGAGAATGATCCCTAGCAGTTTCATTGAAATCGGAAAGAGTCAGGTTGAGTCACTGGTTGATTTGGCATGGAATGACCCTTAAGAAAATTTACAAATTTGTGATCCAAAATTGATTTTTAAAACAAATAATAAAAAAATTGAAAAACAAATCATAATAAAACATTTATTTTTTGTTAATATAACTCTTTTATTTTATTTACAAAAAAAAAAAAAAAAAAAAAAAAAAAAAAAAAAAAACAGATTACTGCATTTTGAAACATATGTACAGTTGAACCTCGAAAATCCGGAACCGTCGGGACCGCGGCGATTCCGGATTTTCAATTTTTCCGGATTTTGGAGGTTTATTAAAAAAATTAATTTTGTGGCTATATAATACCGTAAAATCCCATTAATCCGCTCTTCCCGATCAGATGCCCCCTCCCCACTTTATAAAGAGATTGAAATTTTAAAAAAATCGCAAAAAAGCGCCCTCCCTCCCGATTGTCAAAGGCGATTGAGAGTGAGACCAATCATTTTGAAATGAATGAATCATGAATCTTTGATGAAATGTGCGTTTTTTCAAGATTTTTTAATTGATTTCATGCTTGTTTTGGCTTTCTTTCTTTTTTTTTACAAATTTCTCTGTTTTTTTCTGCATTTTTTCGACAAAATTTACGTTTTTTTTTTTTTTTTTTTTTTTTTTTTTTTTTTAAACCCAAATTTTTTTAAGTATCAAAATTCATGATTAATTGACCACTAGCACGAGGCGGAGTTCCAAATGTTTCCCACAAGCGTTGCGGTATTTGATTGGCTTTTGGTGAACGCTTGTGGGATAAATAAAGAAGCTCATTAGCTGTAATCTGTTGTGACGTTCTTTGACGTCAGAAATGCTAGTGGTCCATTCAACGATTCATTCATTTCATCATGATTCATTACTGTGAATTTTGTTGAACGCTTTTTAACTTTTTAATTTTCGTAATAATAAAGGCTTTAATTAACGGCATGTCATTACAATATTAACCAGAATATATCTATATATATATTTTTAGTATAGTTATCAGAATTTAACTGCAGTTGATGAAAATTACAGCTATGTCTTATTTTAAAAATTAATAAAACTGAAATCGGAAAAATGTCCGGATTTTAGAGATTTCCGGAATTTGGAGGTCCGGATTTTCGAGGTTCAACTGTAATAATTATTTTTATTTAAATGCACTTATATATAATTTTTTTACTAAAATAACTTGAAAAAGGCATTTTTTCACGTATAGCCTATTAAATTAATTATTAGATTTTATATTGTACTGATTAAAGGATTACAATGCTGTCTAGGAATAATAAAATGAGGTATAATATAACTCTATAATACACAATATTCCATAATCCGCACAACCTCATAATTTTTTTTCTCTCTCTGACTCAGAAAGATAAATTAATTCATATTAAAATTGTAGGTACAGTCAAGGATCTATAATCCGCGCACCCATAATCCGCAATTTTCCATAATCCACGTTACTTTACGAATGTAAACAATGAAATAAACAGTTAAGAAAAATTGCAAATCCATGATAAAAAAAAAAGATTTTTTAAACAAATAATAAAAGATTTAATAAAAATCATAATAAAACATGTATTTTTTTTAATTTACTTTTTCATTTTATTAACAGTAAGAAACTAAACTGTATTACACAGCGCACCTAAGCTTACTGAACATTCGAAATGCCGACTAAATTCAGGAGAGTAAATAACCGTATAAAATGTACTATTTTGTGTGCTTCCTAGCAGTAACACAGCACCACCTTAGAAGTAGATATTAGGGGTTGGGAAAGTCGAATCAGTGTAACCAACCATAATGATTGATTGCAGAGGTTTCATCAACGTCAGGAAAGGCAAACGGGAACATTCAACTACAGGCGAACTCTGATTGATTTCTCAAGATCCAATCTTTCGAGAAACTAAGCTTTAGCCAGGGAGATCTTTTTTATTCTATTTACGTTCTTAATTTGGCAACAAGCACAGTTGATGAGTTGATGTTTATGAATGTATGGCTCACGTGTCATCTAGTATTGATTTTACTTTTTACTCTAATGCATATGCAACGTGCAAAATGAATAACGGAAAGCATAGTAATTCGCGTTTGTAGTGAAAGAAAGGTGGCGTTTTTTTCATTGCTAATGTTTGTAAACAGTCCCACATGGGTGCGGTTATTACTGCCGGCTTTTGTTTGAGTTTGAGTCGTGTAAATTGGTTGCTTGTGTTTTTTTAAGACTTTTAGAGAAAAATCAGCTTACTTTAGTACAAACTTTAAAATTCGTGCAGAGTTATAAGCAAAGTATATGTTTGACTGAAGAGATCTAAATTTTAGCTTCAAATCATTAAGAAAGATGCAGGATAAAGTGTAAATATGAAAACGACATGTAGATAGATGCACATATATATTACAAATTTAAAAATTTTCGCCAAAACTAACCTTTATACTATCTTAATTTTCTTATAATAATATTTCGTACTTACTTCAAATTATTAAATTAAAATCTTGTTTCTAAATCTAATCTGTTAATCCTTATGCAGACGATATAAATTCTTAATTTGCCTTAAAAAACATTAATCCAGTATGCGTAAATTTAAAAAGATGGCTCTAAATTAAAAATATTCTTAATTAAAACTTTATTTCTTAATATTCCAAATAAAACTGATTTCTTCTATGTTTTTATCAACCCTTTTTAAGAAAGTCTTATTAAGTTTATTCCAAAACCCATACCTTTAAAAAATATCATTATTTTATTTTATCTATTTATTTATTTTTCCGCCGTCAACGATAATTTGCATATTAATAAATTCATTTCTTTTCTTTTTCTCTTAAAATTAATCATGTATAAAAATCGTCTGCCTAAGATATTTAAAATTCTGAGTCAATTATAAATTGGTTAAATAATATATTTTTTTTTAAATAAATTTATCGTCTGTTTAAAATAATCTCGTAGCTGGACAAGAATTCTGTTTACATAAAATAATGATGGTTAGAGATTACAGAATGTTCCAGAACTTTCTTTTTAGTTTAAATGGGGGAAGTCTCGAGATGAGAAGAAGATTCTTCTGAAGATTTCTTGGGTTGCTTCTTCGATGAGGACAGCTTGCTGAAATAATGATGGAATTTTTGCAAAAAGGAGCTTTTCCTTCCTCATTATCACGAATTTAATAAATGAATTTACAGCAGCCCATGACTAATTATTGGATCTTCTACATTTATTTATTATTTTTGTTTTTTCCCTCGCTTGCCATGACTGTGTGTTTCTTTTTAACCAGTGGAAATAATTCGAGTGAGTTCTCCTGAAATCGTCACAACTAATCGAAAAGCCGACAGGATAGGTAATGCCTGTGCTAGTGCCTGTTTCGGATTTTGAAATGAATCTACTGAAGAAGTAAAATGCTATGTAAATGAATCTAATGAATCTACTGAAACGAAGTGATGACAAAAATATGAATCGCCGAAAATTTTTCCCGCCATGGTTGAAAGTGTTATTAAGCAAGAATTGCCATTATCTTTTGATTCCTCGAGTGAATGTAACAGAGATTTTAATGTTAAACAGCTTTCTGTCCGAGTGGTTTGAAAGATTTCTTCTAAATATCTCGTGAATTCCTGAGACCTGATATTCCACCTTTTTGCTGTTTATGTGTAACTGATGACTCAAGATAATCATGGTCATAATGACAAATTTTTGAAAATTAATTACTTCAAAGTGGTGAGTATGCGAAAGGTATTTGATGAGGAATTTAATGAAGAATGGATTTTATTGAAGATTTTTCGTGAACTGTAAGTTTATTTTATTAAATGTTTTGATTATTATTTCTATTCTATTTATGATTGATGGAAAGTATTTATTATTTATTTATTTATTTATTTATTATTTTATTGATGAGAGTAATTTGAAGTTAATTTATTAATTTACTAATTTATTTATTATTCTATTATTTATTGTATGTTATGGATCTGATATAGTAATTTTGAAAAAATATGTAATTGATAGAAATTATTAACTTTGAAATTTATTGCGAATGATTTTACGATCGGGATTTAATAAAGAAAATAGAAGTGCTTCATTTATTCTAATGAGTAAGAATAAAAAAATTATGGAAGATCCTAAGTTCGCACCGTTTGACCCGAGTTCTGGAATGAACATTTTGTCGTGGTTAACTTATTTTGATACAACATGTGAAAAGGAAAAGAAAAATCTAGAATGGAAATTTAATTCTATTGCGCAATATCTGAAAGGGGAAGCGCAAAAAATTTATATCAATGACTGTTTAAATTGTACGGATTATGAACAAATTAAGAAAATTTTGATAGAAAGATTCATTCAATTAGACATCCCGAGTTTTTCTGATTTTTCAAACCTGAAATTAGATAATTTAGACAATTTAGAAACTTATTTTCGTAAGAAAGTGGAAATTGGTAGGAAATTACATCTTAGTGAAAATATACTATTACAAGGTTTAACTGATGGTTTAAAACCAGAATTCAAAAACAGTATTATTATAAATCCTCCTAGTAGTACCACAGAATGGTACCGGGTTGTCAAACAATTCGTGGAAGTTTCCACCCCACTAGTTTCAAACCAAGTAATAAATCAACCATCAGCTAGACAAAATTTTCAACCTTTTCAACCAACTAGGCCCTGGATTCAGCCAGTTAGACCCAATAATACACCTAGGAATTGGATTCCCCAAAGGCAATCTCAGTTTCAAAGACCTAGAGTTTGTCAAAATAATTATATTCAAAATTCATACCCTTCAAGACCTTGTAGGATATGCACAAATAGGGGTGTCAGTAATGCTTTTCATTGGGAAAGAGAATGTATTTTTAGGAGTGAGTTGCACTCCTCTGATACTCTTCCAAGTAGCTCACAAAATAATTCTCATAATATTTGACTATTAATTGTGTATGGATGTACAAATAATTATAAATTACCATTCATTGTAGATAGTTCTCTGTTTGTCAGGTTTATTTATTTGATTATTTATCTGTGAATCTTACTTACTTACCTATTTATGAGTATTATTATTATCATTATTATGTGTTGGAGATTGAAATATTTTTATTCTTAAGGATTTAATTGAGGAGTATGATGTTCTTAAGATATTTACTGTTACTTATTAAGACTATTATGATATTTCTATGCTCGATTAAGGGCAAGTTTGTAATAATAAGGTATAACTATGATGTTTACAATTTCTATTTTATTAGATAAATTTTCTGGTTAATGTTAACAGCTAAATATAGTCACAATTTCACGATAATTTTGATTCAATTTTTTTTTAATGGTGGGTAATGGTTTTGTGTGAGGCAATTAAAATGTATACAACATGAGTAGACAAAGCCCTCAAAATTGCGAAAGCGCGAACTCAGGAATTTCACCTTAAAAGTAAAAGACTCTATGATCGAAATTTTGTTGAATGCCCATTAAAAATACAAGACTCTGTAATTTATGAAGAATTTAAATACCCTAACACTCGAAAATTAGAACCTACTTTCTCTGGACCATATAAAATTATAAATAAACTTTCTGATGTAACTTATGAAATAGATAAATTTAATTATGAGACAGGACAGAATTCCGTTATTGTGCATGTTTCTAAATTAAGACCCTATTTTTCACCCGAAGATTTTAAACTGTTTCATGAGCAACCCAAAAAACAAACAAAACCTCAGATACAATCACTAGATCAAACTAAAGTCAAGACAATAGATTAAATTTACCATAAACAACCATAAAAAAATACCATAAAAAAACTTCTACCATAACCATTTACCAAATACCATTAAACCATTAAACCATTAAAACCATTTACCATAAAAAACCCATAATTTTCAACATCAGCAGGTATGTTCTTGGAGGCCTACAAGAATATTACTTGTTTTTGGGAGTTTTTGGGGTTAAATTGGGCTCCTTATGCAGGCATAGGGTGAACACTTTGATTGTAAAAGCTTTCAAATTGATGTTGATAAATTAATTTTAAGGGTGTTTAAGTCTAATTATATTTACTCATGTATTTGACATTAATATTATTCTATTTATTCAGCAGATATTTATGTTATAACAGTTATAAAATCTAATGATTCTACTCAAACCTATAACATAATATGTGATTTTCAGTGATTGTGAAAACTACAGATTAAAAGTTTTTCAAAAAAGCACACTATTTTTATTTCCATTTCTCAATTAAGAATGACACCTTTCATTCCTATTGTATTTTATTATTGAAGTTTATAAACCATGTGTAGATAAAACATTATTCTACATTTGGCATTGAAAACTTATAACCAAATTTGACAATTTTGTAAAAGAGTATCAGAGAGGAATTATTGTAAGGAAATACTGGTTGAGAGTCCATTTTCTAAATAGTTAGATTTAATTTTATTTGGATTTTGGAATTATGATTTTTTTTATTTATACTTTCGGCTAGCAAAAAATACTTTCTTATGCTATTAGAAGATAAGAAAATTATTTAGTTGCTATGTAATTATTTTTATCCTCAACCAATATTTTCCCTATCAATAATAAACAAATAGTGATATTTTCTTTTGATTATACTCTTGTTTTACTATTATTATTATTATTATGATTTCTATGATGAAGTTTAGTATTAATTATACTCTTATTGAAAAATATTAGGATATGGAGTCTTATTATACTATTACTTATTATTGTTGTTATTGTTATTATTTAAATTTTTCTATATTATTTATTATTGATATTGAGAGTGATGCTATTTATTATTGAAAAATTGATATATTACTGAAAGATGTTGGATCCAACATAACATTAAAACCAAAGATTAAACTAGGTTTGAAGATTTTTAATTAAAGAGACTGTATTCACTGGACATTGAAAAAGACTCTTTTATATATTCTTGAAAGACTTTTTTCATTTAAAGGACTTATTTAAAATAAACTATGCATTAAGTCATTGTAATTATTTAAACTTCCATGAGAACGAATTTTTATTGTTTTTATTATATTTTTATCTCTTGCTTATTAATATTCATAACTTATTTACTGTTATTATATGTATTATCTCCTATGCACTTACAAATGGTAAGTGATGTTGTAACATTATTGTATTTCTTTCAGGGAAATGCTCCTACCTAAATTTAATTCAGAATTATTTTCTCTTAACTATTTTATTTTAATCGCTAATATTTTTTATATTGCGTTAATTTTCTTTTCTTCCATCTCTTGGCTTCCTGAGTTTGACAGTTTTATTCCAAAATTTAACGTTTCTAAATTATTATATTTCTGTTGTCTGAACTTGTAGTTTTATTTAACTATCAATTTCATACAAAGTCTTGGGGAGGGGGGATAATATTACAAATTTAAAATTTTTCGCCAAAACTAACCTTTATACTATCTTAATTTTCTTATAATAATATTTTGTACTTACTTCAAATTATTAAATTAAAATCTTGTTTCTAAATCTAATCTGTTAATCCTTATGCAGACGATATAAATTCTTAATTTGCCTTAAAAAACATTAATCCAGTATGCGTAAATTTAAAAAGATGGCTCTAAATTAAAAATATTCTTAATTAAAACTTTATTTCTTAATATTCCAAATAAAATTCCAAAACCCATACCTTTAAAAAATATCATTTTATTTTATCTATTTATTTATTTTTCCGCCGTCAACGATAATTTGCATATTAATAAATTCATTTCTTTTCTTTTTCTCTTAAAATTAATCATGTATAAAAATCGTCTGCCTAAGATATTTAAAATTCTGAGTCAATTATAAATTGGTTAAATAATTTTTTTTTTTAAATAAATTTATCGTCTGTTTAAAATAATCTCGTAGCTGGACAAGAATTCTGTTTACATAAAATAATGATGGTTAGAGATTACAGAATGTTCCAGAACTTTCTTTTTAGTTTAAAAGGGGGAAGTCTCGAGATGAGAAGAAGATTCTTCTGAAGATTTCTTGGGTTGCTTCTTCGATGAGGACAGCTTGCTGAAATAATGATGGAATTTTTGCAAAAAGGAGCTTTTCCTTCCTCATTATCACGAATTTAATAAATGAATTTACAGCAGCCCATGACTAATTATTGGATCTTCTACATTTATTTATTATTTTTGTTTTTTCCCTCGCTTGCCATGACTGTGTGTTTCTTTTTAACCAGTGGAAATAATTCGAGTGAGTTCTCCTGAAATCGTCACATATATATAATTTTTTTTAAAATAACATAAAAAATGCATTTTTTGAAATTACTTATTAATTTAATTACTAGATTTTATATTTATCTTTCCATATTATACTGATTATAGAATTAAAATGCTGTCTAATGACGCATAATCCATTATTCTCTATAATCCGCAATATTCCATAATCCACGTAACCTTTGGCCCCAACGAGTGCGGATTATAGATCTTTGACTGTATTGTGTTTGTTATTAAATTGTTGTAGTAACTACATTTTATGCTAAGAAAAGTATAGGATGATGAAATTTTTTAATGTATAATTGGTGCAAAATTAAACATGTTAGCTTCCTGTGTGCCAATAGGATAAGCATGAGTGTTGAACATACTTATTTTAGATACAATTTAGTAATTTTGCAAAACTTTGAAAGGGTCTCAAAAATAAATTAGATTTTGGAACAGAATTTCATTTGAATTTTCAGAACAGAAATTCAATGAGTGAACTTGGAATCTTTTCGGGGGGGGGGGGGGGGGGGCTGAGTCGCCTGTAGCACCCCCTTTAGCTACGGCCCTGTACACCATTCTGTATAAAATTTCATATGTATCAAAAAAAAATTTCGCAAAAAAAAAAAAAACAAAAACAAAAAAAACTATTGCATAGTGATCTTAAAACTTTATTTTATTTCAGAATTCTTTTCCAAAACTTTATCAGATTATTTATGTATATATATGTATACAGTACAGAAACATTTATCCGGAATAGTTGTGGTCAGATGTATTCCGGATAACTGGTTTTTCCAGTTAACTAATTGGGCATTAAAGCAACATCGATTTGATAAGTTTAGTGGAACATATATGATTTTGATAATACTTCTAATTTTAAATTAATTATTAGATTATTCGAACTAAAGATCAGATGCAAGTGAGATCAAAAATTAAGAGTTTGAAAAAGGTAATTTATGGGTTCTGTTTTCTCTGTGTAAAAGTTAAACATCTAGTTCGAGAGTAGAGAATTTTCTAGAACTTTCTTTTTAGATTTAAGAAAGGAAGCCTCAAGGTGAGAAGAAAGATTCTTGTTTTCTTCTTCGATGCTTACGGCTTGTTGAAGTAAATGATGGAATATTCTTTTTGATATTTCGGTTAAAGATAGCTTGCAAAAGGGGCCTTTCCCTCTCTCATGACTCTATTTTAATAAAGTAACTTGCAGCAGCCAATGAGTGATTTATTGATTCTCTACATTTATCTACTTACTTTGTTTTTGTCTCGCTTGCCATGACTTCTGCGCAGTAGAGCGATGATGTTTCTGGCTCCTAACTTTAAAATGTCACAAGTAAAGATTGGGGTGTCGTCCCTTAAAGGGTGCAGATCTCCCCCTGCTAGTTACAGAACCTCTTGTTCACTGTGCCATCCAACTAAGACAGAAAGTGTCCAGTGTAAATTATTTTAAACATTACAGATGAAATGCATCAGCTTAAAAAGAAAAGTTGAGCTTTTAAAAAAATGAAAGCTGAAATGTTACTTTAAGTCTCTAGATTTATGGCATTTATTTCCTAATTTTCTTATAAAGGCAAATTTTTCTTATTTTGTTGTTTTAGGACTTAGTCAGAGATAAATTTTAGTATGCTGATCAAAATTCTGGAAAGATAATATGAATGCCGCTTGTGCTGTCCCGAATGAATATTATCTTTTTCTAAAATAATAACCAACTGTAACTGTCTTGATTTGTTATGCAATGAATAGTGATGAGGCCTTGCATGTCGAAACATTTACTCTTGTATTTTTAAATGTTTTATTTTATTTATCTTAAAAAATGTATTCAAGTTTGTCTTAGTTTATGTTATTCAATCTTTTAATACTTTAACCGTTTAGACGCTGAATGAATATTGCAATGTAATAATAATTTTGTTTTTCCTACATTACAGCTTCAAATGTTTTAATTTATGCATACACATTTAGAAAATATATTTCTGCAGTTTTTTTGGCCTTTTTCATTTCAGTGTTCACATTTTGGAACGTGATTATTCATTGACAACCTATGCAAATATTAGGGATGCACCGAATAGTGATTTTGGCCGAATACCGAATGCCGAATATTCGGCCGACAGGTGAACCGAATACCGAATATTCGGCTAACCGAATAGTAATTGTTGGGCCGAATACCGAATATTCGGTCAGCCGAATAGTTAACTATTCGGCCGAATACCGAATATTCGGCTTTCCAAATTCTTTTTATATTTTAAAATTTAAAGGTATTAAAATGTTACTTTTTAAAACAGTTTTACATGATATTTAATAAAAGAAACTTACATTTTGATAAACAAGAGCTTTTTATAAGAACATTTAGTATTGAAAAAAAATCTGCCTTGAGTTATTTAAGAAGCACAATTATGAAACTTTAATTAATAAAATTTTCTACCAATCAAAACAAACATTTTAAAATCAAATAACGAAAAAATGGTCGAAGAAAAATTTTACAGTCTGATAGTCCTTTTTAAATAACTCAAGGCAAATTTTTTTCAATATAAAGTACAAATACTTTCAACTTAATTTTGAATAAAGGCATGTTTGGCTCATAGTTCTTTTCTTATGAATGGTGGTATTTTCCACCCTTCCCATCATATCATATTTTACAGAAATCAAAGCATATGAGTTGAAAATATGTTATCTTATTTATTGTTAATATAATAAACGAACACACAAGTTTTGACCTAGAGTGAGATGAAATACAATGTACTTATGACTCAATAAGTTGATTATGATTATGGTTTCATGAACAAAAATTGTCTGCCTTGATAGCTATTACTAATCTCAAAAGTTGTTTTTTTTTTCTTTTAAAGGACTTTTATTTGGGGGAAAGCAAGAAACAGATTATTTACTAAACAAAATTTAGAAACTTGTATCTGCACATAATTTATTCCTAAGGAGAATCCTAATAAATCACCATTTTAATCCTTCTCATGTTTAATTTTCTTAAGTTATACTTTACAAACAGCAAATAAATAATGTAAAAACATTCTATTTTATTTAAAAATGATTTTGTTTCTAATTGTTTTAAATATAAATTAAAAAATTGACAGTTAAAAGTAGAAATAGTGAAAATTTTTAAAATTTTTTTATTAAGTATTGAATGGCCGAATACTATGGCCGAATACTTTGATATTCGGCCATACCGAATATTCGGCAGGCCGAATAATTTCATATTCGGCCAAGCCGAATATTCGGCTCAACCGAATAGTTTAATATTCGGCCTAACCGAATATTCGGTAACATGGCCGAATAGGCCGAATACCGAATAGATACCGAATATTCGGTGCATCCCTAGCAAATATATCAAATTATTTTCCACTATATGCTATTGCATATTGTTCTTGAGTATTTTCTCGAATTCCAAAAACATTTAGATTCCTAACAGTCAAATGTAAATAATATAGAGAAAGCAAATAATATACTTTTTATGCAAATTAATGAATTTACATATTTCTTAATAATATCTGTGGTAAATGCTTAAACATAAATATTTTCATTTCAAAAGTTGAAATCAACTTTATATTTATTGGTAAAATAAGGACATTGTTATTATGTTGGAAAATATATGTTTTGTATTCCAAATAATGCAATGTTCCCATTTGGGAACATGGGTGTTTAAACAGTTAAATTTCTTCTTATTAAAAAAAAATTATATCACTATTGAAGCTATTGTCATGCTTTTTTTTTATTTTGCAGTGTATGGCAACTGGCGCTTCATCCGCAGCTGTGCCTTCCTGGGGTCCCCCGGAGAAGGGACCGGAAACGAGAACTTCTGCACCATGAGGACCGGAACCTACAACGTTTTTGTGGAGACCTGCACCTGTGACAGCAAAGATGGCTGCAATGCTGCCTCAACCCCCTCCTCCTCCTCTTGGTACTCCCTGCTCCTATTTCTTATGAGCCTGATCGCATTTTTGGCTTTGGATGCAAGACTACTGTTATGATAGAAATGTCCTTCCATGATTTCTATGGCCTGGTGATCATTCCAATCTGGGGTTTTTTAATGAAGTTTCCATTGGAAACAAGTCTTCCACAGCTGAATGACATTTTGAACAGTTATTTTATAGGTCTGCTGGCAACAGAACCCCTCGTAAAGAATCTCTGAAGTGTTGATTGAAATTCGTAAAATGAACTACTATCTAAAATTTGGTACTTTTATATTAACCAGGCACCTGTGATGGCCCAATTTTTTTTTTTTTTTTTTTTTTTTTTCCCAATATTAACATGACAATGATCAAAGATAACTCTCTGAGAATAAATGAATGACTTAAAATATTTTGACAAAAAAAAATTAAGATTTATTATAAAAATTTTGATAAGTTCTATTATTATATCTCAGAATACTTAGCTAAAAAAAAATAATATACAAGTACCTATCAATACAAATAATAAAATCTCAGATCTCTTCATAATGAGGCTGACATTGTTTGCTTACCAATGAAAGCATCTGACCTGATTTTAGCGATGAAGACATAAAAGCTGACATTATTGAAGGTCCCAAAACCTATTAATATCATTTAGAATTTTTTGTTAGTTTCTTTCCTTCGGATGAATTTAGATAAAAGTTGCCATTTAAAGGATGCTGATTGAAACACGATTGTGCACAGTTGCCCAGCTAATGTAAAAGTATCCGTGATTCATCACAAAGAGCCTAAGGCTAGTGTTATAAAGTTGCCTCTAACAAGACCACTTCTGTAACTTCCTGGAGATGATTTCAAATTTCACACTCATTCATGACTTGGTGGGGAAAATTTGTTGCCAGAATTCTGTGTTTCCTCTAAAAATATCTAAATATTTCCTTTGAAAAAAAGATCTGAATTGAAGAGAGTTGATCTGTTATACAAAGTACTTTGCGCTAATTCATTCTAGTCCAAGAATCACTTCTGGGTCATTCCATAGTGACTTATGTTACATTTTGAACTATTTTCAGTCATTTTAGTAATATAACACACACACACAAAAAAAATTATTCAAAATGTAAATTTCACATGACTTGCTAATTAAACTTATTCAAAGCCCAATTCAGATGAAAAATTACCTAATTATAGTGTTATTTTTTCAATTTTGGCAGTTATATTTATTATGTTAACTGCCATTGCTGAAAAAGGAATGTAAGCTGTCCTATAAAATGTAATTTTATTACATTCAAAAGCATTTGACAAATCATGTTAATTTTACAGTTGAATATTTTTTAAGTGTTATATTGCTAAAATGACTGCAGTAAATTGTTCTAAATGCAACATAAGTACCATGGAAGAACCCTTCTGTTATTTAAGCTGTTCTCCAATTCATGGCCAGAAATAGTGCCATCCAGTGACGTTTTCCATTGTTTTGGTACAGGGAGAAGAATATTATTAAAGTTGGTGTTTTATTTCCGGTGAGGAAGAGCAATCATGTGTTGTCATGTGACTGGAATCACTTATAATTCCATAAGTTATGTTACATTAAAAAATGGAAAACTCTGTTTGATTCCAAATCACTTCCATAGTCACATTTGCCAATTTTTAGGCCTTTATGTATAAAAATTAAAACCAGATGTCTGTTGTTAGTATTTAAAATTATTTTTCAATAATCAAAATTTTATAGAAGTTGAATATTTGAAACAGTTAAGTTTTGGTTTGAATCCCATTGTGGTTGTAGGCATTTAATTCTTTTTGGCAAATTCGGTTAGTAAAATGAGAAATTATCGACTGTCACCGGAATTCAAAAATAGATTTTTTATAAATAAATATGTATATACAGGACAATTACACCATAAAATTAACTACTAAGAATGTATTTATTAAAAATAGAACACATTGCTCAATGGTGCACAAAACAAGAATTTTAATATCAACTTGTACAATTAAAATAAAATAAAAATATCAACGTTTCATCATCAGATTATTAGAAATATTATCTCTCGATCATGAAGTAAACTTAGTCCTTCCATTATCTTATTTTCCTGAAGGCTGCGTGAAACGTTGATATTTTTATTTTATTTTAATTGTACAAGTGTATATTAAAACTCTTGTTTTGTGCACCATTGAGCAATGTGTTGTATTTTTAATAAATACATTCTTAGTAATTAATAAACTTTTTAGATATTATGAAATCCTTATTTTAAGTTTTTATTGTAAAAGTAAAATTTTACTGAAATGTTATTGGTGCTGTTTGGAATTAGAATGAAGTGTGCCAGAAAGGGTTAAGAGAATTTGCTTGAATGTGCTTCAGCAGCCTTCCTGATACCACAAATAGATTTGATGGCTACGGGGTACCATGTGCCTTTTATTTACACTATTTATATCTTTTTTTCAAAAAGTACACACATCAGAAACTTTTAGGGAGGTGTGGTGAGGGTCCGTCCATTTGTTGCCTTGTCTCATTCCACCTCCAATGTTTGCATTCCATGACATTTTGTAAAATCAAAATCTTGTAAATAAAGAATTTTTTTTTTTTTTTAAATATTGAGTCGTTTGATTTTTGTCTTATGCCTTTTCATTGACAGAGTGCTGGTGAAAAGAGTTGCTTAAGAAAGACACCGTGATACAGGTGTCACTGTAACTGATTAATTTAATACATGAATGTTATGAATAAGTTCGTATATGAATACAGTACATTCCCTCAAATCTACATTGCTTGGGACCAGAGGTTGTGCGGATTTCTGGTCATTGCTTTGTTTACATTTTTAAACAGTAGTTTGAGTGCTATCGGAACTGTAATGAATGCTTACAATATAATAAAATATTAAAATTAATAATAACCTAAAATAATAAAAATTTAGATAATTTTTAAATTGATTAAAGTACTAATAGCAAAGGTCAAGTTAATAATCAATAGTTTTTGATTAAATCTTGATTAATGCATAAATATATTTGGTAAGAAGATTGTGATGACCAGTAATATCAGAAATATCTTGATTTTTTTTTTCAGAAATAAATTTATTCTTCCTTCATGAAAAAACATGAATAGAGTATTATTAAGAAAATTACAAATTAAAAAATATGAGATTGATACAAAACTAAAAAAATCAAATTTTGTCCCACTATCTGAACTGAAAGT
This sequence comes from Maratus speculifer, assembly GCA_964019185.1. Lineage (NCBI taxonomy): Eukaryota > Metazoa > Arthropoda > Arachnida > Araneae > Salticidae > Maratus > Maratus speculifer. The sequence goes on from OZ025292.1 coordinate 461,022,868, forward strand.
TTCATTGTTTACATCCATAAAATATGTGCAGATTTTAGAGGGTTGTGGATTTCTGGTTTGCAGATTTGAGGCAGTCTACCGTACTTATGAATATTTTGCAGCATTTGTGTATTTCTGTGCATCAACAATTACACTTGATAACCTTCTTGGATTGTCATAATATGTCACTGCATATTGTCTTAATTATGAATGACAAGATTCATAACTCTAAAACTGGATGTTACATTTATAGATGTGTAGTAGTGTGGTCACAAGGTATATGGGAAAAATTTATTTTAATTGTATCTTCATGGGGACAGCCCCCCTCCTAAAAGTTGCCAATTAATTAAAGAATGATATCAGTAAAGTTTCAGCACAATTGAATAACATCAACTTGTGCTTTATCCAGGTTAAATTCTTGAAAATTTAAGTTTTGTCAAAAAATTGAAGTTTTTCTTCTGTTAAGTGAAAATTGTTTGCTTTAGAAACCCGATTCTTGTTTTATTTCATAGAAAATGAAGTTGCCTTGAACTTTTATCCCCATCAAAACTTATACTCAATGGCATTTAATTTTTTCAGATCAGCTCGTTAATGCAATGCTTGTCTTTGCATTTTTAAATATAAGTGAACAATGACAAATGAATAATTTTTATTACTTTTGATTTTTTTTATTTATATTTGTATTAAAAGGCAAAAAAATTGAACAATTTTTTTAACTTTAAAAATATTTCATGATTATAGGTAATTATAAGTTATCTTGTCCTGTGCCTGGAAAGAAGGAGCTCCTCGATTTATATTGCAGTTAAAGTGCGCTTAAAACAAACAACTGGATTTTTCTTTTTATTAGAAAACTTTTTTAGTTATCTACTATCATTATCTAATTTATAGAATTGACAAAATGTCTTCCCCATCTGTATAATGTGTGAAATTCAATTGTGAAGTTTTATGTACTGTAGACTCCCTCAAATCCGCACATGGGACCAGAGATTTTTCAGATTTCTGGTCATTGCCTTGTTTACATTTTTTTAAACAGTAACTTGAATGTATTTAACAATGAAATTGAAGCTATTATAAAGGCTTACAGTATAATAAAACATTAAAATAAGTAATAAGCTAAAATAATAAAATTTTAAATAATTTTTAACATGATTAAAATTAAAGGTCAAGTTAATAATCAGAAATGTAAGATTAAATATTTATTATTAAAATTAGATGTGTTTTTCATATGAAATTTGTTTTATAAAGATACATTATTAATTCACATCAAAACCATAAAATAAGGAAGTTTTATTTTAGGTTTAGCCAGACTTAATAGCCAAAAAAGTTTAGTAAATACATAAGTATATTTGGTAAAAAGATTGTGACTACCACTGCTATCAGCAGTACCTTATTTTTTTCCAAAATAAATTTATTCTTCTTTCATAAAGACATGTGAATTCAGTAATATCTTATATCAACGAAAATTACAAATTAAAAAATGTATGGAATTGATACAAAACTAAAAAAAATCGAATTTTGTCCCTACATCTGAACTGAATGTTTCATTGTTTTACATTGCGGATTTTAGAAAGTTGCAGATTTTAGGGTTGTGGATTGGAAGGAGTCTACTGTATTTTATTTTATAATAATCGCCAAGGTGAAGCACCATCAGAGAAGCTCCTAAAATACACCCACTAGTTAACCACTTTAAGAAGTGTAGTATGACTTTGCAAACAAAAATTTTGAAAACAAAGAACTGAGCTGATCAAAAACAGATTTTAAAATAATGATTTAAAGTTGTTATTGACTGGGATGTAAACAAGTTTTGGTACTACTAGATTATCCCGCCGACCAAAAATTTATTGCCAAACTATAAGAGTAAATGCCAATAATGGATGATCGTAAATGTCGCATTCAATGATATTGAATACGATTCACGTGTTTAAAATGTCATTAAGTGATTTTCTTTTTATTCGTATTATTATTAATATTCTACTAATAATTTGCTTTTTCGTTATTTAAAATGAAAATTACGTCAATATGTATAATTTGGCTATTAGTTTAGCGATTTGTATAATTTGGAGAAATCGGTCGACGGGATAACAGAGTAGTACCGAAATTTGTTGTTAAAATGGAAATCGCATATGTTTCGGCAAAATTTCCGCCGATCCTAAATTGCCGGATCGGACATACTCTGCACCTCTGCTAATACCTCATTTTTTTTTTCTTATGAGAGCTGGCCCCAGAAATTATGTATTTTCAGATAAATATTTTTATTATGTATTTTCAGATAAATATTTTTATTATGTATTTTCAGATAAATATTATGACAAATTGCCAAAGTTATATAAAAGAGTTTTGTTCTAAACTAGTAAAGAAAGAAACTAGTCGTTGGGGACCACCCTAATACTTACCCATCATAGATATGCATATATGTGAAAATAAAACATTTGTGAACTATTTATAAAATGCATCGCAATTCCAAAAAAAAAACGTGTATTTAAATATTTTTATTATACATAGTAATGCTCTATTAATGAGTTGCTGATGAATCTATTTCGACATATTATACAACATGCCAAACTACTCGTAGTACTGCATTGCGAAAAAGAAACATCCTTATAATTCCAAAAATAATAATATCGTATTAACTAACAGTTTATTGCATCGGATTAACGTCTCATTTCCAATTGAAATATATCTTTGAATTGAAATTTGAATGAAATACGGGGTCATGAAAAGTCGAAGAATGTGGAAAACAGGATTACACATGTTTCGGCAACTAATAATCTGATCGACTTTTCTCTTTATGTATAAGTTGTTTTATTTTATTGCCTTTTACGCTTTAAAATAAAAAAATTCGAAAATTTTTACATACCTTTCATCAGAACAAATTTTTCGAGAGTCCGAAAAAAATAGTTACGGATAATCAAGGCTATTGATATCAAATAGACTTCGTCCCATTCTTACATACTAAGTATACGTACAAAATTTCAGGTCTCTATCTCAATTTGTTCGGGAGATAGAGCATTTACATACAGACGGACGGCAATTTTTTTTTTTTTTTTTTTCAAAAAAAGGTTTTCCGGAATCTTCAGTATCTGAAACGTGTAAACCCGTCAAAAATTTTTTTTTTCTATTTTCAAAACGATTGCAAGACTTACCCATCATACTACGTATGATGGGTAAGTAATAAAGAAAAAAGTGTACTTTTAATAACTAAGGTATATTCACGGAACTTTCTTCTATTTATATCCAAGGTGCCAAAATACCTTTATGCATATGAGTGACTAACCGTTTTACTTGAATAACGTCACAATGATTGTAAAGGAGCCCCAATGAGTCATAATCGGGCCCTGGATCTGGATGGATCATTATGGGACACCGCCAGAGTTGTATAATATAGACTCGTGCCGTGCGCAGAAAATTTTGGAAAGAAACAATTTTTATTTTTGTGATTTTTATTTTAGTACCAAAAAATTAAAAATATTCCCCCAATTTTATGTACGACTTATTTACTGTTAGCACACAATTAAAAGCAGGACCAATTTTCGAATTTTCTGAAAATTTAAGACATTTGATGCCGAAAACTTTAAAAATTCATCCGTCCGAAATTTCGGACATCCAAAATTACGAATTTTGACAAATGGTTGCCCCCCCCCCCCCAAAAAAAAAATGTCAATCGTTCACAGAAAAAAAAATCTAAAATTTTGACAAATTTTCACGGGAAAAAACACAAATTCAATCAAAAATCTGCGGAAAAAGTGCGAGATATCGTCAAAGGGTCATTAAAAAACGCAAATTTAGTCATAGGATAGAGAAAAAACTACTAATAGGATTTTTAATATGAATATTTTTCATATTTTGTCAACAGATCGTGAGAAAAATGCAAGTTTCATCAAAAGGCCTCTTAAAATTACGAACTAAATTCGCGACTAAGTTATTTTATAATTATATTTTAACAACATTTTTAAAAAATTAATTATAATTTAACAAAGACATCGTGTAAAAAACACGTCTTTCAAAAAAAAAAAAAAAAAAAAAAACGAGCGAAAAATATGAATTTCGACAAAGGACCATGCAAAAAAAACGGACTTTGTCCAAAGATCGCACAAAAAACGCTAATTTCGTCCAAAGACCGTGTAAAAAAGCGAATTTCGTCCATGAATTGCATAAACAATGTGAATTTCGTCCATATCAAAATAATATAACGCATAATTTTATTAAACATTAAGTTGAAGAAAAATCCTGACTCAATATTTCGTGCGCAGAAAGTTTTTGATTTTATTCAAGTCTGGACACCACCCTAAAGTAGTTGTATTTCAGCTCTATTAGAGTTGCAAATAACATTGCATAGAAATTAAATTTAAAAAAAAAAGTATCAATAGTGAAAATGAAAATACCGACTCCCCTCGTTGCAGTTTCCTGTGATAACGCTGGTTATTTCCTGTGTGTAATTGATAAAACTGTTTGCAGCTTTATTATTATTATTATTGTTTTCATAAAAAAATAAATAAAAAGCAAACGAAAGACTCTTACACGACAAGTAAAAGTATCTATCCTTATATATATATTATAAATGTGAAAGTGTGTCCGAAAAATTGGAATGAAGTTGGCTTCAAAACGGATGGATTAATGTCTTTGAATTTTTGTATATAGATAGATTATTGGTCTGAAATGAACATAGGCTAATTTTTATTTATTTTATTCAAATATTTTTCTTAATAATTCAACATTTCACTATTTTTCATACAGAATAAATTGAAAAATTTTCTATAATATTTAATCATTTTTCTTTTTTCGTTGCCAAAAAAGGAATAATTATTTCTCTTCTGTAATTAATTTTCAACTGAAAGATTTTCACGTGATAAAACAAAATGAAATAGGTGCGGACTTGGATAGAAATTCTCTCTACTAGAAAAATTGACGGACAGGGTTGCCATATTGGCGCTTTTATCTTATCAGACGCGACATTTTCATCGCATATTACATTATTATTATTTTATTTTTATTGACAAATAACACTACTTTAGAAATAGTTTCATGTGATTTTACTAACGCAATTAGGAAATTATTTATTACTCAACAGATAAAAAGTTAAATTTTGCAGATGAGCTTATCAATGAGTAATTTAATCGTATTACTTATAAAAATGTAGCTGCAGATATATATTATTCCTTTTATAATGCAAATATATGTTATTCCTTTATAAGAAGAATGATTATCTTATTTTTATTTTACATCTTGAATGTTCTGCTGCCAAAATAATGCATCTTGAAAAAACATTAATTTATTTTAAGTAATACATATAAATTTAAATGTAATAATTTATGATTTTACAAATTTAATAATGCATTATTATTTTAGATCCTATATTACATTTTTATGTAATTTTATTAAATACTAAATACATTTTTTGTTGAATATTATTATTATGGTCTTCCTTTTTAAATACGGCTTCATAAAATTGTTTTTTTTTTTTAATTTATTATAAGCAATTAAAATTTAAAAGCTATCTATTCAGATAATTATAAATTCTTTTAATAAATTCCTTTAAATAGCTGAATATACAGGGTGAGTCATAAATATCGAAACAATAGGCTATCTCCTTAAATATTGAACCTAGACCCATACTTCCAATTGGGAAGTTTCATAAAAAAAGGTGAATTTTTTATAAGATAAGTTGCAACTCCATGGGGGGTCTATTTTAAAAATTAACGAAAATTAAATTTTTATACGGACCCCAGAGGATAAAACTTCCAATTAGAAAAAAATTTCCTTATTCATTCCTGAAATGAAAAAAGAAAAAAAAAAAAAATTATATCGATATCTTCAAAACTCAGAGAGTTATGGTAATTTTAATAAATCGTGAGATTTCAAGGGATCAGACAAAAATTGAAATGCGTGTTATTGAAGACACAATGTTGCTGTAATGTGTCAAGGAAACATTTATTTTATTTATTTATTTATTGAGTAAGGATTTTGAATGTTTTATGATGGTTAACCATATAATTTTTAAGCATTATATCATCAAACTTCTTAATAAAATATTTTTTTTTTTTCAAAAAATTTATTGTAAATTAAAATTGATATAACTCAAAATATTATTTGTCGCGTTGAATTTTTTTCTTTTGATTAAATGAAAAATTCTAATTTTCAATTTTGATTCAGCACTTTAAGTAACATTTATTTTTTTAAATAAAACGCAGGGATGTTGCGGACGCGCTATAGCGCGTAAAATACGCAAAAAATCGGCGACGGGACGCGGAAAAATAGCTCTTACGCATCCCGTGGAACGCGTAATTTCTTTTTAAAAAACACAGGCTTTCGTTAAAAAACTGCGAAATAACGACTATTTTTCGGCAAATTTCGTCAAAGATATCGCGAAAAAATGGCTAATTTCGTCACAAAATCTCAAAAAACGGCAGATTTTCTAAAAAAAAAAAAAAAAAAAAAAACGCGAAAAAACGACAAATTTCGTCTGAAAATATCGAAAAAAGGCAAAATTTGTCAAAAATTCGCGAGATGCGGCAAATTTTGTCAAAAATTTCGATAAAACGACTGAATTCGTCAAAGATCGCGAAAAAACGACGAATTTCGTCTAAAAATCGCGAAAAAACGGCAAATTTTGTGAAAGAATTCGCGAGATGCGACAAATTTTGTCAAAAAATCACAATAAAAAGACGAATTTCGTCAAAAAATTCGCAAAAATATGGCTAATTTCATCACAAAATCTCGAAAAGATGACAGACTTCCTCAAAAGATCGCGAAAAAAATGAGAAATTTCGTCTAAAAATTGTGAAAAAAACGGCAAATTTCGTCAAAAGATTTGTGAAAAACTGGCAAATTGGATCAAACAATTCGCGAAAAAATGCAATTTTCGTCAAAAAATCCCGAAAAACAGCAGATTTCGTCAAAAGATCGTAAAAAAACAAATGTTGTCAAAGGAGCACGGGAAAAAAAGTTAATGCCGGGAGTGAATTTTCCTGTTCCAAAAACTAATTTTTTTGCTTCAAAATTATTTTGTTTTGCTGCTTCAAAAACTGATTTTCCTGCTTCACAATCCATTTTTGATTGCTCCAAATCTTTCTGAGTAAATGTGACTCAGGAAAACACCCATTCATTAAACAAAAAGTCTCATCACTTTACTCAACATAAGTATTCATTTTTTTTCAGCGAAAATGTCTTTTTCAATAAATCAATCTTGCTCCCTTTTTTTTTCAGAGAACGTCGACAAAAGTGATACTTGTTATCTTCTACATTTAATTGTTCAATATTTTATAGTTAAATTTGTATCTTGCACATTTATTTTTAAACAAGTAAAGAAAATTTCTCTTAATAGGTTTAAAACAAGAATATTAGCTTTAATTGTTTATTTATTATTAAAACAATAATTATTGCATTTCATTTTTCTTTTGCAAATGAGCAAGTTCAATTTTTGCATCTAAAAATTTGACTTATTAGTGGGGACCCACTTTTGGTAAAAAGGGACCCAGAATTTTAGAAGTCCTGGGTCCCGGGGACTCAGGATTTTTCAATCCAGCGGCATCCTTGTAAAATAGCAATATAAAAGTGATGCAATTTTTTGTATACAAATCATATTTTTAAAAGTAAATTTTCTGAGGTGAAAACACACGTTGGGCATTTTTTTGGAGGGGGGGAGGGGCAGGGATATTAAAAAACTGCTGAACTTGCTGGACTGTTACCATAACTGACAGTTATTGACTTATGTCAGTTTAAAAATGAGAAATACTGAAGTAAAATTATTTGATGCAGAAAAGTGCATTTAGTTTTAAACAAAGATGGACTCCTAATGTTTAAATGCTTTTTAAAAGTTTATAGGTGATTAACTCTGTCCTGTATAGTTTCGATTTCAGATTTTGTTGAGGTTTTCCATTCTCACCTTTTTTTAATTACTGTTTAAATGCGTCAGTTGACTTAAATCTCATTTTTTATAGCACGTCGATTTCAAATTTTTTCATTGTTTTTGCCCTGTCAACTTCATATTTTTCTTGTTAAAATTCCTATTTCACGATGCATAAAAGGTGCTTCTAATTACGGGCGACACTAAGCGTATAATTCAGGAGATACAGTTATTGCAGAAATCGCACAAAAGCCTGTACAGTATGGCCATCTGTTAAGCGATTCACACCAAAAACTAATCAGTACCAATTTATATCAAGGACTAAGTAAATATAGATTTTTATTAAATTCCGTAGATTAGTTCTTGAGATAGAGTGCTCACAAAATTTATATATACAGAGATACAGGAGCAGTGACTCACAAGCAGACATTTTGTAAAAACATGTTTTTCGGTATCTTTGAGCCCTAAAACGTGTGAATCCGTTGAAAACCGGAGTTCAAAATTTTCATGAATCCAATACTTTCTTCTTGTAAAGGTAGAAGAAAGTAAAAATGGATTTAAAACCATCATAAATTTTGAAGCTGAATAGTAAAAAGTAGATTTTTGAAACTATTTTGGTGTAATTTATTAAAATATATTTCCAATGATTCCGTTAATAGAAGTATAATTATCGCTATTACTATTTTTACTAAACTTATTGCCTGCGACAATAAGTTTTTAAGACACTGTCAGCATAAATAAACCTTCCTTGACACTTATACACTATTCATTTATTCTGTTGTTATTCATTTCTTTAATTTAAACTTTCCTTCCCAACCGCAAATCAAAACAACATATTGTTTATCTCTTTTCCAATCTACCCATCTGATTCACTCAGTTTTTTTTTCATTCTGAACGGTCAAAGTACAGTATTACGGTCAAAGTACAGTATTACGTCATACTGTTTCAAGTACATCATTTCATTCCAAAGTGACATCATCCCGGCAAACGTCCGTGTTTTTTTTTTTTTTTTTTTTTTTCAAAAATCGTCTGCTTATCTGAGAGGAATAAGAGAACATTGTATGCAAATTTATGGAACCAGATGATTCTGATTGGAGAGAGATATCAGCAATTCTTTTTTGGAAAACTGTGTTAGTAGTTGGTTGTTTTTCTTTGGAGTATGTCGTTGTGGTTTCGGGAAGATATATCGTTCATGAAACACCTGCCGTTATGCAGGGTGAATATAAAGTAGAAATAGTTTTTATAAAAATGATTAAAAGTATGTCCTGTTAAGACTGGAAGTTTAAGAATAGTATTATGATGAAATTACATTTAAGCTACCTGTTGTATTTTTGCCAAAGCCGGTGTTCTTATTAATTTATTAACTAGAAGATGAAATGTATAGATAGTGAGTTATTTTTCTAAGTTATGTGTTATTTAAATTTATTTAATTGTTTTTCTTTTAACTGTGTTCTTTGTTTTTAATAAACGTTAGTTTATTGTTAAACTTAATTACTTTTCTGTCTGTTATTACACACTGTCATTCTGCCATTTCATTTTTTTTGCCTTATGCTTCCACTACTCTGTTTTTCAATTTAAGATTGTTTTAGAAAGCCGATGTTTAAGAGTTATTTAAAGGCTGGACCGACATACCGGGCCATCAGACACTTTTAATGTGAGTTTAATTAATATCACTTAATTCAATAACACTTTTAATAAGTGTTTAATAAGACAGTCCGGCCAATGGGTCGTGCCAGTTATGAGGCTGGCGCCAAGCTCGAGATATTGCAGACATCTAGCATATTTCAAAGAAGTTTAAAGCAAAAACCTATACACTTTTATTTTATATCTAAAAGTTAAAATATTGTCTTTGATCAACATTTAATAATGAGTAAATTTATGGTCGATCCCTAAATTGTATTTCAAATGAACTGATATCGCTGCACTCAGAGGTATGCTTAAGTGGTGTAAGTCACGAATTTTGGAAAATCTTGGATTTTAATATCTTTCAGGAATTTGTAGATATCGAATTTTTTTTTTTTTTTTCAAATTCAGGAATGGATAAGGAAAATTTTTCTAATTGGAAGTTTTATCTTCTGGGGGCCGTATATAAATTTAATTTTCCTAATTTTTAAAATAGAGCCCCCCCCCCCCCCCAATGGAGTTGAAACTTATCTTATAAAAAGATTCACCTCTTTTTATGAAACTTTGCAATTGGAAGTATGGGTCTAGAGGAGTTTAAGGAGATAGCCTATTGTTTCAATATTTATGACTCACCCTGTAGATGGCAGCACAGAAAATTTTCCTTTCTTTATTTTTTGCTTTTAATGGATGTAAATAATTCATTTTTGATTTTATTTACCTTTTTAATGATAAAATATATTTATTTCAACTTTTAAAAAAACTTTTCTTATGCTTTGACTTAAATTTAACTTTCTCTCTCTGTTTTTTTTAAGTCTATCAAAAATAAAAATTATTTTGCAAGGATATAGATTATTATTAAGATTTTTTTTTAAAATTTAAAATAAAGCTTTTTAGTTATACTATTATCAAATTAAGTTAGATAATTATTTATAATAAATAGATAAGCAGTGTCTAGGTATTCCAACTAGCTAATTATATTTAATATTTTATTATCAAATTATTTATTGATAGCATAATATTTAATATTACATAATTTTCATACAATTTATAAATAATTATAGCATTTTCGAATATAAAATATAATAGAATATTTGATAAATTATTATATTTTGTAATAATTATCAAATAATCGTTGTTATATTATAAAATTAAATGTGTCAGTAATTTATAGATAATGTATATATGGATAATAATATAGATATAGATAATAACAAATTATCACATTTGCTGCTTTATTATTGATAAATATAATATAATACAATAATAAGTTAGATCATCATCAAATTATTATTATATTATTATTATTGTTATATTAGTATGTAATCCATATATTTCAATAATGAAATTTTACATATCTGTATTTCATTGAAAATTAATGATAATTTTATTTATTTATAAAATATTATCTTCTGCAGATAATAAAGAAGGTAATATTTATTATCAATTAAACCTGTTTCATTTACAATGAAAATATTTGATAATATTTAATGCTGACAATAAGTAAATACTAAAATATCATAGAAATAAATATTCAAGTAAATCATTTAATTATAATATGTATATATATATGTTTAATTATTTAAATGCAGCAAATCAGCTTATATTTTTTTACAAAATACTTTAAAATTTATTGAACAGTTAAAAAAAAATAATCATTATACAATAATTCATAAATTATTATAATTTTTATCTGTTATAGCATGTACTGTAAAAATATCCTTCTAACATATATTTTACTATTATAATTTTTTTAATGTAATATAGATTAATATTTATTATAAATATTATTTGCATTGATATCGCAACAATATTAATATTTGATAATATTTAATTACAATAAATTATTAATGATAAAAAAATATTATAAAGCATAAAATACTTCAATAAGCTATTTAAGTATCTTAATATGATTAAAACGGAAACAGATTTAAAATAATTAATTATTGGAGATTTAAATCGCTAGATTTACAAAGAAATAAAATATCGAAAGAAAATCTCAAGTATTAAAACGCCTCTGGAAATCTAATAATAATTTTGTTGTTAATGTTGTTAATTACTATTTATTATCTGATCACTTTTTCGAACGCTAAAAAGTAATCGCCAATTTATTATGATGACTTATGCAACCTTGGTAAACCTGTACAATTTTTCTACTAAAGAAAATTTCAACTAATCCACAGGCATGCTCAGTTTGCTATTTTGCAATATTGGTTAGGAATGGCAAAAATGCCACCGGAATTGTGTTTACCCACCATGTATTGACGAGATGGATTTCCCCCCCCCCCTCTTGGAATAACAGTAAATGTTTTGACTTAGAAAACATTCAAATAAAAGGTGCCATGTTGTTTTAATTGCAGTTTATATGAAAAATATGTATTTTATGTTTCGAATGACGTCACTTTTGAAAATCTATCGGGAGAATCTGAATTTTCAATGACGTATTAAAAAAAAAAAAAGAATGCATGTTATCGTTTCTTTTTTAAATTCTATAAAAAGTATAGTTTATTTATGAAAAAAAATCTCTTTTATTCATAGTTAGGATAAGTTGAGAAGCAAATTTATTTATCTTCCTAAAACTTTTGTTTCGTCTTAGTGAATACAGATGGCAGCACCGAACATTTTGCAGACAGAGTTTTATGTGTTAGGTTCTGACAAAAATGTATTGTGCATTCATGTCAATCTGATTAAATTATAGGAATAGAATGTGCTGTGGATTTATTTTATTGTTTAAATTCTTATCTTGAAATCTCAAAAAAAATTTCATCTCTCTGACTACAGATGGCAGCACTGAACTAGTAAATATTCTTTCATTTCTGTCCTCAAATAGTGTTCCAATTGAATTGAACCAGAAAATTTGATGAGTTGGTTATAGAGAGGATCATCTCACTTTTATAATTTTATTGTTATGTGCCCAAATAATAATTTATATCCAAATAACCTACAGTTGTCGTTCAGTCCGTCCAACCACATAGAACTACCCAGCTGAATCGGTTGCAGCTCTTTATTTAGGAAGGTGCTTTTGTTTTCCAAACCGGTTCCAAAAAAGAAAGCATCCTAGTATGTAAAGTATATGTATGTAAGTATTTTTGCAAAAACGGGATGACTTTAAATCGGAAAAACAGTTGGAATACAAATGGAGACAAAGCATCTGTGGGAAGTGATATATTTATTGATTCATTTACAGTTTAAATATGTACAGATTCACAAAAACATAAAACAATTCAGTATTTTTAAAAGCACTTCAGTTGTTTGTCTGGTTACATGCTATTTTGTAAATTTCAATATTCTTTTTCCGTTCCTTCAGTACAAAATGAATTGGAGAAAAAACAGCGGTGTATAAAAAATATGTCCTATAAAATGTTTATTGCTGTTTACAGTTTGTTGCATAGTTGCTTACACTATTCTTCAAGAATAGTGGTGTCAGGGAAATGGAAACCCTTTTTTTTTTGTCTAAGCACTGCATTGGGCGATTCATCTCCTGTTATGAGACATTGACCAAAGCCCAGATTTCTGCTCCATTACGTTTTGTTTAACATTTTCTTCAATTTTCAAGATGTTAGGATTTTTTTTTTTGATATTTTCTGTTTTTATAAAATAAACAGCATCACTTGATTATCCTGTTGACCAAAAAACTATTGCTAAACTATAAATTAAATAATAATGGTTGATCGTGAATGCTACTTTCAAAATAAGGAAAAAAAAAAAAAAATGCAAATTTTTGAAACATCATTAAGTGATTTTTATTAATATTCCACTAATTATTTGTTTTTTTGTTATTTAAAATAAAAATTATGTCAACATGTATAATTTGGCTATTAGCCTGGCGATTTGTATTAATTTGGTGAAATGGATTGATATGGGATAGAATCGAATCATTTAATCATTGATGATGCTATTCCAAAACAACTCAAATAAGTTTAAATTAAATTATTCTCATATATCGGCACACTTTTTCAGTGAATAGCAGAAAACAATTTCATATCCTCTAAACCAGGAACAGAGATGGGCAGTATTTATGTATTTGAAGCAATTTCACACAATAGATACAACATAATAATACAACACTATAATACAAAAGATACAATAGAGCAATGTAGCATAAAAGATTCTCGCATGTTTATTTTTTTTAGGGATCTATATACATTTGCAATTATCAAAATACATTTGTAATTTGTATTTTAACAGATAAGATCAAAGTATTTTTGCAATGTATTTTCAGAAGATTTTACAATGTATTTGGCATTTTGAAAATACACAAAATATATTTTTTTCTAAAATTCCAAATTGCCACATTAAAACTGCACAAAGAAAAGATGTGATTCACTAAAAAGACATACATGCCCGAGTCTGTAAAATTTAAAAAACAACACAAATCAAAATTATTAGGTGTATTAAGTATTGGGTAGGGAATTTTAGATACTGTCATGAAAAACAAAACATCTTAACATTGATAAATCATACAACAGCAGTCCTGTTTTGCAGCTACATGGCATTGACAAATTTTGTAAAAATACAAAATTATACAAGTTAATTAAATAATTTTAAAGGAGAGTATGTACATAATCTGCTGATTTGCATTTATGTAAAAAGAGCTACTCCCCTATTCATTAAAAACGAGTCTTCAGTGCTGTGATTTTAAAGAATTAATGAGTGAGTGTTAAACAGTTTTAAAGTACATTTTACATTTTTAGCTCAATATATCATTAGAGAGAGAAAAAATTTTGAATGAAGGCCACTTACAAAGAATCACTTTCTTTCTGATTTTTGTTATAAATGATTATCAGTTTTACTTTAGGCTGTGCAGACATTCTTAAGAATCTGAGCTTTGGTCTCAACTTCACTCTATAATAATTTTGGAGAAAAAAAAAAAAAAGAGGGGAGGATGATGCTTTTGGTATTATTTTCCAAAATGACAATCATTGGACATGTCCACGTCTGTCAGCAAAATTTTCAAAGCAAGGAACTTTTACACTACAAAACATGGATAGGAAAAAAAAAAAAAAAAAAGACTATATAAAAAGAGTGTTAACAATAAAGTTTCGTTCTCATTCAGCAGAGGGAGGAATGAAATGAAATACAGGGTGTGTCCAAAAAGTTATGCACATAATTTATTGGCTTTTCATGGGCTTGTTCTTCTTTTATTTCTTGACTGAACCCATTTGAAATAATGAGTGAAAGGGACATCCTTTTTGTGGGAAGGAAATGTAAGCAAAGTGCAGAGGCAGCTTACGATAGGGTCCTCAACATGACTTACCATCAGAAGCCTGAGCCCAGTGGCGTAGCTAAGGGGGGCGTCCGCCCTGGGCGCCGAGGCCTAGGGGTGCCAAATTGAGAGAAATTGTTATATATCTATATTGGGCTGGGGGCGCAAAATTTCTTGCTGGACCCGGGCGCCAAAAAACATAGCTACGCTACTGCCTGAGCCCGATGGAACTGCTTAAAATGTTCATGAATAACATTAAAATGAGTTTTAAAATCTTGTTTTAAAGCACATTTATTGGAAAAGTAAGATGTCCTGTAGATTCTTTTGTGTTTTGAAACATCCTGTCATGATCAAAACTTAGATTCCATTAAACAGAATTCAACAGAGATTGCCTTACATGGGATAAAAAAAAATCTTCTACCAGAAAAAGCATTTTTTTGACATGGTTTAAATTTTACAGAAACCTTCTCAAAATGGATCATGGATCACAAAGAGCTTCCAATAAATAATAAAATGTTACCTCATTCTATCAAAAAAAAAAAAAAATATATATATATATATATATATATATGAATGTGAAATCTCAGTTGTTAAAAACACTTCTACCCAACAAAACAAGAGTCTGAAATCTCATGTGACTAGAGAAATGTGTCTTGGTCAGATTTTCATCTTAGCAAGGGTAGTTCTGTCATTATACTGCATTTTTATAGATGAAATATTTAACATTCCATGCTACATCAATAAAATGGAAAAAAAAAATTGCAGTTTATACTTACAAGGGAACCCCTTTTGGTGTTGCATACACTTAGCATGGAGAACAGGTGCATTTGGAAGTTTGAGAGGGAAAAAAAAAAATTCTATTAAAAGTCTTTTTCTTTTCTTGTAGCAGCATCACTTTTTGAAAATGCTATTTTCAAGGCCACTTATTAGACTATTAATTTTTTTTTTTTTTTTTTTTTACATTTTAAAATAAAAATTAGTTAATAATCAATATAATAATATATTGAAAAAAAAAAAAAACTTAAAAATTCCTTCAAATACCTACAAATTTCATTTGGAAAAGTTATGACCTTATAGTCGCATTTTGGGAAAATTTTTCAAAAATAGAATATTCTTGAAATCCCAGCCCTAAACACAGCTGTCACAGCTTTAAAATAAGGCAAGTGAAAAATTCGTAGTGCCCTATTTTATTCTAAACAACTTCCATTATCTGAACTCGTTACAATAAAACTGTAAAAACAAAATAAATAGAGATCAGAAAAATAGGATGTCTCTGCCAATCCGTTGGAACAAGATTCCTTTTGACATAATTCTAAATATATAAAAAAAAAAAAAAAAAAAATCTTGTAAGGTTCTGTTTTCAAAGATTTTTAATAGTTTAAGTTCTACTCAGATGAACAGAAAGGCAAGAAATTGAAAAGAATCTGAAAAACTGGGATTGTCATCATTGGTTATGTGAAATGAATTTGTGGGGTCTTGAAATTCTTGAAAATGGAGATGCCAAGAATCTTTCGCTCCATAACATTTAGAATCTTTTTAAAAGGAATCACTCTGGAAGGCGAAATGCTCCTTTCTTCTAATATTAGGTCCAATATGAGTGACAACGGAAGTTTTTCAATCAAGTTTTTTTGTGCATTGTTTAAAAAGGGCTGTAAATAACAGTATTCTGTTAAAGGGGGGGGGGGGGACAAAGTAGGCGGTTGCCCCAGGCACAGAAAGTTAAGGGGTGCCAAATTTATACTACCGACATTTTTTGGCCTGTCAAAAGAAAAAGTTTGGGAGGGGGGCCAAATTGAAACTTTGCCCTGGGCGTAGTTTCTCTTTGCATGTCCAGGTGAATTAAAAAAAAAACAGATAATCAAATTTTAAAAAGGCAGGGAGCCTAAGAAAAGGGAGTAGAGCTCCCTTAAGACTTTTGAAGGAAAAGCCTTTAACAACTGAGATTTCACAGCAAACAGAAGACATCAGACAGGCAAAAACACATTTTGTAGGAGGGTGAACCTTTTCTTGACCTTGCAAAATGGATTTGTACAGAAACATATGAAGTTTTGGCAGCGCACTTGCTAAGTCTCCAGGAGGGACATGAACAATGATGTCGTTTTGAACATGCATCAGGTCATGAGAATAATAAACTGTCTTTACAGGACGAAAGACACATACGTAAAATAATGGATTAAAAAGCAGTGAATTCATGGCGAAAAATGCATTCGAGATACAAATAGATGTATCACAAAATATGAAACAAAAGAATCAAAACTAAAATACAATGAGAAAAGACATTTTTGATTATCTTAATAATGGAGATGAAATAAAAATTGCACATGGAGAACAATAAACACAAAGATTTTTTTGCATAGATTGGCAACGATGTGTCGAGTCCCAGTCAATCAGAGATGTCGACCTTCTGTTTTTTTTTAAAAGTATAATTTAAACCTCATAAAAATATTTAATTATATACCATTAACAATTAATTTAACTTTTATTTAAAAAGTTTCTAGTTATTTTTAATTAAAAAAATTAAATAATAATAAAAAAAACAGAAGGCTGGCAGCTATGAAAAATATATACAAATGCATCCATCGAATAAAAATTGGATTCAATTTTGTTATCAACATTCATTTACAATCGAAAGGATTGATGTCCAATTGAATGCACACATTATCGAGTGATCGTTCTCAAAATATTTACAAACATTTTCCTTTTTTTTTTGCTCCTATGAAAAATATAATGATTCCAATGGTAGAAATACATCTTCAACAATGACTTCCGAATGGAAGGAAGAAGCTACAAAAAGCAGCTCATGATTTTTAGGAGGAGAGTGGCACCTATTTCCATGCGAAAAAGTCCCTATTTACAAATACAGAAAGAGACATGACTGTTGAAGAAAAACAGGCCATCTTGTTTTGCTGACATAAAGCATCCAAAACTCATGCCGATAGAGCAAAGTGTTACCATAGTGATCGACAGTCTGTGTCCCTTTCCAAGTCGAGATGCGAACAAAACATTTGGGTGTGAGAGACGTATTTACAGTTGCAGTGAATAACTATGAATGTACAAGAAATGTCCGGTCAGTTCATCCATTTGCGGCAGTTGGGGGCACCGCACAAGCAAGGAATCTTGTGCTGGTCATCTTCCACTTCAAACTTGTAGTCATAAGAGAGCTGCAAAGAAAAAAAAAAAAAAAAACTCATTAAGGAATAGGTTTAATTTTGACGATCACTTTGTGCTGTAGTTCACTGTTCAGGATTTAAAAACACTAGGATATGTTTTTAGAACACAGGCTATCATAGCCTGAGAGCGTATGTGCCTGCCCGTTCAGTATGTATGTACATACGTTTGTAAGTAACACGATAATTCATGATAAAAATATCCCATCCACTTGAAATTTTGTATATACGTATATCCTGATAAGGCGCTTCCCTGAATAGTTTTTGGAGTTCACTTGATATGTATAAGAGGGGGAACGGGAGGCTTATGCCCCTCCCCTTAATTGATATGAATGGGCTTTTCATGTAGAAATATTAGTTTTTTTTTTAAATTTACATATAGGATCATTCTGATGAAGCACTTCCGTGATTGGTATTAGGTGTTTATTGGATAAATATAAACAGGGGAAATGGGGGCTCTAATGCCCCTCCCCTTAATTTATATAAATGGGTTTTTCATGCAGAATTGTCAGATTTCGTTCAAATCTCTGAATAGTTTTGGAAGTTTAATGGTTATGTATATAAAAGAGAAGAATAACTCTTTTTAAATTATATAAATGGGTTTTTATTAAGAATTTTCCTGATTTGCTCTAAATTTTGGATATGGATTTTTTATATGATAAAGCATGTTCCTGGTTAGTTTAGGAGGTTTAATGATTAAGTAAAAAAAAGGGGGGCTGTTTCCCCTCCTTTGGTTTTTTTTCGATCAGACTTAATCCTTTGAAAGTATAAAGCTGTAATGTGCAATTAGTGGGTATAGCCTGTGAGCTCAATGCCATCAGTTTAACTGGGCAATATTCTTTTTATTAAAAAATGTTTAGGGTCTTCTTTTTCTGGCAACCCTACAGAAGAATGAACTATTGGTACACTACCTGGCTAAAGATAAACATCCACTTACGATTTTATACATTTTGTTAAATATTTAAAGAAGTACATGAGAAAGTATCCTGAAACTCTAAGTGTATAAATATAATAGTACAAGTCATACATTTCCATGAAGATTTTTTCCTGAAACTCCAATAGGGGACCGTCAACAAATTGAAAAAGAATGAATAGTCTAAAAATGAATATAGTAAAAAAGAATGAAAGGTCTTTTGGATAACCCTGTTAAAACTAATGTAGCAAAAGTGCTCAAACTGTAGATTACGATTAAGTGGCTTATTGTAATAAACTGTGTTCATTTTTATATCGATAGCATGTATACTCATACAAAAATTAAGGTTTTTTATAAAAACAGTCCCAAATTTTTCCAAGATTTTTGCTTATAATTTGCAGAGTTCTTAATATAAAATAATGTTCTCTTTTTAAAATACAACAAACAACATTGCACATAATACACTGTAATCAAAATTAAATGATAATAAAAATTTTATGAAAAATGGGTAGGTTTATTAAATAATTTTTCACTTTAAATCTTAAAAAATCAGTTTTTTTTTTACTTTTTTTTATTTTTTTAGGATTGCCAGATTTATGTAATAGGTTGGAAAAATTGCAATGCTTTAAGCTACTTTTACAGAAAAGTACGCTTTTGAAAAAATGACCATCCAACAGTCCAAACAAAATTCTTTTTTCTTTTTAGCACTTTCCAACAAAATTGAAAAATGCTGTTCTAAATCAATTTAATGTCATTAAACCTGATTAAAAACACTTTAAAGTACATAGCTTATAATTAAAATGCTTCAAAGTATAAAAGTCAATTACGGCTAATTTTGGGAAAAAAAAAAAAAAAAAACTGGTTAAAACCAATAAAAGCTACTGGCATATTTTTTAAAATTTTAGCTGGCTTTTTTGCAACCTTGATTCATACAATAGGCATTTTTTGTTTCAGCTCACCTCTTCTCCTCGTAGCACTTTTCTGTTGGTGATGATGATGATCTTGTTCTCCCGGTCGATCTGAACGGCCTCGGCAACACAGTTCGGGTTGCAGGAGTGATTGATGTAGCGAGCCAGGCCACCGGACAAAGTGGCATCGATCACACGGTTCTCATCTAATCGGAACATGTAGACGCCTCGATTCTAAGGGAGTAGAGAGGGACATTATTATTATTATTTTCTTTCAAGAATAAACCGTAATACTGTAGGAGATGCAAAGAACAAGCAATCAATAAGCACATAGTGGTACTACTTGGTTATCCTGTCAATCAAAAACCTATCACCAAACTACAAGATTAAATGCCAATAATGATTGATCATGAATGTCACATTCAATGACATTAAACACAATACACATGTTTGAAACATCATTAAGTGATTTTTATGTCTACTTTTTTATTTGTATTTTTTATTAATATTTGACTAATTATTGTTATTATTATTATTATTATTATTTTGTTATTTAAAATCAAAAATTGTGTCAATACATAAAATTTGGCTATTAGTTTGGCGATTTGTATAATTTGGCAAAATCGATCGATGGGATAACCAAGTAGTACCCACATAGTAATGGAAGAGTTACAATCTTGTTTAAATACATTCCTCAAATGAACCTAATTTAACAAAACAGTATTATATATTTTTCTGTAATAGAAGACCTTCCACAGAGAAGATATTTTTCACTTATTTGAGACTAGCTGTTACCCGTGACTTCATTCACATAACATTTAAAAAGGGACATATTCATCAATCAAGCAAAAGATTTCGATGGTTAAAAAAGCATGTGTAGTTTACATTTTATCATTTTTTGTAATAGAAACACTTCTGATGATCCCAATTTGCTTTTGTTTATATTATAGGAGATCATTTAAATTTCTTTTGTGAGCTCGAAATTTCATACTTGTTTTCTAAGGTAAAATGAAGAATAACTTTACATTTCCGTTATTCTAATTTTATTATTTATATTTATTAATTTTATATTTAATCTGTTAATGGATATAGATTTATGTTTTTGTGTCAACAAATATTATTTAAAGAGATATACAGTACACTCCCTCAAATCCGCAAACCAGAAATCCGTAACTCTCTAAAATCCGCACATATTTTATGGATGTAAACAATGAAACTTTCAGTTCGGATATTGGGACAAAATTTGATTTTTTTAGGTTTGTATAAATTTCATATATTTTTTAATTTGTAATTTTCTTAATAATACTCCATTCATGTTTTTTTCATGAATTAAGAATTTTTTTTTTTTTTGGGGGGGGGGGATAAAAATTCAAAATATTGGTGATATTACTGGTAATCACATCTTCTTACCAAATATATTTATGCATTAATCAAGATTTTTTGGTTATTAAGCCTGGTTAAACCTGAAATAAAACTTTCTTATTTTATGATTTTGATGTGAATTAGGAATGTACTTTTATGAGGCAAGTTTTGTTGAATAATTCTGGAAAAATACATTTAATCTTTATAATGAATATTTAATCATACACTATTGATTATTAGCTTGACCTTTGCTATTAGTACTTTAATCATTTTAAAAATTATCTAAATTTTTATTATTTTAGTTTATTACTTATTTTAATGTTTTATTATATTGTAAGCATTCGTTATAGTTCTGAATGCACTATCAATTGCACTCAAATTGCTATTTAAAAAATGTAAACAAAGCAATGACCAGAAATCTGCAAAATTCTAAAATCTGCACAACCTCTGGTCCCAAGCTGTGTGGATTTGAAGGAGTTTACTGTATCAGTAAATATTTTTAAACTAAAGCTAATATTAACAAAAAACTTCAAACGTGTCTTTGAATTGATTAAAACATTGGCATACCACATTGTTTTTATTCCGAAAAAATCCCATCTTGGTAAAGAAAAAGATAAATGATATTAAAAAAAAAAAACGAACATGGTGAAACAACATAGCCAAAAAAAAAAAAAAATAAATAAATAAATAAAAATAAATAAAATAAAAATGAACAAATAAATAAATAAAATAAAATCTTTAACTTTCATTATTTTATTTAAAAAAAAATATCAGTAATAGGAAGCACTCAAAAGAGCGCAAAAAATCTGGTACATCACACCGCATTGGAGAATGCTGATCTATACAAATCAAAATTAAATTCTTTTTAATTTTAAAGAAAAAAAAATAGCATTAAAAATGTATATTAATCAGTTTTATTTTCCCTTTTTTCCAACCAAAAATGTTTTCCACTAGTAATTATGAATTTTGAATGAAAATTTTCATTACTTTGTAACTTATTAATTAGTACAGTAAAACCCTGATAATTCGGATTAATTGGGACCAAACCCAATCTGAATTATCAAAAATCCAGATTATCCGGAGAATTAGACAAAAATAAAATAAAATAAAACATACTTACAGAAAATCGCCTTTATGTTAAAATGAAAAGTGCCTGACTTCAATGCTGCATCTTTATAAATATAAATAATTTTCTGCAAGTGATATTGTAGAAGTGTTTTGTCACAATAGCAAGGCAACAGACCTATGGGCTGACAAAGATCGGAAAGCAATCCTTATCTGACAAAGGGTCTTATAAGGACTATATTACCTTGCTTTTTTGCAATGCTCTAAGTAAAAATTTACTGTGCAGTGATTTTTTATGACATTTCTAAGTGGTTTAAATAGAAAATTGGAATTGCCAAACTTAGTGATACATTGTTGTTTCTTTGAAAAATAACATCAAAAAGTTTAAATAAGAAAACTTAAGGTATTCTTCTGAAAAGATTTCAGATTTTATTATTATTATTATTCAGAATACGACAATGAAACAAGTTAATGTTATAGAAATTAGCCAATCGTTTCTCAAACTTAGAAAGAAAAAAAAAACAGACCAAATCGATCCGGATTATCCGGAGATCCGAATTAACAGGGTCCGAATTAGCAGGGTTCTACTGTATTAGTAAAAAATATTTCTCATTCATTTTAAATAGGACATCATTATTTATCTAGCTCCAATAATTACTGATATCCAAATTGCTTGTATTTTTAATGGCTACTATAAAATAACTCTTTTATTTCACCATATTTTTCAAAGTGAAATATTTTGTTAAAAATAAAATTCTTTTCCATGTTTTTTTTATTTCTAATTATGTTCTAATTATTTTTTGACAGAAAAATTCTTATTAACGAAATAAATATCCATGTTAAATACATAATAAAAAAAAATACTTCCCTTATTTTTATCTCACATATTTATTACATGACATCATATTTATTTTCTTTAAAATTCTTTTTATTTTAATTTTTCGTGTAGAAGTAACTCAATTGAAAATTTATTGCCGCTGAGAAATTATTATTCCATATTTTAACTTTATTGGCAACGGTAAAGGAAAATGGTTAAATTTTATCTGAAAAATGCCTATTGATTCTGTATGAAAAATAATTAAATTTTAAATTATTAAGGAAAATATTTGAATAAAATAAATAAAAATTAGCCTATGTTCATCCCAGGCCTATAATCTATCTATATGCAAAGATTCAAAGACATTAATCCATCCGTTTTGAAGCCAATTTCATTCCAATTTTCAGACACATTTTCACATTTATAATATATATAAGATGGTGTATTATGTGTAACTGAGGAGCTTTGTATGGCAAGGTAGGTCTCCATATGTGGACATACTTTGAAAAATCTGAAAAAAATTAGAGAATGTTCTTCTCATGAAGATATATATGTTTAAAAAAATATATCTACAGAACCTCTATACAGGGTCTATAAAAAAATATGAAAAGTTTGTTATTTGGCAATTTTTTAACAGTTGGCAATAGAATGCAATTTCAAAAAATGCCTTTTTATGTCAAATACACTTTAAGGAAAAAAAAGTTTCATGTTGAGCTTGTTTAGATAAATTTAATTTAAATAACTTTAGTTATTGTTTCCAGTTCAAAGCCTAATGGCTCATCGCCAATTTTATTTTGTTGCTATGGAAACATCAGGATTTCATTTTTGAATGTGCATAAATGTATGAAAATAATTTTGCTCAACATAAATTTTTTATGTTTGAAAATATTTTCTTAAGCGTTAAATAAGTACAGAAACAAGCAATATATATATGTAATACAATATATATGTATGCATGTATATAATATATTAAATTCTCTCATTGTTTATGTTTAAATTTATTATATATCATTCATACGCATTCTAAAAATCCAACAGTTTTTAGTTGCATTAAAATTGTTTGCTATTAGCGAAGAAAAGTGCTGCTCACCAAATTGCATGACACTTCAGTCTTATTATGCCAAATATTTGAAAGTATTTTACTTCTTTTACATACTTTCTACTGCTATTCCGCAGCTAATTTTGACAAATCTTTTATTACATATCTAAGTAGTTTAAATTGCATTTTTTTTTCCAAAACACTCCAAGTATGCCCAGTCTGGAAACCTTCCTTTTGAGATTTAAGAGAACAGCTGTATGAGAAATGAATCCAGGCCATCCAAGTTTTATTATTTTGGGTTGTTTTTCAAAAGTTGTCATTTCCCATTCATCAGGCATTAAAACCCTGTTTTCATGAGGTGTTCACTTCTATATCTGTCATTTTTAAGATCGAGCTCTTTTTTGCTTTACTTTTTAAGTGCTATACTAAGATTAAATAATTTCATTTACATTTTTTAGAACAGTCATTTTAATATAAATGGGTCAAGAGGCAATTTTACTTGCACACAAAATGAGCCACTAGGATTTACCTCCCAGTAGCAGAAAATGTCTGCAACAGATACTTCAGGGAAGAAAATAATCTGCTGGTAAAATATTTTTAGAACTCAAGTTTTAATGAATCAAGCAATCACTTACCCTTTATACAGCTATTCATTTTTATTTTTTTAAGTTTTTGTAAATTAAGCTTAATATGAAGCAAAATAAAGGTTTGATGGAAAAGATTCAATCAAAAAGAAAAAATAATTTCTGATGTCCTTCTTAAGTCCTTGAACTTTCTGCTACTGGGATTGGCTTTATGTAAAGCAAAGACCTTGTACAAAATTGAAACTTGGCATTCTGCCAAGCATGTTTCTAAAGTAGGTTGCAACACTGCCTTGGTTCGTGCCATGTATTTGAGAAAAGCACGGAAATGTACAATATTTTTCAAAAGTTTTATATGTGACACAAGATAATCCCTGTCATTTTCCTGAAAAGTTTAAATAAATTTTTACCACTCTCTATTTTTTTTCATAAATTTAGTTTCAGTAGATCTGGAGGACCTGTTTTTTGTAGACAAATTTGACAATGTCTCTTGAAAAACAAATTGCAACAAATAAGTTTTTGAGTTGGGGATGCAAGATTTTCCAAAAAATGTATGTAAAAATCCATTTAATAAGCAAAAAAAAAAAAACATTCAAGATTTAAGCTGCAGTGTGTCAGTTATTCTAGATCAGTCAGTCTTACCTGAGCATCGTAGATGGCTTCGTTCCTCTCGGCTATTTCGTTGCGGATCAGCTGTCCTATGTACTCAATGACCATGGTGTGCTTTTCCATGTCTCTGGCAGCATACAGGCCCAAACCCTATATAAAATAAAGTCAGAATGAACATCACACAAAACAGTTGCAAAAAAACATTGATTTAAGTGGATGGGTGATTATTTCTGCATTATGATTTTAAAGTATGTATAAGGATTGAATGTTCAGTTTGGATGAAAAACCACCTTTAAAATGTGTTTGGTATCAAATTTTCATTTTTTGCCCATTCCTCTACAGAGTCAGATTATTCGGCACGTAAGTAGGGGTCGCAGATGAAAATTGACCGCTCACGCAGTGGTCCATGGGGTCTAAGAACAAATGCTATGAAACATTTTATTTTAAAAACTTCTTTTTGGTCAAGTGAAAAGTTAATAAATGAAACATTTAGAATTTTTTTTTTCATAGTAAATAAATGATTCAGAATTTTTTGTTTGTTATGAACTGCAAACATACGCATTCTCATTCTGTATAGGCATAAATACACCTGCCTCTATGTGTTTATAAGTTATTAATTAATACAAATTTCCTTTTTTCCAACTGCATGAAAAAAAATGCTCAGTCACAAATTGAACCCAGAAACTGAGCCAATGCCTTGCCTGTTGAGCTACCTGAACCAACCAATGGCTGGTGCTGCTGACTCGGCAATAGCTGTTTTCCACAACAGAGCCATTTTGTTATAACCAAAAGGTTATCTGAGTGCATTATGCAAGCCGGCTGTCAAACTAAGTAGATCAGTAGGTAGAGCACTAGCCCATTTAAATCGCATATTCTGGGTTTGATTACAGGCCTGGACATTTTTCGCTGAGTCCAAAATACCACCCATTTGTAGGATACTTTTATTCATCAGTGAGTTAAAAATTACAAAGTACATTAATGCACAGTTTTCCATGCATCTTCACAGTTTAAAACTTTCATTTTTCTTGTTTTCCGGCAACATTCTATTTTAAATAATTAGTACAGTCATGTTAAGAGGCTCACACTTATAAAACAGATTTAATTCCAAACATTGCTCATAAGACAGATTCAAAAATATCCTGTTTAATAGGCAAAGGGTTATTACATCTTAAAGTCTTGGTTCCTTGAGGTAAATTCGAGGGATTTTTTATGTGTGTGTAAGTGTTTTGAAATCTCTTTTATGTTTTATTGCCGAAATGTCAGTGAAGGCTTACTTTGGAGACACGAAATTTTTTTGTTTCTGTCTGTCTGTCTGTTCCGCGATAACTGATGTAAAAAGCATCCAATTGGCTTGAAATTAAGTGGGTATGTTAGTGAGGCACTGGGATTAAGCTGTATAGTTTTTTTGTTAGATTTGATTCA
Source organism: Maratus speculifer (assembly GCA_964019185.1). Classification (NCBI taxonomy): domain Eukaryota; kingdom Metazoa; phylum Arthropoda; class Arachnida; order Araneae; family Salticidae; genus Maratus; species Maratus speculifer. The sequence goes on from OZ025292.1 coordinate 461,049,399, forward strand.
TTCGTTTGGAAAATATAGAATATTTTATTTTCCACAATAATGCTTTTCTATGGCAAATATAATGATTTTAAATTTTTTTTTTCTTGAGAGAAAATGACGCATTTGATTAGTGGAATTCAATGATAAATAGATACTGAAATTTACCGGTTAATTTATTTGTATTGTTTTGAGATTTTGTGTACGCATTTGTCAGATTTTTTAAATTATTACTGTAAATTTTGGAGATTTTTTATAAATGTGTTCCAATAATATAGACTAATTTGTTTTAGAGATTTACTTATTTCAAATGTATTTATATCATTTTCTTTATTTTCCAATATTGGTTGCTAAGCAACCATTCATCCTAATTGTTATCCATAATTTGAAAGTGTGTACGAAAATTTAAATGAAGTCAGCATCAAAACTGATGAATTAATTAATGTCTTTGTATCTTTGCGTATAAATATAACATATCCCAGAAAAGAACATAGGTTATGTTTTATTAATTTTATTCAAATATTTTCCTTAATAATTCAAAATTTCATTTTTTTTCGTACACAATCAATAGAGACTTTTTAGATACAATTTAACTAATTTCCTTTATCGTTGCCAAAAAAAAATTAAAATATGAAATAATTATTTTTCAACGGCAATAAGTTTCAATTGAGCAATCTCCATTCGAGAAATTAAACTAAGAAAAAATAAATAAATATGACGTCAGAATTAAAATTAAAATATATATAGTACTTTTTGTTAAATATTAATTTTATAGTAGTTGTTAAAAATACAAGAAACATGGATATCAATAACTCATGAATAATGACGTCATTGCCGAAACTTCAGTGAAGGCTTACTTTGGTGACTCGAAATTTATTGTTCATGAAATTATTTGAAATTTATTGTTTATTCCGTCTGTCAGTCTGTTATTCTGCCTGTCTGTTGGCGATAACTGCTGCAAAATGCAACCAAACTTTTGTTTTCGGAAAAAAAAAATTGTAAAACTCTAGATTACTAATTTTACGCTTTAAAAAGTTTCTTATACATCAGATTTAGGTGTTTGTGGTTGGCAGGCATGTAGAAGTATGAGGTTAATGAAAAATGCTTGGCCAAAATGTTACTTATCCTTATAAATCAAAATGTATAAAGAAACCCAAGATATAGGATAACCATTAGCAGAATTAATAGAAAGTTGAAATTTTAAATTTAAGGGTATAAGGGGGTTTCAGGGTGGCGAAGCCTCCCTGAAGAGATCTACTATGTTATAATAAAAAAACAAAAATAATAGATCATGAAAATTTCAGAATTTCCTAACATAACTAAAATTTTAATTTAACGGATTTGATGGCTGAAAACTTCTTATTCTTATTTTATTCTTATAAACTAGTCGTTGGAGGCCACCGTAATACTTACCCATCATTTATATGCATATGAAAATAAAATATGTGAAAACTATTTATACAATGTATTTCAATTCCAAAACTAAATTTAAATGTTGTTAATACACATAGTAATACTCTATTAATGAATTGCTGATGCACCAATTTCAACAGATTATATAAAACGTCAAACTACTCAAGAAGTACCAAACTACGTAAAAGAAACATCCTTATAACTCCAAAAATAATAATCATATTAACTAACAGTTTGCTGTGTCGGATTAAGTGTCTCATTTTCAATTAAAATATACCTCTGAATTGAAATTTGAATGAAATACAGGATCATGAAAAATCGAAGAATGTGAAAAACAGGATTACAAATATCTCGACAACTAATAATCCGATCGACTTCGTTCTTTATGCAAAATTTGTGTTTTTTTATTGCCTTTTACATGCATTCCTTAAAATAAAAAAATTCGAAAATTTTTATGTATCTTTCATCAGAACGAATTTTTCGAGAATCCGGAAAAAATAGTTCCGGATAATCGAGGTTACTGATATTCGATAGGCTTCGTCCCATTCTTACATACTAAGTACATACAAAATTTCAAGTCTCTATCTCAATTTGTTCGTGAGATAGAGCATTTACAGACAGACAGACAGACGGACGGCAAATTTTTTTTTTTTCTAAAAATATATTTTTCGAAATCTCAAGTGTCTAAAACGTGTAAATCCGTCAAAATTTTTTTTTCGATTTTCAAAATGATTGCAAGACTTCCCCTATACTACATATGATGGGTAAGTAATAATTACGTAATTTGAAAATTTTAAATTATAGTTTCCAGTTGAATTTTGCCCAAAGTGTGTTTAAAAAAAATGAAGTGCAAAGCTGACGTTGAGGCTCCTGATCTGCAGATTTACTAGTTTATTTTTTACTTTTTACTAACAATATTTTTAAAAATACGAATGCCCAATCTATGAACTGTGATGGATTTTTTTTTGAAAAAAAAAAAAAAAAAAAAAAAACATGAATGGCAGTCACAAAATTAAGATATATACAGGGATGAAATTTGCCAAAAAGCAAAAAAGCTGAAAACTGCGCAAACGACATTTGAGCAATGACAGGAATTTCAATCGCAACAAATATAATTGCTATTAATAAATATAAATTACATACAATTTAGCTTTGCATAAATTAAAAAGGAATTATTAACATGAAATAGGCAGAAAATATTTGATTACAATAATGAAGATTTATTTTACTAATATTTTTGTGACTCAGAATGAAAAATCCTGAAAATTCAGTGATACAAAGTAGAAAACCCTGAAAATAATCAAATTCAAAATATACCAATTTCAAAAGTCCCATTAAATCTAAAAGATTTGGAGCAGAAAAAAACACACTTTACTTGATAATTGATAGTATTCTATATTTTTAAGAAAAGCAAAAGACTTTAAAAAAAAGGGGGGGCAACAAAATTATTTTTTAAAGGAACAAAAACAGTTTTTGGAACAGAAAGTTCCAATCCAGCAATAACCCCCCCACCTTTTTTTTCGCAATCTTTTGATGGAATTTACGGCTTTTTTGCGATTTTTGACGAAATCTGTCATTTTTTCACAATCTTTTTACGAAATTGGACGTTTTTTCGTATTTATTTGACGGAAGTTATTGTTTTTATGCGATTTTCTTAATGAAATTTGAAGTTTTTTCACGAAATTTACCGTTTTTCCGGTATTATATGACGAAATTTCAGTTTTTTCACGTTTATTTGATGAAATTGATCGTTTTATTGCAATTTTTTGACGAAATAGATCGCTTTTTCGCGATTTTTTGATAAAATTGATCGTTTTATCGCACTTTTTTGACAAAATTGATCATTTTTTCGCGTTTTTTTTACACAAGATTGATTGTTTTTTCATGATTTTTTACGCAAGATTGTTTTTTAGTGATTTTTTTATACAAAATTGATTGTTTTTTCGCAATATTTTTAGACAAAATTGATCATTTTACCGATATTATTGTGGCGAAATTGATCGTTTTTTCGCAATTTTTTTACTAATTTGATCATTTTTTGATGAAATTAATCATTTTTTTTCACAATTTTTTGAGGAAATTCAAATTTTTTTATAACGAAATTTGCGTTTTTACCCTGCGATTCTATAAGAAAATTAGTTTTTTGCGTGATTCTTTAATTCATGGGGTTTTTTTGTGTGACCTGTTAACAGAGTTACACTTTTCCATGACTCTTTGACAATATTTTCGTTTTACCAGTGATCTTTTGTCAAAATATCCGTTTTCTGGCGATTTTTGGACAAAAATCACATTTAACATTTAAAGAATTTTTTTTCCCACGATCCTTATTGAAATTTCCTCTTTATTTTCGCGATCGATTGACGAAATTGTCAATTTCTTTCTATGAACAATTGACAAATTGATTTTTTTTGGCGACCATGTGTCAAAATTCGTGATACTTTAAAATTTCAATTTTCTATTAACTATAATAATCTCATAAACCTGGAAAAATCGATCGAAGAATCCAGAAATCCGAGGTATACACGGAACACAATCGCCCATGTTGAAGTCTTCTGTTTTAAGACAATGCCGATATGTTTTTCAATGAACATTCGGTGATCGCGATGAAATAAGATAACCACCACATGCGATAAAGGACATTTCGTATAGTTGAAGTGTTAGAGGCATATTTTGATGTGAATTAAAATTATTTCACAATTCTTTTTTTATTTAAACGAATAAAAAATGGAAGTCTGCAAGAAACAAATTCTTAAAAATTCAAAAAGTAAAAAGAAGGCAAAATAAGTGAAAGTTAAAAAAATAATCGAAAAAAAGTGAAAATTCAAAAATGACAAAAAAGCTGAAAACTGCAGATCTGCAGAAGAATCTCATCCCTGTATATATGATTTTGAAGACAACAGTGTTGAATTCAGGGAGTGGGGGGGGGGGAAGGCATTCCCCCTTGGAATGACCAAATGCCCCCTCCCCCCTGCCAGGAAATTTGAGAAGATTTTGTGTCTTCAATGGTAAAAAAGCATAGTTTCCTCCCCAGAACTCTATTATGGCCCTCCCAGAGAACAGTGTCTGAATTCAACATTGGAAGACAAACATTGGATGCTGCTAATAGAAAGCTTAAACATGAAAATTATTTTATTTAGCAAAGACAAAAGATGTGTTTGGTACCTGTATGCGACTCCTTGCGAGGTATACATTGTTCCTCCACTCTGTCTTCATCTTCCGGTATTGGGATGACTTGGAGTGCACAAACTGCTTGATGTAGGGAGAGGAGTTGTTCTGCTCCGGATAGAAGCTCGCAAAAGCCAGGTGGAAAGAACGCGTACTACTGCTCGTGTGCAGGGTGTGAGGCCTACAGAGGTGAGAAAGGAAATTGTATTTTAACAAATTACAGTGACAATTTGGAAAATGATACTTTCATAGACTTATAAAAAATTAATAATAATAGTAAACATCTTTTTTAAGATGATCATAACGAGTCTTATACTATTAATATTTATAATCCAATAATAAAAAAACAGTAGTTTATAAATATACTAACATAAAATCCTGTTAATCCGCCCTTCCTGATCAAACGCCCCTTCCCCACTTTATAAAAAATTTGAAATTTTCAAAAAATCCCGAGAAAGCACCCTCCCTCCCCATTCTCAAAGGCAATTGTGAGTGGGATGAATCATTATGAAATGAATGAATCATGAATCTTTGATGAAATGTGCACTTTTTCAAGATTTTTTAATTAATTTCATGCTTGTTTTGGCTTTTTTTTTTTTATAAATTACTCCTTTTTTCTGTGTTTTTTCGACAGAATTTATGTTTTTTTTTTTTTTTTTTTTAAACCCAAATATTTTTAAGTATCAAAATTCATGATTCATTGAACGATTCATTCATTTCATCATGATTCATTGTTGTACATTTTGTTGAACGATCCCAAAAAATCCCGTGTAAGTGCGCCCCTCTAACTATTGTACGATTTTTTGGCACGTTTAGGGGGGCGGATTAACGTTATTTTACGGTAATTTAACTGTTTAAAATGAGCATTTTTATTGAATGGAGTTCATCAGACTGACTTCTGATTATGCCTCCTAATGTGTACCAACATGGATTCAACATTGATATTCCTGGACTCATCACAAACAAATTTTAAATCAAATTTCAGTTTTACAGTTTTCGGAATTGCCAATTTTCAAACTTCTAAACATCGCACATTTTCAATTTTTACACTGTTGCATAGAGAAAAAAATGCACTTTTAAATGAAATTTGTTTGAAATCTTTAGCATAATTTGTTTTCTAGTTATTGTGGCAACAGAAGAATTCCATTTTTGGACATTCAACATGGACCCATCAGAAAACAAATAAAATGCAGAATTCAACCAATAAAAAGTTTCAGATTTCTCAATTCTCTACCGAGGACAGCAACTATTTTCCAAATATTTAAAAACTTTACTGAAATATTTGCATAAAAAGAGAAATTTCTAGTTAAATCAAACATAAAATTTCTCTGGATGGCATTTTTAAGCTCGCTCTGTTTAAATACATTGGGTTCAGTGGGTCATGCATTTCACAGCAGCCATATTTTTTTCGATTCTTCCATTTCAAATTAATCTGAAGAATTCAGTTGTATTTTAAACAGAACAGAACTTTTAAGAAAAAGTGAGTCTTGATGAAGAATGTTAACAGGTAGGAAGCAGTAAGAAAACATTGAAGATTTCCAACTGCACTTTTTAGGACACTTTTTCTTCCACAAATCAACAGCATGAAGATTTGACCATTGGTTTACTATTATACCACTCCCTTAAAAAAATTGTTTGTTGCAAAAAGTATCTTATTAGCATATACATTAGACATATTTTTATTAAACAAGAAGGATTTTAATCAATTTTTTATTCCACATCTTTTATGGAGAATTGTTCCAATTCTCTGGAAGCCTGGATAACTGGAGTTTCACTCTACTAACTTTAATAGTATTAATAATGCTGCACATTTCTGTGTATAACACAAGAATTTTCAGGTTCCAAAAAGGGGGGGGGGGGCAACTCATACACAAGTCTAAGAAAATTTTCAAAATTTATAATAAAAGTTATTAATTATTGTCCTTTTTTTTGAGATTCTAGCAGAATTCAAGATAAAGAAAAAAAAAAAAAAAATCAATAAATAAATGAAATTTAAAAAAAAAAAAAAAAAAGATTAAACTAAGGACATTGAAAAGTGGGAAGGATTGGTCATGGACCCTTAAGCTTTCAGACGACCACAGCAGCTTCGAGCTTATTATTAGTTTAAAAATTTTAAGTATTTGTCATACTAAATTTTTTGATTTGCTTCACAGAATAAAGGCAATATTCAGCTTCAATTTGATATAAGTATTTAATTTTTCTTATGAGTTTTTCAAAAGTTATATGGTTAGAAAGAGAGATCAGAATATGTAATTTTCTTTTATTTTTGTTTACATATTTATTAAAAATACATACAGTATTTACATTATAAATTTTGCAGCAATTTTTTAGAGCTACACTGTTATTCTTGAAATTGTAACAAATTCATCCCAAAATATGCAACACTTGTTTATAAAAAGAAAGTTATTGGGACTTAAAATCTAACTCCCCTTAAAAACCTGTAATTAAAAGAATTTTGATTCAATTTAAATAATACTGTCATAAATGAATAAAAGGTTCACTTTGTAAACAAAAGCATAGTAAGAAAAGATCGTTGAAAAAAAAAAGAGAGAGTATCCTACCTTTTAAAATGTGTCCGCAGTTTGGGTTCAGATCTTGCACAACCTGTTGGATTGATGGCCAGAGGCAACTCGAGGAACGGGGAACGACCGTACCGGAAATTATAGTCACACAGAGTGTCTACGCCAGGTAACTGTAACACAGAGTGAGGGATCCAATTTAGAAAATTCACCAAGAATATATATATATATATGTAAGAAATTATAAAATCAGACCTATTAATTAGTTTTTTAATAAATTGCCCCTCAATTTGGATACGGACCCCATGACTAATAATCACAGGTTTTGCAGGGTAGCTGGGTACTTAGGTTTATCATGTTAATTTAACTCTAACACATGGCCCTTTTTAACTGGTAACCCTAGGGAGATGAGAAATTTCCAATGTACTTTTACGCACTTGTTCTCTGAAGAACATGCTATAAGCATCTGTGAAAAATGTTTCCTATAACTTAGAATATTTAAATAAACTTAATTAACGTAAATCCCTTGAAGTCTGTCATTTTGTGAAAATGCGACATCTATATATATTTCATTTAGAATAATTTAAAAAGGGCCATGTGTTATAGTTAAATTAAGCTGATAAACCTAAGTACCTAGCCACCCTACAAAACCTGTGATTATTAGTCATGGGGCCTGCATCCAAATTGAGGGGCAATTTATTAAAAAACTAATTAATAGGTCTGATTTTTATAATTTCTTACATATATATATATATTTCTGATATAGTATGAACATGTGAATAAAGAGTTTTATTTTACTTGAGAGAGAGGTGTAACGAAAAATTAAAAACAAATGTCACTGACATGTTTTGATTCCAATCTAATAAGAACCACAATCATAATAGAATAAATAAAAAGATTTATTCTATTATGATTGTGGTTCTTATTAGATTGGAATCAAAACATGTCAGTGACATTTGTTTTTAATTTTTCGTTACACCTCTCTCTCAAGTAAAATAAAACTCTTTATTCACATGTTCATATGTAAAAAGTTAATTTCTTAAAATCTTGTGACTTAAAAAATCTAAAAGATTTAATAATTTTTTTTATGACATAGAATGAATTCTTTTGGGAAGGTACTCACAGACTCTATGATGCGTAGCACAGCGGGCTCTGTCAGCCCAAACAGGTCGTCTCCGGTGATGAAGTCGGGGAATATTTTGATGGTCTTGGCCTGCTTTCGCATCTTCTCGATGGGATACAGCACTTTCTGCCAAACACCTGGTTCAAAAAGAAACACACACAGTCAGGTCAGCTGTACAAACATCTATGGGCGACTGCAATCTGTTTTCACGGTTGACACACTTTTAGGCTTATGGAAGGCAGCAGAAAGTGAAAACACTTTTGGATTTTACCTCCTTTCAAATGCATCCTCTCTTTTGCAAATTGTTCAGCTGATTCAAATTGATGTTTAAGAACTCGCAAGGGGCAGTCTGAGAATAATTTTCCACTGTTGATTGTGGTCAGAGACAAACTTGTATGAAAGACAAACAATAGAATGAGACATGAAAGATATGACACAATATTTTTTTGGCAACATAAGTACTGAGCATGTTGAGACATTTATCATATCGCTTTGTAAGCTTCAAAAGTCTTCCAGGAAAAACTCAGGACTTTGCATATGGAATAAGCGTTTAAAAACTTGTCCATGTGCAAAGCCCTGATGTTTTCCTGGAAGGCTTTTTACAGCTAATCAAGCAATATGACAAATGCGCAGTACTTATGTTGCCAAAAAATGTTGTGTCATATCTTTCATGTCTCATTCTATTGTTTTATTTTCATACACACCTCTGTCTACAGACTCCAGGAAAAACTTATATTTGGACTCCCCCTCATACAAAAGGTGGGGCAAACACATTCACGTTGCATTCCATGTTATTATACCCTGTCCCATGGCATATTGTGAGGGCCATGATAAAACAGAACTGTTTTTGATGAGATTACATAGAATTGTTTTTAAAAATCATTTCATCTAATTGAGTTTGATTAGAAAATCTATTTTCAAAAATAGATTCAGCCTATCTCGACGAAATAACTGCAGACCTATTCCTAGTATGACAGATCAGTTATTTATACTATTAACATAATAATAAATGTAATAAGTAACTATTTATATACATTATTATCAAGGGAACCCAAGGCATAAATGCCAACATTGCAGATACTGCATCAGGAGTAAACATTTAGGAGTTAACTTTTTTTTTTTCTTTTTTAAATATTATTTAGAAATATTCTCTCAATCCTCATCCCTGATAATTTTTGTATTCATCCATACAAACATAATTAAAATAAAAGTCACTAATTTTATTTTGACTTACTAATTACTAATTAATTAAGTAATTATTAATTTTTTGTAATAAATTTATGCAAAAGGAATATTTTTTTTAGCCCTACAGAGCAAAAAATCCATGAATCCTATTACTAATTGTGAAATTTCATTAATATTTTTTTCCTCACAATAAATGGGCTAACAAAACAATTTCTTTTTGCGATGGACTGACAAGATTCACGATCTTTTGCCATGACAGAATGACGTAAATTGTGATATTTTGCTGCAACTGACAATTTTGCATTTTTTGCAATGCAATGAATGATTGCTGAATTCCAGGATTTTTTTCCTCAGCTGATTAACAGAATTTGCAATATTTTGTTATGGCTGACAACAGAGATTCGTGTTTATGCAGAGAGTGAAAAAATTCATGATTTTCTGCCACAAGTGATTGCCAAAAATCGAAGTTTTATCGACTACTGGACAATTTTTGGGACATATTTCAGTAACCAGTTGAAATGTATGGTACAGATGCCTGCAAGACGTTAAGCCCTTCTAATAAACTGTACCCCATTCGGAGCATTTACAACCATTATAAAAATAGTGATGGATTTTTCACACAACACTCACATCCAATATCATTTTTTTTTTACTAATATTTTAGGAGAATGGCTTGGCAGTATTATTTATAATGAATTGTCTTTCGATGCGATACACTTTATAAATGAAACTGTCAATAAATCCTCCCCTCACACACACACACACACAAAAAAAAAAAAATGCTAATACAGTATACTCCTTTAAATCTGCACTCCTAAAATCCACACATAATTTACGGATGTAAACAATGAAACATCCAGTTCATATGTAGGGACAAAATTGTACTTTTTAAATTTTATATCGATTCCATATATATTTTAATTTGTAATTATCATTTATATTACTGAATTCATGTGTTTTCATGGAAGAATAAATTTATTTCTAAAAAAATACAAGATATTGCTATTATTACTGGTAATCGTTATCTTGTTACCAAAAATATTTATGTATTAACTAAATTTTTTTGGTTATTAATTCTGGCCAAACCTGAAATAAAACTTCCTTATTTTATGATTTTGATGTGAATTACTAATGTATCTTTATAAAGCAAATTTCATGTGAAAAATGCATCTTATCATTATAATAAATATTTAGTCATACATTATTTATTAACTTGACCTTTGCTTTTAATATTTTAATCATGTTAAAAACTGTCTAAATTTTTATTATTTTAGTTTAGTTTATTACTTATTTTAATATTTTATTACATTGTAAGCATTCATTATAGTTCCAATTACATTATTAATTGCACTCAAATGACTGTTTAAAAAATGTAAACAGAGCAATGACCAGAAATCTGCAAAATTCTAAAATCGCAAAATCTCTGGTCCCAAGCTGTGCGGATTTGAGGGAGTCTACTGTATATAGTTTTATCTGGGGCTATATAAGAGTATCACCTTTGGCCGTCTTGTCCTTGAGCACAACGTCCTTCTGATCGGAGTCCTTGACCTGGATCATGAACTCGGGCTTTCCACACACTTCATTGATGGTGCAGATGTACTGGCTGCGACGACCCAGCTTACGCATGCTCCAGTACATTCGGATCACCTTGTAACCCACCTGAAACAACAAAAATCAATTATCACTTATTTCACATTCCAAAGAGCCATTTCTTTAAAAAGTACACATCAGTACATTGTTTTATCTAGGCTAATAATGAAGAAAACAAGTTGGAAATTGTACATGAAACGTAGCAAATGAGGTGCGTTCGTACGATAACGAAGTTTTTAAAAATATCACTCTCATATATCAAACTCATAAAATTGTAAATAGTTAATTACAATTAAAATGCGCAACAAACAATGTTCTCTCTATACTCATTATGTAATGGAATACTTTTGTGTGGCCTTGTAAATCAATAACAAATGTTCTTTGCACCACAAATTATGTAAAATGTATATTATAATATGTACTTTATAGATGCATATCAATATTATTATGTTCGAATATTATTAAAATGCATTTGAAACTTTTTTTTCCATTGACTGTAATGTAATGGAGTATTTTTGACTGTCCCTGTATTTGATCTATGCATCCTATTTTCAAAAATATTGAAATGACTAGACAAAATTTTGTAATAAGTATGTAATTTAAATTTCAAACGATTAAAATACAATTACAACATTTTTCCCCCATTGACCATAATGTAACGGAATACTTTTGATCGCCCCTGTTATTCATCCGATTCTCATAAAATTTGAAATGGCTTGACAAAAATATGTAATAATTATGTATTTTAAATTTCAAAAGATTTGGTTGGGTAGTTTTTGTGTTGTTATATGCGGACAGACAGACAGACGGATGGACAGACTGAATGACAACTATAGGTGCTATGTATTTACATAATTATGAACGCACCTAAAAACCGGTAAAAAAACAGTTTTTTTCTGCCACTTATATTTTTCCAGAAAGTTTACATCTCTACACACATACACAAAATAAATAAACAAATAGATGCTACTTACAGGATAAATGCAATTAGTATTGTGGAAGGCCTGAATTTGTTGAGGCAGTAACTGTCCTATGTTCAAGAAAATCAAACTTCCAATCCGCATCACATACTTCTCGTCTTGAATCATGCTGCAAAAAGGAAAATAATCACACCCATTCAAGAGTTTTAGGAATTACTACAAAAGAAACAGACATTTCTAACCCCCTCCCCCACACCCATTCAGAATTCTCAGTCTTAAGATTTCATTAGAAACAGCCATGAAAATTATAACATGATCCCTAAGTTTTTTTTTTTTTAAATTTTATACGTCTTTAATAGGGAACTGTACCCTCAACTCATGATTACTTTTATCGAATTTCACTTCAGCTTATTATTATAGCAAAATACATAAAAAATAAGTAAAATCTCTTTAAAAAATATATATATATATGTAAGGTCTTCAGTTGGGGCACAAGAAGTTGACTCAGAAGCCTCTTGTTGGTTCGAACTCTTTTTATTAGGCTGCTCTTTGTACAGATAGATTCGAGAGTCCGATGGGAAATCCCAGAGCCAGATGCGTAGATTATGGAGGGTTACTTTCAGCAGGCATCTCAAAACTGCAAAGTCTCCGGTTTTTCGCACATGTTCTGGGTAATATGTTGGGGATTGTCATATTTTCCAGCACAGGGCAGAGTTGGGAATTTTAGAGGAAAATTTAATTTAACTGATTCATTAGTTTTTGATTGATATGTGGTCAATACCCGCACAATTCCCGGGTCGGTGACATATGAGAAAGTAATACGGTGTCTGGCTGCAAAATAAAGTTATCAGGGGCAAACTGCTTTTAAGCATCAGAATTAAAGTTAAAAATATTAATTTGGGCTTTAAACTTTTGAATTTTAAATTTAAGTTTTAAAAAAGGTTTTAGTTTTTATCCTTTCATATATATATATATATATTATGCTTTTAGATATAAACATAAATAAATATATATGTATATATAGATTTAATGTATAAATAACAAATTACTTCAATTTAAAATAGCTATTTTTTTTTTCTAATATATGGAAAAGAACTGAAACTTTTGAGATTGAACTCAAGGGTAGAAGTCAAAGTCAAAGTCTAAGGAATGTTCAAAGTAGTGTTCCCTCCAAGATCAATGCCCTTTTGTATGCCAATCTGAAAGAGATTAAGGGGTCTAGTACCTTTTAAACTTGTTGAAAATAAGTAAAAACATTGAAAGTTTGAATTAGTGTAACTCCTTTATTTTTTTTATGTATAAATACATAAAAGTTTGGATTTTGCTTAAACAGATTATGTTTTTTAATACAGTACCCTAGATGCTGACTAGTCTTTTGCAGAATTTGTGTACTGTTGAATTTAAAACATCTCTTTATTTCACTCCATAAGTCATTGCTTGCATGATATCTTGAGAATGTATGTATGGATTTTTATGAAACTTAATGTATATAACATACATATATGCATTTTTAAAATAACATTTTCTTAGATCAAAATTATTTCATTAACTATAAAAAATTAATATTTTTGTTTAAAAAAGTAAAAAAAAAATTATATTTTTTAATCAATAAAACTAGTCATAGCTAAAATTATTACCACTCTAAATACTTAAAAGTAGATCATTTTAAACACAACAATCTGTTTAATAACTACACTTAATTTCATAATAATCCATACATGCGTTCTCGAGATATCGTGTGCACAATGACTTACAGAGTGAAAACAAGAGGTCTTTTAATTTCAATAATACACAAATTCTGTAAAAGACTAGTCAGTATGTAGTGGTATTATATTAAAAAGCATAATCTGTTTAATCAAAAGCCAAAATCTCATGTCTATATGTCAAAAAATAATGGAGATGATTAATTTAAACCTATGTTTTTGTTGATTTTCAACGAGTTTAAAAGGTGCAAGACCCCTTAAATGTCTCAAGCCAAAGATTCAATAGATGAACAGGAGGCTTTTATAGACTCAAGAATCAAAATGAAAAAGATGCCCATGTAAGAAGAAGAAGAAGAAAAAAATAAATAACCAAAGTTACATGTGATTACATACATTAGACTAGGGGAGGGAGGGGGAGAGAGCATGATGACTTTGATGATTTTTGTTCTAGAAATCTTTTTTGAAAAATGCAATGTCAAGATGGAGCTTTCATGGAGACACCTGCGGCAAGTCAGTAGCGAGTCACTGAAATGCCATCCCTATTGCTGGAACTCAAATAGTGCTTCTTGTTACTTCTTCAAGTGGTTAAACTTCTTGTTACTGGCCAATAGTTGAAAAAAATCAAGTTGGAAACTGCACGTGAAGTGTAGCAAATAAGTTGCATTCATACAATGACAAAGTTTTAAAAATATCACTCTCATAAAATTGTAAATAGTTAATTACAATTAAAATGCGCACCAAACAATGTTCTCCCTATACCATTATCTAATGGAATACTTTTGTATGGCCTTGTAAATCAATATCAAATGTTCTTTGCACAGCAGAATGTACAGAATGTATATTATAATATGTACTTCATAGCTGCCTATCAATTTTATCATGGTCAAATGAGTGTAACACCATTAAAATACATTTGAAACATTTTCCCCATTGAGTAATGTAACAGAATACTTTTGATTGCCGCTGTAATTGATCTATGCATCTGATTTTTATAAAATTTGAAATGACTCGATAAAATTATTCAACAATTATATATTTCAAACTTCAAACGATTTGGTAAGTTAGTTTTTGTGTAGTTCTATGCAGATGGATGTACTGAACGACAACTATAGGTGCTATGCATTTACATAATTACGAACGCACATAAAAAACTGGCTAGTGAAAAAAAAAAATATATATATATCAATGTAATGGCCAGTTGCCATTAGCTAAAAATGTTAGCTTTGACCTATACTTTGCAGCACAGTTTCTAACATAGCAGTGGTAATGCTTTATTATACATTCAGCTTTGCATGTCAGCATAGGTGGACCCAATCATGTAAACTTTGTGTGTTATCCTCTTAACTGGTTAAATCTTTTCTGCTCAATAAATTGAAAATAACGGACTCACACCACTATTATTTAAATAAAATATTCGTAAAATTGAGTCTAAACATTTCCGCCTTTCAAGAGTATGAAAATTTTCTTAAAAATGATAGTGGTGTCAAAAAGCTTTAAATGATGCAATTAGCAAATTTGTCTTGCCTGAACGGCAAACCATGTAAGGGGTTAAAAGAAAAGAAGGGAAAAAAAATCACAAATGATCTGGCAGACGTAAAAAAGCACTGAATGGAAATAGAACTAACACCAAGCGCTGACTGACATTGGATGAAATACTGACAAAAAGAGAGACAAAAATTGACAGACAGATGGATGAATAAAATGAATGGTGAAAAAAAGATGAAAAAGGTTAGAAATTAAAAGAAAGTGTATTTGATATGCAATAAGCTCTCAATGTTTAATCTTTGGTAATTTTTTTTTTTTTAAATACTGTATATGTAAAAAAATTCTTCAATTTGCCAAAAAATAAAGATGAAGCAGAAAAAGAAATGAGCACCTATTCACATTGTAGGTTTCTTATTAAACTGGTGTTGTAATAACTTCCTTTTATGGTATGAAGAGAATAGAAGGATGAAAAATTTGAATACATAATGAGTGCAATATTAAACATCATGTTAGCTTCCTATATGCCAATAGGATGAATGAGTGTTCCAATTTAGTATTTTTGCAAAACTGTGAAAGAACCTCAAAACTAAATTAGATTTTTTGAACAGAATTTCATTCAGATTTTCGGAATACAATACAAGTTCATTGAGTGACCTTGTTTAAATTGTCTTGACCTTCCTTAAATTGTCTTAACGCTTACATCGGAAATTCGATTTAACTGTTGGTCTTGAATAGATACATCGAACGTCGCGATGTAGCGAAACGATGTAGCCTTGATTTAACGCTTACATCGGAAATCCGATTTAACTATTGGTTTTCAATAGATACATCAGACGTCGCGATTTAGCCAGTTCTTAAATCGCGATGTAGCGAAACGATGTAGCCTTGCCTCAATGCTTTCTGATTTAGGAAAAAGGCGATGTAAGAAAAATACGATTTAGGGAAAACAGAGCAAGTTTGTGTTAAATCGATTTAGCAGGTCAGGACAGGACCGTAGCTAGAAGTGAATAATAGGTTGCAGGGGGGGGGGGGGGGTCGAGAAAATGTAGGGGGTGCTTATTTGTTTTTTATCTTTCTTTGACACAGAAAGAAAAATTAGTGCATATTCACATTGTAGATACTATGTTTCTCATTAAATAACTTCATTTTATGCTAAAAAAGTACATGATGATGAAAATTTTGGGTCTATAACTGGTGAAAAATTAAACATTATGTTAGCTTCATATGTACAAATAGGATGAGGG
This sequence comes from Maratus speculifer, assembly GCA_964019185.1. Lineage (NCBI taxonomy): Eukaryota > Metazoa > Arthropoda > Arachnida > Araneae > Salticidae > Maratus > Maratus speculifer. Next base: position 461,065,722 of record OZ025292.1, read on the forward strand.
AGTGCTGAAACGCTTATTTTAGTTCCAATTTAGTATTTTTGCAAAACTGTGAAAGAACCTCAAAACTAAATTAGATTTTTTGAACAGAATTTCATTCAGATTTTCGGAATACAATACAAGTTCATTGAGTGACCTTGGAATCTTTTCTAGGGAAGGCTGCAAATGTTTTGAAGGAGGGGGGGGGGGTTGAGCTGCCCCTAGCACTCCCTTAGCTACAGTATAGCCTATGGTATTTGAAAAATTTGTAAAGCTTCCATCTGCAAACTTATTGAACAGTAACAAAAAGGAATTACTTAAAAGAAGCTTCTTTACTTGGGATTAAGTGTGAGTAATTTCTAAGTTTTAAAATGTATGGGTGAGAGGCATATATTTATCTTACCTGGCCACCTGCTTGTGCTCCTCCCTATTGATGTAGACTCTCCTGAAGACGGCTACCGATTCCAGACGATTTTCAGGATTGCCCTTGTGGATGTGCTGAGGGCACAGTACAGTCTGCCACAAAACAAAAAACACAAAATCATATTATAAAAAAAAAATAATAAAAAATTAAAAAAAATTATAGAGAGCTCAACATTTATTATTTTCATAGTATTATTTCATAATAGTTTATTGAAATAATTGCCATTTATTTTACCTTGAATTGGTTATTTTTTGTGCATAATTAATTTAAATTTTTTTATACTTTCTTGTTGAAAATATTCCTTAAAAATAAATCTCATTATTAATATGTAATTCTTTTTATTTAAATGCACATATATATCATTTTTTTAATGAAATAACTTTAAAAATGCATTTTTTTGAGATAACTTATTAAATTAATTACTAGATTTCTTATTTATCTTTCCATAATATACTCATTATAGAATTAAAATGCTGTCTATGAATAATAAAAGGATGTATAATCCGTAATACTCTATAATCCACAAAATTCCATAATCCGCACAACCTTTGGTCCCAACTTGTGCGGATTATAGATCTTTGACTGTATAGTTTATAGCATTACAGCTCAAAAGTGCAAAGTTTATGCACACATTATGACTTTTTTCCCACAAGAGTTTAATTGAAAAACAAAAGCATTAAAATGACAGATTCATACAAATCATTTTGGAAAGTAGAATTAGAATTTCAATTATCTTCATGAGTCAATAGAGTATTATGCTCTGGCCAATACAAAACTTTCTTTTATGTTACTCTATTGTATTTTATATTACTCTCTATATATATTCACTTAACAGGTGTTGGCAGATCCTAATACCCAGTATTAGGAAGTAATACATATTCCTTAAACATTAATTTAGAGTCAATTTGCATCACTTTTATTATCAACTCTTAAGGTTGTATTTCGATTCAAACTGCTTATTTTCCGATTTATTTTTAAATTCATTTTTGTTCTCATAGGCATCCAACTGGCAAATTGTCTTATATAGAAAGCACACAAGGTGCTGTAATTGTCGATTCTTGGATAAATGCAGAAAATATTGCAAAAAAAGCAATCAAAAATGGCAATTTGAGCCGATTTTTCCGAAGCAGGAGATCTGTGAACGAAAAAAAGGGTCCATCTGAGAAGATAATTGTTTATAAATCAAATTCTAATAAATGGAGCGTAAAATGACATCCCACGGCACCTTGTATGATTCTTCAAAAATCCCCTCAGTAAGTTTTGTGTTTCTACATTTAAAAAAGTGCCTGAAATTATCTCAGAAAATTTTGAGCTGTTGAAGATAGAAAAGAGTTTTTTCGAATACACCCTTAAAGGTGTTCTTAAATCAAAAATGACAACTTTGTGACACATGCTTTCATTTATTTTTGTTCTAAAATGCATGAAAATAGCAGGTGTTATTATTCAGAAACTGTTTAATTGTACTCAATTTTCTGTTTTTTAAAATACGTAATAGATTTTTTATAACAAGCCTTCGAAGTTGACATATTTGAGCCCATTTCCCGATGAAAGCAGAAAAACTGGTCGAAAAGCAGGAGAAAAACGGTTTATAACATGATCAAAATAGCTTAGAACTGGATAGGTAATTTAACTATCATAAAATGGAAAAATAAGTTCGATTTGAAATCGCTTCCATAGTCAGGCATTTCAATTTTATAATTTTCTGTTAAAAAATGAATTTGTAAATGTGTCAAAACATTTTCCGCTTGTTGAGCGAAACAGTTAAGAACACCCTTAAGGGATACAAGGTTGAGCGAACCTAGCCCAGAACAAAGTTGAACTCTGAACCTGTAGTGTGGTTTTGCTAAATCCTATGTGGGAAGGGTTGGTAAAAAAAAGTGGAAGAGGAAGACCTACCTTGTCTTTGTAAAAGGCACATTGTTCTTTCCTTGCACATGGAAAATGATATACATTCGGACAACGTGTCTTGAAGCATCGAACGGAAGCCCCGGGCTTGTGGCAGTGGTAGCAGTTGAGTTGACGCGAACGCTTGAAAGCCACTTCCACATTCATGAGAGCCCCGTTCACCGTCTCGTACACTTCGTACGACCACAGGGCACAGTTCAGGTGAACCCACTTGTTCACGTCCATATTCAGTAACCTAAAGGAGAAGAAACACTATGAGCAGGAAGGCAGCATAACACTTCCTAAGTCTTTTCATTACGGTGGTCCTTAAAAATGAACTTTTAAAATTTGTATGGGGCACCCTTTTATTTTGTTCTATGTATAAAAAGAGGACCTCCACAAAAATTTCAGAATTTTAAAACAAATTTTAAGGTTTGACTCCTTTTTTAGTCTAATTTTTAAGTTATTAATACATATCCATAGTAATCGAGAAATTGAGTCATAGTATGACATTAGGCTGGATAGACTGTCGAAAGCTTCAATTTTTTCTAAAATTCATGCTGAGTTTTTTAAATTTTCAGCAATTTTTAAATATATTCAAGATTTTGTGCAATTTTTTAATAGGCACAAGCAATGCTAATGCATCAGCTCAATTAACATAAAATAGTGTTTAAATCAATTTGAAAATCAATAAAAGAATAATAATTCAGCTTTTATTTTAATAAATGATTATGTAATAAACATAATAAGCATAATAAGCAGTAAATAAATATTTATTATTAAAGTTATTGCACACGCAACAAGGACATAACGTACATATTATTACAAGAGAAAATAACATATTTAGTAAAAATTAATCAGATTTAACACTATTCATTTAAAATGTATTATTTAAATAAACATGTATATATGTAATAATAAAAAAATTTTGCCTTAATCCTAAGTTAATTACTTATAAATTCTTTTAACGTTGAACTTTTTCCTTTCTTTTTATAATATTTTAACGTATTATTTTTAATTTCATACCCGTTTTATTTTATTTTATTATAGAAAACATTTATCTTTTAAAAGAATGCTTTTTTAAAAAAGAAAATCCCATTACTTAATTCAATTCATTCTGTATCTGTTACGTATTTTCTATTATTTTCTTCTCTCAAATCGTTCCCCTTCAGTGTTTTTTGTTTAAATGCAAGATCCCAGTTGACTATACACAACTGTGAAAGAGAGCTATGGTTCTGTTTGTGTTGTAAGGTTAGATTTCATTGGTTAAAAGTAAATTCTCAAAATTAATTGGTAAATTAGGAGTTTGTCATGAAATGAATCCATTTTTTCCTGTGCTGATCATTTATATAAAGGATTACGTTGACTTAAGAGTTCAGTTTAGTTTTAGTTTAGTTTGTGTTTCTTCATTTTTAGTTGTTACTTGGTGAAAGCTTATGTAATGGGCAGATTTCTATGGTGATAACATAAATCTATTTTTATTTCGATATCTTATAGTAGTACCAAGTTTAAATCAGCATTAGTGGAACTGTTTTACTGTGATATGAAACTCAAATAAAAGTGCTTAAGAAAATGTACGGTGCTTCTGTCTAATTTAAGTGGGAAATATCCCAAAGGAATTTTATTGTTGCTTTACCACTTTGTGCCACTGGTTGCTAAATCTTAGATGGAGTATTCTTGCTAAATGATATGGTTTAGAGCAGAATTTTACATATATATATAATGTTACTACTTAAAGATGGGGCAAGGAGGGCATTTAGTATTATAAGATATCTAGAGAGGTATTTGTCTTTTGATCATTTTTTTAATCCAACCCAATTTGTGCATGTCTAGGAGAGATTTTTTCTTTTTAAATTTTAAAACAGTCTTGCCCCTAGTCTGTTATCTAATTCCGTGAAAATACAAAGTTATTATCAGAACCATTCAATAATTTACATCCTACTGCCCTAAGCACCTATTAACTGCAATTAGAGAAACCAGGTAAGAAGTTCTCTTGTCCTTTTTTCCATTACAGTAGAGAAAGGCAAGAAGACACTATTACTGTTGGATGCATTATGTGCAGAAAAGGTAAATATAAATGATGAATGCTATTAAAGTTGAAATACATCTGTCTTCTGTCTAAAACATTGGAAATTCTAGGTTTTGCAAGAGTTGTGCAACAACTAACATTGAAATTAATTAAAAACCTCAATTAAAAATATTCAACACAAGCATTTAATTTAGTCTTTAGTGGAAACACTCTTTGAAAAACATGAAGAGAAGCGAGGGGAATACAGGACTGCTAGGATGATAAATGTACTAGGCATTTCTTGAGAAAACTGTATTTTAAAAAGGCTTAAAAACTTGAAAATTGCACAGGCAAATGCAAAAAAACCTTTTCAGAAATTTTAAATATTATGAAATATCAGATAATAAAACTCTTATTATCAATTAGAATTTTTTTTCACTCTGCTGACTAAATGTAAGTGTGCAGAGTTCAGTTGATATGTAGACCTTATTTGAAATTCATTCAGTTGTTTCATAGATTAAGATTACATATAAAATTAGAGATTCAATTCATTCGAGGAGCCAAGTAGTAAGTATTAATTTTAGGTATTATTGGATGTAAGTTATTTCATGTATAATCAATGATATTTTAATGACTTCTTCAATTCACTACTTCTTCTCTACAGGGTGAGTCATAAATATCGAAACAATAGGCTATCTCCTCAAATATTGCCCCTAGACCCATACTTCCAATTGCAAAAATTCATAAAAAAAGGTGAAATTTTTGATAAGGTAAGTTGCAACTCCATGGGGGGTCTATTTGAAAAAGTACGAAAATTAACTTTTTATACGGCCCCCGTAGGATAAAAATTCCAATTAGGGAAACATTCCTTATCCAGTCCTGAATAATACACAAAAAGTTGCATCGTCATATCTTAAAAATTCGCGGAGTTATAACCGTTTGAATAATTCATCAGGTTTTAAGGGATTAGACACAAATTGAAATGCGCGCAATTCAAAAGACAATGTTACTTTAACAGTTGTAAGAAAGGCGTAAAAAATCTATCTTTTGAGTTAGAATTTTGATTTTTTTTCTTTTTTGTGATGGTTAGCCATATAATTTGCTAAGAAAATCACATGCTAAAATTTATCATAAAATTTAAAAAATTTCATATTGTTAGTACTGGTTTCAATGCGATAGTTAAAAATCGTTATAACTCCAAACATTATTTATCGGATTTCAATTTCTTTCTGTTTAACTAAAAATAAAAATCTGATTTTAGTTTTGTTTTCGAGGTTTTTGTTTTTCAAAATTTATTTTAGAGCTATTAAAAATATTTGATTAAAAAAAAAACTTTTAAAAATCATATTTTCAAAAGTAAATAATTTTTCATTTTTTTAAACAAAAGTAAGGTAAAATAATTAAAAATGGCATGTTTCAAGTTTGTACTTTTTTTTCTTTAACAATTCTTAACTTTTAAAGTTAAAGACAAGAAGTAGTCGGGAAAAAAAATCATTATACAGAAAAACAAAATGTACTGTTTTACTGCCCATTAGTTATTTAAAAGAATGCTTTTCTAAGATGCAGATTAAGTCCTTTTTAAAAAATTAGCTCTCTCAACTTCAAGCTTTTTATCGTTCGGTAGAGGCTGTTAAAAAATCTGTATTCTGGGCTCAGGTCAGATCAGGACCGAGACGTTACTTTTTTCTGAAGATTCGCCTATCCTGGTCTAATGTATTTTTCATACCGAAGGGGACTGCTTCCTTTTTCCCAGGCCCGACCAGTGGCCGAGAGGTTCTGACCTCTCAACTGGTAGACAGCAGGTGCTGGGTTCGAACCCAATCGCGGCCGTCGGCCTAACCGTTCGGAGTTTTCGTGGTTTTCTTCGAACCTTGGGTAAATACGGGTTAGGTTCCCTTAGAAAGACCCCAACGAAGGGCACTCCTCCCCATGGGCCTATATCCCTAGTGTAGATAATCGGCCGACACAAATACACCACACCTTTTTCCCAGACTTGCACTGGACGAAATTTTTAATCACGGTCTCGAACAATCCGTAATTAAACCTAACCTAATACAGACCTAATACGTACATAAAATAAGTAAATTTTGGTTTTATCAATATTTTTACGAAAACCACATAAATTTTAAAACCGCTTTTATTTTACAAAACAATAAAAAAACCTTTTTTTTTTTTAAAGAATAGTATATTTAAATGCTAAAAAATTAAACAAATAAAACCAGACAAAAAAATCTGCCTATGACGGAATTCTGTCTTAAACAGAAAATGTGTTGATCCATGCAAAATAAATACAATAATACCTGAGAATAAGATAAACTCCATTTAACCTTCATAGGAAATGCATTTGTCTATTGCGTATTTTTCTTTCCTATGTGATTCCGTCTTAAAAGGTTTTACTGTATAACATTTTTCAAATTCTTCAACGAACGGGATATGGATTAGCGATAATAAAATATAAGTGAAACATTTACATATCAACATAGATTTATTGATAAAATAAATATATCACAGGCTTTGGCGCCTCTTTAATAATAAAAAGTATAAATATAAAAAACGAAATTCTATATTAAGTATTTTTGGTCAGAACTCCTCCACGCAAAACAATTTTTAACTATACTGAAGTAAAAAACTATGTAGAAATTCACGGCTGAGCCGACTATGATTTACGCTTTTTTCCTGGTTGGTCCGGATTATGATTTTAACAATATTTCATGTCGGGCTGAACTTCTTTCCCTATGGGGCGGTCTAGGACCGGACCTAAATATTACGATTTATTCAGACCTCCAGTGCTAACAATCACCATGTTTTAGAAACAAGTTTCAATTTTAAATCTATACGCTGCTTTATTATGGCCAAATAAGAGGTACGGTCTTAAACCGACATATAACAACGTTTCAATTTGTGGACGATCCCTTATTTGCTTTGAAAATTGATGAAAAACGCTTCGTTTACAGGCATAGTAAAGTGGTGTAAGTCGCGAATTTTTGAGAATTTTAAATTTTGATATCTCTGTCAGGTTTTCAGATAGGGAGATGAAATTTTTTTTGTTCAATTTAGGAATGGATAAGGAATAATTTCCTAATTGGGAATTTTGCTCTACGGGGGCCGTATAAAAATTTAATTTTCGTATTTTTTCAATTAGACCTCCCATGGAGTTGCAACTTATATTATCAGAAATTTCAACTTTTTTTATGAGTTTTTGCAATTGGAAGTATGGGTCTAGAGGCAATATTTAAGGAGATAGCCTATTGTTTCGATATTTATGACTCACCCTGTATATTTATTTACATACACAGTATAGAGCAAAAACAAAGAGTTGTCAGACTTGATAACAGTATCAATAAAGGATAAGGTTAAAGACTGAACAAGTACAATACTGTAAGAAGTCAAAAATTATCAAAAAATTTATGATACTGCATATTTATAGCTCCCTAAAAAAAATGTCCTTTGATTTCAGAAAGTCAAACCAAACTATTCACACTATTTTACTGTTTCAAATAGTTCATCATTTCTGATGACACTTAAAAAAAAAGACAGAACTAACTATTTTTCTGAATAACAAACACCAAATTCAACAAGCAAAATAAGTATGCCTATTGAAGTAGGTTCTGGTGAAAAACTACTGTTGATTTGAAATTAGTTTTTCTGACAAAAGATGGGAGGTTTTAGGATTATAATAAAATGTAAAAAGCAAGTGCTAAAGTGGATTGAAAAATCTAATTGTCAACTTTTTGAATCTGAAATTAGCATTCAGATTCTGTTTCATCATTTTTAACATGATCATGTTTCAATGATTAATATATATATATGCATGTGCTTTAAATTTAGATACAGTAGACTCCCTCAAATCCGCAAACCTAAAATCCGCACATAATTTATGGATGTAAACAATGAAGCATTCAGTTCAGATATAAGGACAAAATTTTACTTTTTTTGTTTTATATAATTCCAAATATATTTTAATTTGTAATTTTTGTTACTATTACTGTCTTAATGTTTTCTCTTGAAGGAAAAATAAATTTATTTCTGAAAAAATTCAAGATATTCTTGTTATCAATGATAATCATAATCTTACCAAATATATATGTCTTAATCAAGCTTTTTTTTTTTTTTTTTTTTTGTCACTAAGTGTGGCTAAACCTGGAATAAAACCTCCTTACTTTATTATTTTGATCTGAACTAGTATTGTACATTATTTATGAGGCAAGTTTCATTGAATAATTTATTCAAAATACATTTCATCTTTATAATGAACACTTAATCATACATTATTAATTAGACCTTTGTTTTTAATATTTTAATCATTTTAAAAATGATCTAATTTTTTTATTATTTTAGTTTATTACTTACTTTAATATTTTATTATATTGTAAGCATACATTATAATTTCAATTGGATTATTAATTGCATTCAAATTACTGTTTAAAAAATGTAAACAAAGCAATGACCAGAAATCCGCAAAATCTCTGGTCCCAAGCTGTGCGGATTTGAGGGAGTCTACTGTACATACATCTATATGTGTATGCATATCATTTAGCTGCAAATTGCTTTAAAATCATCATTACAATATCTTCAGGTTATACTGGGTTTAATGTAATGATAACATTATTCACAGCATTGAAAGTTGTTAACTTTGATGTGATTTTTTTTTTTTTTTTTTTTTTTCAATTTATTAGTTTTATTTATTTCTTAATTCATAGCATAGTTTATTGGGCACCTATAGGAATCAGCCTTTAAAGCTCAGCTTGTTTATTCTCTTTCAGAAATACATATTTTTACTTTTATTTTAAAATAATACCCTTGATGAAAATTTTGTAATGTAAGTTTCTAATTTTATTCATGTTTCTTACATCCCTTTTACTATTTTTATTATATATTTTCAATTATTCCACTTTGATATACAGTAGACTTCCTCAAATCCGCACAGCTTGGGACCAGAGGTTTAGTGGATTTCTGGTCATTGCTTTGTTTAAATTTTTTTAAAGTAATTTGAATGTAATTAATAATAAAATCAAAAGTATAATGAATGCTTACAATATGCTAAAATATTAAAATAAGTAATAAACTAAAATAATAAAAATTGAGATAGTTTTTAAAATGATAAAAATATTAAAGGCAAAGGTCAAATTAATAATCAATAATGTAAAATTAAATATTCATTACAAATGTGTTTTTCCTAAATTATTCAATGAAACTTGCCTCATAAAGCTACACTACTAATTCACATCAAGATCATAAAATAAAGAAGCTTTATTTCAGGTTTCGCCAGACTTAATAACTAAAAAAGCTTGATTAATACATAAATATATTTGATAAGATTCTGATTACCAGTGATATCAGCAATATCTTGATTTTTTTCAGAAATAAATTATTCTTTCTTCATGAAAAAACAGGAATTCAATAACCTTAACAAAAATTACAAATAAAAAAATATATGGAATTGATATAAAACTAAAAAATTCAAATTTAGCACCTACATCTGAACTGAATGTTTCATTGTTTACATCCGTAAAATATGTGCGGATTTTAGAGAGTTGCGGATTTTAGGGAGTCTACAGTATTACATTTTGGAGGATTTATTTTTATAGACTTGGAAGTGATCTAACAGCACAGATAATTATCTAATCAAGTTCACAGATGAAAAACTAACATTAGCTGAATCTCAATTTGGATATTAGAACACAAGTCCTATCTGGGTGGAAAACATCTAAAAAGCCAGTTTCAGCAGTTGACTCAACATTATATTTTCCTGTTCCCAAGCCTCCATGTTTTCATACTTTTGGATTCAGGAAAGCACAATGGTAAATGTACGAGTCAACTGCTCAAATTGTTTTCCACCAGCACAGGACTAGGCAGACCAATTGCATTTTAATATGCGAATCAAGGTTTAATTAATCCTAGATTTTCATCCGTGATCTCAATGAGGTGATTGTTTGTGCTGCTGTCTCCCAGTCTATTATGGTACAGTTGATTTCATTTGTTAAAATGGTTCATTATTATAAAAAGTTTTATTATATATATATATATACATATCATGATAATTTGTATTAGTTTATAATGGTTATATATACCGTAATTCCTGCTGTATATAATCTGCAAATCAAACAATTACTTTTTGACTGAGAAATTTTTTTTACATAAAATGTAACTTATTTAATTGCAGTAAATATTTGGCTTCAAATACTAAATAAAAATTCTGGTTGTTTGATCTGTGAATTATATGCTGGAAATTACAGTCGATATATATATATGTATGATAGTAATTTGTAATGGTTTAATACAAGCCTGTCCAACCTTTTAGTAAACAGGGGCGCACCTCAGTTCGTGGGATTCAGAGAAGGGCGCCATTATTCACGGGACTGAAAACATGCAACAATGCTATTGCACAGTACTGTTAGTATACACACGCGTCTTATCATAATGCAAGTGAATCTTAGAGCGGGAGACTAAAGGCTCCTATAATTCTGGAGTTACATATATTAAATTTCAAAATATACATTTTTCTCTCAAAAATGTTTATAGAGTAAGGTGCAAGAAAAATTATTCGTGTCTATACTAACAATAACAAATAAATAAATCCGTATGGGTGATTTCAGAGAGAGAATGAGGATAGTCTGAAAGGTGCTATCATAGAGAAAAAATAATCTGCTCTACTCATTCTTATTAATTTTTCTAAGCAAATTGAAAACAAACTTCTAAAATTTCAAAAGTCAAGAATGAAAAATTCTTAGATGAATTCTTTATTCCTCGTATAAAATAGCCAAAGGCCAGGAAAAAGAAAAAAGATATGAGCTTTCACGCACAGGTACCTTCAAAGGGATGGGGCATGTGGGAAAGCTTTTATTTATCCGTTACTTATTGATTATTAAAATGAGCTATTTCCAATAACATAGTTACTTTTAAAAAAATTACTACAAATCGTGAAATTATGCATGATTAAGTTTCAAAAGTATGTTTCTGGTTTTTAATGAGTTTTCGTCTGTTTTGATGCAAATATTAATGATTTTTCAGAAAGTATTCTTTGTAATTAAATTTTACTTCTAAAAAGTTTAGTAACAGGAAATCTTCAAAAGGGCGCCAAGAAAGTCTCGTGGGCGCCGCGTTGGACAGCCCTGGTTTAATATATAGTCAAACATTTTTTAATGATAAATAATTGTAACAAATTAAAAACTGCCCCCAAAAATTAAATCAAATTTACTGTACCATAAAAACAGATCACCCAAAATACTATATATCAAAGTGAACACAGTATCACAAAGGAAATGTATATACATATATATATATAAGCTAAATACTGCAATCTTTGTGATATTTTAAGGAGGATCCAATTTGAGGGGAGTTTATTTTGTGAAAAATTCCTTCTCAATTTTGTGAAGGATTTTGCTTTGGGCTGTCTCTTCTACAGGATCCAAAATTCTTCCCAAACATTTCCCTGCATTTTAATATCTATTTCCTATGTTTCTTGGTAGAATAGGGATAGAGTCTATTCACTAAAACATCACTTTTAGAGTTTAGAAATAGAGGAGAATGCGGGTAGGCATCAAAACATTATCTGAAATAAATGAGCCCAATGACAACCGACTTGGCTTGCAATGGATATTTTTCTACTGCTTTCATTTTTATGTCTTGATGTTGACACAAGATAGTTCAGGATACTGTTTCTTATTAAACCTTTCAAATGATGAAAGCCCTGTGCAAAAGGATATCACCAGTGTACTTGGACAAAAGCAAACAGGACTGTGGGAAAGGGTATTGTTACCTTGCAGCTCCATGAGTGTCGCCATCCCCAATCAGATGACAGAAGATGCACTTCCGCTCCTCCTTGGGCATCTGAGCCGGCTTGATGGTGTGGTAGAAGGGACGGGCAGACTGAAAAAGTTCACAACAACCTTGCAGTTTTTTTTTTATTGTTAGAAAAAGAAATATAGTTTGAATCAGAAAATATGTATGAATGTGAAAAAAAAAACACTAAATAAGTCTTGATTAGGTCCACTAATAACTAAATCGTAATACTAATAATATATATTCTACATAAAAATATAAGAATTTATATTATAAAAAAACATTTTGTTTCTAAGACGTTGTGTAGTAACAAAAACATTTAAAAAATATTTTTATTTACATGTTTCAACTCAAAAATTAATAGAGTCATCCTCAGAATGTAAATAGAAAAATAAAAATTACAAATACAATGAACGTGAAAATCGGAATAAAGAGTTATTGAAAATAAATTAATTAAATGTATCACGCGCTTTTTAACTTGATATTGTCCTTGGTCTAGTTAAATAGTTGGACAATATCAAGTTAAAAAGCGTATGATACATTTAATTTATTTATTTTCAATAACTCTTTATTCCAATTTTCATGTTCATTGTATTTGTAATTTTTATTTTTCTATTTACATTCTGAGGATGACTCTATTAATTTTTTAGTTGAAACATGTAAATAAAAATATATTTTAAATATTTTTGTTATTATACAACGTCTTAGAAGCAAAATGTTTTTTTATAATATAAATTCTTATATTTTTATGTAGAATATATGTTATTATTACGATTCAGAAAATATGTTTTTCAAAATGTATTTTGCTTCTGGCTAATATTTATTTATCAAATAAAATTTTTGATTCAAAATAAATCTGACTTGAGAAAAAACAAACATACACACACACAGAAAAAAAAAAAAAAAAAACCTGAAAGTTGGCAATTATGATTTAGTATAAAAGAGAGAAGGCACACTCTAAGTTAAATATTAGAAAACTTTCAGAGTACATGTACAGTTATTTTCTGGTCAAGTTATTACTTTTTTTGTGTGTGTGCATGCATACAAAGTGGAAGCAACAAAACATGTTGGTTGCCTACAATGAGGATGTACTGTACTTGACACATTTCAATGGCAATAAAGTAAAAAGAATGCTTTACAAAAATTGTTCCTATTAAAGATTAAAGAGATACTTTAGTGATGGAAGATAATTTGTTTCAGAATCACATCTTTTTAGCCAAAATATTCATGATTTTCAGCCTAATTCAATTCCAGAAAGGTTCCTATAAACTAGCAAAAGAAAAAAAAAAAATGTTTAAAATTGTTCAAACCAACTGCATTAAAAACTGTTTTTTTTTTTTTTTCCCCAATTGTTGAGAACATTGGTTAAAATATTGAAATTGGATTCCTTAAAAAACCATATCAAAATGCAAAAATAATAAAAAATATTTCTTTTTTAAGTCTAAAGATCACTTAAAAAATAGAGCAAAATTTACTAAATTAGGCTGAAAATTTTAATTAACTTGATTCTTTTTAAAAATTTAAAAATTAAAAAAATAAAATAAAATAAAAATTAACAATATCACTGTACCGAAGCTGGATTCTTTTTATAAATGTAAAAAAGCAAACTGCAGAAAATTCCTAAAAATCTAGAAAATTTTTTAAATCTCTTAGGAATTCCCAATAAACTTTATTGAAAAGAGGACAAAATTTATTAGATTGGGCTAAAAAACTGAAAGTGGGTTCCTTATACTAATGTGAAAAAAACTGGCTTCAAGGTGCATACCTTCAAACTAGGGATGCACCGAATAGTGATTTTGGCCGAATACCGAATATTCGGCTAGCCGAATAGTAATTGTTGGTCTGAATACCAAATATTCGGCCAACCAAATAGTAGCTATTCGGCCGAATACCGAAAATTCGGCTTCCCAAATGCTTTTTATATTTCAAAGTTTAAAGGTATTAAAATGTTACTTTTTAAAACAATTTTACATAATATTTAATAAAAGAAACTTATATTTTGATAAAGAAGACTTTTTATAAGAACATTTAGTATTGAAAAAAAATCTGCCTTGATTTATTTAAGAAGCATAATTATGAGGCTTTGTTAATTAATAAAATTTTTAATTTCATGGTTTCTTCTACAAATTAAAACAAACATTTTAAAATCAAAGAGAAATAATGCAAAAATGGTCGAAGAAAAACTTTAATTGTCCTTTTTAAATAACTCAAGGCAGATTTTTTTCAATATAAAGTACAAATAAATACTTTCAACTTAATTTTGAATAAAGGAATATCTCGCTCATAGTTCTTTTTCTTATGAATGGTGGCTTTTTCCACCCTTCCCATCATATCACATTTTACAGAAATCAAAGCATGTGAGTTGAAAATATAGTTATGGTATCTTATTTATTGTTAATGCAACAAACGAAAACACAAGTTTGACCTAGAGTGAGATGAAATACAATGTACTTATGACAAAATAAGCTGATTATGATTATGGTTTCATGAACAAAAATTGCCTGCTTTGATAGATATTACTTATCTCAAAAGTTTTTCTTAGTTGTTCAAAAACTTCTATTTTGGAATGGATTATTTACTAAACAAAATTTAGGAACTTGCATCTGCACATCATTTATTCCTGAGGAGAATCCTAATAAATCGCCATTTTAATTCTTCTCGTGGTTAATTTTCTTAAATTATACTTTACAAACAGCAAATAAATAATGTAAAAACATTTTATTTTAATATGATTTTCTTTCTAATTATTTTAAATATATTTATTAATTAACAGTTAAAAGTAGAAATCGTGAAAAGTTTTTTAAAATGTGTTTTAAAGGTTTTTATTAAGTATTGGATTCGGCCGAATACTTTGATATTCCGCCAAACCGAATAGTTTCATATTTGGCCAAGCTGAATATTCGGCTTAACCGAATAGTTTGATATTCGGCCTAACTGAATATTCGGTAACGTGGCCGAATACCGAATAGATACCGAATATTCGGTACATCCCTACTTCAAACATACATATCTAATCTTGTAGCTGTGCACATATCGGTCTCTTCAAATCATAGGAACATTATCATTGTGAATTAAGCAAAATATTACTCTCATAGCAATTCTTCCTTTAAGTAGAGTCGAATGCAATCAGAATATTAATTATTTAAACTTCATTGATATTTAAATAATTAATAACCAATTAACAATGACAATTAAACAATCAAGACAGACAAGAATAAATCAGCGATTTTCAGCAACCTTGATTTGTTAATGGTTAGATTATGTGGAGATTACACTTTTCAATTGTGATCAGAAATCAGATCAAGGCAGATTTATAACATGGGGATAAAATGTGCACTATAGAACAATAACCAGAAAAAAAAAAAGAAAGAAATAAGAAAAGATACAAAATATTTAGTTCCACCCCCCCCTCCCGTAAATTTCAAAATAGTTTTGTTTTGACTTCTTCAGACCTGAATGTATCATATACGATACACATCTTTGCCATTTTTTTCATTGCCTACAAATAATGTTGAAAATAAGGAAATTGAATCCAGCAGAATTAAACAAACTAATTTCTTCATTTTTTTTTTAAGTGAGATACGTGTTATATCAAAATGGCTGGCAGCAGAAATGTACAAAGATGAAAACAAAGAATTTTTCTGTACCTTAAGATAGCATTTGTAGAGTCCATTAGTAAAAAAACATTAAATATATAATTTTTCATCTTTTTCATTGTGCAAAAAGAATAAAATAAAATAAAAATTTCTAACAAATTGCTAAAAAAATTACTTTATGACTTTCCCTGTCTCATCCAATTTTGATGTGCAAAAAAATATATTTTTTTGCTTTTCAGTCTTTCTTAATTATCAATTTGTTAATATAAATTCATAACTGAAGTTAAAAAATATATATATATAACTAAATCCTGGAGTGTAAAGAGTTTAAGGTGTTTGTTTAAACAGGTAATTAAAAATAATTTTTTAAACAGCATCCAAGTAGGATGAAAGAAAAGAAAGAAAAATAGCTACCATTCGCAGATCAGCACCTGACTTTTTTTCTTTTAATTTCTAACCCTAAGTTCATGGATAACAAAATCTGTAAGAAATTTGAACTAAAAGAAATCGATATTTTTCCTGGATTGTAAAAAGAATAAAAAGTGGCGATTCTTACCTTTTCATTTTCATCTTTGCGTTTGGCCCTAGGAGGGTCGTCTGAACGCCAATATTTGTATTTGATGCTTTTCCATTTCCTTGAGGGCATTTCCTGAACACACACAAAAAAAGAAAAGCCATTTTAAAGACTCAAAATCTCTACTTTCTTACACATTAGTAAAATAATTTTTGGTACTACTTAGTTATTCCACTGACCCATTTTGCCAAATTATACAAATCGTTAAACTAATAGCTAAATTATGCACATTAACATCATTTTTATTTTAAGTAACGAAAAAAAACAAATAATTAGTAGAATATTAATAAAAATTACAGATTAAAAGTCAAAATAAAAATCATTTAACCCTTTGCGGTGCAGAGAAAATTCATTGCTTAAGTGTTGAAATTAATGACTGACACCAGAATTCAAAAATAAAGAATACTTACTGACCAGTTAAACTGATGGCATTGAGCTCACAGGCTACAAATAGTAATTGCTCTTATATTTTCAACGGTTAATTGCATTCGAAAAAAAATTAAGAAGGGAAACAGCTCTCCCCTTTCCTCTTTTTTTATACTTAATCATTGAACCGTCTATACTATCAAAGACATGCTTTATCATATAAAAAATCTATATCCAAAATTCAGAGCAAATGAGATAATTCTTAATAAAAACCCATTTAGCATTTATATAATTTAAAAGGAGTTATTCCCCTCTTTTATACTTAACCATTAAAACTTCCAAAACTATTCAGAGATTTGAGTGAAATCTGAAAATTCTGCTTGAAAAACCCATTTATATAAATTAAGGGGGGGGGGGGGTATTAGAACCCCTGTTTCCCGAATTTATACTTATTCAATGAACACCTAATAACAGTCACGGAATCGCCTCATCAGAATGATCTAATCTAAATTTTGAACGAAAACTTAATTCTGCATGAAAATCCCATTTATATCAACTAAGGGCAGGGGCATGAGCCCCCCGTTCCCCCTCTTATACATATCGAAAGAACCCCAAAAACTAATCAGGGAAGCGCCTTGTCAGGATATACCTACATACAAAATTTCAAGTGGATCGGATATTTTTATCATGAATTATCGCGTTATGCACGAACGAACATACATACAGAATGGATGGACACATAAGCTATGATAGCCTGTGAGCTAACAACTTTATTTTTAAATAAGAAAACACTATCTCATGCATCCAATAAACCATAATTTTTTTTAACAAAATTCTGGTGCCAATGTGGCATTTGGGAATTAAAATTAAGTGATATATCTATGAAACCACCACACTGCAAGGGGTTAATGACCATTTAAATGTGTGTATCGTATTGAATGTCATTGAATGTGACATTTATCATCATCCATTATTGGCATTTGATTTTATAGCTTGCTGATAGATTTTTGGCCAACAGGATAATCAGTAGTACCAATCATTTTCATACCTTGTGCATTCATTCCCAAATAATGAAACACTTTACCTTCAAAAAACTAACAAATCCTTCAGGAAATGGTATCAAAATTAAAACTGTTTATTAGGATGAGCGAAGCGAATCCTTTACTAGGCCACTCAAATGACATTTTGTCGTACACTTTACAATAAAACTATACAGTATTTTGACTAGAAATTAAACATAAAAATAAATTATGATCTGCAGATTTGCACAATATATTTTTTTTACAAAATAACCTTAAGAATATCATTATTTTAATTAATTTGTTTTACATGCTTTTCCATTACGGACGCATTTCTGCAAATAAAAAGTGAAACACGTACATTTTCAGATGAAAAACTTAAATCATGGAGTCAGTAATATTATAGCTAGAATCATCAATTAAATAAATAAAATATTGTTTCATTATTCTGTCAAAATATCTCAAAAACTGCTTTCAGATTTTCAAACTATGCTCATTCCTTTTAATTATGTATAGTTTCACGATTTCTTTTATAAAATTTATAAAATACACTGTTTTTGGACAATTATAGCATATTTTTAATGAATTAAAATTTGTGAAAATTCCCTTATTTACATTCAATTATAAAAACATTTTTCAGCGTAAAGAATTAAATATACAATTTATTCTTATTTTGTGAAATCGTTTATGTAGACGATATTTATGAATTTTAAATGAATTACATTATGGGTTTTTTTTGTGTGTGTGAAGTGTGGCAACAAAAGAATTGTAAATAAATAAAATTAATTACTGTTTTGTATAATTTTACTTTGAAAATATTTTTATTTATACCAGTCTTATATCACAAATAAAAAAAATCTGAGAAAATTCTTAGTTATTTGGCTGAATTTACATTTTAAAATTAAAATGCGCCAAAACATAAAATTACGTTTTTGCTTAATAAAGATGCAAAAGTAGTTTAAAAAATATATTATTACTTTCAAATATTTATTTTATAGCATAATACTTCGCAAATCCAAACAAAGCATGGCTTTTGCTAGTAGTTACAAGATTAAAGTCATAAATGAGTTCTTTGACACTTGAAAGGTTCCTGACTATAGGAGTGAAAATGAGTTTGTCACTAGGCCAGAAGGATTTACATGGCCAAGAAAGGGAGAAAAAATTGGAAACATTTTATTATAAAAATGGATACTACTTGGTTATCCTGTTGACTAGTTTCGCCAAATTATATAAATCACCAAACTATACATATTGATGTATTTTTTATTTTAAGTAACAAAATACAAATAATTAGTAGAATATTAATAAAAAGTCGAAATAAAAATCACTTAATGATGTTACAAACATGTGTATCGCATTTAATGTCAATAAATGTGACAATCAACATCCTCCATTTTGGGATGTTTCATCCATCCTCCATCTTACAATTTGTCGATAGTTTTATGGTCAACAGGATAACCAAGTAGCACCTAAAAAATGTAATGCAAGTAAAATTCATTTCATGTCTATGAAATTATAGGTTATCTGAATGACGCACATACAGGAAGGCTCTTTGAGCTTTATTTTAAAAAGAATACACAGAATGCAGTATGTGTTGCTAATAATATACAGTACAGAACCATTTATCCGGGATGGTTGGGGTCAGATGTATTCCGGATAACTGGTTTTTCTGATTAACTGGTTGGGCATTAAAGCAGCATCCATTGTATAAGTTTTGTGAAACATATGTAGTTGTGGTATTACTTCTAATTTTAAGTTGATTATTAGATTACTTGAACCAAGAATCTGATGCAAGTAAGATCAATTATTAAGAGAATAATTTATGGGAACTCCTTGGGAACAAAAATTCTCCTGATTTCTTGGCATAAAAATGAAAACATCTATAATATTATTTATTAATCTATAATATGATTATATGCTTCTATTTCAAATACTAGATGCTGTTATCAAACTTTACAACTGTTTCAAGCAATGTATATGTCAAACTGATTGTGTATGACACTTTTTTCTAAAAAGATTCTAACATCAGTCTATTAGAAGTATCATTCCGGATAACTGGTTTATGGATAAATGGTTTTCCAGATAAAAATTTCCATACTGTATTTAAAAAATGATTCATGTTGACCAATAAATTGAAAGAGGAAATAATCCCAATGCATCCATTGCCAATATTATTATCTTTGATTTTCATGCAACTCAGGAACATAGTTAGAAGTGAATAATAGGCAGGAGATCCCTCTCTCTCTTTATGCCACAGAAAGATAGATGAGTGCCTATTCCCACTATAGGTACCATGTTTCTTGTCCTAACTTCATTTTATGCTAAGGAAAGAATAGGAGGATGTGTATAATGAGTGCCATATTAAACATCATGTTAGATAGATATAAATAGGATGAGCATGAGTGTTGAGTGACAATTGAGTATTTCTGCAAAACTGTGAAAAGGGCTCCAAACTAATTCAATTTTTGAACAGAATTTCATTTGGATTTTTAGACCATAAATCCATTCAGTGACTTTCCAGGGGAGGCTCAAAGTGTTTTAGGGAGGAGCTGCCTCTAGTACCCCCCCTAGCTATAGCCCTGATGCCCAGTGACATCAATTTCTGAAAAACATTGGGTTGTCTCAAATTTTTTTTTTTGTAAAATGGTACAACCTGTTTATTTTTCGTGGAAGGGTTGAGAGAGGGTGAAAGATGAGAATTTTAAGTCAAGTTATCACGTTTTAATAAAGTTGTAATTTTATTAAATTACATTCTAATGCATTTTTTTCTTCTAAAGACACTTATTATATTTTCATGATATCAAGAACATGACTACAAACTGAACTAGAAGAAAGTTAAACATAGAAGCAAAAACATTTCAGACATTTGGGATTTACGGGTGTTAGTCGTAGAAATCAAACACATGGTCATTTGACAATAAAAATTTTAATGAATAATGAAATAAATAACTAGAACAATGAAAGTTGGGTTCAAAATTATCAGGTGGGCCTGAGCTCTACAGGCCCATATAAGTTGACACCCTTGCTGATACCACTATTTTCTGTGTTTCTATTCCTCTTCCAAGCAGGGATGTAGATAAAGAGGTGGTATGGCCAACTCAGCTTTTTTAGCTCACAGGCTATCATAGCCTGAGAGCTTATGTGCCCGCCCGTTCTGTATGTATGTTCGTACATGCGTAACGCGATAACTCATGATAAAAATATCCGATCCACTTGAAATTTTGTATATAGGTATATCCTGACAAGGCGCTTCCCTGATTAGTTTTTGGAGTTCATTCGATATGTATAAGAGGGGGAACAGGGGGCTCATGCCCCTCCCCTTAATTGATATAAATGGGTTTTTCATGCAGAATTAAGTTTTCGTTCAAAATTTAGATATAGGATCATTCGATGAGGCGATTCTGTGACTGTTATTAGGTGTTCATTAAATAAGAATAAACAGGGGGAACGGGGGTTCTCATGCCCCGCCCCTTAATTGACATAAATGGGTTTTTCAAGCAGAATTGTCAGATTTCGTTCAAATCTCTGAATAGTTTTGGAAGTTTAATGGTTAAGTATAAAAGAGGGGGATAACTCCTCTTAAATTATATAAATGCTAAATGGGTTTTTATTAAGAATTATCTGATTTACTCTGAATATCGGATATAGATTTTTTATATGAGAAAGCATGTCTTTGATAGTTTAGGAGGTTTAATGATTAAGTATAAAAAAGAGGAAAAGGGAGAGCTGTTTCCCCTTCTTAATTTTTTTTCGAACGGAATTAACGCTTGAAAATATAAGGCTGTAATGTACAATTAGTATGCAGAGCCTGTGAGCTCAATGCCATCAGTTTAACTGGGCAATATTCTTTTTATTTAAAAATATTTTGAGCTCTCCCCCTGGGAAAGATTCCAAGGTCACTCAATGAAATTCTGTTCAAAACTCTTATTTAATTTTGAGGCCCTTTCACATTTTTGCAGAAGGACTTAATGGTCACTCAAATAAGTGTGTTCAACACTGGCTCATCCTATTGGCACACATGAAAGTAACATGATGTTTAGTTTTGAACTAGTTACACACTCAAATGTCTCATCATCCTACAGTTTTCTTAGCTTAAAATGAAGTTTATAAACATAATACCTACAATGTGAATAAGCATTCATTTATTGTCCTGCATCAGAGAGTGGGAGAAAAAAAAAGAGACCCCCCCCCCTACATTCTCATGAACCCCCCCCCCCCCTATTGTTCACTTTTAGCTACAGCCGTGCCCCTGCAAGAGACTCACCTCGCCACAGATGTCCATTTTGTCATCATTGAGCAGGTCTATGTCGTAGGGATTGCTGGCATATTTGTCTGTGCCATGCATGCCAAGGGAATCGAGGATGTTGTCTGCGGCCATCTCTTCCGATTTGAGGCTCTCATCCAACAGGTGTAGAGAATCCTTGGAGTCCAGGAGGGGCCCCAGCGAGTCTTCGGTGGCCGAATATTTCTCGTACACACTCTCACCCACATGGTCCACCACAGCTGCCACCTCCTGAAAAAGAAAAAAATAAGTCTCGTTCAGAGCATGGGCGAGGGTACTACCCTTTTTTTTTGTAGGGTTTGAAAAAGAACAGCAACCGATAATATGAAAATTAAATTAAATTTGTTTAACCCTTTAACCGCTTGTTGTGGCTTTTTCTGTTTCTAGAAATCATGTTTAAATGGCTGCAGACAAAAATATTTTAAACGGAATGTTACTTTGAATCATACATAGAAAGAAGTGATATTAAAGATAATATAGCATCAAACTGTGATTAATTAATATAAATATTTTGCAATTTATAAGTATTCTTAAAAAAATACATGAAAACCCTTGGACGGTGAAAGGGTTAAATGGGTATTTTCTGATTTGACATACAGTCGAACCCCGTTATAGTGAACCTGGTATATAATGAACAAAAATTTTGGTCCCACCGTTTTATATTGTATTTAATGCTATTTTATCCTTTTACAGCAAACTTCTGGAATCTTAAGAATCGGTTATAACAAACTTTTCTACTAGTTGACCATGATTTTTTTTTTCTCTTTTTACTTTTCTGCTGATGTGAAAAAAGGTTTTCGACTCTAAAAGAAAATGCATGCCAGCTAGTAAAACATGGTGCAAATTAACGATAAGTCTTTTTATTAAAGAGTAGTAAGACCTGCATTCTTTCTCGTTTATGATAGCCATTCTGCAGGTGTGATCA
The DNA here is from genome assembly GCA_964019185.1 of Maratus speculifer. NCBI lineage: Eukaryota > Metazoa > Arthropoda > Arachnida > Araneae > Salticidae > Maratus > Maratus speculifer. The sequence continues at coordinate 461,088,558 of OZ025292.1, forward strand.
CGCCCACCCATCAGTTATTTTCCATTACTCCTGTCATAACAATTCAGAATACATTTAAGTTAAACTTATTTAACTAATGTATTTAAGAGTAATTCGAGATATGACAGCATTGAAAAAAATGTCTTCTTTGAAGCAAGCAATAATCAAAAGCTTTTTTTCTTAAATTATACTCTCTGGAGTTCACAAGACAATGAAAAAAAGGAAAATTTAAGAGATAAAAAAGTAATTGAACAAAATAAAAATAAAACAATTTTTAACACGCCAATAATTAGTGTTTGTCATCCTAAGCCTGGATAAAGAGTAAAGAGTTTAGTATAGTCAGAATCATTTCTTAAATTGCTTGCTCATTTTAGCTAATTTATTTAGTATTGTGCCAGTTTAATGTAATCAATTTTAGTAAATTTAATTCATTAATGATCATATCTATTAGAATTTACGTTTTTTTTCTTAATACATCATTATTGAACACATAGATATCAGATAATTGTATACATATTTTGTAAACTCTAAAATTTTTTTAACAGTTCGGATGCAGCAAACCACTGGATATAGAGAACAAAAACTTCGGTCCCTTGAAGTTTGTTATAACAGGGTTTGACTGATAGTGCACTTGTATCTGATCTCTCAATGATTCCAGAATTTGAATGGGAAGAAATCTCATGTTTGCTAGAATAAGTTCTTTCTGGGAAAGAATATTGTTTTCTTTTACACAAAAAGGCAAACAACAACTTAATATATTAGTAAAAACAAAATTACCTAACACTAAAATTTCATCTTATAAACACTGCTACGAGGATAGTTAAAGTTTTGGTTTAGTCATCACTCTCACAGGCAGTTCATTTTAGAAGACATTCTAAAGTTAGGGGATACAGTAGACTTCCTAAAATCTGCACACAATTTACAGATGTAAACAATGAAACATCCAGTTCAGATAGACGGACAAAATTTGACTTTTTCAGTTTTATATCAATTCCATATATATTTTTTAATCTGTGAATTTTGTTAATATTGCTGATTTCATGTTTCTTCCTGAAGGAGGAATAATTTTGTTTCGGAATTTGACTGCATAGGAAACAAAGAGAGTATTACACCAGATTATAAAAACAAGGGGTAGACAGAAATGAAACAGGCATCAGAACATTTATAATTCTGTATGTAAACTTTGATGACATGGATTCTATTCATAGGATTGAATGGCAAGATGCTAAAATAACAGAAAAATCCTATGATGGTGGTTACTTCTGATGACAAACTAAAGCAGTTTATAAAAAGCAAGCAAAAGAAGCAGATCATCAGAGCCAACATATGGACATTTTCATGTATTTCCCCGTGTCACACACAGATACTTGAAAGGATCATTAAATCAGTTACTGAGTCATTCCTGTTGGTTTGTAGCACATCAGCAAGAGATGCAGTGATAAAAAACTAAATATATACCCGAACAATGATGCCAAAATTTGAAACAATTCAATGTATCAGTGTGATTATATTATGGATCCCATAAGATGATGACAGACTTTTGAAAAAAAAAAAAAAAAAAAAAGAATTTTTCTCAAAAATAATATTTTGCCATTAGAAACATCATGTTGTGAAACTAATTTTAATGATCAGCCCTTTCTTGCAACTAAATTAAATTTTCAAGTTAAAGCTAAGCCCTCCATATAATGAACAACCCCTCTATCCCCTATATAATGTTTTTAAGTGCAATTAAGATAAAGATTAGCGGTGACAAAAAAAAAAAAAAAAAAAAAAATTATTATTGACACCTATGTACTTGTTTGAAGACAATTTGTTACACTTAAAAAAGATGAGCAGAATTATAGAATTGGAAAAATCTAATGAGGGTAGATATTTCGTAAAGTGAATATCTCCGCAGCAGTTAATGCATCAACTGTGCAAAGTATATATATGGAAGTTAAGGAGTAAAAAAGACATACATAGAATAGCAAACATACATAATATCCATGCACTTTTGAAAATTTTTCACTTTTAAAAGCCCAAAATAAAAACTATTCTATGTAATGCATGTATATTAATTAGAAGTAACCTACCTATTTTCAAATTGCTATAAAATTTACAATTTCAATAAGTGTCTTTAATCTATTTGCATCCATTTCAAATTTAAATTTTGCAAAATCCATCATTAGTGAGGGTTGGAAATTTATGTTTAAATAATTTAAATTGTATTTTCAAGTTTTTAAAAATAGATAACTTTTAGCGTCTGATGTATATAGTCATACACATAATAAATTTATGCCTATTTTAAATCTCTTTATTAATAATCTGTTGAATATTTACAAAAAGAATATTCTTTATACTACTTAGTGCAATTTCGTATAATTATCTCAAAAACTTTTTTGTTGAAATCCTCACATGCAAATGTTTAATTTTGTTGATTTCTTTTGTCATTTCTAATTTTTCTGACAGGGCACTGAATGTTTCAATCCACTTTTTGTGTGTATGTATAAAAATCTAAGAATTTATTTCAAAAGAAATTTTTGGAGCTGTTTGAATCTTCAACTCCTTTTTTAGGTTTCAAAAGGTAAAAAAACTGAACGCTTATACAGTATGGAACCATTTATCCAGAAACCAGTTAATCAGAATGATATTTCTAATAAACTGATGTTAGAATCTTTGTAGAAAAAAGTGTCAAATGCTGCCAGTTTGACATAGACATTACTTTAAACAACTGTATAGATATTTTGATAACAGCATCTAGTATTTGAAATAGAAGCATATAGAGTTATATTGTGGATATTTTCATTTTTATGCAGAAAAAAAACAGAAGAATTTTTGTTTTTAAGGAATTTTCATAAATTACCTTCTTTCAAACTCTAACATTTGATCTTATTTGCATCTGATTTTTAGTTCAAGTAATCTAATAATTTAAAATCAGATGTAATACCACAACCACTTACATTAAATAAAACTTATCCAATGGCCCACCCAGTTAACTGGAAAAACCAGTTATCCGGAATACATCTGACCCCAACCATTCCGGATAAATGGTTCTGTACTGTAGCTTTATTTTGAAGACTAATTATGGAAAATTACTTAAAAAATTGACTTATAATTATAAATGAGCAATGTTCAGATTTTTTTTCCTTTATGTGTATATGCAAAAGTAAAAGTCTAAAAATCCTTCATTTAAAAAATCGAAGCCTATTTATTGCTTGACAAATATATGAATTTCCATAATTGGTATTAACCCTTAATTAATGCATTTTGTAGTTTTTTATAATGGTAATGTAACATAACGGATTGTAAACTTCATCGTATGAGTCTCATTCACACTTGTCTTTGATTTTTTTTTTTTTTTTTTTTTTTTTTTTTTCAGAAGTATTTTGTACTACTGCCAAACAGGTTATATTCCAAATCAAACAGGTTATTAAAAAGCAGAAAAATGTTTAGTTTTTCAAACACTTCAAAAAATGTTTGCGTTTTAGACTGATTGTTTGGCTTTATAGAAACTTGTTATGCCCAGACAGACATTCACTGCAAGAATTATAAATCCAAAAATTATAGTAAAGTAAGAAAATACGACGTTATTTATTTTGTGAAATGCTATACTGTAGACACCCTAAATTTTGCACAGCTTGGGATCAGAGGTTGTGCAGATTTTAGAATTTTGTGGATTTCTGATCATTGCTTTGTTTACATTTTTAAAAAAAGAAATTTGAATGCAATTAATAATGCAATCAAAAGTATGATGAATGCTTTACAATATACTAAAATATTAAAATAAGTAATAAATTAAAATAATAGAAATTTAGATAATTTTTAAAATTATTAAAATACTAAAAGCAAAGGTCAAGTTAATAATTAATAATATACAATTCATTATAAAGATTAAATGTGTTTTTCCTAAATTATTCAATAGAACTTGCCTGATAAAGGTACATTACTCATTCACAGCAGGATCATAAAATAACAAAGCTTTATTTTAGGCTTAGCCAGACTTAATTACTAAAAAAGCTTGATTAATACATAAATGAAATTTGGTAAGATTGTGATTACCCATGATATTAGCAATATCTTTATTTTTTCAGAATTAAATTATTCTTTCTTCATGAAAAAACATGAACTCAATAACCTTAACAAAAATTATAAATTAAAAAATATATGGAATTGATATAAAACTGAAAAAGTCAAATTTTGCAACTACATCTGAACTGAATTTCTCATTGTTTACATCCCTAAATTATGTGCAGATTTTAGAGAGTTGCAGACTTTAGGAATGCAGATTTGAGGGAGTCTACTGTATATAAGTTTCCATTTCTTAGTTTTTATAGAATTCTCTCATAAAAAAATGAAATATGGAAAACCGTTTTGTTTTTCAGCATAGTAAATGAGACATAAAAAGTGATTCGAACCTTTTCTTCCAGTATGGCAGTCGCTTGATGAGTCAAAGCAAACTGCATGTAACAGTTGGTGCTGCAAAATATCACTTCTTCTTCCTCCTGAAAACAAATTAAAAGTGCACGATAATGTCAGCAAAAATAATCATATGGCAGTCTGGGAAATTAAAATATAATTACAAAGACTTCAATCCTCTTTTTGGTTCAAAAATTAAAATAAATTGGATTTTTTGATACCACTCTGTTATCATGTCGACCCATTTCACCAAATTATACAAATCGCCAAACTAATAGCCAAATTATACATATTGATGTGATTTTTATTTTAAATAACGAAAAAACAAATAATTAGTAGAATATTAAAAAAAAATTACAAATAAAAAGTGGAAATAAAAATCATGATGATATTTTAAACACATATCTTACTGACATTTTAAACACATGAATTGTATTTAATGTCATTGAATGTGACATTCACGATCATCCATTATTGGCATTTAATCTTATAGTTTGGCGATAATTTTTTGGTCGACGGGATAACCTAGTAGTACCAATTTTTTTACTAACAAAATACATTCATATTTATTAATTATTTGTCCTAGATAAAGATGATTGCTTGCAAGTGGATACTAATAAAAGAAAGTTAGGTGAGGGTCAATTTTAAATTTTAAATAACTCACTTAGTTATTAATTGAATGAAAATATCGGGAAACTATCATAAAAAAAATCCTCTTAATCAGTGAAAGTCCTTGCACATGCACAGAAAATCGATTTACACAGAAGTAGAACAAAATGCTGAGTTTTGGGAGGGAAGTTATTATTATTATTTTTAAAAACGCCAAACAAATTAGTATAGTTAAAAACAGATGACACATTCTGAAAGAACCTATTTTTATGGCCTTATTAAAACAACCTTTTGAAAAACGTTTTTCTGAATAGATTTTTTCCTATTTTTCTTTTTCTCCCACAGAACATCGTTTCCCTAAGATGCAATTTTAGAGATTAGTGAAAAATAGGTACATAAAGCTGAGACACATTACCTTAGATGGTGCTGTCGCGCTGTCGGTTTCCAAAAATACCAATTATAAACTTTTTGAAAAAATTTACAGCCACAGGTCAATTTGCACTATGGCAGAAGTACCTAAAAGTCCCTATTTTGACACAATCCTTCTAGAGCATCTTTGCAAACTGGATTTACATCACCTGCTAAAATTTGAAAACATTCAGATGAGTAGAAGTATTTTTTGCATAATAAAATGTGTGAAAATTTCAACCAAAATTAAAAACTGAGGGGTTTGCGCATGGTTTCCACATGTTCTCACAGAAAAGAATTTGTCCTCTCACATTGACCTCATTGATTTGCTTCTCAAATGTCAAGAAAAAGATCAATCATCACTAGGGACAAGAAATAAGTTCACTACAACAATGTTAAAAACATGGAATAAAACAGATGAAATGTTTCAAGGCACTTTCAAAATCAATAGTTATTGAAAAAAAAAAAAAAAAATGATGCTGCCTGTTTAATGGGAAATTTCTGGCAGACAACACCTCCATCAAGGAGGAATTGAATGATTCATTCAAAAAGAAAGAGTCATAATTGATCAATGGAATCCATGACAATAGGAGACTTCCTATAAGTTTAGTAACTCACTAAAAGCTTTTGCAGCTTGAATAGGATGTACTACTACACCCATCCTACTCTCCAGATTTGGCACCTTCAAGTTATTAGTTCTGTTTTGGTCTTTAAAAATTTTTGTAGAACACAAAATTTTTATTTAAAATCAGGATGTCAAAAATTACTTCGATCCGTTCCTTTGTCGAAGAGATCAGAAGCTTTATGAATGTGGAATCATGGAACTGCCAGAAAGATGTCAAAAGGTATTGGGCCAAACTGAAGAATAAAAATATCTATATACCATACGAAAATATCTTTCATTTTCACAAAAAATTTTTTTTCCAAACAATCTAAGGAAATGTATTCCCTTTCCCCTTCTGCTATTCCAATCGTAATTATTTCTAGCCTTTTTACCAACTTGATGGCAAGTGACTGTGACATCAGAATCATCTATTTTTGCTCTTTGTTTAATAAATGTATTCTAAATCATTGTTTTGTATTATTTTAATTTGATTCTACATTATTTCTGCTTTTTTAAGGATGTTATGTATTTAATAAATGTAAATTTCTATTTAACATTGCCGATCAACAACCTCTTTCAATAATCTAACTTCAAGGCATGGATAATGCATAAAAAGCATAATACATAAGTAACTGATGGTTTGTTTTAAAATTTGATTCTTTAAAAATTACAACATGTGATTGAATTATTTACTTTAAATCATATCAGGAAGAGCTAATGAAGGACGTTGAGGTGTACAATATTTCATCTAACAGAATTATGCTATACTTTGATTGACTTACAGGTGCAATTTATTTCTCTAACGCAACGCAGCATTGCAAAATTTCTTGTTGATTAGCTTGGTTTGCGAATTAATATCTGTTTAACTCAATAACAAACAAATCTTTTGTGTTTACTTTAATGAAAAAAGATAGGGGGCTGTCAGTCACATTTTAACTAATCTCAAAACATTTGAATGTAATTCAATTCTCAAACATTATTATTTTTTAAATGATCTTCCTAAAATAGTAACTTTTGTACAATTTTACATGAAAAAAAAAAAAAAAAAAAAAACATGTTCAAACATGGCTGTCTGGATGCAACACGGAGTTGTCAGTCTTGTCTATTTTTATGACAGTCACATGACCTAGGCTTTTATTATGTACATTTCAATTCATCATAAAAAAAAAAAAAAAAAAAAAAAATATCTGAGCTGCAGGTGCATTTGGATCTGCCGGACCACCCCCATCAAATTATATGGGTAGTTGACTGCTGATACTGTTGTATAACCAAGGGAATGAAACTCTTTTTAACATAATTATAACAACAAACATTATAATTATGGAAACAAATATTTATGGATGAGGTTTAGGAAAAAAAAAAAATCCAATTTAAGAATTGTTTTCTCAATAGATAATTGAAATATAATTAATATTAATGTTTTATGTCGTGAGAGAGATGTAATGAGGCAAAGAGTGACCTGTTCTTCCTTGGACATGCTGAGGTCGACGGCCTTCTTGCGGATCCCCGCACTCAGCACCACAATGTCACAGTGACGACAAAAACGGGGATTCCCGTTCAACACAGACTGGATGCTTACATCGTTGTTCTTGGCTGCTCATGAAAGAAAAAGAGAGTTTCAATGCTTTCATTGTACACACTAAATAAATATAAGTGAGTGAAAACATATAGCAATGTGGAATCATTTATACACAAAGCAACTTACAAGGAAGGTCTCCATACTGGGCATACTCAGATTATTTTGAAAAAAAAATGCTAATTAAGCTACTCGTGTATGTAATAAAGGATCAGTGAAAATTAGCAGCAGAATTACAGAAGAAAAGATGTAAAAAAATAAAATACTTTCGAATATTTGGGGTGAAAAGACAAAAGTGTCACTCGATTTAGCGAGCAGGACTTTTCCCCGCCAAAAGCAAACGAGTTCAATTCAACTAAAACTTTTGGATTTTTAGAATCTGCATAAATGGTGTTTGATGAATTCAAACATAAACAATGAAAGAGTTTGATTTATTTTATACATACATACACATACATATATATTATGTATATATATTGCATATGCATATATTATTTGTTGCTGTAGTTATTTAATTTACCTCTGGAAAAAAATATTTTCATATATAAAAAATTCTTATTCAGTAAAATTATTTTCATACATTTAAGCTTATTTAAAAGGCTAAAAGTTTCCATAGCAACAAAATAGTATTGACAATGCTCAACTGGACTTTGAACTTGAAACAAGTTTAATTAATTTAAATTTAAATTTCGTTTCAAATCTCAAATTTTGATGGTTAAATTTGAATTAAATGCATATAAATATCAATATAACGAAATTATACTTAAAACAAACTAAAACTGACAAAAACAAACATATTTAATTTATCTAGACACACTGACCATGAAAATTTTTTCCTTTAAAATGCATTTGACATGAAAAAAACAAACAGTTTTTGAAATTGCTTTTCATCGCCAACCAATGATAAATCACCAAAAAATGAAATTTTCATTATTTTTTTACAGACAGGAAACGAAGGTTCTGCCGATTTTTTTTTTTTTTTTTTTTTTTTTTTTACAAACGTATATATCCCCATGAGAAGAGCATTCTGTAATTTTTTTCAGATTTTTCGGAGCATGCCCGTATGGTGACCCTTCCTTGTTAGTTATACTGCCAACCCATTTTGCCAAACTAATAGCCAGATTATACATAATGACATAATTTTTATTTTAACTAAGAAAAGAGCAAATAAATTAGTAAAACATATCAATAAAAATTCAAAATAAAAATCACTTGATGATGTTTTAAACACATATTTTGTGTCCAATATCATTGAATGTGACATTCACGGTCAACCATTATTGGCATTTAATCTTGTAATTTGGCGATAGTTTTGGGATAACCAAGTAGTACCAAATAAAATGAAGCAATCATCTTAACAGACTGATTTGAGAACGAGTCCAGAAAAAAGTGCCTGTTTGATAGGTGTCTCGCCTGATACATGTACATCATAACCCAGTGTTAACATGGATTTGAAATGGAAGCCTATTCAGATAAGTTATGTGGTTTGATTTTTAGGAGGAATTCTTGTTTCCATGAGATTTCCATAAATTGACTTCTTTTAAACACAGATTCATTTTCTTTATCTTGACTGGATACAATAAAAAGTTAAATTTTAAAATTAAAAGTCTGAGCTATTGTCCACATTTTAACATTTTCTCATTCTGCTGATACTGAAGCCTATAATTTCAGAGGGAGTCAAAAATGTTTCAGTGAATGAAAATTCCATTGTTATTTATTTTTTTGATAAAACTGTATAACTTACGAGGATTGTACCTAACATGCAGATGACATTTTTGAAATAGGAGCCATTAATATTATTTGTAGGTTTCCCCATGTTATGTCACAGGAGTCGAGGCGAGATAAAAAATTAAGTAAAATAATAAACATAGAAACTTCATTAAATTCCACAATTGCTGCTCCAAAAGATTTATTAAATGCAATCATATGCAGAGGGAAAAGGCTCTTTACCTTCCGAAGTAATATTCCGTAAAAAACATTCATCTAGCTTTTAAAATCGTTCATACCTGAAAACATCCAATAAAAGATTCCATCTATCTCTGGGCCTCTTTACTCAAGTCAATAATAAAAAGCTTCTAGAACTTCCTCTAATCTCTAACCATGATTTTCACATGTATATAGAATTCATGTCCATCGTTGAGATTAATTCATTCAGACAATAATTTTTAATTTAAGAAATTATTATTTAACTAATTTATAATTGAACACTGACTTTGAAATCTTGCTTACGATATTTTGAAACAGAAAAGAAATGAATTTATTGATATGCACAATATCAAGGGGGAAAAAAATAAATAAAAAGAATGGTATTTTTTGAAAGGTATGGTTTTGGAATAAATTTAATAAGACTTTCTTAAAAAAGGTTGATAAAAACAAGGAAAAAATAAGTTTTATTTGGAATATTAAGAAATAAAATTTAATTAAGAATATTTTTAATTTAGAGCCACCTTTTTTTTTTTTTTTTTTATTTATGCATATTTGAAATAATGTTTTTTAAGACAAATTAAGGATTTATATCGTTTGCATAAAAATTAAGCGATTAGATCTAGTAACAGGATTTTAATTTAATAAGTTGAACTAAGCACGGAATATTGTTAAAAGGAAATTAATATAGTATAAAGGTTAATTTTGCCTAAATAAATAAATAAATTTGTAATATGCATAATGTTCTGCACTTTTTACTGGAAGGCAACTGAGATTAGAACCTAAAGTCAAGAGCAAGAATTTTCACATGCAAAATTATAGCTGGCAGATGTGATGTTATATTTGTGAATAATCTATGTGCATTAAAATAGATTTTAAATGGTGAATACAAATGAGAGAAATATACATCGAAATTTTATGATGCATAGATTTAATTAAAAAAAAGGACTGCATCAAACTGACACAATTTTCCTGATGCTTCATTTTGTAATATTAAAGACCATAGACTCAATAAATAACTTCACAATAAATATTTATTTTTATGACACATAATTGATTGCTTATAAGATCAATGCTTCATTTTTCAAAAATTTGAAAAGAATAAAATCACATGATATTTTGCCAACTTCCATTAAAAATAACATTTATTTTATAGTTTAGACTGACTCTTTATTAATTATTTTTGTCCGTTTTATTATAAATTCAATCTAACAACCTTGCTGGCATATATATATATTTTTTTGTCAAATTTTGATGGGTTCTGCATTTTATGAATGATTTTGAATTTTTAAAGTATGCCATGAACGTGAAAAGCAGAGTAAAAATGTGATCAGTAACAGATTCATACTTTCAATACCCCATGCATTTTAAATGTCAGTACACCTCCCTCAAATCCGCACAGCTTGGGATTAGAGCTTGTGCAAATTTTAGAATTTTGCGGAATTTCTGGTCATTGATTTGTTTACATTTTAGAAACAGTTATTTTTTAAATCAATAATAATGCAATTGAAACTGCAATGAATGCTTACAATGTGATAATTTTTAAAAATGATTAAAATAGTACTTATCAAGTACCATAATTTCTGGCCTATAATCCACGGCAGCATATAATCCGCAGCTGCAATTTTTAGCCTTTATAAAATAATCTTAGCAGGTAATCTGCACTGGCGTATAATCTGTGGATTATATGCCGGATTATATGAGGATTACTCATTTTTTTCAACATTCAAAGTATTACTAATAAACTACTCTATTTATTTAGTTGCTGTTTTCAAATGATAGTTGTAATAAAATAGTTAAACAAATAAACATAAAAGAATTGTAATTTAAAAAATACAATATTTTTTTTCTTATTGAATCTTATATTTAAAATGTTGAATGTCTTGTGAATACAAATTCTTCCATAACAATTGCTGTTTATAAATCATTTTCAACTTCTCCCTTTTTTTATGTAACATTCAATTTAAATTCTGCAATGTTAAATAATATATTTCTTAGACATTATTACAATATTTCTGTCTCTGAACGTTCTGAAACAAATTTGCAATATACATCAGTTTTACGATGATTACAATGATCGATATTTAATTGAAATAATCATTATCATATCATAGTTGCAGCATAATGTAACTATCAGTGGCCATTTGGTAGTGTTTGAAATTTGCGTGGCAGGGTAATTTTTGCTATATAAAATTATTATTTCATATTTCTATTACTGCTTTCATATCCCTGCAAGTTATGAAACGTATTTGCGATCCGATCCACATCTGTTTTACTGATTACAATGATCGATATTTAATCGAAATAATCATATCGTACTTATCATATCATATCGTATTTATTTTTAATAGTTTCAGTAGTGTACAGTAGAATTTCTGTTTTCACAATAAATATGTTATTTTAGAACACATTGAACAAAAACGGATACAATAAGGGATTAAAGGTAGATTTTTCAATGTTTCATGCCAAATGTATTTTTTTTTCATTTGGCTACAATTTTTTATTCCTTATTCGCTCAATAGCTAATGTTGGCCCAAAGCCAGCGACAACCCTGGTAGTTAGTTATATACTTTCTCAATACCCAATACCTATTAAATGTCAGTACTTAGAATTGGAGTAAAAGAGTTTTTTTTTTTAACGTACAGCGTCGATATAAGCCAAGCTTCTGACTGGGTGGCGTGGCCGTTCGTTCCACGATTTCAAAAGAGGCCGGAATCGGAATCTTCAGCAGTTCAGCGAGTGCCGATAAAACACCACAAATGTCTTCTGCAGCTGCTGAGGACAGTGTCAGCGTCACAGCCACATTTCCCGAATCTTTGAGGGGAGCCGAGTAACCACCGATGCCAGACATCTTGTTCTTCAGAAGACCCATTTCCGTTTTCTCTTCCGGAATGTTTTCTTTATCCTAGAAATAATATTGCAAAATAAATAAGCTGCAGTCATAAGTACAAATAGTTTTTCATTCTCATTTCATTTGTAAATAACAATATTTATATTAAATAGATGAAAAATACAAAAAATAAATGCTATTAATAAATTTACTAAATACAAAACAAGTCATTAGGGTGTTTCATGGTTAGGCGTTAGGCCATCATAATACTTACCCATCATGAATATGCATAACATAATATATGAAAATAAAACATGCGAAAACAATTTATGAAATGCAAGGCCATTCCAAAATAAAATGTGAAAAAATACTTAAATATTTTTAACACCTAGTAATGCTCTATTAATAAATTCTGATGAAGTCATTTAAACAAATTATACAAAAGACCAAACGACTCAAGTAGTACCAAATGGTGTAAAAGAAACATCCTTATAACTCCAAAAATAATAATCTTGTTAACTGACAGTTTACTGCATCGGATGAAGTACGTCCTATCCAATTAAATTATTTCTTTGAACTCAATTCTGAATGAAATGCAGGGTCGAAAAATTGAAGAATGTGGAAAATAAGAATACAAATATCTCGGCAACTCATTATCCAGTTGACTTTGTTCTTTGTGTAAAATTTGTGTCATTTTATTGTCTTTTACATCCACTACTTAAAATAAAAAAAAAATTCGAATTTTTTTTTCATCAGAATGAATATTTCAAGAGTCCGAAAAAAATAGTTCCGGATCATCGGGGTGAGCGATATTCAATAGGCTTCATTCCATTTTTACATACTAAGTACATACAAAATTTCAAGTCTCTATCTCAATTTGCATGGGTGATAGAGCATTTGCAGATAGACAAACGTTGGACAAATTTTTTCTTCTAAAAATGTGTTTTTCGTAATCTCCAGTGCCTGAAATATTTCAATCCACCAAAACTTTTTTTTTCTAATTTTTAAAACGATTGCAAAACTTACCCAACACTACATAGGATGGGTAAGTAAAAAAGATGGTTTACTACATTTCCTATCTTTAAATTTGCAGAGATTTTTTATCACAATTTTAATCAGAAACTCTCCATCCACTACTAAGTTTATCTTTTTTTCAATAATACCAATGTATAGGACAACAGATCAATCCATATTTACAACCAAGTCTGTTTAACCTTTCAGTGAGGTCCTCACCAAGTGACAAGAGCAACAATTTTATCTCATTGTTGTAGTTGGCAGAATCTGATTATAAGAAAGGCACATTACAGCATTTTTGTACATTAATTACTGCCATATTTAAATGAAGAATCATTATGATAAATAGAACAAACATTGATTATTCAGAAATATGGATAGAAATTTGGAATCGTGCCATAAGTAGTGGTAGTCTTATACATTGTACTTGTATTAAATTGTGACAGATCTCTATGACTCATAAATTCTATGTAAAAAGTAGTTTAAAGAAGTAACATAAAGTAATCAATTTAGAATGAGATTTCATTTTGAAAGAGATGAAAGGTGAAAATGGTTTGCAAGAGAAACCTTTTAATAACAATTAAAAACATTATTTTTAAGAAACGTTTTATAAAATTTATCTTTATCCTTTTCAAAAATTTTATGAACCGTGAAAGGGTGAAATCCAGAAAACCTCCAGCGCAGCGTGGCACTGTATTGGACAACCCTGCTCTAGAAGATGATTACTGCGGAATGTATTACGTTCAATACAGGAGAACTCATAAGTATTCCATTAGAGTGTAATTCTATGAAGGAAAATCATTCGCCACATATTTTAAAGCTGTCACAAATTGATATGAATTTCAAAGGTGCCCCTGAGCATATTTTCTTTAGAATGTGTGCACCTAACAGTCATTGCCTATGATGGGAAAAATTTTTGCAGCTTATTTTAATAATGTTTTCAATAGGATGAAATCTATATACATTACTAAAGATTATTACCAGATGTTTTCTGTAGACAATGATGGATATTGCATTTACAGGAACATATAAAAGATGTCTGACACAGTACTGTAAGCAAAGTGTTGTCTGTTGGGGATGATTGCTGGAAGTGCAGCCTTAAATAACTCATTGGATGTTTATGAATTCGATAGAGAGGGATATACAAAAGGAATTGTATGGTTTACTGAAAAGAGCGGGAATAGCTTAAAGAAGTTTTTTAATTTTCAAGCTCAACTACACTCACAAGGAGAAGACCCGAGGCTTGTGTCCCCAAATTCAGCGAGCCTTTGGATATTGATAGAGTATAGTCAGTATATAAATATATCACAAGGATAAAGTGCAATATTCAGGGGAGGGGGGCTTAAAAAACAACCTCCAAAATCCACCCATTATTGAAGCAAAGTATATAATAAAATAAATTGAAGTTACTTGTGAGGTCTGAATAGTACAGCTAGATGCCAGACGTTTACTTTTCTCACTTTTTGGCTGTCAATGGGTTCTAATCCCGTCCAGGCTATTTTTTTTCACAGGCAAAATTAGGATTAGTTATTTTTAGACAACAGTATCTCATTATTTATACGTATGGAAAATACGAATAAGAACATGTTTCTAGGCTCATTAAAACGTATTTATTTATTTACAAAGAGTAAGAGGGTTTCGTTGAAACGCTACGGATAGAAAGAAAAGAAAAAAAAAATCTTGTGCTATATATACATATTCCTTTCACATTAAGTATTTTTGGATTTTTGTAAATTATTTAAATTTATTTTACAACAACTTATGTATATAAAATTATGTACAGTTATTTTACATTATTTACATTTAATTTAATACTATGTATTTAAAAATTAAATGCATGCTATTACCAAGTTTTGAAGCTTCTTCAAGAGGAATTTTTTTGCAGAATAACTTTTTTCCTTTTAATTAATAAAGAACAACATCTAATCACCACAAAACTTTAAAACAAATTACCAGACTTATTCCCTCTGCAGCAGGTGACAGCAGAAATAATAAACATTATAAACCATCGCTGTTTATTTTCTATAGTGTACTAGCAAGCTTGTTTTGCTTAACAACCACTTGCAGAACTATGTGATAAAATGTCCTCGAAATGCCCTCGTTTTAACTGAAAACAATTTTTCTTAATTAAAACATGAAATACAAAAAAAAAAAAAAAAAAAAAAAAAAAAAAATTATAATCTTTTAAATTGATGGGTATTAGACAAGACAAAAATGAAATAGCATTTTTTAATTTTATGTAGCATATTTTAATTTACTTTGTTGAGAAGAACAGTGATATATTCATAGAAATATCTATAAATAAGAATGAATAAAATTAAAATTTTGTCCACTCAATAATTCTGTTTTTTTTTTTCATTCGATCCATAAAACCGCAATCTCTCTGTAAATAAACGAGTATATATATTTATGTGTGTGTGTGTATGTATGTGTGTGTGCATGCGTGCGGAAGACTTTTTATTCATATTTTCCATATGTATAAATAATCAGATACTGTTGTCTGAAAATAACTAATCCTAATTTTGTCTGTGAAAAAAAAATGGCCTGGATGGGGTTAGAACCCACTGACAGCCGAAAAGCGAGAAAAGTAAACATCTGGCACATAGCCAACTGTGCTATCCAGCCCTCGCAAGTAACTTGAATTTATTTTATTACATATTTTCCTTTAATAATGGGTGAACTTTGGGGGTCGTTTTTTAAGGCCCCCCTGAATATTGCACTTTATCCTTGTGATATATTTATGTACTGACTATACTCTATCAATACCCAAAGGCTTGCTGGATTCGGTGACACAAGCCTCGGGTCCTCTCCTTGTCAGTATACTAAGAGATGCTTGTGACATATAAAATAAATTCATATTGAGGGTTATGCAAAAAAACCTGGATAGATGGCTCCATAATGGATAGTCATTCCTGGAAGTGTGATATTAAGTTTTAAGTTAAGTTTTAAGTGTTTTAAGTGTGTAATATGGGATGTATCCATCTATGGGTAGAAACTGCTAAAAGTGAATTTTCAATTGTTGAAAGAAAGAACAATTAAAGTAATTTGCAGCCACCAAACCACTGCTGCCAGCAAATCGAAAGACCCTTTATTTATATTTTTTGTAAATTCATAAAAGTTTTCGATATGCAATATAGGTACTACTCTGTTATCCTGTCAACCGATTTCGTCAAATTATACAAATTGCCAAATTATACATTGACATAATTTTCATTTTAAATAACGAAAAAAAACAGATAATTAGTAGATTATTAATAAAAATACAAAGTCGAAATAAAAATCACTTAATGACGTTTTAAACACATGTATCGTATTTAATGTTATTGAACAGCCAATTTATACATTTTGACATAATTTTCATTTTAAACAACAAAAAAAAACAGATAATTAGTAGAATACTAATAAAAATACAAAGTCAAAATAAAAATCACTTAATGACGTTTTAAACACATGTATCGTATTTAATGTTATTGAACAGCCAATTTACACATTTTGACATAATTTTCATTTTAAACAACAACAAAAAAAAAAACAGATAATTAGTAGAATACTAATAAAAATACAAATACAAAGTCAAAATAAAAATCACTTAATGACGTTTTAAACACATGTATCGTATTTAATGTTATTGAACAGCCAAATTATAGATTTTGACATATTTTCATTTTAAAAAATGAAAAAACAGATAATTAGTAGAATATTAATAAAAATACAAATAAAAAGTTGAAATAAAAATCACTTAATGATGTTTTAAACATGTGTATCGTATTTAATGTCATTGAATGTGACATTCATGATCATCCATCATTGGCATTTAATCTTAAGATTGTATTTTGTTCAACAGGATAACAGAGAAGTACCGCAATATATTATTACAATAATTCAACCTATTTCCCTGTATGTTACACTATGATTTTTTTAAAAATTACTTTAAAAATCAAGATGTTCATGATACATGATTAAATGGCATTTGATACTATTTTCTGTGCCATTATTTCTACCCACAGGTAAATGAGCCGGATTTTATTTCTAAACCTATAAAACCTTAAAGAAATATGTTGTAAAAAATGTGCCTTTTTAAAAAAAACTGTTGGATTTTAATAAATGTCCACCCCCCCCCCCCCAAAAAAAAAAAAAAAAAAAAAAATCACTAGTCATGCTATATTTGTACGCAAGAGATCACATGTATATACACAAAAAAGATAACAATAATTTAACCCTCCAAGCGTCTTGCAAAAGGGTAAAATTGTAATGTTGTTTTCTCAACATTTTGTTTTAAATGCTAAAAAAATATTATTCTTTCAACATTATAAAAAAAAAAAAAAAAAAACTTTATTATAAGCATGAATGTAATCCTCTAGAGTATGAATCATTCTTCGATGTACTGAAAATTCATTAAATCTATAGAATTATAGTTTTTTAAATATTGCTTATACTGCATGAAAACTGGAGCTTAGTATACGAAATATTACGTTCCAGTTGCTTAGAGGGTTAAAGTATTTTTAAACGAACCATTTTGAGAAGATTTGTCAAGATATGCAGTCTATGCATATGCCTGGAACTTTATTAAATAATTATTATTTTTTTATTTAAGGTGAACTTTAACACTTGGATCTATTTTTAAACACTTTTGATTGTGATCCAAGAAAAACAGAGTGTTATAGATTGCCAGAGAAAACAGATGGCAGTTAATAACAAGTTTTAAGTAAACCTATCAAAATGAAGTAGTTAACAACTTAGTATAAAAAGATTTTTTTAAAAAATGTTCATCCAACTCACCTTGTCTTCATCATATTCATTCCATTCTTTTGGTAATACTGAAAGAAGGAAAAAAAACATTTGATTGAATTAAATAAATAAATAAATAAATAATACAATATAGATTTATTGGAGAACAAAAGTGGAATAAAAATTCATGAACAAAAAATGCATCCAACTCTGTCAGCAGAACATTATTTTATGCCATCATGCTAACTAAAAATTTATAAAATATAGTTGTAAAAAAATGACAAACTGTTTGTATTAAACTAATCCTTGATGTTTGTAAAATGTTAAGGCAGCCATCATTCAAGTAACAGCCTTTACCTTAACAGGGCTGCTATTAAGGAACTATGAGCTTAGCAATTAAAAATATTTTTACAAGGATGATCAGTATTTAAATTATAAATCTCAACCAAGAAAAACCAGTTTATTTAAAAGATTAGATAATGTACTTATTTTGTATAAAAGTTGTAATTTGGTCACTAAAGATGAATTTGAAAAAAAATAACTTATAGATAGTGACACATATAAAACTCAGCAATATTTCAAGCTGAAAAATGGCATTGCACAAAAAATTGGATAAAAACTTGCTGTCAAAAATAATTTAATTCTGTAGCAAATAATTAAATGTCAAGTTTACAGACAACATTCTTTCTTGGACCCTTTATAATTTTTTTTTTTAAATTTACATTATAAGTAGTTTTTAACACAAAATAAATAAATTCAAAGAGCCACATGAACGAATTGCTTCCATAGATCATTCTTTTATTGAGTTACTCTATTTCTTGATGTCTATTTCTCTTTTTACAATAGGGCAACAAGAAAGAATAAAATTAATTTTAATTGTTGAAAAAAGAAACCCATTTTGATTAAAATTTAATGCCTCCTCCCACCAGAAAAAAAAAAAAAAAAAAAAATTGTAATTAGGATGAGCGAAGCGAATCCTCTACTAGGCCACTCAAATTACATTTTGTCGTACACTTTACAAAAAAACTATTCAATATTTTAACTTCAAATTAAACACAATAATAAATTATGATCTGTAGATTTGCACAATATAATTATTTTACAGTAAAACATTAAAAAATTTATTATTTTAATTAATTTATTTTACATGCATTTACAATATAGACGCATTTTAGCAAATAAATAAAATATGAAATGCGTATATTTTCAGAAAAAAAGATATAAATCATGGAGTAAGTAATTATTGATAGAATCATGATTAATTTAATAAATAAAATATGTTTTCATTATTCAGCAAAATCGTTTGCATAGATGACACGTAACATTAAAAAAAAATTGTATTGTGAATTTTTTTTTTTTTGTTTTGTTTTGTTTTGTAAAGTGGCAACAAAAGAATTGTAAACAAATAAAATTAATTGTTAAATTTGTTATATAAATGAAAAATTAAAAGAATTGAAGCGTGAAGTTGTTGCTTCGATTCAAGCTCTTTATAAATGTACTAAATCAAAATTGGCCAATTCAGAAATGACAAATTGACTATAACCATTTCTTACTTTATCATTTGGATCTGAAGTAATGTTACGTTCTTATTTGTGGACCGAAAAAGGTTTAGTGAACGGGACTTTATAGACTTTGTTGCACGTAATAAAGAAAATCACAAGCCACCAGACCAGATATCGTGAATAATCATGGATAAATTTGAATACTACAATAATTTAACTTATAAGAATTGCTGCGTACCAATTCCCCCAATAATTAAATTCTGGAAAAACGGAAGCATAAATAGCTCAAGGAAAGAATTTCTTCTGCAGTTAGCTTTCGCTGTTACAATTCATAAATCCAAGGTTTAACATTAGATGAAGCAGTTGTAGATATTGAGGATATATAGACACCAGTTGGCTTAAAAATGTACATAACATTGTCGAGAGTGAAAATCCTTCAAAATTAAGCATGCAATAGAAATTTTCCTCACAAAATATTCTACAATATAAAAAATTCTGATACGCTAACATGTATAAAAACGAAGAAATTACGAAAAAAAGTTTTACAGTTAAAAATTCATAGTATCAACGAGAGCAGATTTCAAATGTTTTTCCAGAAAATAGGATTTTGACGATATAACTTTCTTCAAGCTCTCTTTAAATATATTATTCTAAAATAGCTATCAAAGATTATTTGATGTTAATTACAAAGATTGGAAACATGCATATTTCAAACAACTTTATAAAACACCAGTGGTTACTGGAAATTGTAAAAACATCTTTACAAGAGCTTTTAGTTGAACATTTAAAAATGTTTTGTAAAAGTTTGCTTCAAAAATATTTTAATAAGCCAGTCTTACATCATAAATAAATAAAACGAATATTGCCCAGTTAAACTGATGGCATTGAGCTCACAGGCTACGCATACTGATTGTACATTACAGACTTGTAGTTTCGTTAATTCCGTTCAGAAAAAAAAATTAAGAAGGGGAAACAGCTCTCCCTTTTCTCCTTTTTTATACTTAAACATTGAACCTCCTAAACTATCAAGTACATGCTTTATCATATTAAAAAATCTATATCCAAAATTCAGAGCAAATCGGATAATTCTTAATAAAAGCCCATTTAGCATTTATATAATTTAATAGGAGCTATTCCCCTCTTTTACATTTAACCATTAAACTTCCAAAACTATTCAGAGATTTGAACGAAATCTGACAATTCTGATTGAAAAATACATTTATACAAGTTAAGGGGAGGGGCATTAGAACCCCCGTTCCCCCTGTTTATACTTATTCAATGAACTCCTAATAATAGCCACGGACTCGCCTCATCAGAATGATCCTATATCTAAATTTTGAACAAAAACTGTTAATTTTGCATGAAAATCCCGTTTATATCAATTAAAAAGAGGGGCATGAGCTCCCCATTCCCCCTGTTTATACTTATTCAATGAACACCTAATAACAGCCACGGTATCGCCTCATAAGAATGATCCTATATCTAAATTTTGAACGAAAACTGTTAATTCTGCATAAAAATCCCGTTTATATCAATTAAGGGGAGGGGCATGAGCCCCCCGTTCCCCCTCTTATACATATGGAATGAACTCCAAAAACTAATCAGGGAAGCGCCTTATCAGGGTATACCTATATACAAAATTTCAAGTGGATCCGATATTTTTATCACGAGTTATCGCGTTACGCACGAACGTACATACAGAACGGGCGGGCACATAAGCTCACAGGCTATGACAGCCTGTGAGCTAAAAATTAAAATGCACCAAAACATAAAATAACATTTTTGTTTAATAAAAGATGCAAAAATAATATTAAATTTTTTTTTTACTTTCAAATATCTGTTTTATAAAATAATGCTTCACAAATCCAAACAAAGCATGACTTTTGCTAGTTTAACAAATTATAACTACTATTTAATTTTTTTTTTTTAAATATACAATTGTAGGGGATATTTTTTTTTTTTGCATTCTTTTTTATTGAGTCATGTCTTCTTATCAAACGAATCATTACCTGGGAAACAGATTGGAAGCACAAATGGATAAATGTGCTTCCAATACCTTTGTAAAGACACTTTTTTGTCAAAGGTGGGATTTGGTCTTTACGAATGTGGTAACACTTTTGCAAAATGATGCAATATCCTGAATCTTTTTGGAGAATGCAAAATTGTAAAACTTTAGTACTACCTCTGACAAAAAAGTTCAGTGAATGAATTCAGAAAGACCGATCTGGCAACATTGGGGAAACAAAATGCTGCATATGCATAGAGGCAAGTGTTGGCCATCTTCCCCCACCGTTGTTCAGTTGAGCGTCGTTTATGCTCTGTGTAAGACATGCTTCACTAAGTGCCTGTTCAATGTGTTGGTTCTTAATTGAGAACAGGAAAATGAACGAACAAAAGATCAGTTTAAAGTTTGGTTTTAAGCTTTCCAAGACACCGAAATAAATTCATGAGGAGTGGTGCAAACTGAACATCCACCATACTCGCCAGATCTCAATTCGTCAGACTTCTTCCTATTTCCACGACTCAAATTCTTTTTGAAAGAGATTTGATCCTATTTCTGACATCCAATGAAACGTAACAAAGCTTTTGAACTTCATCCCAAAAGAAGACTTCTTGCGAATTTCCCAGGACATGTAAGGCAGATCTCAGCAGTGCATAGTTATGCGAGATGAATATTTCGAAGGATGGTATGGCAACTTTCGTTAATATTTCATCTACATTAATGTTACAGGACTATTCACCGAACTTTATGGTCAAAGGTAGTATATAGTTTATGATTTTCAATAATGGAATTTTCGTTATGGATATTTCTAACCCTAGTCGATCACAACACTTGTACTTGTGAATGGACTCATCAGACATTGAATTAAAAAAAGTTTTCATCAAGTTTTTTTCCAAGCAGATGTACATTGATTTTCAGTTTTTTTTCAGTTTGTGTAGAATAAAGAGTAGCAAGAAGATAGTATATTTTTCATTTGACGTTTTTCTTTGGATTAGGCTTTTTCCATATCTGATAATTTGTGTACTCATTTTATTAACAATCGTCATTAATTAGGATGAGCGAAGCGAATCCTCTACTAACCCACTCAAATTACATTTTGTCGTACGCTTTATAAAAAATCTATTCTGTATTTTGACTTGAAATTAAACATAAGAATAAATTATGATATGTAGATTTGCAGAATGTTATTTTTTTTTACAGAATAACCTTTAAAAAATATTATTTTAATAATTAATTTATTCTACATGTTTTCCTATTATGTACACATTTTTGCAAATAAAAAATTGAACGCGTATCTTTTTATTTTCAGAATGAAAATGAACCATGGGGTTAGTAATTATAGATAGAATCATGATTAATTAATTAAATAAAATGTATTTTCATTATTCCGCCAAAATCATTTGCAAATAAAAAATTGAACCTGTATCTTTTTATTTTAAGAAGGAAAATAAACTATGGGGTTAGTAATTATAGGTAATATCATGATTAATATATTAAATAAAATATATTTTCATTATTCTGCCAAAATTATTTACGCAGTTTATACTTATGGATTTTAAAAGAATTATATTATGATTTATTTATTTAGGAATTTACTTTGGTAAAGTGGCAACAAAAAGAATCGAAAACAAGTAAAATTAATTCTTATATTTGGTATTTAAAGTGAATATTTTGTTAAATTTGGTAAGTTTCTTAAGTCTGGTATTCGAAATGAAAGCTTAAAGAATAATTTAAGAATATTTTAATTGATTGAAGAATAATTTAATTCAACCAAATTGAATATATTAACTACGTTTATAAATAATTTCTGGAATGTATTAGTAATTTAAAAATGTCGAGAAAAAGAACACTTATTGGCCAGAACGAACGCCGTTACTGGCCATTGGAAAATGTAAAAACCTCTTTAAAACTTTTAGTTAAAAATGAAAAAAAAAAAATATTTTTATTTATACCAGCCTTATATCATAAATAAAAAATTCCAAAGAAATTCTTAGTTATTTGGCTGAATTTACATTTCTAAAATTTAAATGCGCCAAAACATGAGGTAATGTTTTTGCTTAATAAAGATGCAAAAATAATATAAAAAAGTAATGTTCCTTTCAAATATTTATCTTATGAAATAATGCTTCGCGAATCCAAACAAAGCACGGCTTTTGCTAGTAGAAATTAACAATGATTTTAATTCTTATTTACTAAAATTATTTGTTTATTTAAATAAAAAACTAAAGCATTCGTTAAAAAGGATTTAAAAAAATAAAATACAGACATCACAAGATCTATTCTCGACCAAAAACAGCAACCACTTTTCAAATGGTTAAAAAAAAAGTCAATATTATTCCAAAATTTAAAAATATGTATGGTTGAAATGTCATTTCTGAAACATAATAAAATTTTTAAGATGTATGTGATGGCTCGATTTTTCCTTTGGACAGCATTTAGTAGCATAGATGTACAGTAACATATAATATAAAATTTACTAAATTAAAAGTCCATAAACATGAAATAACCTACAATACTTTTAGGTTACCCAGGTGCCAATCCTTGTTTCAATGGACATCATTTGGATAAAAACGCTTGGTTGCAAAGAAGACGAACTAACAATCTATTTTTATTTTTTTTAAATTCTAGAGACCTTTAGCTTCTTGTCTATGAAATTAGATCAGATGCTTTCATGACAAAGATAAAAGTGTTTCTAGTTTATGTCATCTCTTATTTAAACATTCCTATTATGGACCAAACCTTAAATTTCATTATTTGAATTGACATGTTTGTGTTTATGTATTTTATCATTATATTTTTTAACATATAAGAATCAAACTTTTATGTTATACTTGCCATTGCAATGTTAAAAAATAGGGGCTCATGTTATAAAGATGGATATGAAAACAGAACTAACAAGATTAAAAAATTTTGGTTAACATAAAAGTACTTAAGGGTGTTTGTTCTCAACAATCGCAAAATGTTTCGACACATTTACAAATTCAGAAAGATATAAAATTGCAATGACTGACTAGGGTAGAGATTTTGAATCAAACTTATTTTTAAATTTTATGATGGTTAAATTACCTATCCAGTTCTAAGCTATTTCGATCACTTGATCATCCATTTTTCTTCTGTTTTTTCTGCTGTCATCGGGAAATGTGCTCAAAAGTGTCCACTTTGAAGGCTTGTTACAAAATATTTATTGTGTTTTTAAAAAAACAGAACATTGAGTGCAATTAGGCAGTTTCTGAATAACAACACGTGCTATTTTCATGCATTTCCGAACAAAACTAAATTAAAGCATATGTCACAAAGTGGCCCTTTTTGATTTAAACACAACACCCTTAAACTACAATTACTTTTGGTACAATTTTTTTTTTAAACTCATTTATAAATTTTATGCCTAATTTACATGTTATAATAAAATGCACATGTTTACTGTACATTGGGTCATAGAAACAAAATTGTAGTTCAAATAACCTTAAAATTTCAATGCTATCATGTGGAAATCTAAAATATGATATGAAAAATAATTTTCGCAGTTCTAGTCAGGACTTGGAACTATGTTTATACATTTAAACATTCACAGCAACAACAACAACAAAAAAAAAAAGGTTTCTGAATTAAATAATAAAATAAATGAAAAATAATATATAACATAAGACATAATAACCAAATAATATTTAAAATAAAAAATTATCACTTGATGTGGGAGAAAATATTCAGATGGAGTATAGATAAAAAAGTCCTATGCAGAATTGAGTAGCACTAACTTTTGAAAAATATTGGCTCAAAAATATTTTTGTAAAATGGTGCATTCAGTTTTGTTTTTCTTGGAAGGGTTGACAGAGGGTGAAACTGAAAATTTTAAGTGAAGCTATCCTGTTTTAATAAAGTTGCAATTTTATTAAACCTCTTTTTATTGTAATGTCATGATTAAAAATTAGAATTAGAAGAAAGTCAAACATGGAGCAAAACATGTCATTTGGAATTTATGACATATAAAACCCATGGTCATTGGCAAGATAAACTTTAATCTAAGGAATAATAATTAAATAAATAACTGGAACAATGAAAATTGGGTACGGTATGATTCAAAATTATTGGGTGGGGTTGGGCCCATATAAGTTGGCACCACTGGGTAAAAATGAAACAGAAATCATGTTACATCTGTGTTAGAAGTAGGAAAAAAGCAGCAAATTGCTATTAATGTAAAACAAATATAACAAAAAATAGTTAAAATAAAAAATTAACATTGCATGCGAGAGAAATTAGGGGCTGTGCATATAACATCACCGTTTAAGGTGATCTGGGATAGGGTATCGTAAGATATGGCTAAGGGGAGAGGGGTTTCTTTTTTGTTATCGATATCATTTTTGATCCAATCAGAATTTTTCCTTTTTATTTGTAAAATGGTCTTTGATTCAAAAATAGTATGCTATCTTTTTCAGTCTGTAATCTGTTTTTATGAAAAAACAAAGTTATTAAAACCATTAAAAAAGTATTTCATTTATCCCAACATTTGACATTCTATTCTTTTTTTATGAGTGTATATAGATATAGTCACGATCGATAAACCTATGTGAAGTATATTTGAGGGGAAGCTTGTATTTACTACAAATAAAACTGATAGAGAAGTATTGCCATCCACTTCTTTTGTTGCTAAGATTTTCTATCTATGCCCCCACCCCTCCTCAATTTGAAGCAAGTGCAACAAGACTTTATTACTGTTAAATGCTATTATGTAATTAAAAGATATTATAAAATATTTTTAAACAGTACCTATTTCTTTTAAATGTTATTTGATATAAAATAATATTTTATTACTTCTTTTCATTTCAATCAGTAGGCATGTAAAAGTAACCAGTTTGTATAAACACTCCAAATAAAAAAGAAAAAAAAATTGCACTTTGATATCGATATTATTATTAGAGAAGGGAGGGTGCCAAAAAAGTTGATAACGTTATATTTGCAGGTTGCAATAGCCCCATAATCCTATTCAGAATTGAGTAGCATGGGTAGTGAGATTAAGAAATGAGAAAGAGTGAGATTATTCCAGTGTCTGGAATAGGTGGTCAAGAAATGAGACAGAAATCATGTTACATCTGTGTTAGAAGTGTGAGAAAAAAGAGAGATTGTTTTCTAGGTGGGCAGCATGGGAAAAGTGGGTGCACTTGGCAGTCTTTAGTATAGCTCTGACCGACTCTGTTACAAATTGATGTTTAATGGGATTGTTATGCTGTCAGGAACCTTTTTTGCCATGATTCCAGCCATGTCATGCAGTGTTTGAAATGAGAGGTTTGTTTTTACTAACCATTTGTTACTTTGTTAATGAATTAGTTCAACAATTTGTTATGGCTTTCGACACCCAGCATACACCAGAAAGTTACACTTAGGCATAACTGAAACCTAGAGCAGACCCAACATTGGGCCTATACAGGGCCGTAGCTAGAAGTGAATGATAGGGGGGGGGGGGGCTCAAGAGAATTTAGGGGGGGGCTCATATTTTTTTTTTCCTCTCTCTCTGCGGTAGAAAGATAAATTTGTGCCTATTCACATTGTAGGTACTATGTTTCTTATTAAACTGTTGTAATAACTTCATTTTATGCTAAGAAAAATACAGGATGATGAAATTTTTGAGTGTATAACGGGTGTAAAATTAAACATCATGTTAGCTTCTTATGTACAAATAAGATGAGGGAGAGTTGAAACGCTTATTTTAGATACAATTTAGTAAAAATTGTGAAAACATCTCAAAACTAAATTAGATTTTTGAACGGCATTTCATTTGAATTTTCAGAACAGAAATTCTTTTAGTGACCATGGAATTTTTTCCAGGGGGAATGGCCCCCCCCTCAAAATATTTTAAGGGGGGGGGTGCTAAGCCGCACATAGAGCCCCCTTATCTATGGCCATGGGCCCATATAAGTTGGTGCCACTGGGTAAAACACACACACACAAAAAAAAAAAACAGAAATTACGTTATATCTGTGTAAGAAGTGGGGTAAAAAAAAAAAAAAAAGAGAGAGTCTTACGTCGTATGGGTATGGGATACATGAGTGGTATGACGGGGGATGTGTTTCGCTTTCTCTCGGGCAGTATCGTGTCCACAAACACCAGCTTCGGCCACTTGCTCTGCTGAATCTCCGACACACAGCACTCGGGGGAAGAGGAGGACAGCACAGTGTCTGGACTGCCCGCTTCCCTGCAAAAAACAAAACAAGTTGGAAATTGCACATGAAGCGTAGCAAATGAGGTGCGTTTGTACAAGAACGAAGTTTTAAAAATATCAATCTTATAAAATTGTAAATAATTACAATTTAAATGCACACTAAACAATGTTCTCCCTATACCATTATGCAATGGAATGCTTTTGAGTGGCCTCGTAAATCAATAACAAATATTCTTTGCACCACAGATTATGCTAAATATTTATTATAATATGTACTTTATAGATGCATATCAATTTTATTACGTTTGAATGAGTGAAACACCATTAAAATGAATTTGAAACATTTTTCCCTATTGACCGTCATGTAACGGAATACTTTTGATTGTCCCTGTAGTTGAACTGTGCATCTGATTTTGATAAAATTTGAAATAACTCGACAAAATTATGTAATAATTATGTATTTAAAATTTCGAACGATTAAAATGAATTTGAAACTTTTTTCCCCATTGACTGTCATGTAATGGAATCCTTTTGATTGTCCCTGTAATGGATCTATGCATCCGATTTTTATAAAATTTGAAATGACTCAACAAAATTATGTATTTTAAATTTCAAACGATTCAGTTGTGTATTTTTTGCGTTGTTATATGTGGACAGCCAGACAGACTGAACGACAACAATAGGTGCTACATATTTACAAACACACCTAAAAAAGAATAAATTTATGCAGGGAACATTTAAATTGTAAACAATTCTCTGATCCATTTTATAAACAAAGTCATCCTACACAAAATGTATTACAAAAACTATAGAAAATGATCAACATATTTTATTATTTTACATTTAATGAAAGCACTACAGATAAATAGTACTTATAAGGGATGGGGTGTTGAAACATTAGGAGCTTAAAGAAACGCTGCGTGTTGTACAGTTTGAGTACTAGATTTGACCCGAGAATTTAAAAATAAATTCAGATGACTTCAAAAGGAATAGCATTTGATGAATAGGTCGAAAATTTTATAGAAATGTAACACTATGTCGGAGGAGGGAATGCTCCATCTTTTTAAATGAATCTAATAATCATTGCTTAAATTGCTCCTTCATTCCGATAAATTAAAACACCCTATAAAGCCATCAACAATTCTGACCACCACATCTCTAATCACAATAGAGATGTATTTTCTTTATTGGAACATTCAAACTGACTAAGCAAAGGTCATCCTATTTAGTAGTGACAACTTTTGAAAAATATTGGCTGGGCTCAAATTTTTTGAGTAAAATAACAAAAATTTTTATCCATTTGAGAGAAAGGCTGGGGGGGGGGAGGGGCAAAAATGATTAAAGATGGTAATTAGTAGATAAATTATTTTTTCCTAAACAAAACATAAACTTATCATAATTTAATCACTATTTTTTTTTTTTAATTACATCTCATAAGTTCTTCCTTATAAATATGTTATAAATAACCTAATAAATAACAAAAAAATTGCTAAAATTATAGAAATTGCAAACAATTAAATGCCAAGAAAAATATCCCTTTTAGTTACCCAACAGCTTTATCTATTCAATATTAGACAGATGGCAAAATATGTAGGAAATTAATTTTTTATGGAGAAACCTAACTAATCATCCGCTTTAGAAGCTATCCGATCTCCTGTAGATTTAATGGATAATCTTACTATTTTTTAAATAAAATTATTTTTAAAATATCAATAAAACCAAATTCCATTTTTGCAATAAAAATAAATAATGAAACAAATCAGTTAGAAATCATTGGGTGAAGAGATGAAATTTTTGGGTAGGTTCTCACCTTATAGACCCATATGATCCTATTCACTTCCTTTACACAAAAACTGTACATAAAAAATTCGCATAAAAAATTCAAATAAAAAAAAATCTGCATAAAAAATTTGGATTGATCATCATTTTTTCTTGTATGAATACTATGTTTATATAAATAATAAAATACATAAGAAAATTCAATGAGTGAATAAACAACATAAGAAATTTCATACACTCTGAAAATAAACTGCTTATTAATGGCAAGATCGAATAATCTTGAAGTAATATACGCATATACAATATAGAAATGGTAGAATACTTTTCAGGGAGGATGAATATTTAATTCAACATCTACCTAAGCATTACTTCCATTTGTCTAAAAATTCTAATCAAAATTCTATTAAAATAAGAGGAAGCAAAATGATGCCAAAGTTTATATAACGGATGAGCCTGTGAACGGACAAACCAAGCAAGAGGAGCAACTGATTCTTTTTCTTTTTCGATTTTACATGTTGTATTTTTTATTTCATGTACCAGTACTGGTACGCATACCATAGCTTGAGAACCCCTGTTGTAAATAAAGACATCCTATTCACTTCCTGCACATGAAAACTAGAAAATGCATACAGATGAAACATATTTTATTATTTCATATTTAATGGAAGCACTACAGGTAGATAGTTTTTATAAGGGATTGGTTTTTTGAGACGTTAGGGCCTTAAAGAAATGCTGTGTTGTAGTTTCCCACTTTTGAGTACTGGATACAGACTGAGACTTTAAAAATAAATTCAGATGAATTCAAAAGAAATAGCATTCGATGAAAACTTTATTGAAATATAATAACATGCTGGAAAAGAAATGCTCTGTCTTCTTAAATGAATCCAACTGCCAAAAAATCGTTGCTTAAATTGCTACTTCATTCCGATAAATTAAATTTCTAAAGAACAAAAGCAATAAAATAAATAACTCATAAAACCTTCAACATCACAGACATGAGCCTCTCTGTCTTACTTCCAAACTAACTCTCTGAAAATCTACTAATTCTGATTGGTGCACCTATATTTATCTGCAGTAGTTTAAAAATACTACATATATTTATATATATATAAAACAGGTTACTATAATTGGCCCACCAAACTTGCAAAAATAGGAGGACTATTCAATAATTTCTGGTGCATTAACCTTTATGTGAAACAGTTTCCTGGTGCCAAAAATCTTCTCTGGAAAATTCAAAAGCCTCACACGAAATGCTTGACATGTAAATAGAATTTAACATCTGGCGTCGACATAGCATAGCAGATGATAATTTTATCAAGAGGAAAAAATAAATGATTTATTGATATGTAATAAATCTAAGACGTGGGATATTATATTAACTAAAATAAAAAGAATGATTTTTGAAAATGTAGGTTTTTTAAAACAGAAAAAATTATGGATTAATATAATGTGTAAAATAAGGATTTTAACAGGGTTCGATAAACACAGGAAAAATATAATGAATTCTTAAAGGAATTTAATGAAGAATTATTAAGAATGATTTTAATTAGAGCCTTTTTTTTTTTAATTATGCATATTGGAATAAATATTTTTAAGGTGGGTTCAGAATTTATATTTTTCATATAAAGTTATTTGTCATCTAAAATTTATTTTTGGATAACCTTGATGTTGCTGCTTGTGGTATTTCTTTTTTTAAACTGCAAACAAAAATTCTGAAACTGAGATGTTCAGTGACAAAATAATTTGAGCAGTTTGGTTTGAAATCCAATTACAGATACATGACTAAAAATGCCTTCCCACTCACTTGCTTCAATATTCAGTCAAGTGTCTGTAACTGGATTTCAAACCAAACAGCTCGACCTTTTTCTGACACTGCACATCTCAGTTTCAGAATTTTTGTTTGCAGTTTAAAAAAGAAATACCACACACAGCAATATCAAGGTTATCAAAAAAAATATATATATATATTAGAGTATGCATAAATGAAATTTTACAACAAAATCTTATTGAAAATAATTTGCCTCTGTTGTGTTTTAGACTTTATGTGAGCAGTGATGAATGCTAATAGTTTAGAAATTCTTGGGTACTTTAAATATAGAACACGGGAGAGGTCCTTAAAACAGAACTTATTTGAGACAGTTGAGAAAAGTATATTGCTTTAACCTTAAAACAACAGGAAATAGTTATATGGTTGGGGTCAGATGTATTCCGGATAACTTCTTTTTACGGTTAACTGGTTGTACATTAAAGCAGTATCCATTTGATAAGTTTTATGGAATACAGGAGGTTGTGGTATGACTTCTAATTTTAAATTAATTATTTGATTAGTTGAACAAAGAATCAGATGCAAGTGAGATCAAATGTTAGAGTTTGAAAAATGGCAATTTATGGGAATTCCTTGGGAACAAAAAATTCTTCTGTTTTCGCTGCATAAAAATGAAAACATCTATAATATAACTATATAGGCTTCTATTTCAAATGCTAGATGCTGTTATCAAACAATACAATTGTTTCAAGCCATGTCTATGTCAAACTGGCAATATATGACACTTTTTTTTGTACAAAAATTCTAACATCAACCAATTAGAAATATCATCCTGGATAACTGGTTTTCTGGTTTCTAGATAAATGGTTCCATACTGTAGATTAAATTGTGAATACAGGTTACAATCGGTTAAACAAGTACATTGAATACACCTAAACTCTCTATAAGACTAACATTATCTGCTGTTTAAAACAGATGTTTATTTACCTCAGAGTCTTCAGAGGTTCATTTTCTGAGGGAGCTTGAATGGCAAGAGGAAGCTCACTTTTCTCAAAAGCTGAAAAAGAATGAACAGATACCCATGAGTCTTTTGTAAGATACACCTTTAAAACGATTAAATTCTGCTATATTTTCTTTTGATAGGATAATACAATCTATCCTATCTGATAATAATTATTTAAGCAATCAAAATAATTAGGAGTAAAATTTTACTTGTGGCTGACAAAAAAGTGACAAATAAATAAAACTGAAAATTACTTAAAGGTGACAAAAAATATTTTAGAAGGTGTTAAATTACTTTTAATCCTTTGTAAACACAGCCATTGACTGAGAATATATCGTCGGTAACATGTCAAACTATCCAATGTGAAAACAGCCACTTTTCAGGAGAGCAAAAAAAACAGTTTTAATTGTGGATTCAAAATCAGTGCTAAACAGCAGTAAACAATTATTACATTTTTCAGGTGCTATTTTATATCTTATTTAAGCAGGCTATTGAGATAAATCATTTGAATAATTTTTCTCGCCTAAAAATCACATTGGATAGTTTGAAATGGTATGATTATTTGCACTTTTTCAGCTTCAAACTATCCAATACGCACATTGGATAGTTTGACATGGTAAAAATTTTGTCATTTTCCCAGGTTCGTTGTTTCAAAGTATCGAATATGGGCAATGGATAGTTTGACTTTGTAAATTTCTCAGGTTCACTGCACCATGGTAACGAATATACCACATACGATAGTGTGTCTTGTAAAAATTTTGTTACAGCATATTAAATTTCAAACATTTCGGAATTTTTAATAATTCTATTAACAAATATACAGGGAATTAATAAAGAAAAAGTTTGTTTTTAGACACTACATAATTAAAAAAATTGTAAGAAAAGACAGAAACAATTTTTAAACAAAGATGCGGCCTGTTTTAAACATTTTCCAACAAAGTTGAAAAGTGTGCAATAAATAAATAAAAATGCAATGAATAAATAAAAATCAAATGGATAAATGAAATAAGCGGCAAAAACACAACACAAAAGGCTGGAGATCACAACCATATCAAATTTAATGTAAAAAAAGAACAGGATATGGAACTTTTCTTGAGTGATCCCAACAAAGTAAGTGAAAAGTGCATTCAAATAAATACCTTTGGCTATGGTTGGAAATTCTTGATTGTAGAAGCCTCTGTAGGGGGGAGAAGAGGGAGGCAGGAGGGAGGAGGAAGGGGGCTTCTCCTTTGTGAACGGATGAAATGAGTAGATGTCGTGCTGATTGGGAATGCTTGCATCGCCATACGAACCCTTCAACTGACTCTCTGAAAAACAGATAATAAGTGGTACTATAGAGAAATGCAGACAGTTTTAAATCAGATAATTATTTTCATATTAGATAATTTTATACATTAGAAGTTCCCAATATGCAGATGGGCATTTATTTTTTTTTTTTTATTTGACCCATTTTTTGAAGATTTATTTCCTTTTCAAATTAAAATTTTCAGCATTATGAGAGACTTTTTTTACATATTTTATAAAAGGTTTTTATTTTAAATTGTTTTCAAATGGTCAAAGAATAATATTTTCTTCAAATATAAAAAATATTTACATGCAACTATCACAAAGAGAAAAAAAAATCTTCAAATGAAGATTAAATAATTACACGTTAAAAGTAGGAAATATTGAAAATTAGGTCATGAAGCTAGGTGAATGTTAAAAGAGAAAGAAAATGTTAAAATAATGAATCCATTAAAATATGCTGACCACTGTAATTTTTTTAAAAATACATCATATTTACAATAGCCAAACAATAACATTGCAAACAATTTAAATTTTAAAATAATTTATGTGAGACATTTCACATTTCTATTTGATTTTTTAAACTATTGTTGCCAATTCTAAGGAAGCAGGAAGAATTTTTTTTTTTCAGGCAAAAAAAGTTTCTTCACATGAATGTAAAAGAGAGAAACAAAACTTTTAAATAATAGATAAATTTATTAATGTGCGTTAAAAGCAGCAAGTAAAAGAAATTATGTAATATTTAAAATGACACAATAATATTGCAAAAGAGTTAAAATGAAAAAAAAAAAAAAAAAATATTTAGACAAGACATTTACTTCACATTTTGATATGATCTTTTTAATTATTGTTGGGAATTCTAAAGCGGCACAAATGATATTTTCTTTATATTAAAAAGAGAAATAAAAATTTAGTAAAAATTACATCAGATTTAAATGATACATAAAATACCTTATTTAAAAATATGTGTATATATATTCCAATTCAAAATGTACTAGGAGGCAAAGAGTCTGCGTACTTCACTGTTTAACCCTTTAACGTTTATTGGTTTCGCCAAGAAACCACAAAATTTTAATTCTGATACGCAACACTGACACTGGTATTTTTATCTAAAAATATCCCTTATATTATGTATGTGAAAAATCACGTTTTCTTATTTAGAAATATATTTGTTCTTAATTACCGGTGTCATTCATTTATTTCGACATCTTAGCAATGAAAATGCTATGATCGTTAAAGGGTTAACTGATCTTATTTAATCAAAAATGTAAATAGGCAGTAGATGTTTAATAGCAGCTGATTCGATCTTAAAATTCTCCAACCAAAGGGAAATAAATAAACATATTTATAAGAATAATGCGACTTAAAAAATTGTATTTCAATGTCCTGCGATCTTTTAAAAGCTGATCAAATTAGCTTTTTTTTTTACAGATTGTGGTGTATCCACATATCTTGGAAGGAGCAGGGTCCCCTTGTTTCATTAAAAAACTCTTAAAAAGATTTTTTAGTTATACTCTAAACTATTGGTAAATCTGGGCTCTCCAGATACAATTTGTTAAAGAAAAAAAAAAGATATTTCAAAAGAAAAAAGTGATGACATCGACTCTGAGTGATTTAAGTAGAAATTTATTTTTCACACACAAAAAAGCAAATGATAGTGAAATATGAGAGAAGATATTGCATTTTACCTTTGACATTGAGGTCGCCCGCTCCAAAGACGGGGATGGCCGAAAAATTGGGTTTGATGTTGGGTTCGAGAATTCTGAGCGGTGGCAGACTCGTCAATTTATTCATCAGGTTCTCCACATAGTTCTCGTATCCCTCTTCGATCTTTGACGAGGCCCGCCTGCATTTCT
This sequence comes from Maratus speculifer, assembly GCA_964019185.1. Lineage (NCBI taxonomy): Eukaryota > Metazoa > Arthropoda > Arachnida > Araneae > Salticidae > Maratus > Maratus speculifer. The sequence goes on from OZ025292.1 coordinate 461,123,969, forward strand.
TCTTGGGCATCACGCCTTCCGACTGCTCCACTTTCTTTTTCTTCACCCTCTTGCGCTTCAGAAGTTTCGGCTTTTCCCCTGGTGGGGGAGTGGGCTCCTTCTCCAGCTGAGCCCGACGAATATCTGCGGGACAGAAACAGAATTTTAATGACCACACTCTCTTACAGAACACATGCATGGAAAGAATAAAATTTTTGAATTCATTTTTCGGCCATTATACACTGAAAGCATACACAACTATAGGTGTGCTTTCAACGATAAATTAATGATATTCTAACATTTTTAGAACTTAATAAATTAATTTTAAAAAATTGACCCATTCATGTTCTCTGACACAGCTGCAGACAATGTGTTGACATTTTCCATCTCATACAAAAACAAACTTAAGAGCAAAAAGAAATGATTTTTTTTTTAAAAAATACAATACAATTTCAGCACACTGAAACAGGTATTAAGAAATCACTCTCAATGTGTCAAGGTAGTTTTTTATAACCCATCACCTGATGTTCTTTATATTTGCCACTGCAACAGTAACTGCCTTATAACAGCAGTAAAGTTCATTATGCTATGGCAACTGGTTGCAATAATGAAACTATGCTATTATTTTAATTTAATCATAAAATAAACTATAAAAAAAAATATGCAATGATTTTGTTTTTAAATGCACTTTCCTTTATTTATAAAATGATGTTCTAAATATTTAACATCAAAAGATCAGTGTCATTTGCTATAGTAAAGAAATGTTTAAATGATATTTTAAAAATTTCTAAATGAAAGTTTCTTCATCTCACTTTCTAAATGAAAGTGAACATTTCTTTTAATGAATAAAGAAAAATTATGAAACCCTTTTTAACACTTCCAGAAAATTGCGACAAAACTTCACCCAATATTTTTAGAACTTAATAAATTTTAAAATGTTGACCCCTCCATATTCCCTGACACAGCTGTGGACAATTTGTCGACACCTTTTATTTTTCCAAAAAGGGCATGAAAATTGGGAAAATACCTCATAGTAAAAACAAAATTAAGTGCAAAAAGAAATGATTTTTTTAAGACACAATACAATTCAGCACATTGATACATGCATCAAGAAACTGCAGTCAATGTTTTAAGGCAGTTTTTCATGACCCATCACCTAATGTTCTTTATGTTTACCACTACAACAGTATATGCATTACAACTCATTATGCTGTGACAAACCAAGTTTGTTAAAATATGGCAACTAACAGCAATAATGTAACTATGCTATTATTATTTTTTAAATCATAAAATAAACTATAAAAAATATATGCAATGATTTAAAATATATATATATTCTTTTATTTATAAAATGATGTTATAAATAAGTAGCAGCCTTCGCTCGCTACGCTGGTCAGAACTACACTGCTATTTCACGAACTACAGGATTTAACAGAATTTGCTTAGTACCATTCGATTCAGCATGAAAAAATACACTAAAATATGGTATCAGGTGAAAAATAACTACAAAAGCCGATTTTTAAGGAATTTCGTTCTTTTGTTTACAACCCTTAGGGTTGGAAATTTCTAAAATCCCTTCTTAGCGGCACTTGATGTTATAAAAAGTATTTTTATGCCAATTTTCAAGATTTTTCTTTTGGTAGATTTTTTTCTGCTGTGATTAATATGAAATCCAGACTTTCTTTTATATATATAGATAAGGATTAAAAATTTTAGGTTTTTGCGCCGAAGACATCGCCAAATTAGGAAAATGTGAAGTATCTCACTAAATCTCAGCCATTAACACCCATAATCAAATTCTTTTGAGCAGCCCTGCTCACAGATTTTTTACACAGGCTTTTCTAAAATTTAATTCACCTACATGATACTTTTAAAAATGTATTTTCAGCAATTATTATTCATAGAAGGTAACTTTTTTTTTATGCAGATATCCATATACAAAGATCTTCTGGACAGACAAAACACATTAAGCTAAAATCTAATGTAGCAAGGCATTGCATAGCTAAAATTGCACTTGAAGCTATTAGCATCCTTCTAGGTCAATGGCTGTTTTTGGTAGAGCCCTATTTAAAAATTTATGTACGTTCTACAAAGATACCTCAAATAACAATAAATATAGTTAAGTTCAAACTATCATAACAAATAAAAAACACATATAAACATTGTAAATTCGCCTTTTTTTAAAAAATGTATACACAGCCCAGTAGAATTTAACCTCTTCACTTACTGGGTCCTGCTACTTTGTCTCATCTCAAACACAATTACAATTTCATTACTAGAATGATATGTTTCTAAGTCTAAGATCAAACTAATGTGAATAAAATAAAATTCTTTCTATTAAGCCAATTGAGAGAAGAAGAAATACATATTATTGAATTAATTCTCATTAGCGAAGACGTTAATGTCAAATACACTTTTAGTGATAAATGGTATAGCAATCATAGATGAAACTCTGAGTAAATCACCAAAGAAATGCTATGCTGTGCCTATTCTATTATAAACATCTTATAGTAAACATCAATTTCATAATGTTTGAAACACCTTTCAATTCACAGCAAACTGTTCATTTTTTTCCATAGGAAATCTTTTGCGAGTCTCTGTTAATGAATGATGCACTCCATGCTATACAGGGAGAATCTGATTTATGTTTGAAAAAATACAACTAAAATAATTTTTACCAAATATTTGTGTGTTCTTGTAAATAATTCATGAGAGCTGACAAGTGTTGAATTTAAGGATAACCAAGGGATGAGGGGGATATTCATCAAATCTTCTCCCAGAACAATGAGATGTCCCGCTCTCCCAGAATATTTGAGATTTTATGCTTTTAATGGTTAACTAGTCGTCGGGGGCCACCGTAATACTTACCCATCATATATATGCACATATAATATATGAAAATAATACATTTGAAAACTATTTATAAAATGGATTGCAATTCCAAAACAAAATTTAAACATGTATTTATATTTTTATTGGGCATAGTAATGCTGTATTAATGAGTTGTATGATGAATCTCTTTTGATAAATTATACAACATGCCTAACTACTCAAGTAAGTACTGAATTGCGAAAAAGAAACATCCTTATAACTCCAAAAATAATAATCTTATTAACTAACAGTTTATTGCATCGGATTAAGCGTCTCATTTCCAATTAAAATATATCTTTGAATTGAAATTTGAATGAAATACAGGGTCATGAAAAATCGAAGAAGGTGGAAAACAGGATTACAGATATCTCGGCAACTAATAATTCGATCAACTTCGTTCTTTATGCAAAATTTGTGTTATTTTATTGCCTTTTACGATCACTCCTTAAAATAAAAAAATTCAAAGATTTTTATATACCTTTCATCAGAACGAATTTTTTGAGAGTCCAAAAAAAAAATAGTTCCGGATAATCGAGGCTACTGATACTAAATAGGCTTCATCCCATTCTTACATACTAAGTGCATACAAAATTTCAAGTCTATATCTCAATTCGTTCGGGAGATAGAGTGTTTACAGACAGACTGACAGACAGGCCGACAGACAGACGGACGGCAATTTTTTTTTTCTAAAAATATGTTTTTCGAAATCTCCAGTGTCAAAAACGTGTAAATCCGTCAAAATTTTTTTTTCAATTTTCAAAACGATTGCAAGATTTACCCTATACTACGTATGATGGGTAAGTAAAAGTGCAATTTCCTACTTTGATTTCTATAATGAGTCCTCCTCCCTTTCCCAGAGAAAAGTGTCAATTTAAAACTAGAGATGATTCACAATCCTCGAGTTTGTCCAAGTCAAACCAATACGCATTTTCAAAGCACTTAAAAAGATGCTTCATTTTTTATATTGTGTAATAAATTATTATTGAACGTTTTGCATTGCCTGCTATAAGTTTAAAATTTTTTAACTTCTTGTTTTATACTTGGGCTAAGTTAACTGAGGTTCTATTAGAGAAGGGGAAAAAATGGCCATTCCCTATACAGGACATTTCCAGATTGAATGAATTTATGCAGATTATTTTTGACCCTGTAACATACAAACTATATGAAGTAATTACTATATATACTCATGAAGTCGATTTGCTTCCCCTCCCCTCTCCAATTCTTGAGCAAAATTTTGAAGGGGAAAAAAAATGAATTTTCGAATATAAGTCAAATTACATTTGCTTCTATAATATAAATTTTGTTTTATAAAATAAATGGGTAGGGAAGATAATGATAAATGTTTCTTGACACTTATTTAAAGCCCTTAATATTCACAATAATACCTCAACTTACACCAGACATTTCAAGTTTTAAGACATTTCTCAGATAAATTTTATATTCTTTAAGAAGAAACATTGCTTTAATTGATTCAAACTTCATATTTGTCCCGTGTTATGCAGATGAAAATCCTTTTTTACGAGTTATAAATTAATATCAAAAGGGAAAGGACTAAAAATAGTTACACCACAGTAAATAACAAAAAATTTAAGGACATTTTATTTTTTCAGCTTTTTCCAATTTCTAATCGATAAACTTAATTAAAAAAATTAATTGCTTCCTATTTTTTTAACAACAAAAAAATCTTGCATTTTTGAGTAATTTTATAAGTCATTTTATTCATTTTGAGTCATTTTAGTCATCAAAATTGAGAATTTGTCTTTCATTTTAAACCAGCTGCCTATGGCGACCAGTTTAGTCTCCATTAAAAGTATTCTACGCATTCCATCATGATATTTTTACTCTTAATTTAATTTACTTCTTCAATCATTATCTAAATTGGAAGATTCCAACCAGAGAAATCAAGAACTGTTTGCAATCATGGTAGCATTTCATAATTCATTATTTCACAATTTAATAATGAAAAAGCATGCTTTTTTTTCATTAATTTTGTTTCTGAGTTCATAAATATGACAATAAAAAAAATGTGAATTCAAAATGTCAATTTAAATTCAGTGGGTGTTATCTCAAAATATACATACTTTTTTAAAAGTGTAAATTAGAAACAATGCTTTTATGCTGCAATAAATTATTTTGATTTAGGTTATTATTAATACTATTAATTATTTATGTATGTGATTGTGCATATGAAAAAAATAAAAAGGTTGCGAGAAAATATTTTGTCAAATTTCTTTTCTCGCCAAGCACTCACTTTCTTTTGCCAATTACCTATGCTACATTTAGTATTGTATTTTAAATGAGATGAATGAATCTGATATAAATCTGTGTTATAAATAAAAGTTATGTATTTTAAATGAAATAAGTTATAGTTTTATGTTTCAAATGAAACTGGCATATGGCATAAAATTTGGCAAACCTGCACTCGGCTAGCATAAAAGCCCCAAATGGCAATCATGCATATAAAAATGTGAAGTGGGTAGACCTGGAAGGGTTGATGACACTGGGCTTTTATAATATAGATTGGCGACTTATCACCTGCGCTGGCTGACTTGAAGTTGGCTGCTTAGCATATAAAGAGTGAAGTGGGTAAGCCCGGAAGTGTGTTGACAGTCACATGACATAGGCTTTTATTATATAGAGGATTGATGTCAGTTTAAGCATATATTTTCGTGTATTTATTTCACTAGCTTTCAGATTTGAAAAGTTATTTTTCGTCTCACAGCTGTGCTGTTGTTTAGTGCTACAGAATGGGAGAGAGTCTGAACCAGTTGTATCAAGTTCTTTTGCAAAAGCTGGTTTTTCAGAGAATGAAAGTAATGAGAGAAAGAGAGAAATGTAATTTAACAAATTACAACGACTATTTGGAAAGTAATATTTTCAAAGACTGTTATTTTAAACTTATAAATGATTTCTATATTTAAGATAAAACAATAATAACAACATTTTTACAAAGATCAAAGAACGTAACTTCCATAACAACACAGTCCTATTAATATGCCTGGACATTTAGAGTCACGTTAATATCCACCATAAACAAATATTAAATGAAATGTGAGTTTTACAATTTTTGGTAAAGTAAACTTTTAAAGTTCTAAGCATTACACATTTTCAATTTTGACACCTTACTTTTAAATGCAACTTGTTTGAAATCTGTATGTAAATTTGTTTTTGTAGTTTTTACTACTTTCTTTGTCATTGTGGCAACAGAAGTATTCCACTTTTGGACATTAAACATGGATCCATCAGAAAACGAATAAAATAAAATAACTTTATTGTGGAATTCAACCCATAAAGAGATTCAGATATACTTCAGATTTCCCAATTCTCAATTGAGAACAACAACTATTTTCCCAAATAGTTAATAAAGAGTCGAATGAAATAGGTGAGTTGTTTTCTTGTTTAGATAGCGATCTTAAGGATTACCTACTTTGTAATTCAAATATTCAGTCATCACAGATTTTTTACTTTAAATGACTTAGAATCAGGTCATTATGAAAATGATCATGAGGAAGATGGAATTCCTTCCGAGACAGAAGTCATTCAAGTTTTAAAAACAGTGAAGGGCAAAAGAAAACTTTTATACATAGAGAATATGATTTGTAATGTAGCTGGCTGAAGACAGGTGAAAAATGTAAAAGAAACTATTTCTTTAAAGCATGATTTAGAAAATGGATGCATAAACAACTAAATGAAAACGTTACCAAAATGAATCTTTTATTTTATAGTCAGTGTTTTGTTTTTATACCAATGTTGTCGTTTTTCCAAGGGTTCTTAGAATAGCATTCTATCGGGGCTTTCACTGTACATGCAAAATAAATGAATGTCAATGGATTAAAAATAAATAAATAGAAAATCCTGGAAAAGTATTCAGGGTGTCACCCTTTAACCTCTTGAGGTCTGAAATTAAAACTACTGATGCACATTCACTGCTTTTATACAAACAAAATGACAGAAAGAGCCCTCTGAAATGGACAGGAATCCAAAAATTATGCGCCCCCACTTAAACTGTCATTTTAATGATCCACAATTTAAATTAAAGCAATAACAAATGTATGGACGTAATAGAAAACACAAACACCTCATTTTTAATTGTAAATAAGGATGAAAATTACTTACTTTCTGGCCCAATAATCCTCGAAGTCAATTTGCAAGCTAAGATGAAAATAAGATTATGAGGAAATAAGGCATCAGTGCTGTCATTTATTGGTTTCGTTTCAAAGCAAACAAACATTCAGCTACATACAACAGTTTGGCACAGATGTCATATATGCACCACATTCGCAAGTGTTTGTTTCCCCTAACAATTTTGTATGGCCCACCTGTGCCAAGGAGAGGGTCAATTTCATAAGTTTATAACAATTGTTAGGGAAATAAGGTAGGAAAATTTAAAGATTTCAGTGAAATGTGCTGATTAAGTGATACAACTGCATGCATTGAATATGGCTATGAGTATTAATATTTACAATTTATTGTGAAAATTACATTTACTGTTTTGTTCCTTGCAAAGTTTATTATTTATAACTGTTTATTTATTGATTCCTTTTTCATTAAATTCATGTTTATTTACTGTTTTTTTTTTCTAATTTTAATTCTTCAAATTATTTTTATTGTTTACTAAATCAATAATTACTTGTATCAAAGTAACATTTATTTATTTTTATTTCCTTTTTTTAAAATACTAGAATCTCTGTTCACTTTTTCACGTTGTTTTATTTCTATATTGCAATAAACAATCATGTGCTGTTATTGCATGCAATTTGTAACTGATATTCGAAAACAAAATTTTCGCCAGACTGGCGGGGGGAAAAAAACATGTGCAAATGTGATGTGTATATGATATCTGTGCCTACAGTTTTTATGAGGAAAAAATAATAGAGGTCCACACAGATGTGTACCTCCAGACTTGAAGAATGGATCCAAAAGAAGGAGGAGGAGAAAAGGCATCTCACCTAAGTAGGTAGGTTTTTTGGCAAGCTTGGACTTGGATTCCAGATCATTCACATCAAAGGGCAGCTCTATTTTGTCCAAATCATCACCCTCTTCTTTTCTCAGACCCTGAAAAAGCATTCACCCCATCACATTCTTATGTTCATGAAAATCTCTATTCAGGATTCATACAAGAGTTGGGAAGAAAAAATCCAAGGAGTCAAACAAATTTTAAGGACTTGCCACTTTTCTTGCTTTTTATGGGGCATGCACTTGCACAGCCCCAATTTTTAATGTCCCATTTGGAGAGAAGAACATTTCAAACAAATTTTTCTCGATTAGAATCTAATTATATTGGTGCCGAAATTCACAACCTTGGTGATTTGGTAAGTTTAAATAAAAAATACACAATCAACTTTCCTATGCAGTGACCAATGGTCATATACATAGAGATCAGTCAAACTCGAAACACTTATTATGTATATCGCATACATCTTTAAAAAAATTTTCAAAGGTTAAAAAAAAAAAATGCTAATGCAATATACATGAAAAAATATAACAACTTCTGAATTTATTCTTTTAGAGCAGCAATAAGGTAAAGTGACCTACAGCTGACATCTAACAAACATTTAAAGCATTACCAATTTTCTAAAATAATTTAGAATGAGTTTTTCTTTCTTCTTAAATCAAAGATATCTTGGATTTGGAAAATTGATAATACTTTAAATATTGTTTTTACTTAAAGATTTACTGTGCAATTTACAATCATATTTTTTTTTCTTTTTTTTTTTGAGCAATATTGCTTGCGTCTAAAATCACAATATAATTTAAGGAATTTCTAAGGAGTACTTTATTTATCTAAGTAGTTCTAAGTACTACTTGGGAATGTTTTCATTTCTAAGTAGTTTCTAAGGAGTCTGTATGAACCCTGTCTGTATTATAATAATGCAAATCATGTAACAGACACTATGTGCCACTGGTATAGTTTTAAAGTTGAATTTTGAGAGAGGTTGTTTAAAATATTATTTAACTTGTGAGAGACAGTTATATTCCAATAAATTTATTTTTTGAGGCTGAAGTTATCAGATATGTTATGCTGAAATTTGAATGGCGTCCCACTGTTTCATTCATTGAGGTAAATACAACATATTCATTCACTAGTAAACAACAAAATATTAAACCGTGGAGATGATCCTATGCAAAGCAAGCTTTTGTGCAATGAAAATTCGATGCTGCGTGGCATCTAAGAACAATTCACACCCATCAAAGTTTAGTATAAAATGTGTTAGGTAAAATGCTACACAACTCAACATACATTATGATGTCAATAACAATTTTGATAAAGTTTTGCATCTTACTGTCGTTTTTAGAATACCATTTTTTTTTTTTCAAGAAGATTAAGAAGTTTTAAACATAAAAATACAAAATTTACAATATGTTTTTATGTGTTTACTGCTGTTTTTTTTTTTCCTATTTCAAATGGTTCATCTGACACAAATGAAGGAAAACAGCCAAAAAAGCTGATCTTGCACTTTCTTTTTTTTTCTGCTTGCAGGCTAAGCTGAAAGCAGGCAGATGGGCAATTTTGCTGATTTGGGAAAGAAAGAATGCTCTTTGCAATGATCTTTTCATTAATATCTTGGCTAATTATATTTAAAAAACTGAGTCTTAAGTGCACCAGAAGCTGTCTTTATGATCCTCATACAAATTTAGATCTCTATAATAAGTGGTAGATTTCGCTTGGTGTTACAAAAGCCCTACCTTGGTGTTTGAAAGGAAACTGCAGAGAGCAGTGACAGAGAAAGGCTATTGCTGAGATTATGAACCCCCAAAATAAATGAATAAAATTAGATCAATAAATAGCCCCAGAAATGGAATGAGCTAGAAAATAAACTTATATGTGTAGTGTGTTGTAATTAAAGGTATCAAAAATAAATACATATATATTTATTAAAAAATAAACAACCTAACATAATTTCAAAGAGATTCAGAACTTATCAATGACGAATTAAAAATAGTATCATTTGTGTATTTCGTAAATTAAACATATCTATTATGATATGGGAAATAGATGACAATAAATTTTGTATTCATCATAAAAGTGCAACAGCTATTGGCACAAGATGTGAATATTTAAAAAACTAGTTATAGTATGAATGCACCTCATGGGTCATGTTTGACACTGAATTTCCAACTTGTTTTAAGTCAACCATTCCTTGCTATCCCTATCTTAAATTACCAACTATCACATCATGAAAGTAATGAGACATCATTCAATGTGTTTATGACTTCTTTTATATATTTTTTCAAAGCGTCAATTTTGAAGTGGCTCAGTAATGGTTTGGGCTACATTGGCTGCCAGTGGAACCAGAAATGTAGTGGAAGGTGTATGGAGGTACAGTAGAGGAACTATTATCCGGAATCGTCGGGACCGAGGGCTTTCCGGATTTTGGAATTTTCTGGATTTTGGGTCCGTCCGAAATTTGACACTCCCCCCTCCCCCCCCCCAAAAAAAAACACGGAATATAGCACTGTTATCTAGAATATGAATGAAAAGTGTGTTGTATGAGAAGTCTGTGGAAAAAACACTAAGCTACAATTTTGACTCTTGTACTATAGTAGAAAGTCTCAAATCCAGACATCCAAAATTCAGAGCTCTTCAAAATCCGGACGTTCTGCTAACTGGCTTTATATATAAATAACCGTAAAATACGGTTAATCCACCCCCCAAAGGTGATGAAAAATCTCAAAACAATAGGAGGGGGGCGCTTACACGGGATTTTTCCGCGATCGTTTCACAAAATTTGCAATTTTTGCGAGATAACTGCAGGATTTTTTCGCGATATTTGACGAGATCTGCAGGGTTTTATCGCGATATTTGACGAAATTTGCAGGTTTTATTGCGATATTTGATGAATTTGCAGAGTTTTTTCGCTATACTTGAAAAAATTTGCGTTTTTTATGGGCATGAATCATGATGAAATGAATGAATCATGAATCTTTGACTGACTTATGAATTTTGATACTTGAAGCAATACTTAAAAAAAATTGCGGGTTTTTTTTAAAACTACAATTCTGTCAAAAAAAGCAGAAAAAAGGTGAATTTTGTAAATAAAAGCATGAAATCTTAAAAAATCTTGAAAAAACGCCCATTTGATCAAAGATTCATGATTCATTCATTTCGTCATGATTCACCTCGTTCTCAATCGTTTTCATTTACGGATTTTGGGTCATTCCGGATAATAGGTCCTCTACTGTATACCCTATGAGTTTTTTTAAAGGAGATCCATATACCCTCTGTTTCTCGAGGAAGCCATAGTATACACACTCTAGGGTATAGCCCTAGGGTAGTACTTTTTGCTTAGAGCAAAGGTATACCTAGAGTATACCTTCTGTTATTTTTACGACTACATCCCTGAGTGGCACCACTCCAATTGTTTTCATACATAACACAATACACAATGAATTTAGTTATGTATGAAGATATGTTCAGAGATAATTTATTACCCATTGCTTCTCTTATAACTTCAGGAGATTGGACAATGCACATGTTCATGTTTTGAAGTCAACTAAATTTTGGCTGGAAGCTAACCAGGTGAAAGGGTCGTCTCGTAGCCCCGATCTGAATGTAACAGAAAATCTTTGGAAAACTTTAGCCTGAAATGTTTACAAAAATGGACGACAATTCAAGATAAGATTGGATGAATGCTATTCAAAATTGCTGGAATAATAGGGATGCAACTACTTTGTGTAGTCTGACAGATTCAATGAACAACAGACTAGTCAAAGTTATAAAAAAAAAAGGAGCCTAAGGTTAATTATTGATGAAATACATGCATCAACTTTATATTAGTTTCTATCTTTCCTTGTAGAGAAAATTTTCGCAATTCGATTAATCTTTTATGAATGTAGTTACGACGTTAGTGTAGAGAGTGTGTGTGTGTTATGACTTACGATGAAAGGGTCTGGCTTCCTGGGGGTGTCGGCCGATGGACAGTTCTGGAGCAGCTGTTTCAGCAGGACATTCTGTTCCCCCTGCTCCGCTTCCGAGGGAGGTGGTTTGTTGATGTTAACGAGCTCTTCATCCGACGAACCTCAAAAAGAGAAAAAACACATCGCTCATTTAGACTGGAAACTTAACAGAATTTATTTTATCTTGAGCATAAAACAAGTGGCTAAGTGTGACCACAGATTGCACAGAGGGTTTCATTTAATATTTCTTTCAAAACAACTCATCATTTAATTAATAAATCCAAACTGTTAATTTACAATTGTTAAATTCTTACATACATTGTAGTGCCAACGAATTCAAATTTAAAATAATTATGAAAGGAAGTTATTTGTTTTATCAAATTAAAAATGTTCAAATCAAATTATCTATATCTATAATAAACGCCAATCAATCTGCACATAATGCATAAGCCACTTTTACGAAAGGCAACACTGAAATTTGAAATGAAATTTTGGTTTCCCATTTTTTGGTACTACAAATTTTTAAACTTCTAAACATCGCACATTTTTAATTTTTACATCGTCATATAAAGAAAAATATGCACTTTTAAATGCAATATGTCTAAAAACTGCACCTTAATTTTTTTTTTTTTTTTTTGAGATATTAATTTTTTTCTAGCTTTTAATAAAATTTTTATAATTGTGGCAACAGAAGTTACAGCATTTCTATTATAAGTAAAAGAAAAGGAAAAATAATTTTTATATCTATTTCAATTTGCATGCAACAAGTAGAAGTTTTTTTTATGAACTGATGACAATAAAAAATACAGAGTTTCCCCCAGAGGGTTTAAGGGGGTGCTCTGCCCCTCCTGCCCTTTAGTTTAAAAACTAGCGCCCCTCTTGCCCCTCATCCAAAAACTAGTGCCCCTCTTGTCATTCATTAAAAAAAAAAGCGCCCTTCTTGCCCCACATTTGAAAAAACGCAGCCCTCCAGCGATGATCCGAATGCGCCATAGCATGTAAATTACGCAAAAAATTGGTGACGGAACGCAAAAAATACCCTCATACGTGTCCTGTGGGATGGATAATTTCGTCAAAAAATCGCGAAATAAGAATAATTTCCGGCAAGATTCGCAAAAAATGGTTAATTTCGTCACATTTCACAAAACGGCAGATTTCCTCAAAAGATCGTAAAAAAACGACAAATTTCTTCCAAAAATCGCGATAAAACGGAAAATTCTGTGAAAAGTTCAGTTTTTACGCGATATTTGTCGTTTTTTGGCAATTTTTTAACAAAATATGTCGTTTTTGCGATCTTTTAATAAAATTTACTGTTTTTTCGCGATTTTTTTTGCAAAATATGCTGTTATTTGCGATCTTTTAACAAAATCTGCTATTTTTTGCGATCATTTAACAAAATTGCCATTTTTGCGTGATCTTTTAACAATATTCCCCGTTTTTTCGCGATCTTTTAACAAAATTTACCTTTTTCTTCTTTTTTTCAATTTTTTGATGAAATTTCTGTTTTTTTTCACGACTTTTTGAACTGCTAGATTCTAGATTCAACTCTATAAACGTGCCCTTAAAAATGAAAAAGTGCCCTGAAAAATGTAAAAAGTGCCCTTTTCAGAACAGTAGCGCCCTGCCCTTTTTTAAAGCTGGGGGACACTCTGAAAAAAAAAAAAATATATATATATTTTAATTAAAATAATAAATAGTCTTTTTCAAAATTTTATGGTTTGTGGTGTGACAAGAGGTATCCAGCTGTAAGTACACAAAATTTGAACTCTCTGTCTTGTATAAGTCTTGAGTGTGGATCCTGTGACAGACAGACAGACAGAGGACAGAGATGAGCAGAGTTTCATCAGATTAATGAAACTAAAGAAAAGAAAAATGCTATTTAATCTGAGGGATAAAATGAAATAAAGAACAATAATAAAATGATGATGATTCATCAAGGGGAAAAAAAAAAAAAAAATCACAGCTGTGTTCAAATTAAAAGTAGGCATAAATGCATACGATTGTGAGTAAGACAATCTTAAAATGACACTTTTTTTAAACAGCTCATTTAACTTTTACTTTGTTAGCAACCCTTTGACGCCTATTTCTACTTTTCTCTTTAAATGAATTTGAATGTGAAGGAATGTTAGAATGTGAAGTTTTATTCACCTTTATTATAGATTTACATTCTCTAGAAGGGATCATGATGCAGGAAATGAGTTTAAGAATGAAAATTCATTCTGAAGAGAAGAGAAGAAAAATAAGAATGAAAAATCATTAGACATGAATTATTTTGATTTTCTTTCATTTTTCTGACTGTGACAAGCATTAAAAATAAAAAAAAAGAAGAAAAACTAAAACAGCAAAAGTCTTTACAAATTAAAGAGTTTCTTAAAAATGAAACTTATTTACAGGAAGAGAATGTGTGAAACTCAAAAGTCACTGGCTATATATATATATATATATATATATATATATATATAAATACTTTTATAAATACAACCAAAGTAATTCAGACAATACCATTCAATAAACCAATGAAACCAGTATTTTTATAATCATATTATTGAAAACAATTGAAGTTCGAAGTGAAATATCCTATAAATATACCAACTAAATTCCAATTTTGGTAAAATTCGAAGTTATAACAATGGTAGATGTCAGCCATTTTTCCTTCCTTAACACTCTAAAATACATAATTCTAGTTATATATATCGTAATATTGTAAAATGGCATGGCTTACTATCTTATATTTTGTTCCAACTTCCATTTTTCTTCTTTGCCGGCATTTTCCAATCTTCCGATCTTTTGTTTACATGTTCAAATCAATCGCTTATCTTTTGTTTTTCTGATCGTCGCTGATGGGTGTGTTCATCCTGGTTTTATCGTTCCGTTCGATCGCAATCCGCAAGCATCGCGGATCGCAACTCGTAAGTGGCTGTCTTGCATTTCTTCCATCGCAAGTCAGGAGCTCGCTTGCTCAACTCGGAGGGGCGTATCCAGTTTCGAATTGCCGCTGCTATTTAAACCGGCTGAGAGATGTTGTGCTGGGGATTTTGAAGCGATGTTATGTTTCAAGATAGTTGATGTTAAAGTCAATATGATATAGTTTCAGAAATGTATTTTAAATTCATCCAGTTTTAAAGTTTTAAAGTTAACATCTAGTTGTTTAATTACGCCAAATCCGTTGCTGGACATTTAATTGTGAAAATGGTTATTCAACTTCGCCCGTTTGTCATTTTACCAGCAGTCATAATCCATTTGTGTTTTTAATTAAGTTTTCATATTCATTTGTGGACATTATTATCTTCAGTTAAAACTCTACATGTTTTCAAGACTTTTCATCGAAACAGTTGGTGTGCCGTATCATTGGAATTTCTCCAGTACGTCGATAGCTCTTATCCATAAGTGAGTCCGTTTTGTTTTCAGTGCTATCCTAATATTGTTATATGCCATGCCATGCCATTTAATAAGTAATATTATTTCATTATATAAAATGGTTTTAATTTAAATACGGAATTGAACTTATTTTCTGTTTACATTTTACCAGTTATATTTTTCATCTAAGTTTATACATATTTTTTTTTAAACTTGAATATTATTTCATGACATAGAATAACTTTAATATAAATCTGGAACTGAGCTTGTTTCTGTTTATGTTATGCCTGTTATATTTTTCACCTGGATTTATACATGTTTTTATTTTAACTTGCATTTATATTTTCGTTAATAAACGTTAGTATTATTTCACTGAAAAACAGTTTCTTTAATGAATGTCTTAAACTACACTGTCACAATGTCACCAATACTTACTCTCTTAGGTCACCGAAGTTGCACTATTATAAACTGCTAAATTTTATTTTGTTTTAGACGGTTCTTGTTATAGAACCGATCACGGGTTATGGGCCCAGAGCGAATACGCTTTTAAACCCTTTACGGCGGCCATAACCTAATTGGTGACATTTCAAAAAAATTTGACAGTTGTTTGTAGTATGCGGCCATTGGACCTCCGAGTCATTTTAGAGGGGGGGGGCCGCAATATAAATTTTTTTTTGAAGGTTAAATGAATTTTTTTTTTTCCTATTGATATGAAATACAAAAAGGTTTTTTTTGGATAACTTATAATAGAAATTTTGTTTATGTACTATCTGACCACTAAGTACGTTATTTAAAAAAAAAAAAAAAAAATTTTTTTTTTTTCCTGTCAAATCTTCTGTTTAAGGCATGGCCATGGCTAACATACAGGTGTGCATAACAAAACTGAATTCTCACAATTATGGAACTTGGGCAGCTGACGTTAAGTATCTACTATTAGATAAAAATGCGTGGAGCATAGTTAATGGCACTGAAAAGGCTCCTGATGAAAATGACTCTGTAGCGACAAAAGAATATCAATCCAGAGTCAGGTCTGCCCTATCAATTGTGTATTTAAATGTTGAAAATGAATTCCGGAGAATCATAGAAAATATCGACGACCCTCATGAAGCCTGGACTAAACTTAAACTGCATTTTCAGCCTGATAACCGGGCACGCCACATGCAGCTCTTTGGCGAAATACTTTCCTGTAAAATACAACCTGAAGAGCCCGTTGATATGTTTGCAGCTCGCCTCCAAAGACTTGCTGACCAACTTGCTGCGATAAATGAGCCAATCAAAGAAACTTACCTTACATTTCAATTGCTTAGATGGCTCCCGAAGAAGTTCGACAACATGGTGCAAGGGATTCTGCGATGGCCAGACCAACAGTTCACGTTTAAAGATGTTCTTACAGAGTTAGTCGCAGAGGAGTCCCGTATCAAACTACGAGAGGACGACAGAATAGATGCCGTGCAGTCTCATTTCTCTAGAGCCCGTTCCTCAAAGAAGTGTTCCTTTAAGCCTAAGTTCAGAGGTCGGTGTCACAAATGTGGACGCAGAGGACATTTACAGAGCCAGTGTAGAGTACCTGATGTCACCCGCCAGGAATCCTGTCTTAGCTCTAGTTCCAGAAGTTCCATGATGCCTAGAGACTCCTCCAATTCCGGTTCCGTGGTGTACAGAGACTCTTCCAGTTCTAGAAATTCTTCTTTGTCCAGAGGTTCCTCTTTTTCCAGAAATTCATCGAAAGACTCTTCTGTATCCAGTCCTGTCCGTGCTCAATCTGATGGTCATAGATCCAGAAAAGATGTGCCTCGCAACCGACGTCAACGTAAGCCAACAAGCCAGGTAAATTACCTCATACAATCTAATCTGAGTAACATAAAATGTGGTGGAGACGCCTGGGTCTTTGACACAGGTGCCTCCCACCATTTCTGTAAAGATAAAAGTTTATATGTTAAGTTCAAACCATTAAAAAATGAGGAATTGGCTGTTGCTGTTGACGGTGCTACTTTCCCTATCGAAGGCACCGGTTTAGTGGATTTAAAAATAAATGGGGAAATGGTTCGCTTCGGCGACGTCATGTATTGCCCTAGTCTAAGACATAATTTAATTTCAGGTCCCAGACTTGATAAAATGGGTGCCAGGTTCAAAGGAGGTGAGGGAAGGGTCAAGGCATATCGGGATTCTGGCACACTTTTTCGTGCTTTTCTTAAAGATGGCATTTACTGCCTCTATCCAGATCCTAACCATAAAAATAGAAATAAAGACCCTAAAACTAACCGTAATCAAAATCCTAAAAAGGTACGTTTCCAAGCCTCAACCGTTCAAAAAGATGATTTTAAACTCTGGCATAGACGCCTTGGGCACATCAGTTCCACATTAATTGAACATACTCTAAAATGTAATGGCGTTAGGGGCTTACCACCCATTAAATGTAAAGACTTTGAATGTGAAACATGTAAAATTAATAAACACAGACGAACATCATTCCGCCCAATAAACCAAATAAGATCTAAACGACCTCTAGAACTGCTACACACTGACCTGTGGGGTCCGACACAAATAACAGGGCGAAACGGGGAGAAGTATTTCCTAACTATAACAGACGACTTCTCTCGCAAAGTGTCGGTATACCCCTTATGCAGTAAAACACAGGTGTTTAAAGTATTTTCTAACCACGTAAAAAGAGCAGAAAGGTTTTTGGGCACCAAAGTAAAAGAAGTTCGTAGCGACAATGGGCGGGAATTCGATAATGAAGCATTCACCAAATTCTTTGAGGACAATGGCATACGACACGAATTTACCAATGCATATTCTCCGGAGCAAAATGGAGTTTCAGAACGTTTAAATCAAACAATAATGGACGGGGCTCGCTCAATACTCAATGAAAGTAAACTCAGTCTCAAATTCTGGCCAGAAGCTGTCTTATACATCGCATACACTCTTAACCGAATATGTCACAAAACTAAAAAAAAAACTCCTTTCGAATATTATTGTGGTAATAAACCATCCATAAGACATTTACGACCTTTTGGTACGGTGGCATATGTGGGGGTACCTAAACAACTAAGAAACTCCAAATTCGATCCGAAAGCTAAAAAGGGTGTTTTAGTGGGTTACGCAATGTCTACAAAAGGCTACAGGGTATGGATTCCCGAAACCAATAAAATAATAGAGACAATAAATGTTAGGTTTGGTGACGAATCTGTATCCAGAAGTATCCACAAACACAGTGAACAAGGTCCAAGCTATTCAATAGGCACAAACCCATTTACAACTTCGGAGCAGCGCAACGGAAGCGATCTGGGACCCTCTTACATCCTAAGTTCCGAACCACCTGAAATAGACCCTTTGACTGACCTTCAACCTGACAGATTTATTTCAGAAGCACCACCCACTCAAAGTATTAGACCGAGTACCTCTAAATCTTCCGACTCTGCCTCCTCACACCCATCTGAGGGTGACAGTGACGAGGATGGCGAGGATTTTACTAGAACTCTCAGGGAAGCTGTCTGGTTCCGTAAGCCTGTACCCAGGCCTGACAAATCGAGAACCGACGTCTACTATTACGAGTTGGGTGAAACACAACGTCTAAGATCACTGAAGGAAGTAAGAGATTACTGTCAATCTAATGGTATCAAATTTAATCCGTCACTGTTCAGTTTTAAAGGAAGCAATAAGTACCAAGGCATTGTAAAGTCCGCTCCTAGTGCTAGCTCAAGTCCTAGTTACACACCTCCACACACCTCTTTCTCTGAAACTCATAAAACCAATACCTGACTAGAAGACTCCATACCTAACACATATAAACAGGCATTAAAATCCCCTCAGTGGGAACTCTGGAGACAGGCTATGCAGGAAGAGATGGATGTTATAAATAAAAGACAAGTATGGGTATTAACATCTCTGCCACCCAACACCGAACCGCTAGGCTGCAGATGGGTATTCACCATCAAACGAGACGACAAGGGACGGGTTGCAAGATATAAAGCGAGACTTGTAGCACAAGGCTATAAACAAGTCAGGGGTGAAACGTACGATGAGACGTTTTCGCCCGTAGTCAATTTCAGTCTAATTCGCTTTTTCTTTGCAGCCCTTGTCTCATGTCTCGGATGGATCCACACTCAGTGTGATGTAAAAGGAGCCTATCTGTACGCTCCTCTTTCTGATAACATCTACATGAAACAACCATCAGGGTTCGAGGCAAAAGGTAAAGAACATTTAGTCTGCAAACTCCAGAGGGCCCTTTATGGCCTCCACCAGAGTGGACGAGTATGGTTTTATGAATTACATAAGATTTTAATTTCTCTTGGTTTTAAAAAGTTAGAGTGGTGTAATTGCGTCTATACGTTTTCTAATTATGTTGTTTTGTTACTATATGTGGATGACTTTGTAATATTAAGTAACCATCAGAAACATATTAATGAAATTTTAACCCTTTTAACAAAACATTTTGACATAAAAATCCTGGGGAAAACACGCAAACTACTTGGTGTTGAATTTGAGGAGGATGGGAATGGCACTGTTTCAATTCATCAAATGCAATATATTGATGATATTTGTACAAGATTTAAAGAATTCAACTTTCCCATTACATCACTCCCTATAACTAAAGGTACTGTATACTCCAAGTCACAATGTCCTCAAACCGAAGCAGAAACCCAGGAAATGTTACAATATCCATACAGAAGTGTTTTGGGCTGCCTTTCATTTTTAACAAGCAGGACACGTCCTGATATTTCGTACGCTGTAAATATCTTCAGCCAATTCCAGAGCAATCCTGGGATTGTTCACTGGAATGGTCTCCTGAAGCTTTTAGGGTATGTCCAAAGCACAAAACACTATAAACTGAGGTTACCTTGTCACCACATAAACCTAATAACTTACACCGACGCGGATTTCGCCGCTAATAGGGATGACAGGACATCAATGGGGGGACAACTACTAATGTTAGACAAAGCTCCTATCATGTGGAGAGCCTTTAAACAAAAATCTGTCTGTTTGTCTACTATGGAATCAGAATTTGTGGCTTTAACAGAAGCAACTAAAGAGCTTCTATGGTTCAGTAGGATCATAACTGAATGTTATGACAAACATATTTTTACAGGTCCACAAGTTAAACCAACACTTTTAGTAGACAACATGGCCTCCATTGATTTTCTTAAGTCTCCCATTGAAAATTACAGAACGAAACACATTGACGTAAAATTATTTTTTGTTAGAGACCTTTTAAACCAAGAGATTTTTAAAGTTAAACACGTAGCCAGTAAATCTAATCTCTCAGACATTTTCACTAAACCTTTAACAAAGTTTGATCTTAAAAAATTTATTGATGTAATTTTTAGTTATAAGTAATTTATAAATATACATAATATTTAAGTGCTATGAAAAAAAAAAACTCCTCCTCCTTTGAACTTGTGTCAAGCATTAAGATGCTTGTTTAACTTTTCATGTTAAACCTTGAAGTTTAGCATTTTTTTTAAAAACTGAAATTTTTGTATATTTCAGTACTTTTCTTTTAAAAAAATGTTTGAATATGAGATTATACTCTTGTTATTTCATATTTGTTTCGTATGCATACGTTTCATAATATCATTTCATAGGTTTTGATATACCCTCATTTCCAACATCGCGGACAATTTAACTCCCGCTGGAATGTGGTCAGACCTCAGGATCGTTCATCCTCCGGGATCCGAGCAGCCTCGAAAAACGCCTCGTGAGGTGCCCTTGTAAATAGCCAGAGTGGTCTGCAGGGGGTAGCGGCGTTCTTGAGTGTTCTGATCACAGGAAGGCCTGTCGCGGGCATCGTTCTTTTTAAGTCTGTAAGTCCCTGTTTTTGTATAATGGAAATGTCACATAGGTCCCGTCCGTGGTGTTGAAAATCGAGTTGTATTTTTTATTGCATATGTAAATATGAAAATTTTTCTTCTCATTTTAAGAGTATATATAACAAGTTTTTTTTCCATATTTAAATTGGCCAAATCATTTGCAAATGTATATCGTTTCAAAAGCTTAAGCATATTTTTTTTTGTGTTGTCTTTCACGTGAGCGCTCACAGTCATTTAACTCTGTCACTATCATAATCATAATTCATAATCGTTATCATGATCATGATCGTTATTGTTCTCATTATTGAAATTTTCTCATTTGCATAACATGTATCTTTTATTGTCAAAGTATTTTTCATATTGTAATTCATGTATATTTATTCTTCATATTATCCTGAATTTGCGTTTATATGATAATCATTCTCTTCCAGAATAAATATGCAAATGTATGATTGTTTAAAGTTCATTTGAATATTGTACAAGTCAAAATCAAGAAAAAGATCATCATATTAAATTGTTATGTAAAGGTAACTCGTAGTCACTTGCACGTGACGAGGTAATTGTAATTATCTTTCATGGTTTTTTTCAGGAAAACGTTATCTTTATAGACTTTTGCTATTGAACTTTATTCGACGTGGAAAAAAAAAACTTTTCGTTAGAGTTACAATTGTAACTGAACTTTCATGAAATGAAAAAGTTGTTAATCTAGTTGTTATATAATTGTTAAAATTGTTGTTATTGTTGAATATTGTTATTAACATTATTGAAAATTGATGTTTTTGATTAACCCTGTTGAAGTTATTGAATTTGTTGCGTTTATACTTGTTAATGTTAAATTTCTGTTTTACTGATAACTATCGAAGTGTGATAGTTGATATTCTAATGTTTTACATTATTCTATATATATATATATAATTTACAATATCTGTTAATTATCCATTTTATTTTTAAGTACGAGTGTTAAGGGGGGGGGCGATTGTCAGCCATTTTTCCTTCCTTAACACTCTAAAATACATAATTCTAGTTATATATATCGTAATATTGTAAAATGGCATGGCTTACTATCTTATATTTTGTTCCAACTTCCATTTTTCTTCTTTGCCGGCATTTTCCAATCTTCCGATCTTTTGTTTACATGTTCAAATCAATCGCTTATCTTTTGTTTTTCTGATCGTCGCTGATGGGTGTGTTCATCCTGGTTTTATCGTTCCGTTCGATCGCAATCCGCAAGCATCGCGGATCGCAACTCGTAAGTGGCTGTCTTGCATTTCTTCCATCGCAAGTCAGGAGCTCGCTTGCTCAACTCGGAGGGGCGTATCCAGTTTCGAATTGCCGCTGCTATTTAAACCGGCTGAGAGATGTTGTGCTGGGGATTTTGAAGCGATGTTATGTTTCAAGATAGTTGATGTTAAAGTCAATATGATATAGTTTCAGAAATGTATTTTAAATTCATCCAGTTTTAAAGTTTTAAAGTTAACATCTAGTTGTTTAATTACGCCAAATCCGTTGCTGGACATTTAATTGTGAAAATGGTTATTCAACTTCGCCCGTTTGTCATTTTACCAGCAGTCATAATCCATTTGTGTTTTTAATTAAGTTTTCATATTCATTTGTGGACATTATTATCTTCAGTTAAAACTCTACATGTTTTCAAGACTTTTCATCGAAACAGTTGGTGTGCCGTATCATTGGAATTTCTCCAGTACGTCGATAGCTCTTATCCATAAGTGAGTCCGTTTTGTTTTCAGTGCTATCCTAATATTGTTATATGCCATGCCATGCCATTTAATAAGTAATATTATTTCATTATATAAAATGGTTTTAATTTAAATACGGAATTGAACTTATTTTCTGTTTACATTTTACCAGTTATATTTTTCATCTAAGTTTATACATATTTTTTTTTAAACTTGAATATTATTTCATGACATAGAATAACTTTAATATAAATCTGGAACTGAGCTTGTTTCTGTTTATGTTATGCCTGTTATATTTTTCACCTGGATTTATACATGTTTTTATTTTAACTTGCATTTATATTTTCGTTAATAAACGTTAGTATTATTTCACTGAAAAACAGTTTCTTTAATGAATGTCTTAAACTACACTGTCACAATGTCACCAATACTTACTCTCTTAGGTCACCGAAGTTGCACTATTATAAACTGCTAAATTTTATTTTGTTTTAGACGGTTCTTGTTATAGAACCGATCAGTAGATATTTCCAAAAAGTGTGAAAGAAGCAGCAAGAATAACAAATTGAATAAATACATCATTTCATGCGCTGTGCAGCATTAAAGTAATGTATTTTAAAAAATTTTAAATTAAGGGAAATTTATGCCAAAATAGGCTTAAAGTGAAATAATCAACAAAATAGCAGCAAGAATTCATGTTATCTTATGATAACATAAAAGATTAAAACTATCCCTTAATGATTGGGCTTATGCATCTTATCATTATGGAAGTTGAATATATAAATACTTTTATAAATACAACCAAAGTAATTCAGATAATACCATTCAATAAACCAATGAAACCAGTATTTTTACATATATATTAATGCTACACATGTAGGGTGAAAGGAAATCAACAAATTTCATTTTGAAATTAAATAATCCATTCACAATGACATTACTGCTTAGGAGTGATGAGAAGAATATTAAAATTTCTCACATCTTAAGGGGAACCTTTTCATGATCAAACACAATGCAAATCTAAAACACCTCTTATCAGACATTGAAAAGGATTATATGAAAGAGAAGTGAATGTATGACATTCAAATAGCATGCAAGGGCATCAACAGGATGCTGTGCCAGTGTTAATATTTTTAATTGACATCCAAATCTTGAGTAAGCAGTGCAATTTCAATGATTTCCACTTAAATTGGAAGCAGGAGGAATTCGAAGTAGCAGAAAACACGTTCAAAAGAAGTGGAATTCCATATTTGTAAAGATTTCATTCAGCGTCTCATCACAAAGATATGGTGAAAGAAAGAACTGCAAGTTAGAGGTCTGCACGGGCCGAAATTTCCAGGCCCGAGCCCGGTCTGGCTTGAAAGAAAGAAATGCTGGTCCTGTCCGGCCTGGCCCGAAAGTTAAAAATTCCGCCCAAACCCGGCCTGGCTGAATTTCTACAGAACATTGATCTTTACTCTAACGGAAGAGTTCAGACCAAAAAAACTTACTTTAGTCTTTTTTTTTTCTTTCATGTTTATAATCTCTATTTATGCAGAAGTGCCATAGGCTGCAATATTTTAATGAACCTTTCCCTGTGGCAGAATGTGCGCAAAACAGCGATGAGCGTCGCAGACTTTTAAGGACACCTGCAGACTCAGCAATGTCACAAATGCAAAAATTGAAAAAAAAAAAAACAGCAATTTTTTTCAAAAAAATCCCGAAAAACGGCAGATTTTGACAAAAGATCGTGAAAAAACTTCCAATTTCGACAAAAGATCGCAAAAAAAAAAAAAAAATCAGATTTCGACAAAAAATCATGAAAAAATGGCTAACTTCATCAAAAAATCCTGCAAAAAACAGCTTATTTCTTT
Source organism: Maratus speculifer (assembly GCA_964019185.1). NCBI lineage: Eukaryota > Metazoa > Arthropoda > Arachnida > Araneae > Salticidae > Maratus > Maratus speculifer. The sequence continues at coordinate 461,148,431 of OZ025292.1, forward strand.
AAAAAATTGTGAAAAATGACAAATTTTGTCATAAAATTGCATAAAAATGGCAAATTTCATCAAAGAGGATAGAAAAAATATATATATTGCTGGAAATGGATTCTTCTGTTCCTTTATAATTATTATTATTTTTTTAGTAAATGATGGTAATAGTTTACTCATACACACATATATATGTTGCCATAATTAATTAATAAACAACAGCACAAACAATATATTTATACAATACGTTGCATCTTGCAGACTATTTTTGAAAATATTATTAGCGTTGCAGACATTTGAAGAAAGTTCTGCCACTGGGGAACCTTTGTTTGCTGTATGTAAATGTTTCAGTTATCATTAGTATTATGAAAAAAAATCTAAAAAATGGTATATGGTAAAAGTAAAATCTTCTAAGACACTGAAAGAAAAAATATGTTTCTTTCTTAGCAGATGTAAATGTTTAATATATTTTTTTCTTGTGTATTGTTGTATTCATTTTGCACGAATGAACAGTTTAAAAGAAATTTGCAGTTTTCAGTTTAAACAAAAATTTCGTCATAATCATGTTTTTTTTTTTTTGTGTGTGTGTGTGTGTTTAATTCTATTTTAAGATGCCTAGTGATCTACGATTCTTTAAAAAGAATAAATTCTAATGTTTAATTGTAGAATAATGATGGCTTAAAAGTATATGCCTATTTTGCAAAAGTTTTTGGACAAAGCCAAACTTTATTAATTTATGAACAGACTTTTCCATTTCGAGAAAAGGATTTTCATACGAGAAGGTTCAACAGGAATTGATTATTTTGGTCCATGAAGACTAGGAAGAACCAAATCAGTCTCGGCTTCGTATGGAAAAAATAAGTTAGGCTCGGCCTGGCCCGATACTCTAGGAAAAAAAATTAGCCCAGCCCAACCCGAAAAGATTAGTGACTAGGCCTGTCCGGCCCAGCCTGAATGCCATTAATGGAAATCGGCCTGAGCAGATCTCTACTGCGTTTCACAAACTGTTACATTACCAAATGCACATTTTAATTTTTTAAACAAGAAATCCTTTAAATGAGGAAACAAATTCAACTGCAAAAAATCCTGAAATCAGTACGAGCAAAATACTTTTACTTTACTACAGTGCTGAAACACACGCAACAGAAGATATCCCTACACAATGCAGTACAGATAACAGACACTCATTAGGGATCTGTACACATTTAGATGAGGACAATTTTCCGACTATTTTCATGAAGATGGAATATGAAACAAAAAGAGTTAAATTATTAATACAAGTAATTCAAATTTTTTTTCTAAGTATTTCAATTACCATTCCAAATTAAGGTTATTTACAAAAAACTGTTATAGTAAGAAGAAGAAAGAGGAAACGAAGCCAAAGGCAAAGTGTATGACATAGCTTGGAGGAGTTCATGGCATTGAAATAAGTAGACAAATTTCTTATGTTTAAATGTTTTGTCATAAAGAAATTGCCACTTCATAGATGAGTTGTGGAAAACTCCAACATGTACGGTTTCATATAACAGTAAGAGTCTTTTGAGTTTGATTTTCATGTATTCTAATTGGATGCAAATAATATAAGAAGAATCCTATTATTTTACAGGACAATCTTCATGTCATCCATTCTTGTGGGTTGGGTAAACCAGATGAAAATCCAGAATATTGTCTTGGATGAAAAAAACATAAATAGGTTCATTTTTTGGCATAAAAGATAAAATTGATATTAAAGATATATTTATAAACTTTTAGCCATCATTACATTAAATTTTGAATGTGAGGTGTCTTGGGGTAATAATACCAAGTGCTAATATTATGCACAGTTATGAAGGAATGTGTAAAAAATAACACTGTGAGTTCTGTGTTGGAAAACTCTGGATCAAATGAATAACAAACAACTGTTGAAAGTTAATTTTTTACATTTGTAGATCTTGGCACTGGAATAACCATGTAAGAGTCAAAAAGCAATCTAAAATTTACTAAGAAAGTTCTGTGGTGTGAAGACTAAAAATAAATAAAGGTAATAAAGCCATTCATTGGTGTTATTATATTGGTTGGTTCTTTTCAGTAATGAAACTGCATTAAAAAGAAAAAAAAAATATATGACATACATGAGAGACCATTATTGTCATTGTTGAAAATAAAAAGGATCAAGAGAATTTTGTATGTTCCAAACACTTCTAATTTTTTCATGCCAGAAGAATAAAACATCAAACAACTGTTACTGCATCTTGATAGGGCACAATTAAGTAAAAGCAATTTGTCAATTTCTAGGACTACAGCGATTGTACCTTCAGAATTGGACAATTTACATGACATTATTTACTCTTATTTTATAATATTGTTCGCATGGCGTTAGACAAGAAATCAGACTACAATATTTCAGTGTTCTCGCTGACATTTGACCAACATTAGTAATTTGGCTAATTAAAAATAAAAAACATTCGCCAAATGAAAAAAGTATTAGCAAAATAGATTCGCCAAATGAAAAAAGTATTAGCAAAATAGATTCGCTGTGTAGCACAAAAAATCTAGTATCATTTAATGTACCCCTTTTTTTCAATATGTTCTAAAATAACCTAAGTTTTTATAACAGCGACAGCGATTGTTATTAATCTAATTTCAATTGTCCGCTACAAATATTTAAAATATGTATATATTTAAATATATATATATATGCATAAAAAAGGAAAAAAAAAAAAAAAAGAAAGAAAAAGAAAAATTGAGCACTAGCAATTTGGCGAATCTAATCACTTGTTTACTCGCCAAATGAAGAATTTAGTCGCAATTTGGAGCAATGGGGAGGACAGCGAGAACACTGCAATATTTTATGAAATCATATTTGCTAAAATATTCTCAAATCCTATATCTATTAAAAAAAAAAAAAAAAAAAAAATCTAAAACTAAGATGAGGAAATCGGTAGAACAATGCAGCATTATTAGTCCAGGACACCTCATATATTTTTTTTGTGTGTGGGTTTCAGATTTGTAATTTTTTTATAATTATATTTTAATTCAGATTGTGTTTTACATTGACTTAAACCATCCAGGTTAAGCATTTCATGTAACCACAAATATTTTGGATACCTTCATGATCCCCTTCCTTTTGTTGTTGTTGTTTGGTCTGCTCGGGCACCTCATCATCGATTATCTCTTGTTTGATCTGGACTGGAGGCTCATTCGAAATCATCACATCCTTCTTCACTTCGGCTGCTTCACTCTAGAATAAAATTCATCACTTAATAACAGGTTTTGATAGGGGAAAAAAAAAAAAAAATCAAACACCCATATGTAATATACAGTAGACTCCCTCAAATCCGCACAGCTTGGGACCAGAGGTTGTGTGGATTTTAGAATTTTGCGGATTTCTGGTCGTTGCTTTGTTTACATTTTTCAAACAGTAATTTGAGTGCAATTAATAGTGCAATCAGGACTATAATGAATGCTTACAATATAATAAAATATTAAAATAAGTAATAAACTAAAATAATAAAAATTTACATAGTTTTTAAAATGTTAATAGCAAAGGTCAAGTTAATAATCAATAGTGTATGATTAAATATTCATTATAAAGATTCATTATTCATTATATTCATCGTATTCATATATCATTACATTTAAATATTCATTCATTATATTATTAGTTTTTCCAAAATTATTCAACAAAACTTGCCTTGTAAAAGCACATTATTAATTCACATCAAAATCATAAATTAAGGATTTTTTTTTTTCAAGTTTAGCCTGACTTAATAACCAAAATATCTTGATTAACGCATAAATATATTTGGTAAGAAGATTGTGATTACCAGTGATATCAGCAATATCTTGAATTTTTTCCAAAAAAATTTATTCTTCCTTCATGAAAAAAACATCAAGAGTATTATCAAGAAAATTACAAATTAAAATATATACGGAATTGATACAAATCTAAAAAAAATCAAATTTTGTCCCAAACTGAAAGTTTCATATGGATGTAAATCCATAAAATATGCAAATTTTAGAGAGTTGTGGATTTCTGGTTTGCGGATTTGAGGGAGTCTACTGTACTTCATTCGACACAAAAAGGTGTTCAGTAAAAATGTTTTACATGTAAACAAACTGTGTGCACAGGTTGGGTTCACCATTTTTAAGAGAAATATGAGACTACAATAGAACCCTGCTAATTCGGACCCCATTATTGTGGATCGATTCGGTAATTTTTTTTTTCAAGATTGAGAAGCGATTGGCTAATTTCCATAATATTAACTTATTTCATCGTCATATTCTAAATAAAAAAAAACTTTTTCTGAAATCTTTTTGGAAGAATTAAGCAAAATAAACATTTTTGCTGTCAGTAAATATTTGATAAGTTTAACATAAAGGGGATTTTCTGTAAGTATGTTTTATTTCATTTCATTTATTTCTAATTCTCTGGATTTTCGATAATCCGGATTGTGTCCGGTCCCAATTAATCCGAATTATCGGGGTTTTACTGTATTTTAAAGATGCATGATCTATGATGCAATGCCCTGAGATAACCTCCTTCAAGTATTTCACTATTAGTCTCGGAGACGGTTGGGTTTCTGTTTTTCTTAGGTGTTTAATTGTTTTAAATGATGAGAGAAAAAGAAAAGTTAATGATGGCACTTGTCATTGGCTGGATGTTAAACACACCTGAGCACTCTCTGGCTCCTCTTTCGGTTTCTCATTTGCATTTTCAACGGTTTCTTCCTTAATGGCATTCTTTTCTGAATCGGCCGTCGCTTCTTCCGTCGCCTGAGAAGCTTCCTGCTTCACTTTCTCCTGCGGCACACTCGGAGGTTTGACGTCATCCGATTTTGGCTGAGCTTCCTCTTGTACAGGATACGGCATCTGAAAAGAAACAACCATCACCATGTTAAAAATAATACACAAAAAAAAGATTTTTTTTTTTTTTTTAAATAAACATGAATTAGAAATAAAAATATATATTTAAAATTTAAGGTATTTTGAAAATTCTTGCCATTAACAATGAATAAATAAAAAATAAAATTGGTAAGTAATATTTTATTTTGTTCAAGCTTTACCCCCCTCCCCCTCTTTACAGCTACATAGTTTACATAAAATATTTTGATTGATATTTTTAATAAATGGTACTTCTAAATCTTCCCCTCCCCTGAAATCTGGAGTTCTGTTGGTATTTTTCAAAAACATAAAAATAACACATTTGAAATGAGCAGATGAAAGACTCACCTTTTACTTTTTATAAAAATTAAACAGAAATTCCTATATTGATTAACTAGCAGATTGAAACTTTGGGTTGGGTGCAGTTTTTTCTTCGCATGCCCCTGTTAGCAGACAAAATTTAGTACTTTAAACTAAAAGATTGAGTTAAAATTCCTTTTATTAATATGAAAATACAACGCAAAATATGAAAAAACAATATAAATTGCACTAAAAAATTCACTAAAAATCCAAGAGTCGTAAAACAAAATGCAAATAAATTATATTGAAAATCATGATATTAGGTTAAAAGGATGAAACCGCTTCTTTTCGCTAATGGGGAAAAACCGCCTCGAAACATTATAAAAACCTGCTAAAAATCAAATAAAAATTATATTAAAAAATCAAAAATCGGCCTTCGAGGTGCCAAACTTCATATAGAGGAACTTTCCACCAAAATTTTGTAGCTCTTCGTGCAGCAGTCTCTCTAGGACATCGTCGGCCTTTAAAAATTTTTAGTATGTATTATAAGCTATCTTAAAGTTTCAAACAGGCCTTCTTGTTACATTTCCTAATTTTGTATGCGCCCCTCTCTTTCCGCACCCTGAAATGTGTTATACCAGATTTAAAAATTTTTTTTTATCATGTATTATAAACAATCTTACAGTTTAAAACAAATCATATTGTAAGATTTCCCAATTTTAACAAAATCGTTGTCTGTTGGTTTCATATTCCACCACCAGGGAGCGCATTCTATTCTTATAAAAACTATATCTAAACGAAACGCCATTAAAAAACCTATCAGGAGATATATTACTCGAGGGGGTGGCGGTCTTAAACAAGAATTTAAGATATTTGACGAAATTTCTATTAAAAAAATAGTGGTACCTAAACTTTTGACATTTTAGGTAGATTTCGTAAAAAAATTCTACCTATTGCATTCTCAACGGTTCAAGTTTTTGATAGAAAAACTATGGAAAAAAAAAAACACTAAGCGCAAAAAAATCTTGAAAAATCGTTAAAATCACATTCAAATTCGGATTAAAAATTGTTGAAATCTAAAAATCATAGCAAATAATTTTTTGTGCATTACAATAAAAGTTCGAAACAATTTTCCTTTTATCAATATCAAAAAATAGCCACAAAACGTGAAAAAACACTAAAAGTTGCATAAAAAAATTCATTAAAAATTTAAAAATCGATGCAAGAATTCTGAATAAACTTTGTTGAAAAGAGAAAAAAATTGCTATATTGGGTTAAAAGAATAAAACTGCTTTCCTTTCACTATTGGGATAAAGCAGCAAAAAGAACACTAAAAATCGCCTAAAAAAATATTTTAAAAAATCTAATAAAAAAATCGAAAATCGGGCTTCGAGGTGCAAAACCACATGTACCTTCCCTCCAAATTTTGTAAGTCTATATGTAGCGGTCTCTTCAGAACAGCGCTGACACACAAACATACTTGTCTCTTTATTATTATAGATGATTCCAATCAATAAATAATAAAACAAAATCAGTAAACTAACACTGTTTTAATCTACAATATCTATTATTTTCTTGAAAAATTACAGAATTTACATAAAAAATGTGAAAAAAAAATCTATTTCTGAAATTTTACTGGGAAAAATCTTAAAATCATGAGTAGATCATCTTGGTGTTTGTGAGAAGGAAGGGGGGGGGGGACATTCCCTTAAGAGAAATGAAATGTCCCCCAGATAATCTGAGATTTTGTATTTATAATGACCATAAATTGCAATCCACCCCCCATAGAAAAATGTCTGAATTCAACACTAGACACATCTGTGCAAAAGGGGAAAAAAAAAAAAAGGGGGTACTATTTAGCAACAAGAGTTATAACTTGACTCCCTTTTCCTAACTCTTGTTTTGTTCCTTTTTACTTTCATTTTTAAATCAAAATAAATATAATGCATTAAATAAATTTAACCCAATTCTCAAATTGAATGGAGCTGAATTCATTTTGTTTTGGAACTGTGTGAAATGGGCATTCTGGAGATAGATCACCGAACAGCATTTACCCCTTTTCAAAAAGACAAAAGATTTTTCAGAAAATACAGCCAAAATCTGCATTTTTAATCAGATTGATAGAAGTGACCCTACAGGAAAAAGACTTAGGTTCATGAAAAGAAATTGCTCATCATCCAAAAAGTATTTCAGATACTAAATATTAAAAAACCCCATTCAATTTCAAATGGCTTCCGTGTGAATTTCATGTCATGTTTAAAAATGAATCAGACAGTTTTGTGTTTTCCGAGCAAGGTATTTAATAATTACTTATTCCCCAATAAATCTTAATATAAAAATGACATGAACACTTTTTGGGGCCTTTATTTTTCTTGTGTTTATCAATGTAATAGCAAACAGAGCGGCGTGAAATACCCAACTGATTAGCAATTTCTCTCTGAGACATTGGAATTGCAGAGTAATAAAAAGATACAATTTGACGTGCTACTCCTTTATTGATTAGATTCATAAAAAATGGATTTTTTCTTTAGTTTAAATGCTTTTTTATAGACTCTGAGAAAAAGAAAATGCATTTTAACAATAAAGCGGGTGGAATCCTGTCGAATTCGATGAATGAAATGTTTAAAAGACCCGATCGATTTGGTTTTTAAAAAAAAGCAAAAGTAATTACATTGTTGAATCAATACATAATAAATATATTTCCAAACTTAATGTCAAGTTACAATTTTGCATCCAAATATTCACACATCTTCAGTTAAAATTGTAATCTGAGTGCTAGCAAAATCCAGAAACCTTATTTTATATGCACTCACAGAAAAATAGTTTTATTAAAAAAAAAAAAAAAAAAAAAAACTAATTTTATTTTTACTATGACATTATTTTTAGTAACTGAAGTCATCTGAAAGTAAAATCTCAATCTCAGTGTCCATAATGCATAGAAATATTGAAATGTAATATCGTTATGAGTAAAAATGTGATGTTTTAAACAGTGATGTCATTTTCTCTTCAAATGTTTTTTTAAAAGTTACTGTTATTAGTAATATGAAAAAGGCATCTGTAATAATATTGTAATTCCCATTTATCTGGTTGCTGAATGACATCATTTTCCTCATTTGAAATTTTTCTTAGTTTGCTTTAGACATTAATTTTTATCAAAAATTTATTTTCTGTTATTTTATTTACATTATTAATATTATTTCTCAGTAAATATATGTATTTTTACCTCAATTAGTGCATAATTATATGCAATCATTTTATTGTGGTTAAATTTTACGAAATTTTTTTTTTTTCTTCTAAATGCGAGGACATGTTCACTAATGAAATAAAGCTTCTGACTGGTGGAAAGTGATAAAGAAAAATAATTTTTTATTATTGAGAAAAAAGCTAAACTGAGTAGCCACCATTTTGAAGAAGTATCGTAAAAAGCATTTAAAATTAAAAATAAAACATAAAAATGGAAATAAATTAAAAAATAGCTAAAATATGCACAACTACAAATAAATAGCTTACATTTAAAAAAATTATTATCAAAATCGGTTGAGTAGAAAATTCAGGGCTGATGACTAAAAAAACAGCCAGGTCTTTTAAATATATAGATTGTATGAATGTTTCATTTTAACGGCAAGATTATGAAAAAGTGAGCCTTTTTGACATGACACTTTTTAGCTTGTCTGAAAGAAATAGTATCGGAGGCTAAAAAGGCATATTTAAAAGATCTCATTTAAGTAAAGAAGAAATAAATTAGTTTAAATACTCATCAAATGGAAATGTAATATCGTTATGAGTAAAAATGTGATGTTTTAAACAGTGATGTCATTTTCTCTTCAAATGTTTTTTTAAAAGTTACTGTTATTAGTAATATGAAAAAGGCATCTGTAATAATATTGTAATTCCCATTTATCTGGTTGCTGAATGACATCATTTTCCTCATTTGAAATTTTTCTTAGTTTGCTTTAGACATTAATTTTTATCAAAAATTTATTTTCTGTTATTTTATTTACATTATTAATATTATTTCTCAGTAAATATATGTATTTTTACCTCAATTAGTGCATAATTATATGCAATCATTTTATTGTGGTTAAATTTTACGAATTTTTTTTTTTTTTTCTTCTAAATGCGAGGACATGTTCACTAATGAAATAAAGCTTCTGACTGGTGGAAAGTGATAAAGAAAAATAATTTTTTATTATTGAGAAAAAAGCTAAACTGAGTAGCCACCATTTTGAAGAAGTATCGTAAAAAGCATTTAAAATTAAAAATAAAACATAAAAATGGAAATAAATTAAAAAATAGCTAAAATATGCACAACTACAAATAAATAGCTTACATTTAAAAAAATTATTATCAAAATCGGTTGAGTAGAAAATTCAGGGCTGATGACTAAAAAAACAGCCAGGTCTTTTAAATATATAGATTGTATGAATGTTTCATTTTAACGGCAAGATTATGAAAAAGTGAGCCTTTTTGACATGACACTTTTTAGCTTGTCTGAAAGAAATAGTATCGGAGGCTAAAAAGGCATATTTAAAAGATCTCATTTAAGTAAAGAAGAAATAAATTAGTTTAAATACTCATCAAATGGAAATGCAACTGAATCTTGCAATTAATATACAGGAACAATGTTTAGTTTTGTTTTTATCAAATTTCCATATAAGCAAAAAAGAGTAACACTAAAATTTCTGGGCATGACTAAGTAACTGCTCTATTCATTTTGATTGAACTGTCACGGGCAGAAGACATACTGAAAAAGAGTAAGATAGTGATCCACAAAAACGCTCAAAGGAAGTTGAATAACTGCAGACACAGAAAATATTATTAAATAATAATAATTAATTATCAACAGTGAAATTGTGCTTGAAATTATTGAATACTTAATAAGTGCCTATCCTGTTGCTAACAAAGCATAGAACCAACATAGTGAAAAATAGTCCAAGCCGGGGATTGATTATTTCAAGGGTTCCAAGTTTGGCAAATCCACTATGTTGGCTTTGTTAGCAATGTGATAATTAAGTATTTTAAAAAGAAGCATTTGTCCTTACTTCGGATGCATTTTCCGAAGCAGAATCGGTGGGCAAGCAGACCGTGGGCATCCCTGTCTGGCGGAGAGTGAACTTAAGAGTGTTGGAGACGGAGCTCGGCAAACTCTGCGACAAGATGGACTGAGGCACCTAGACACAAGACAGACCTTTACCACATACACAAAATACAGAAAAGGATCCTATACAGTATAGGATCTGTTATCCAGAATGCTTGGAACCTCCGATAAGGGGTTTTCGAGTAATTTACTATAAGTTTAAGAATAGTACAAAATAACAGTATGAAATATATAAAATATGAATAATTACAAATTTGTTAATAGCTTATTTCCACAAATTAAAAAAACATTAACATATAAGACTTGAGAGCAGAATCTTTTCATTTTGGTTTTTAGAAAATTTATAATCAGTTTGGTTGCTTATAGTGTGTTACTTATATTGATTGCTCCTGTATCCTGAATCCTACAGACGCTTCAAAGGCTATTGAACAACATAATGATGTGAATATTTACCACAATTTCATTTTTACAAAAAATCCCCTTTTAATGGATTACTTCAAACTAACAATGTGCCTTAAATTACAACTGTTTTGTTCTGTTGCTCAAAAATGACAGACAAATGAATCGGTTTAAAGTATCTAATAAACCAATTTCTTCATCTATTGCAGAAATGGCGAACCTAGGATACACTTGTTAAACTTGACACATAAGCAAACTTCTCTGACATTCAAAAAAACTTATAGACTATATTCTGTCTATGGAGAACTATATATATATATTTTCAAAAAGCATGATTTTATGTGACAGATACATAATTTATTTTTAAATAATTCTTTATTTTTGAATGAATTATAGCATTATAATTTTCAATGAACAAAAATAGTGTAGCATCCTTTTTTTGCCATTCAACATAAAGGAATTTTTCAAACTATTTTGCTTTTTTCATAAAATGTCATAAGTTTCATTTTTGAAAATTGAATTTCAAGAGATAGTTTGAAATATATAACTAATCGAGGCACTTTCTAAATCAGATTAGCTTAATTTTACTTAGGTTTAAATTTTGAAAATAAAATTTAAATTATTAGTGAAAATAATTATGTATCTATTGAACCTGCTTCTAGATAAAGAACTGAAAATGATTTGATTCAAAAATATACAATAAAAGAAAAGCCCATTTATACATTATTAATATGGAATTTTACACGGCATGGCTATACTGTTGAGTAAATACAGCATAATAAATGAATTAGGAATCGAATTTAGCATCCTATTTAAAATATTTGAGTAAAATTTCTATAAAAAAAAAAAAAAAAAACTATTATTTGTTTTTATCTACATTAAAATGTTCCTGGGATGTTGGTACAAAATAATTTTTTAATTTTTGGCACACTTATTCATAAAGGTTCACCATTCCTATAAAAGAGGCAACAAAAATTAGTTGACTCATAAACTGCAAAATCCAGTATCAAAGACTGTAATGTATATTTCAGTTTATGGGGCAAAAGGAAGAAGATTCAAAAGTCTGCAGATTAAATGCCGTTTTGTTAGTAGTTTCATGACATGTCAGGTGAAGAGATTTTATTCTAAATTATTACACACTAAAAGATCTCCATAAAAAGGAAATTTTAAGGATAATATAAGGTAAATTGCAAAAATTGTACATAGCACATCCCTCTAATTTCTAAGACATTAGCTTTAGAGTAATAATGAGTTCCAAATGCAAAAATATTTTCAAAACAGACATCTTAATAAGCAATATAGAAATATGCAGGGTAAACACTTCTTCTAACCAAGTAAAAATTTTATTTCTAAATGACCAAAGTGCAGCCTAGTTAGGATACTTCAGGAAATGCAAAAATTCATAAAATTTAAAGTGTGGTGATAGCATGATAAATTTTAGCCCTACAGAAATGCAATTTTTATTAAATAAAAATAAAAACACACGACAGAATCCAATTTTCACCTTGCTTTTAACACAATATGAACTTTAAAATGTTCAGTTTTGCTTAAAATAATAACAAATAATGATTTTAATAGTTAATTTTATTTAAAAGCATCTTAGTACTTTCAAGCTTTAACCAGGCTCTTTCTCAGAGAAAGAGTCGAGGAAGATTTTCTGACAGGGTTGCCACTCTAATCTTGAAAAAAAATTCCCTGTGTTTTCCCTGTACTGCAACACGTTTATTCTATGTTGAGTGTGCAAAAATACATGCGTGTATGTATGCTAATTAGACATCTTATAATTTACCATTATCCAATTAAGTGAACAAATATAATCCATTATATGATGAAAAAACCCTTTAAAGTTGTTGCACTTATTATTGAATCCCACATTTTACATTAATAATAATAAAAACAGTAAAGCAAAACTCAAACATTCTGCTAAAAAATACTTTGAAATATTTGTAAATGAATGTTAAAATATCTAAAAACTTTGTATCTAATAATTTAAAGAATATAAAATTTTAAAGAATCTTGCCTAAAAATCAATTATCTTGAACATAATATCACAAAAATGGCAGAAATAAAAAGAAAAGAAAAAAAAAAAGCTACTTACTTTATGCATTAAAATTAATATTTATATTAAAATATAGGATAATTTTGATACACAACACTGATTTATTTTTTATCTTAAAAATATAAGGTAACATTCGGCTTTCATTTTAAAAGCTGAAAAAAAAAAAAAAAATTATGTTTGGATACAGTAGGAAAAAAAAATTCCCTGTGTTTTCCAAATTTTTTAGGATTTTTTAAAAATTCCTTGGATTTTCCCTGTTTTGGGAGGGGATTTTAAAATTTCCTGTGTTTTCCCGCTTCTCCAGGTAGCGTGGCAACCCTGTCTGATGCCCCTATCTTAAAGCCTGATTAAGGCTTTAATGTTCAAAGATGTTTTTAAAAAAATTAACTATTAAAAATCATTATTTGCGATTATTTGAATCAACATTTAATTAAAACTAAACATTTTAAAGGTTCATATTATATAATTTGTAATTTTTTTTAGATTATCTTAATGGAAGTGTATGACAATTCCAATCTCATAACTTTTTCAAAAATTACTGTTTTTATTTAAATGGAATTTTGATAGCATTCAAAACAATGTTTGTACAATTTCTACATAGGCTTCTAAGAGTAGTAGTTTAAGATTTAACAACAATGAGAAGGATAACATTGCATAAAGACACATACAGTAAAATCTCCCTAAAGCAACTACATTCCGTTCCAATAAAAATGGGTCACTTCGATAGGTAGTCTCTCAATGCAGGTCATATTTAAATCTAAGTTTTAATTGGTGAAAAAAGGTAGCAATGTTACTAAAATTTATTTTCAGCACTAGGAAAAAATATAAAAATTTAAGCATCAAAACAAAAATTAATTACATAAGTTAACTACTGAAGAGTTTAAAAAAAAGGAATACATTGACCATTTTTGTTTTGATTTTATAGTTTTATCTTTTGTTTCCAAGTGCTGTCAAAGTTCAGTGAATTTTTTGCATGGGAATAAATAATGAGGATTTCATTACTTTATCTATTTCTTTGAGAATTTCCTGACAGAATAGAGCAAGAGAATTTATCGACCATCATTCTTAATTCATCATCATCAGTTAAATTCCTTGCTTAAAAAGGCATAAATAATCACTATTCACTGATAACTTTTAAGTAATTATTACTTAAAAGTTATCAGTGAATAATAATAATAATTAAAAAAAAAATCTAAACTTAGTTTAGAGATTTTATGAATAATGTGGTCTTCAGAATTTAGATCAATCAATTATCATTAATTATTATCAATTAATTATTATCAATTAATTCATTTTAGATCAATAAATTATACTCTATTTTTAATTTAATTTTTTATAAAAGAGTATGTGGTTTTTGTTTGCATCTCATTAGCATTGACTGTAAGACGATTTATATTTTTATTATGATTATGGTTTTTATCCGACTGGGACGAAACATATTATGTAACTCCTCTCTCAAGTAATATAAAAAATTTTTTATTAAAATGTTTCCTTGTTTTTAAAGAAATGGGAAGTGGGTTCGTCTAGGATGGTAAAATTGGTACTGAAGCTATGGGAATAAATTTCATTCCCTGAAAAAATGGTTGGTTAATGGAAATAGTCACGCAGGGAAGTTTCACTGTATTCATTTTCAAAATGTTAGAAAAGACAATGTAAAAACTTACTGGTGATTTGACAGAGGGTTCTTCTTTCTGCTCTTTTATCAGATGGTTCTGAGATGAAGCTGCTAATAAAAAAAAAATTTATGGGGAATCATTTATAGAGCTCAGTATAGTTATAGCAGTTATTTTGTTATAGAGGCCTGTCACATTTACACAAAGGTCGTCAACAGGTTTCATATATACACAAAATAGGGTTCTACTTAGTTATACCGTCGAACAAAAAACTATCGCCAAACTATGAGATTAAATGCCAATAATGGTTGACCATAAATGTCACACTCACTTCGGATTAAACACATTACATCATAAAGTCATTTTTATTGCAATGTTTTATTTTTGTTAATGTTATACTAATTTATTTGTTTTTTCACTATTTAAAATAAAAATTATGCTTATTATTATATTAGTATATTTTGGCAAGTAGTTTGGAGATTCATATAAATTAGTGAAATTGGTCAATGGGATAGTCAACTAGTACTTAATATATATATATATATATATTATTAATTTTTTCTTTGTGATATCTCCTTTTATTTTTATTTTTTATTAGCTAAATTAAAAAGACAAATAAAAAAGATAAATTTGATTAATTTAGAAGATATCTAGGTTAAAAAGATGTTAACTTTCTAAAATTATGATAAAAGACTGTATTTTGAACGTTGGTGTAACTAGAGATGGGAATGCTCAGGCAAAAACTGGAAAAATTGGAAAAAAAAAAAAAACCAGTTTTTTTTTCAGTTTTTTTCCAAAGGCTTATTTTTTAATTTTTCTGAACTAGAAAAATTGAAATTTCATGTATGAAATAATATATTGAAAATTTTGTAATACCTACATTCTCATACTTTTAATTTTATTTATTTTTATGTTGAGTGTCTCACATGAAAACTTTAATGTGGGTAATCTGATCTTTAAGCAGAAATTTGTTTGAGAAGACTTGAAAGGATTTTTTTCTTGTTTGAAACACAAGACCCTTCACAAAATTTCTCTTGAAAAATAGACATTTCAGAAAAAAGTTTAATCTACAAATGGAATCTTTCGCAAATGCAGTGATTAAAGAAAAAAAATCTCATGCCATATAGCAGCTGAATCTTATCAAGTTGTATATACTACCTCTGACAATAAAGTTCGGTGAATAGTCCTGTATCATTAATGTAGATGAAATATTAACAAAAGTTACTATACAATCCTTCGAAATAGTCATCTCCTATAACTATGCACTGCTGAGATCTGCTATACATGTCTTGTGAAATTCGCGAGAAGTCTTTATTTGGGATGGGGTTCAAAAGCTTTGTCACGTTTCGTTGGATGTCAGCATTAGGATCAAATCTCTTTCAAAGAGAGTTTGAGTCATGAAAATAGGAAGAAGTCTGGGGGATTGAGATCTGGCGAGTATGGTGGATGTTCAATGTGCATCACCCCTCATCAATTTCTTTCGTTGTCTTGCCAAACATAAAACCAAACTTTAAACTGATCTTTTGTTCTTTCATTTTCCTGTTCTCAGTTAAGAATGAACACACTGAACATGCACTTAGTAAAGCACCTCTTACACAGAACATAAATGATGCTCAAATGAACAACGACGGGAGAAGAGGGTCAACACTTGCCTCTATGCAGGCGCAGCGTTTTGTTTCCCCAGTGTTGCCAGATCGGTAGTTCTGAATTCATTCACCGAACTTTATTGTCAGAGGTAGTATGTATAAATAACCTTATTAAAAATGTCTAAATAGGAACCTAAATAGAGTAATAATTTCTTATTCACAAATTCTGATTATATTTTGTACAAGTATATACAAGAAGTTCACAATTTCACAAAAACAGGATTACATGAAAAAAATCTAGATATATAATTAAATGCAACCTCTCTTTTTAAAAATTAATTCATGTGCAAAATAATTTCAATAGTATGCCGATTAATAGAAAAGGTAAAATTAAAAATGTAACATAAAATTTGAAGTTATATTACTTTTTTTATTTATTACTTTTTTCTATCTTTTCAAGAAGTAAATATTGAATTTGTGAAAAGATTGACTTCCAGTTTTTGGTGTATTTAAATGTTTTAGATGGTCCTGAACACAATTTGTTTTTTGGAAAATATCTGTCACTCTGTGAGTCTGTATGTGACAAAAATTTTATAGGCACTCTATCTCAAGAACTGATATGCATAATTTCACAAAACTTTAGATTTAGTTACACTTGATATAAACTCGAGATGTTTAGTTATTAGTATATATCGTCCAAACGATGGCACTGCTATGCTGCATTATTGATAATTTTCACAATAGTTCTATCTCAAGAACTAATGTAGCCATTTTCATAAAACTTCAGATTAAGTTAATCTTTGACATAACTTCGTGCTCATTACTTTTCAGTGTAAATCGCTCAACAGATGACGCTGCTATGCTGCATTATTCATGATTATTGCAATAGCTCTATCTCAAGGACTAAAGGATGATTTTTTATCAAACTACAGCTTCAGAGAGTTCCTGATATATGTTGTTTAGTTTTTGGTGTAAATTGCCCTGTAGGTGGCACTACTATGCTTCATTTTTCAAGATTTTGTTATAGCTGATTAATTGAGTGTTTTTTCAAGGTGTTGAATCTAAAATTAACCTCCAATTTACCTCTATGGGCAGCTTGCATTAGAAAAGTCAACTGAGTAAAAATCTAACAGTCAATAAATTTTTATACAATTATTTAAATTTTGAAAAATCATCATTTTTTGACTCTCATAAATATTTTCAATTTTGAATTTCTCAAGTTCTATCAAACACAGAAAATTTTATGACCACTCATTTCAAAGAGGAATTTATAAGGTATAATTTGATATGCAAGTCGACTATGTATAGTTAAAATAAATAATTTTTTAAATTTTTTAAAATATTAAATTTGAAAATTTTTAGATAGTCATTTTTAAAAATTTTAAAATCCTTGAGATCCCACTCTAAAAATTCCAGAATTTAAAGCTTATAATATTACAACAAACATATAATTTTTTCAAAATTTTTAAAAATAACTATCTAAAAATTTTCAAATTTAAAATTTTATTTATTTTAACTATACATAGTCGACTTGCATATCAAATTAAACCTCATAAACTCCTCTTTGAAATGAGTGGTCATAAAATTTTCTATGTTTCATAGAACTTGAGAAATTCAAAATTGAAAATATTTATGCAAGTTAAAAAAATGATGATTTTTCAAAATTTAAATAATTAACTGTATAAAAATTTAAAGCGATAAACAAAAAATAAAAGTATGCTCTAATTTATATCATCATAGAGAATGATCCCTAGCAGTTTCATTGAAATCGGAAAGGGTCAGGTTGAGTCACTGGTTGATTTGGCATGGAATGACCCTATTATATATTTAAAAATTATATTTATGTAAATAGAATGCATAATTTAATTCATTCCAAACTGCAGACATATTGGCTCAGGTTTTTACATTAGATCAATTGGTAGTTAAACATGTAAATGAAAAATCATTTCAACAGAGATATGATGTAACACACAATAGCGTTTAATAAAAATTCTTAGCTGTGGGAAAAAACTAAACTTTTAAAAGCAGGCTTTGCTACTTTCTTTTTATTTTGTAATATAAAGTGAAAATAATTTTCTTTTAATACAAATAAATGGGAAAAAATGTTTATTATTTAATATTCTCTAGGAAAATATAATTTATTTGGGAGAAACAATCATGAAAAATCAATTTTTCCAACTTTTCTGTTTTTTTTTTCCGAATTTCCACCACTTATATTTTTTCGGAAAATTTACATCTCTAGGTGTAACAAATCTCGATTTCAAAGAAGCTGTTTTCAAGGAAGCAATATTTTCTCTATTGTTGTGCTGACGCTAACAAAATCGAAATTACATGGATTGAGTTCAGAATGGGGCTGTAAAAATGAAAGTGCATTTTCAAATAAGATCCAAATCTCCTTAATTCACATCAATAGTAAGTGACATTAGTTTTTGTCTTGACAGTTATAAATTTATATTGAATTAAATGGGAAAGATGATCTTTAAGAAAAGCAGCACATATTTTTAATATGTCTGCCACAACAATGAATAAGTTATCAAATGGAAAGGTGTTTGAAGTACATACCCACAATCTGATTGAAAAGGCCAGCCCATAAAAATGGAATCTATACCATTAGCCAAATGACCTCAAATATTATACTGCATAAACCTCTCCATGGATCCTTACTGCTCATTACACACCCTATGGGACTCTCATGTAGTCACAACATCCTACATAACTAAAATGTCCTGTCCACTGTAACAAGGAAAGGTTCTACTTGGTTCATTCAACACAATACATGTGTTCAAAATGTCATTAAGTGATTTTTATTTCCACTTTTCATTTATATTTTTACTAGCAGCCTTCGCCCGCTACGCTGGTCAGATTTTTTTTTAATTTTTTTTTTTTAAAGAAACTTTGAATCAAACAAAATGTTCATATCATAGTAATTTTTGGTACTTCTAGGTTATCCCGTTGACCAAAAAATTATCGACAAACTATAAGATTAAATGCCAATAATGGATGATCGTGAATGTCACATTCAGTGACATTAAATGCGATTCAAGTTTTAAAATGTCATTAAGTGATTTTTATTTCGACTTTTTATTAATATTTTTATTACTATTCTACTAATTATTTGTTTTTTCGTTATTTAAAAAAAAATTATGTCAACATGTATAATTTGGCTATTTAGTTTAGCGATTTGTATAATTTGGCAAAATTGGTCGACAGGATAACCTAAAAGTACCTAATTTTCAGTTTTATATCGTATTTTGAACTGTCTGTCATCGGTGAAAAATCAGTCATCTAAACGGAAAGTTCAATGTTAGTCACCAATGAATGACGTACGCTCAACATGTTAACAATTTTAATCATATGAAAATTCATTCAGCCGAACTTTTAAAATAAAGCCAACGTTTTGTAATTCGGTTCATCTGATAAAAAATATTTCCTAAGTATTCAATTAAACAACGTAGAATGCTATTTTTCATTTGTTACAAAATTTCTGAAAAATTACCCAACTAACAATGTAAAATCTATTTTGTAGAAATTAAGTTATAAGCGGCCGCAATGAAATTTCACTTTGCGTTTTATATATATTGAGATAATTAAATATAGCTTACATAATCATGTTAACCTGATTATAAAACTCTCTTTCAAAATTATAGGTTCAATAGATTTTTTGTGCTGTGATTAATACGAAATCCAGACTTTCTTTTATATATGTAGATAAGGAATGAAAATTTCAGGTTTTTGCGCCGAAGACACCGCCAAATCAGGAAAATGTGAAGTATCTCGCGAACTACTGAACTTAAAAGAATTTGCTTGGTACCATTCCATTAAGCCTGCAAAAATACACTAAAATATTTTATCAGTTGAAACATAACTACAAAAGCCGATTTTTAAGGAATTTTTTAAAAGTTCGTTCCTTTTTTTAACCCCCTTAGGGGTGGAATTTTCGAAAATCCCTTCTTAGCGGCACTCGATGTTATCAGAAGTATTTTTACCTCAATTTTCAAGATTTTAGGTTTTGCAGATTTTTTTATGCTGTGATTAATACGAAATCCAGACTTTCTTTTATATATATAGATAAGGAATGAAAATTTCAGGTTTTTGCGCCGAAGACACCGCCAAATCAGGAAAATGTGAAGTATCTCGCGAACTACTGAACTTAAAAGAATTTGCTTGGTACCATTCCATTCAGCATGCAAAAATACACTAAAATATGTTATCAGTTGAAACATAACTACAAAAGCCGATTTTTAAGGAATTTTTTAAAAGTTCTTTCCTTTTTTTAACCCCCTTAGGGGTGGAATTTTCGAAAATCCCTTCTTAGCGGCACTCGATGTTATCAGAAGTATTTTTACCTCAATTTTCAAGATTTTAGGTTCTGCAGATTTTTTTGTGCTGTGATTAATACGAAATCCAGACTTTCTTTTATATATATAGATTAATATTTTACTCATTATTTGTTTTTATTGTTATTGAAAATGAAAATTATGTCAACATGTATAGTTTGGCAAAATCGGTCGGTGGGATGGATAACTAAGTACTGTATTTTCGGGTGTATAGCCCGCACTCCTAAATAGAGCAGTGCAGTAAAAAAAGTTCGTGTATAAGCCACGGAGATGTATCGGTGTATAGTCCGTGGCCTATACACCATTTATGAATGTATATTTTGATACGCACGTATAAGTCGAGAAATTTTAGACAAAAAAAAGAATTTCAAAGTGGAGAGGGGTCAACTTATACACGAGACCTTAAAAAAAAATCTGTGAATAAAATATCGGAAAATAATTTGCTAGCGAATCGATGCTGCAGCATCCCTTTGTGTTTGTAGAGCACAAAATCCAAAATCTGGAACCTTTTCTACCTTGACAATTTTGAGTTTAAGATCATTTTTAGTTTATTTAAAAAAAATAATAATAATCTACCCTGCCCTATTGCAAAGAACAAAAAAAAAAAGTGTATGATTTTTGTCATTTCAGAATGATTCAGATGAGTCGATCTTTTTCGGAACGATTCCGAGAAATTCTTCCTTTTCAGAGTCATTTCATTACGGAACGAGTCATAGGAATTGCTCCTTTTTGGAACGAGTTTGAGGAATCGAACCTTTTTGGAGTTGTTTCATTTCGGAATGAGTTCGAGGATTTTGCTCTTTTCGGAGTTTCGGACAGATTCCGTGATTTTGTTCCTTTTTTGAATCGTTCCTCAACAAATGACACATCTCTACTAAAAAACTGATTACAGTTAACGTTAAAATGACTTATTCAGCAAAAAGTAAGTTTAAAATAAGTTACAAGTTATGCTATTGTTTTTACCCTCTCAAATCAAGAGCAAACTGTGTTCGGGCATCATTATTTCTGGCTGCCAGTTAGTGCAGTACTTAGCGATAGTTGCGACAGTTCTTCCAAACCCAGAAATAACTGTATTTAAACAATAATAATAATAATAAGCTTTTACAAACATGAGAGAACTTTCTATATTTCACGGCATAGCGAAAAAAAGTTATAAATTTCGATGTTTTTTTCAAATTTTTTGAGGTTTCAAAATTGTAGGAAAAATATCATGATTTCCAATTAAAAAAAAAAAAAAAATCTTTGTATAAGCCACAGTGGCTTTTTCGTAGGTTTTTTCTTGTATAAGCCGTGGACTATGCACCCAAAATTACGGTACTATCCAAGGAAGTAGTGGTGAGAAAAAGGTTGAAGAGCTTACTGTTCTCGGAAGAGGTAGCTGCTGAATTCTGTTCTTCTGCCTCAGGTGTCGCGATCATGGAGGAGCTACTCTCGTTGGAGCCGTGCTTGAAGAGGTCTTCCGACAATCGCTTTCTCACTTCTAAACAAGAGGAGAGTTTTAACTCACAATCATAGATAAGCACAAAAATGTTCTCTCTAAAATACAAGGATGCAAATAACCTCAGGGCCATAGCTGGAAGTGAATAATGAGGGGGCTCATATTTTCTCTCTATGATGCAGAAAGGTAAATGAGTGTAGGTATAGTATGTTTCTCATTAAACTGTTGTCATTACTTTGTTTTATGCTAAGAAAAATGAAAAATTTGATTATAGAATGAGTGCGAAATTAAACATTTTGTTATGTGTAAATAAGATGAGCAAGTATTTGAGTGACCATTGAGTATTTCTGCAAACCTCAAGACTCAATTCAATTTTTGAACAGAATTTCATTTGGATTTTTCGAACATAAACTCATTGAGTGACCTTGGAATCTTTTTCAGGGGAGGGCTCAAAATGTTTTAGGCACCCTCATAGCTATGGCCCTGAGTAACTTGCTTCATTAAAATAAGATATATCCTCACATAATATTAAAAAAAAAAAAAAAAAACATTTTGAAATACCATCTATTAATTGAGATAAGAGAGAAAATTGTACCCCTCAATTAGGATAGCTATTGAGATTGTAATATGAATTCAATATTTCTAATTGAAAAAAAGGTACCTATCTACCACTTGAGCTACCAGGACTCATAACCTACAGAGCTATTTTGCTAATAATAACCTGATTGGTCTTAACATAAGGTCTGCCATGTAGATAACTCAACAGAATAAACTGCATTGAATGGAACAACACAGATACACTATTATTTTTAACTCAATCCTACTGATCGGTAAAGTTAGCAAATAAATTCAATTTTTTCAATGGAGCAAAGAAAAAAAAAGTCCAAGTCAGGATTTGCAGGCATCTTTGGGGAACAGTTCAAATTAGAACAAGTAAAAATTTTCTTTTTGCTTCAATAAACAGGAATTATGATTTAAGCAAAACAGTTAAAATTACTATGAGATATTTTTTCTCTACCTATTTATAGAGATGAACCTTTACTCAATGTGATACACACTAATGTAAATCAATGAAATTATCTGTCTATCCAAGTGCATTTAAAAAGACAAAGCATTTTAAAAACAAAAACAAAATGGCATTGTAAAATTCAATGGACATAACTTTTAATGGCAGTAGCATACAATCATCATTTCTCATTAAAAAAATTGCAAACAGCCAAATTTTAGAGATGATGAGTCATTACATAACTTGTAATAAATTTAATTCTTGAATTGTGATGCATTTATTATAATTGAATGCGAATTCCATTTTGAGTTGAAACAGCTCAACACATTACCTTTCAGAGTGATTTCGTTCTGGGTAGGAGGAGGAAGTGAGCTGCTGTTGTTGAGTGAAAAGGTCTGTGGAGGGAGGGGCCTCTCCAAAGGCTCCTTCTTCGTCAACTGCTCCGAGATAGAGGAAGGATCACCCTGCAAAAAACATTTATTTTTTTTTAAATGATCGCTCCACATGTATTTATAGTATAAACTATTTTATTTTTATAAGCTCATCATGGCAACACATGGGTACATTAGCAAATGTCTCAAAATACTGTAAAACTCAAATAATTCGAAGTTGAGAAAAAAAGAAGGAAAAAAAAATCCAATGCTCAAACTTAAACATAAATATTCATAAAAAAGGGAGAAAAGAAATGTACTACTTGGTAATTCCGTCGACTCATTACACCAAATTATATAAATCGCCCAACTAATAGCCAAGTTATACATATTGACATAATTTGTATTTTAAATAAATAAAAAAAAACACATAATTAGTAGAATATTAATAAAAATACAAATAAAAAGTCAAAATAAAAATCAATGATGTTTTAAACACATGTATGGTCTTTAATGTCCTTGAATGTGACATTCACGATCAACCATCGTCTGGCATTTAATCTTATAGTTTGGCCAACATAATAACCAAGTAGTACCCCCCACCCCCCCAAAAAAACATGAACACTATAAAGAGAATATGAATTAAAGAGGTGATTTTAATTTCTTCTGAAGCTACATGTTCATGTCGCAAAAGGAATGTTTGAGGGAAAAGCATTCTTCCAACTTGAGCATGTACAAACTGCTTTTGCTAACAAAGTTGAGACATCTCCCAGTAGAGGGCAGAAGTATGGAAGTAGGAGGTTTATTCTTTCTTGATGACTTTATTACCTTTTCATAGCTAAGAGGTTTTATAATGGGACTCCAATCCGACTGACTTTTAAATTGAATGTCAGTACTTTTTATGAGCTTATAATCATAGTCTTAAATGAGATACAGGCTAAAGTTAATTATAATTTACAAATGAAATCATCCATTTCCTATTCTGACTTAAATTTGAATTTATATTCTAACCATAAGTATTTATTTTATTTTATTGATCTGAAAGCAATAAATGACATAGACATTTAGACATAGTCGTTCTGAAAATAAATAAACTTTAAGATGCAAATATAATTCCAAATTAAGAAATTCATTTATTGTTTATAATTTGATTCACAAATAAGTTGAAATAGCATGAAAAACCCAGTTTCTTGAAGCTACCAAGTAGAATGATGCAAGTCTTTATTCTGATAGGAAATATTTAATTGGATTACATTCTTGGTTCATAAAGCAATTTAGTACTTTATAATGATACAAACAAACAAATGGACAGAGCAGATAACAAATACAAATGCTATGTATTTATATAATTACAAAATTTCCTCATAGACCATAATATAATGAAATACTTTTGAGTGTTTATTATGCATTTTATATGCATACTTTACTTTCAATGCTGCACAGGGCATAGTAAATCTCAATAACATATATCAATTACTGCAAGACAGACTGTCTGTCTGTACTCAAACTTAAATCTTTAACCTGCTACACAAACTGAGATCATTAACACTTTCAACAAAGTATAAAAAATGCATAATAGGTTGAAATTTGACTTTTAGCAATTCATATCAATTGATGGAAGCACAGCACCATATTTTACTTACTCTCTTTAAATAAATCCCACTATTTAGATAAAATTTAATTAATACTGAAACACACTTAAAATTATTAAAATCACATTTTCAGAGGTTACCATTTGTAGCTGTACAAGTATCCAATTCTTTCTGTGTCACTGTATATCATTTTGTCTCTATTCTATAAACATATTAATGTTATTTAGTGTAAAAATTCATAATAGATTTGCAAATCACTTATAATCTGTTTTCTTTCACACCCAGTAACACTTATAAAGTCCTTTGTGTAGTCTCGTATATGATTTATAGCATTTATACATACAACATAAAATGCAAAAATTTAGTTAAAAACACATCAAAACTAAAAATTTCCAGCAGTCATCGCTAACCTACAGTATTTTGGATATAGAAATTATTTTGGATATAAACGAAATCTTTTGTTTGTCCCTGTAATTACATTGCATTTTCTATTACACAGGAATTAACTTGTAGTAAACTTTATTTTATTTTATTAGTATTAATTTTATTATATGTGAAATAATTTAACGCAATTAAATTTCAAATAATATCCCTCTCTCTCCCTACCATTATACAACAGAGTTGTTTTGTGTGGCTCTATAAATGAATCACAAATATTCTTTGTGCAGCATGTTTTATAAAAAGTATATTCTAGTGCCCATAAATTTCACTGTGCTGAAACTACTTGTTTCCATTGGCCAACATGTAACAGAATATATTGAACTGTACATTCATTTTCAAAAAATTTGAAATAACTTGACAAAATTCTGCAACAAATATATCTTTAAAATTTGAAATGATGTGGTTGGGTAGTTTTTTGTGTTGTTATAGGTACCAGATGAAGACTCTAGGTGCTACTTATTTGCACTTAAAAACTGCAAAATGTAATCATCGTCAGTTGCCATTGTCAAAGTAACATCAGTGTTATGCATCATCTATTCTAATACAGATTCCAATGAAATGGGATCTATACAGTAATTAAGGTAGAAATTCAGGGATACAGTAAATATACAGTAATTAAGGGAGATTTTCCATTAAAATGCTCTCGACACAGAATGGATGAAAAGTGATATCCTCAGTGCTGTAATTGGGTGGGAATGTTGTTCCCAGAAACATTTAGCTTGTTTAGTTTTTAAAAAAAAATTGCTTACAAGCAGGGGCGTAGCTACCGTGGAGCAATTGGAGCAAATTGCTCCAGGCGCACGAATCCTAAGGGCGCAAAATTTGTAACAGCGAAATACATTGTTTTAATTATTTACATAATTTTTCCTTTTTAATCAGATATCATAGATAAATTTTGTTGCAATTAGAATATTCTAAGATATTTTACGCTGTGTTTAGCCTCAATTTTTTCGATTTAAATCATGTTTATATACACAGTTAAAAGCAATAACTTCTATTCGCGAAGTTTTAAGGGAACGTAAGACTGGGTGTACAATGAAAAACACTGTCCCTATGGAAAATACATCAGCTTTAAGACCTGTTTTTTTTTAAACTACCCGATCGATTTAGGAGAAATTTGAAACTCATATTCACTCGATTATGCTCAAGATTTACGGTATACAGTTTGTTACTGCTATTTAAACCTCTTATTTTAGAGCAGCTGTTTTAAAACTATGTGTCGAGACCCACCAGTGGGTCGCGGAAACAATCGAAGTTTGTATAGCAAAAATATAATTTGTATTTCATCTGTTATATTTCATGTTTTTGTCTTTTATATTGGCAGTATTTTTGGTAATATTTCGTCTTTTATATTGACATTTTACAAAAAAAAAAAAAAAAAAAAAAAAAAAAAACACAAGGAAACAACATTTTTATTTTATTATTATTATTTGTTTATTTTTGTTGTTGTTTTGTGGAAACTATGTGTGCACCAATACTGATTACAAAAGAATAATGCAAGAGATATATTCCACATAATCCATGGCGGTAAAATTTAGAGAGGGGTAAAGAGGACGCAGAAAATTAAATTTTGTGCGTATTGTGTTTTAAAAATATGGCAAATCACAAATGCAGAATTGATAATCATTTTCCTTGAAAAAGTTAAGTATTAAATTCAGCATATTTTAGGATCCAATTATCGTCTATGGAAATTTACACTACTTTTATCGAATGTATTCTTTTTTCCGCATAACATCTCATTTAACCCTTTCCGGCGCGGTGTCCCTTAAAAAGGACACCTAATTTTAATTTTACTGGCACCAAGAATATTTAATTAAAATTTTCCTTTGATAAAATGCCTGAAAATAAGCAAGTTCGTATTCTCTAATAAATTCGTTTATAAATTCTGGTGGCAGATAATTATTTCAATTAAACTTACTCCGCGCCGGAAAGGGTTAATATCAGAATTTACGATTAAATAAGGCAAAACATATTTTTCGAAAATAGTAATGGGAGTTTACTTAGGCCGTAATCAGGTTCTACAGCACTTCTCCCAACCATCAACACCATCCAATATCATATATTAATAGTCAATAAATTTTCAAATTATATACAGTCGGCCCCGCATAAACGAATATTGACGGTTCCAGAAAAAATATTCGATTAAGCGGGGTATTTGATTAAACGGGGAGGCATATAAATGTAATATTTAATGTGTAATAAAATGACAAAATTATTAAATATAGTATATTTAATTACCAGAGTAAGAAAATCGTTAAAAAATTTAATAGAATAATACAAACTCAAATAAAAACAAAATGACAAGTAAATACGCAATAGTTCAATAACAGTAAACACATGCATTTTGTTTACATTACATTTAATGCAGATCGTGGTTCCAAATTTTGTTATTAGAATTTAATTTACGTACTTTATACAGGTTTAAGAAAGTAGATGAAAGTGGTTTATGTGAAATTTTAGAGTAAAAAATGGACGAATTTTTTTTTCCGAATATTATCACAATTACCATCTTGAGCCTCTAAGTGACAACACATTATCATTAAAGGGCTGCTTCGATCACGTGTAAGGATTTGCTCGCTAATGCTAATCCTATAGAAGAAATTTATAAAGATATCTCTATCGCATTTCAATATTTTTAAATGATCTTTTTTGCAATGGATAGCTGAGATCGATCTGTACAGAGAGCGTCGTCATTTTTAACATTCGATTTTTATTGCTGATATTTTTAATGAGGATTATTTCAGTTTCGGAACCGGTTTTGAAAATAAAAGTGTCTCCTTTAAAAATAACTGTAAAAAAATCGAAAAAGTTTTTAAAAAAGTCCTTTGACAAACACAAGTAAACAAAATACAAAATTGGTCGAAATTACTGTTCAATTTATTTCACCATTTTCGAAATTAGTTCAAAAAAAAATGAACGAGAAGGGAACTCACTTGACCAGTCCATTATACACCTGTCAGGCGAATTCCATGCTGGAAGTTCTGGAAATTTGTTTTCTGTGTAAGAACCGAAAATGACAAAAAGTGCGGAGGAAATTCCAATCGAAATGTGTTTTTCACACCCATTTTTCAAAATGCCTCATTCATTTGTTATTCGATTAAGCGAGGACATTTTGTGAAAACTATTCGGTTAAGCGGGGTAAAATAACATTAGCCCAATGGGATTAAATTCGGTTCCAGAGGATTTTATTCGAATAAGCGGGGTATTCGATTATCCGTTACCCGATTAAGTGGGGAGGACTGTATATATATATATATATATATATATATATATTACAAATTTAAAATTTTTTCGCCAAAACTAACCTTTATACTATCTTAATTTTCTTATAATAATATTTCGTACTTACTTCAAATTATTAAATTAAAATCTTGTTTCTAAATCTAATCTGTTAATCCTTATGCAGACGATATAAATTCTTAATTTGCCTTAAAAAACATTAATCCAGTATGCGTAAATTTAAAAAGATGGCTCTAAATTAAAAATATTCTTAATTAAAACTTTATTTCTTAATATTCCAAATAAAACTGATTTCTTCTATGTTTTTATCAACCCTTTTTAAGAAATTCTTATTAAATTTATTCCAAAACCATACCTTTCAAAAAATATCATTATTTTATTTTATCTATTTATTTATTTTTCCGCCGTCAACGATAATGTGCATATTAATAAATTCATTTCTTTTCTTTTTCTCTTAAAATTAATCATGTATAAAAATCGTCTGCCTAAGATATTTAAAATTCGGAGTCAATTATAAATTGGTTAAATAATATTTTTTTTAAAATAAATTTATCGTCTGTTTAAAATAGCCTCGTAACTGGACAAGAATTCTGTTTACATAAAAGAATGATGGTTTGAGGTTACCGAATGTTCCAGAACTTTCTTTTCAGTTTAAAAAGGGGGAAGTCTCGAGATGAAAGGAAGATTCTGAAGATTTCTTGGGTTGCTTTTTCGATGAGGACAGCTCGCTGAAATAATGATGGAATTTTTGCAAAAAGGAGCTTTTCCTTCCTCATTATCACGAATTTAATAAATGAATTTACAGCAGCCCATGACTAATTATTGGATCTTCTACATTTATTTATTATTTTTGTTTTTTCCCTCGCTTGCCATGACTGCGTGTTTCTTTTTAACCAGTGGAAATAATTCGAGTTCTCCTTAAATCGTCACAACTAATCGAAAAGTCGGACAGGATAGGTAATGCCTGTGCTAGTGCCTGTTTCGGATTTTGAAATGAATCTACTGAAGAAGTAAAATGCTATGTAAATGAATTGAATGAATCTACTGAAACGAAGTGATGACAAAAATATGGATCGCCGAAAATTTTTCCCGCCATGGTTGAAAGTGTTATTAAGCAAGAAATTCCATTATCTTTTGATTCCTCGAGTGAATGTAACAGAGGAGATTTTAATGTTAAACAGCTTTCTGTGCGAGTGGTTTGAAAGATTTCTTCTAAATATTTCGTGAATTCCTGAGGCCTGATATTCCACCTTTTTGCTGTTTATGTGTAACTGATGACTCAAGATAATCATGGTCATAATGACAAATTTTTGAAAATTAATAACTTCAAAGTGGTGAGTATGCGAAAGGTATTTGATGAGGAATTTAATGAAGAATGGATTTTATTGAAGATTTTTCGTGAACTGTAAGTTTATTTTATTAAATGTTTTGATTATTATTTCTATTCTATTTATGATTGATGGAAAGTATTTATTATTTATTTATTTATTTATTATTTTATTGATGAGAGTAATTTGAAGTTAATTTATTAATTTACTAATTTATTTATTTATTTGATTATTTATCTGTGAATCTTACTTACTTACCAATTTATGAGCATTATTATTATCATTATTATGTGTTGTAGATTGAAATATTTTATTCTTAAGGATTTAATTGAGGAGTATGATGTTCTTAAGATATTTACTGTTACTTATTAAGACTATTATGACATTTTTATGCACGATTAAAGGCAATTTTGTAATAATAAGGAATTATATAAAAAACTTAGTAGCTCAAGTTTACTTTTAAAAAGTACATTTTCTATTTTATTGATATTTGTTTGTTATCAAGAACTATTCTCAGAATGCAGTATTTTCATGATAATGTTCCTACAACTAGACATTTGAGCTGAAAATTAAGTTAACATTTATGTTTTTTCCTTTATTTGTTAGAATTTCTAGTGACAGTGAGCTTTGGTTCCCGGATTCTTATAATTTATTTAAATTCAGTAAGAATATGGAACTGTGCAAGGCTGTTGCTAGAATTTTGACTGATAAATATGATTAATTTTTTTGTAAATTTTGTGATTTTAAGTAAGGAATTACCTATAATTAAAATTTTTGAATATGTTTATGATCTATAAAATAATAGAATTAAAAGTTGATCCCAATTTAAGGTATATCTATGATATTTACAATTTCTGTTTTATTAGATAAAATTTCTGGTTAAAATTAGCATCTAAATATAGTAATTTTGAAAAAATATGTAATTGATAGAAATTATTAACTTTGAAATTTATTGCGAATGATTTTACGATCAGGATTTAATAAAGAAAATAGAAGTGCTTCATTTATTCTAATGAGTAAGAATCAAAAAATTATGGAAGATCCTAAGTTCGTACCGTTTGACCCGAGTTCTGGAATGAACATTTTGTCTTGGTTAACTTATTTTGATAAAACATGTGATAGGGAACAGAAAAATCTAGAATGGAAATTTAATTCTATTGCGCAATATTTGAAAGGTGAAGCGCAAAAAATTTATATCAATGACTGTTTAAATTGTACGGATTATGAACAAATTAAGAAAATTTTGATAGAAAGACTCATTGAATTAGACTTCCCGAGTTTTTCTGATTTTTCAAATCTGAAATTAGATAATTTAGACAATTTAGAAACTTATTTTCGTAAGAAAGTGGAAATTGGTAGGAAATTACATCTTAGTGAAAATATACTATTACAAGGTTTAACTGATGGTTTAAAACCAGAATTCAAAAACAGTATTATTATAAATCCTCCTAGTAGTACCACCGAATGGTACCGGGTTGTCAAACAATTCGTGGAAGTTTCCACCCCACTAGTTTCAAACAAAGTAATAAATCAACCATCAGCTAGACAAAATTTTCAACCTTTTCAACCAACTAGGCCCTGGATTCAGCCAGTTAGGCCGAATACTACACCTAGGAATTGGATTCCCATAAGGCAATCTCAGTTTCAAAGACCTAGAGTTTGTCAAAATAATTATATTCAAAATTCATACCCTTCAAGACCTTGTAGGATATGCACAAATAGGGGTGTGAGTAATGTTTTTCATTGGGAAAGAGAATGTATTTTTAGGAATGAGTTGCCATCCTCTGATACTCTTCCAAATATCTCACAAAATAATTCTCATAATGTTTGTCAATTAATTGTGTATGGATGTACAAATAATTATAATTTACCATGTGTTGTAGATACTGGTTCAACTATTGCAATATTGCCAATTAAATTTGTTAAAAAACTTAATGCTAAAATTGAGACTATACCCTCAGTTACCATTGGTCAGGCAAAAGGATTCTTACATATAAATAAAAAATGTAGTGTTCTTCTAAAAGTGGGTAAAATTAAAAAATATGTTAACTTTTTAGTATGCAATACAAATTTGGATTACGCTATTTTGGGTTTAAAAGAATGTTCTAAATTTAAATTAACCATAGATTGTAAAAATTGTATTGTAAGGCAGGGAAGGAAAATTATAACTAACAGTATATCCATACATAATGAGAGATCCCTTCATTTCAATACAGTAAATATGGGCCAAGTACAACAAAACAGGGATCAATCTAATGAATTTGTAACCTCTGAATATAAAAAAGATATGAAATTAAATACTGGTAATACTGTAGCAATAGATAATTATGATAATGAAACACTGAATGTAAATAATCATGATATAGAGTTACAATCTACTTGTGGAAATATTATGAAAAATGAAGACTGTGTTGAATATGATCACGCAATTAATGTGCATCCTGATTATAAAGGTTCCATGACTCTTCAAAATTTTCGCGATAATTCGGATTCAGATTTAACTGGGGAAATAAATTTAATTCAAGATGTAAATTTAAGGGAATTAGTTCATATTTATAGTGATATTTTTGCAAAGCATAAATATGATGTGGGTAGGATTAATATTGAACCACAACGCGTTATACTAAACTCAGACCTACCTATATCTTTGAGGCCCTACCGAACATCTCCTCTAGAAGAAATAGAAATAAAAAACCAAATTCAATCATTGTTAGCAGCCGGACTGATAAAGGAAAGTAATAGCCCCTATTCTGCCCCTGTTACACTAGTTATGAAAAGAGAGGAAGGTAAAAAAACGCGATTATGTATAGACTATAGAAAATTAAACGCAATAATTAAAAATGATGCAGAACCCTTGCCCCGTATCGATGGAATTTTAGATAAATTGAGTAGTGCTCAGTATTTTTCAACTTTGGATTTAGCCTCTGGCTACTGGCACATACCAATACATCCATCCGATACAGAAAAATTAGCATTTGCAACCAATTTTGGACTTTTTGAGTGGCTCGTGCTCCCTTTTGGCATAAAAACGGGCCCTCCCATATTCAATAGAACCATTCGAAGAATCCTTAATAAATATAAAATCGACTTTGCGTGCCACTATTTTGATGATATTATAATTTTCTCTTCCTCTTTAGAAGAACATTTAAACCATTTAGCTCAAATTTTTAACATTTGCAAACAAGAAAACATTAAACTTAAACTTTCTAAATGTAAATTAGGCCAAAATAAAATAAATTTCTTAGGTTATGAAATCACTAATGGAACTATAACACCAGCAAATGCCAATATTGAAACCATCAAAAATTTAAAACCTCCTTCCAATGTGAAAGAGTTACAACGATTTCTAGGTTCCATTAATGTTTACCATAAATTCATAAATAAATATGCTGAAATTAGATATCCTCTAAATCGATTACTTAAAAAAGACACAATATGGGAATGGAACTCAGAGTGCCAGGAGTCTTTTGAAAAATTAAAAAATTCTTTAATTGCAAAACCCATCCTGAAAATTTATGATCCTAAATTACCTTTACATATGTTTGTAGATGCCTCTCAGATAGCAGTAGGTGCCGTTCTAAAACAACCTGATAAAGATAATTTCTTACATCCTATTGCTTATCATTCTAGAATTTTGAAGAGTTATGAACAAAATTATTTCATAACTGAATTAGAATGTTTAGCTATTATAGATACTCTTGACAAATTCTATCATTACTTTCATGGTGTCAAGTTTACAATTCATACGGACCACGCATCTCTAGTATGGTTAAAGAGTGTTAAAAACTTAAGAGGTAGGCTTTTTAGATGGTCGCTCAAACTTAGTATGTTTGATTATGAGATAAAATATGAAAAGGGTTCAACAAATGTCGAAGCAGACATGTTGTCACGAAATCCTGTTTGTCATTTTAATCGACATATTAGTTTATTGCTAGATAGGAAAGAAATTATAGAGATGCAAGACAAAGACAATGTTTGTGACAAAAAATATAAAAAAGAGAATGGAATTATTATAGTTCAGAAAAAGGGATTCAAAAAAATTGTTGTACCAATGTCATTAAGAAGAAAATTACTCCATATTGCTCATGATAATTTTGGACATTTAGGGATTCAAAAAATGCTTAATTTAATATCTCCCAACTATTATTGGCCTAATATGACAATAGACATTACAGAATTTGTTAAACATTGCGATACCTGTCAGAAAAATAAAAAACCAAAACAGAAAAGATTCGGCTTATTACAAGCTATGCCAGCAACAGATCAACCTTTTGAATGTCTTTCTATTGATACTGTTGGTGGATTTAACTATTACAACTCAACAAAAAAATTCTTACACATAATAATAGATCATGCAACTAGATTTGTTTGGGCTTTTCCCTCCAAAAATGTTACCACTGAAACATACACTAACTGTTTAAAACAAATTTTCAATATCAAAGCACCTCAAAAAATACTTAGTGACAGACATAAATCTTTCAGATCTCCAAGATTTAAGAAATTCCTTAGAAATCATCATGTTCAACAGCGTTTTACATCCGCACATCATCCTCAGACCAATGGAAAAGTAGAGCGAGTTAATCAGACTATAGTTACCAGGCTTAAATGTAAAGTTAATTCCACTTCTTCTAAAATACCTTGGACTAGATTATTAAACCAAGTCATCGAAGAATACAACAATACGCCCCATTCTATCACCAAGTTCCCACCTGCCTATTTATTTTATGGTCAATTGCCTTATGAATCTCCTTTAAAACAAAACTATTACCCACCAGTAGACAAAGCCCTCAAAATTGCGAAAGCGCGAACTCAGGAATTTCACCTTAAAAGTAAAAGACTATGATCGACATTTTGTCGAATGCCCATTAAAAAAAAAAAAATGAAAAAAAAAAAAATTGTAATTTAAGAAATTACCCCAACCATTTGAAAAATGTTTCACTCGATACATTCATCTATCATTTTAAGCTAAATACCAGTTGTTTTATTGTGTATTATCCGTGCCACTGCTATAAATGACTTTATACATGCTGCAATTTGAAGGTACGGTTCGTTTAAGTTATATCACTCTATTGTCGCCAAGCATAAAAGTTGGCGACGAAAGAAACATTTCAAACTATTTAACATTGTTGGTGCAAAAGTAATCATTATTAAAATACAGCTTTGGCATATACTGTTATACTTGTAAGACTTTGGCATATATTGTTTGATTTTACAGAGCAGAATTTTGGTGATGGAGGTTTTAAACCAAAATCGATCGCAGCACATGCATCTGTGAATGGGTCCATCAGACATCGAATCAAAAAAGTTTTTTCCCAGTTTTTCCCAAGCCGATTGCTTTTTAGTTTTCTTTTTAGGTGGTGGAAAATCAAGAGTAATAGCTATAACATTTTCCGGCTTGTTAGAATCACTATTGGCACTCAAATTTTCCTGGTTAGAACCGACCGATAGTAAAACGCCATGGCTAGTGGATTGGTCGCCCTGGCGACATGATGTTTTACAATTAATCGGTTCGGCATTAAATTGCTTCCTTTTTCGTGATCGCCTTTCAACACGTAATTGGTTTTCAGCGGCTCAATAATCTTTTGATTTTATCATTTTCTGCATTGAAAGACGTTTTTGCGCCAAACCAAATACAGTATTGATTGTCAGCCATTTTTCTTCCTTAACACTCTAAAATACATGATTCTGATTATATATATCGTAATATTGTAAAATGGCATGGCTTACTATCTTA
Organism: Maratus speculifer; assembly: GCA_964019185.1. Lineage (NCBI taxonomy): Eukaryota > Metazoa > Arthropoda > Arachnida > Araneae > Salticidae > Maratus > Maratus speculifer. The sequence goes on from OZ025292.1 coordinate 461,183,818, forward strand.
TGTTTTATTCCAACTTCCATTTCTTTCCTTTGCCGGCATTTTCCATCTTCCATCTTCCGTATCCAGTTTCCGAACTTTTGTTTACACGTTCAAATCAATCGCTTATCTTTTCCGTGGGTACGTTCATTCTGGTTTTATCGCTCCGTTCGATCTCAATCCGCAAGCATCGCGGATCGCATCTCGCAAGTGGCGGTCTTGCATTTCTTCCGTCGCAAGTCAGGAGCTCGCTTACTCAACTCGGAGGGGCGTATCCAGTTTCGGAATTGCCGCGGCTATTTAAAGCCGGCGGAGATATGTTGTGCTGGTGGATTTTGAAGTGATGTTATGTCTCTAGACAATTGATGTTAACGTCAATATGATACAGTTTCAGAAATGTATTTTTAACCCGTACAGTTTTAAAAGTTTTAAAGTTAACATCTAGTTGAGTAATTATGCTAAATCCATTGCTGGACATTTGATTTTGAATATGGTTTTATCAATTTCGCCGGTGTTTCATTTCATTAGCAGTGGTAATCCATTTGTGTTTGTTTTAATCAAGTCATCATATGTATGTGTGGACATTATTAGCTTCAGTTAAAAACTCTGTTTTCTTAAGACTTTTCATCGAGTTATTAGATGTGCCGTATTGCTGGAATTTCTTTAATACGTCGATAGCTGTCGTCCATAAGTGAGTCTGTTTTGCTTTTTCATTGCTATCCTAGTATTGTTATATGCCATGCCATGCCATTCAATAAGTAATATTATTTCAATACATAGAATGATTTTAAGTTAAATTTGGAGTTGAACTCTTTTTTCTGTTTACATTTTACCAGTTATTTTTTTCATCTGAGTTTATACATATTTTCATTTAAACTTGAATATTATTTCATGACTTAGAATAATTTTAACTGAACTTGTTTCCGTTCACATTATGCCTGTTATATTTTTTCACCTGGACTTATATATGTTTTTTTTTAACTTACATTTATTTTTCGTCAATAAACGTTAGCCTGTTTTTACTGAAAAACAGTTTCTTTAATGTCTTATACTACACTGTCACAACGTCACCAATTACTTACTCTTTTAGGTCACCGTAATTACACTGTTATAAGCTTCTAAATTTTACTCTGTTTTAGACGGTTCTTGTTACAGAACCGATCATTACTCAGTTATCCCGTCGACCAATTTCGCCAAATGATACGAATCGCCAAACTAATAAGCAACTTATACATGTTGACTAAATTTTTATTTTAAATAGCAAAAGAAGAAATAAAAATCACTTTATGATTGTTTAAGTACGCGTATTGTGTTTAATATCATTGAATGCGATATTCACGTTCATTCATTTCTTTGGCTTCGGCTTTTTCCGTATCTGTTAATTTCCGTCTACCCATTTTTAAATTTGTTAGTTTTCTCCTTTATTACAATGATTTTAACCATTTTAATTTACTATTCAAATAAAAATTCTTCTAAAAGTAAAGAATTTAATTTAAATTCAAATAAAAATTCTTCTAAAAATAAAGAATTTAATTTAAATTCAAAAGTGGTAACATCATTCAAAAGTGGTAACATCATTCAAAAGTGGTAACATCATCGGGTCCATTCTCCCGAAAACAACAACCATTTTTCAAATGGTTAACAAGACTCTGTAATTTATGAAGAATTTAAATACCCTAACACTCGAAAATTAGAACCTACTTTCTCTGGACCATATAAAATTATAAATAAACTTTCTGATGTAACTTATGAAATAGATAAATTTAATTATGAGACAGGACAGAATTCCGTTATTGTGCATGTTTCTAAATTAAGACCCTATTTTTCACCCGAAGATTTTAAACTGTTTCATGAGCAACCCAAAAAACAAACAAAACCTCAGATACAATCACAATCACTAGATCAAACTAAAGTCAAGACAATAGATTAAATTTTAATTCTTATTCTTTAAATAGTTTATCACCATAATTTTCAACATCAGCAGGTATGTTCTTGGAGGCCTACAAGAATATTACTTGTTTTGGGGAGTTTTTGGGGTTAAATTGGGCACCTTATGCAGGCATAAGGTGAACACTTTGATTGTAAAAGCTTTCAAATTGATGTTGATAAATTAATTTTAAGGGTGTTTAAGTCTAACTATATTTACTCATTTATTTGACATTAGTATTACTCTATTTATTCAGCAGAGATTATGTGATAACAGTTATAAAATTTGATGACTCTACTCAAACCTATAACTTAATATGTGATTTTCAGTGATTGTGAAAAAAACTAGATATTAAAAGTTTTTCAAAAAAGCACACTATTTTTATTTCCATTTCTCAATTAAGAATGACACCTTTCATTCCTATTGTATTTTATTATTGAAGTTTATAAACCATGTGTAGATAAAACATTATTCTACATTTGGCATTGAAAACTTATAACCAAATTTGACAATTTTGTAAAAGAGTATCAGAGAGGAATTATTGTAAGGAAATACTGGTTGAGAGTCCATTTTCTAAATAGTTAGATTTAATTTTATTTGGATTTTGGAATTATTATGATTTTTTTTATTTATGCTTTCGGCTAGCAAAAAATACTTTCTTATGCTATTAGAAGATAAGAAAATTATTTAGTTGCTATGTAATTATTTTTATCCTCAACCAATATTTTTCCTATCAATAATAAACAAACTGTGATATTTTCTTTTGATTATACTCTTGTTTTACTATTATTATTATTATTATGATTTCTATAATGAAGTTTAGTATTAATTATACTCTTATTGAAAAATATTAGGATATGGAGTCTTATTATACTATTACTTAATATTGTTGTTATTGTTATTATTTAAATTTTTCTATATTATTTATTATTGATATTGAGAGTGATGCTATTTATTATTGAAAAATTTATATATTACTGAAAGATGTTGGATCCAACATAACATAAAAAACAAAGATTAAACTAGATTTGGAGACCTTTAATTAAAGAGACTGTATTCAGTGAACACTGGAAAAGACTTTTATACACAATGGAAAGACTTTTTTCACTTGAAGAACTTTATTTAAAATAACCTATGCATTAAGTTATTATAATTATTTAAACTTTCCATGAGAACGAATTGTTATTGTTTTTATTATATTTTTTATCTCTTGCTTATTTATATTTATAACTTATTTACTGTTATTATATGTATTATCTCCTATGCACTTACAAATGGTAAGTGATGTTGTAACATTATTGTATTTCTTTCAGGGAAATGCTCCTACCTAAATTTAATTCAGAATTATTTTCTCTTAACTATTTTATTTTAATTGCTAATATTTTTTATATTGCGTTAATTTTCTTTTCTTCCATCTCTTGGCTTCCTGAGTTTGACAGTTTTATTCCAAAATTTAACTTTTCTAAATTATTATATTTCTGTTGTCTGAACTTGTAGTTTTATTTAACTATCAATTTCATACAAAGTCTTGGGGAGGGGGGATAATATTACAAATTTAAAATTTTTTCGCCAAAACTAACCTTTATACTATCTTAATTTTCTTATAATAATATTTCGTACTTACTTCAAATTATTAAATTAAAATCTTGTTTCTAAATCTAATCTGTTAATCCTTATGCAGACGATATAAATTCTTAATTTGCCTTAAAAAACATTAATCCAGTATGCGTAAATTTAAAAAGATGGCTCTAAATTAAAAATATTCTTAATTAAAACTTTATTTCTTAATATTCCAAATAAAACTGATTTCTTCTATGTTTTTATCAACCCTTTTTAAGAAATTCTTATTAAATTTATTCCAAAACCATACCTTTCAAAAAATATCATTATTTTATTTTATCTATTTATTTATTTTTCCGCCGTCAACGATAATGTGCATATTAATAAATTCATTTCTTTTCTTTTTCTCTTAAAATTAATCATGTATAAAAATCGTCTGCCTAAGATATTTAAAATTCGGAGTCAATTATAAATTGGTTAAATAATATTTTTTTTAAAATAAATTTATCGTCTGTTTAAAATAGCCTCGTAACTGGACAAGAATTCTGTTTACATAAAAGAATGATGGTTTGAGGTTACCGAATGTTCCAGAACTTTCTTTTCAGTTTAAAAAGGGGGAAGTCTCGAGATGAAAGGAAGATTCTGAAGATTTCTTGGGTTGCTTTTTCGATGAGGACAGCTCGCTGAAATAATGATGGAATTTTTGCAAAAAGGAGCTTTTCCTTCCTCATTATCACGAATTTAATAAATGAATTTACAGCAGCCCATGACTAATTATTGGATCTTCTACATTTATTTATTATTTTTGTTTTTTCCCTCGCTTGCCATGACTGCGTGTTTCTTTTTAACCAGTGGAAATAATTCGAGTTCTCCTTAAATCGTCACATATATATATATATATATATATATATATATATATATAAATCCTGGATTTACTTATTTAAACTTTCCGAACAATTTACGAAACTGCGTCTGTATAAAAAATTTAACAATGAATAAAAAATATTTTACACAACTAATTTTACATAAAGGTGAAATATTTTCGCTGGCAATAAATCCCCATGTTTTTAGAAAACTGTGAACTTTCATTCATAAATCTTAAACAGTTTTTCATGAAATAATTTTTAACCGATTTTGATTCCGCCCGTGCTAACTGCAAATTTCATAAGACCCAATCTCGAATGAAACTGGAACCGGATTCCCGCTGTCGGTGGCACCGTTTAGCAGTCGTGCTGACCATGCACTGCAAAATTTTACATAAAAATTTAATTTAGAATCGTTTAGCTCCAGTTGCCAGCACCAGGGAGTGAACTCTTATTCTTAACAAAACTGTCTCTGAATGAAAGTCCGTTAAACAACCTATACTCGTAGATATAATAGGCAAAATGACGGATTTTAGTAAGAATTTAAGATACTTGCTGAAATTACTATTCAAAAATAGAGGTAAGTAAGCTTTTGAAATTTTTATAATAAAGAAGCAAAAATTATCTCAAGGCTCTGTCAAGAAACCGCACCTAAAACTGTAGAAAACAGTACGATTTTAAATAGTATTTGATCGTCGCCGACTTCCCCCCACGCTCCCTTCACCCCGAAATTTGATGCCCCCTGCTTATGAAATTTTTATCATGTGTTATAAATTATCTGAAATTTTCAAATTGATCGGTTCATCAGTTTTCTTAGTTTTAACAAATTCGCTTTTCAACAAAGCATTTTATTTCCTTTTTAAAAATCGGAATTTTTTATTAAACAAAAATCTGCGGATCGATTTTTATAAAATATTATTTTATAAAAAGTATTTTATAAACTAATGTTTTATAAACATTTTATATTATTAAATAGCGTCTAATGATAAGGCTAGATGCATAACTTTAAAATCTCCAAATGGTGTATTTTTAAAAAAATTGATGGTGTTTCAAATAATACTAGCACAAAAATTGAGGTTTTGGGGTGACTGTCTTTGAAAATGAGAATTTGAAAGGCATAATCCCATTCATGAAATAATAATTAATATCTAAGGTTGTAATTGAGTGACCGCGAAGAAAATTTCATATCTGAAATAGTTTTCTATCTCAAATTTCTACATCCAGATGCATAAAACATAAAATCTATAAAGTCAATATTTTAATTTATTTTTACAAATCGCCTATAAACGGCACTATTCACCGTCGACAGCCTTGTGTTTGCTTTTGAAACACCTGCTCTTATTATGGAAGCTTTCTCAAAAAAGTTTGTTTCTTTGAACAAAAATAAAAAGAGATTTTACAAATGGATTTTTCAGCTTTATATAAGAGTATAGGAATAATTTTTAGAATTTTAGAAAAGGAATTTTTTTCATCGTTTGGCTGTGCAAATTTTGAGTTTTTAGACCCAATAGCTTTTTAGCTTTATATAAAAGTATAGGAATAATTCTTAGAATTTTTGAAAAGGAATTTTTTTCCTCGTTTGGCTGTGGCCCAGTACATTTATCACCACTAGCAACGCTGTAATTCTATTAAATTCTTCCCCTCTCTTCGAGTTCTCGAAGAAATTTTCTGCTGTTTGATAAAAATCTAGGCTTTTGTTGAATTATGAATACTTTTCCATTCTTTTAATTTGAGATTTTTAATTAATTTCTCGTTTAATTATTAGAGATTCGAATTTCTGAAATTCAAAAGTACCAGGAGAGATCTTCGACTATCCTCACAAAAATTTTAAGCCTCGTATACACAATAGATTTTTCTGGACACCGCGAACAGACGAATAGACACACTTGCGTATAGATCCCTTGCACTTGAAGTCACATACTTCATCTGGCGCCCAAACATAGGTAATGTGGTGTTTTAACATTTGTAAAGATAATGATTTGCGCTTCATTTTTTAAGTAATTAGAAAAATAATACAAGAATAAAAAAAAAAAAAAAAAAAATCAAAATTGAACAAAAAGACTATACATGCTTTAAACGGCAAACGGGGAGTTATGATATTTTGTTTGGGCTCCAGATATGCACCAGATGAGAGTATCAGCCATTGCTGTGACGTCAATGCAAGGGGTCTATGGAGCGAAACTTTCTTTTACATGTATTTAATACGCTATCAAAATAATTTAGGGGGGACTTTCAAATAAAAATAAAATTTTAAATCAAATTAAATAGTATATAAATTTAAACTTCAAAACAAAATTGTGTACAACTTTTTCAAGTGACAAAAGGGCGCACAAACTTTGCCTGCTCCAGGGCGCTGAATATGTAGCTACGCCACTGCTTACAAGCACTTGTCTTTTCAAGCGCAACAATAATTTATGCTAGGTTTAGGAAAATGAGGTTGACCTATATCCATAAACCATGTAGTACATCCCTAAAAATGTTTTTGTCTTGAAAATATGTAAAATAATGGTTGTGATCAGGAAGAAAATTAGCAATCGAGAGAGCTTGTAGTTAATCAGAGAGCACAGAGAACACACACCTTGTTATTGATGGAAACTTCTGAGATATAGATGTGACAGTAATAAATATATGAATTTATTTGTGTTATTTCAGTTTATTTCATGGTATTTATTTTGATTCATAATGAAAAATGTTACTATGAGATTGATTAAATATTGCTTTTAGATGGATGCTATATAAATACAATATTATGAGAACTAGAATGTAATAATTATAACTGTAAATTGAAAAAAAAAAAAAAAGTTTTCTTTCGGCTAAATATTTTAAACAGGATTTTGGTTTAACAAAAATCCAGTAATTAACATCTATTCTATGAAAGGTGAGTTCCCAGAAATTTTTTTTTTTTTTCAAATACACCACTGGATATCCCAAACATACATTTTTGTTGATCCAATTAAAGAAAACAACTATAATGCCAACAAAATGACATCCTTCCATACTGAAATGATATTTCAGTTTCTGTTAACCTTTTATGAACTGACGGTAGTTTAAAGTACCATTGATGAAAGCTTCATGTCAAATTTACTGATTCTGCCCATTAATAAAAGTTTTTCGTTCTTTCCACACAAAACACTCTTCTCGATCAAATTCAGATAGAATAGAGAAACAGTCGAAGCTAAATGGTTTCAAAAAGTGGTAGTTTTCATTGTTCATTTTTGTAGGTATTTCTTTTCTTTCTTTAAATAAAATTACATGAAACATATTCAACAGCAAAAGTGCTTCTATTTACAGATAGGATCCTGATGCATTTAAACTCATTGCATTTTTAAGAATTGTGATATTTTCAAAAGAGTAATTTTGGTTAACTAATCTGATTATTTTTGTAAATATTTCACAAAAAAAATATAACTACCTACATACTTAATCAGTTTTATTGAGAAAAAAAAAAAAAAAAAAATGTCTGAATTTCACATTAGTATTATCCAGGGCTTTTAAGGTACCCAACAGGGAACCTTCATAAAAAGTATAGGGTCCCAGAAAAATTTATGTGCTAGTATTTTGACGGAATCTGCCATTTAACGTGATTTTTTGACAAAATTTGCCTTTTTTCACGATTTTTTGATGGAATCTGCCGTTTTTTCGCAATCTTTTGAAAGAATCTGCAATTTTTTTCATTATCATTTGACAAAATCTGCCATTTTATCACGTTGTTTTAATGAAACCTGCCTTTTTAAATATTTTTCTAAACAATATTTGCTGTTTTTTTGCGATTTTTTGATAAAATTTGATGTTTTTTTGCAATTTTTAAAATGAAATTTGCATTGCTTCCCATGATTTTTTGATGAAAGTTGTTGTTTTTCTGTATTTTTTGACAAAACATGCTGTTTTTCAAATTTTTTTTATTAAAATTGCCTTTTTTTGTGATTTTTCAATTAAATTTGCCATTTTTTTTTGCGATCTTTTAATGAAATCTGGGCTTTGTTTGTAATATTTTGATGAAATCATGCATCCCATAGGCAGCTTAAGAGCTTTTTTTTTTTTTTTTTTGTGCACAATGTTTTTTTTTTTTTTTTTTTGTAATTTGTGTGTTATAAGACGTCTATGGCATCGCTGGTAGCCATGGCAACTTCTTAGGTTTCCGGCCGGAAACCTGAGTGAAAAAATATACATTCCCAGAAATGATTTCTAGTTCCCTTATATCCTGGGAACGCTATTTTTCGAGCCCTGGTATTATCTAAAAATTCCAATATACCTTCAGATATTAAAGAAGGTAATTATTGACAGGTTAGTCAATTTCTTGATAAATAATTTGGTTGATAAAGGGGCAAATGGGAGATACCTGTTGTGGCCAGCTCTTGCTTTCCGTCTTGACCATCTGTAGCTGGATTGGCAGCTGGCCAGATGAGAAGAGGTGTCCCGACTGGTGGATCTGCTGAGGGGAGGGGGAGGTCGGAAGCCGAACAGAGGGAGAGGTTGGAGAAGGATGTCCAGGCTGGAACACACACAAAAAATACATCAGCAAGCATGACTCATTGATTTTTATATGCTTTATTCATCATATTCAAAGATACTTGTTCTAAAAGTACATATATATATATATATATATAGTGTTACAAATTTTGTAAATAGTGTTTGTACTGTAAAATAATGTAAATAATCTTATTAAACTCCATTCCTTTACTAATATTAGCTTTTGTCCCTGTTATCAAGTATACTTGTCTATTATTTTCAGTGAATGTCTATGGCAGCTTGGCGAAATAATAAAGATATCGCCAAGTTGGCGTCACTTTTGACGACTAATTTTGGTCACCAAGTTGGTGACAAACTTGGCGATTGTTGGCGATGGTAACCCTTCCCTCTCTATGGTAACCCCACTATAGATATACTGATACATTGAATGTTGTTCCGTGGATTTTTCGAGAAGGTTGTAGAAATTTCCAGCACATGCTGCGAGCCTATATAAGGAGAGCAATACGAGCTGCTGTGGTTATTATTTACCAGTTAGTCATTGAGTAAACAAGGCGATTGTTAAGCAAGTTTGCTTGAGTTTCATTTATGTTGTTTTGAATGTTATTAAGTGTTGAGACGTTGTATAAAGAGTCTCAGCAGTTATTTTTGAATATCTAGTAATATTTGTGAGTTTCGAAGACTCTGTTGTTCTGAAGATCTGTAAATAAATTATTTTCTACTTTTCTAAGAGACAAGAGTTTGAAGTTGTCTAACCATAAGATCAAAAGAACCCTATATACGCAACAATATTTTTTCACAAAATGTTTTGTAATATTTATGGATTTAATAAACTCGACTAAGTGGTGGGCCTTGTAGAACCTTTATCAGAGTAAAAGATCCATTACCTTATATTGAAAAATGGAAAGCATTTTAACTTTATAATTTTTGAATAAGTTTAACAACTCTTCTCATGTAACTTGAATTGGACTGAATAAAAACACATTAGGTACTATTAAATTTTATAAAATTAAAAGACTCTTTTCAAATGGGAATAAAAAATTTAAAGAAAATTTGAATTATGGATGTCTTTTGATACATATAATGAAGGAAGGCAGTCAAAAGTCCTTATAATGGAATCTTCCCTTTATAACTAACACAACTTCTCAAATGAGAGTCTGAGAAGCAACACACACACACAAAGAAAAAAAAATAACATCATCAAGCATGACTCATTGATTTTTATAAGCTTGGTCCTTAATGTTAAAAGATATTTGTTCTAAAAATACATACATATCTAGACACACGGCAGTGTGTCAGCCAAGTTCACAAAGTAAAAGGAGACACACCGGCAGTGGGTTACATTACCCGAACCATTTCGAGCCACTTTTGACCCCTCAATAACTGAAATTCTATTTGATCTACACACTTGTAATTTTTTGTGTCGTGTAAGACCATCTTCTAATTTCTGAATCCTAATTTTTTTTTTTTTTAAATCTTTTACCGTTCACGAGAAATTGACGTCTGAAAACCACTGTTTTTACCACTGACTCACTCATAGAAATGTTTGACTACTTCCAGGTGACTAAGGAAGTTGAAATTTGGTGTGGAGGTAGGTTATTGGATCTATAAATAGGAAAAAATCAGAAATCACCATTAATTAAACATTAACGGTTGGTTACAGGATAAATTATTGGATTACAATGGAAGTTTATGAGAATTTCACAAAATACCAGAAATAGTGCCAAGTTGGCGTCACTTTTGGTGAGTATCAGGGCTAATCTCTGAAACTACCGAACCGATTTCAAACGTAATGGTGCCAAAATGATGGTATTCGTCCCGGTTCAAACACAGATAATATCTTATGTCTGTGCCACTAACCAAAAAAGGGTTCAGAAGCGAAAAACATTCTAAAAATGTGATTTTTGTTTTACTGAAGGGCCTAGAAAAACAAAATTTGGCATGTTAATTATTTATAAGATATAAATGGTCACTAATGACATTTGCTAAAAAATATCAAATCTAAATGGGTGAAAATCCACGAAGAGCGTTCTAAAAAAGTTTGAAATACCAATTTTAAAACAATCTCAGCAAACAACAAACCGATCGTAATGATATCAAAATGATGATGACAGTCTTTGCTCCAACATAGAATATATCTTATATCGATTACACTAACCCAAAGGAGGTAAAAGAGCAAAAAACATTCTAAAAATGCGATGTCTGTATATTAAGGGACTGGACTGGAAGCATAAAGTTTGGCTTTTTAGGGTTTATGGGAATTTCGCGAAATATCAGAAATAGTGCCAAGTTGGCATCTTTTTTGGCGAGTATCGGGGCTAATCTCTGAAACCACCGAACCGATTTCAAAATTAATGATACCAAAATGATGGTATTCGCCCCGGTTCAAACACAGGGTATATTTTATGCGTATACCATTAACCAAAAGAGGGTGAAGAGGCAAAAAACATTCTAAAAATGCAACTTTTGTGTTACTGAAGGACCTATAGAACTATAAGATTTGGCATGTTAATTATTTATAAGATATAAATGATATCGAAGGGCATTTGATAAAAAATACGGAATTAAAAAGGGGTGAAAATGTGCGAAAGACGTTCTAAAAATGTTCTAAATTGGGATTTTTAAGCAATTTCAGCAAATGATATCAAAATGATGGTGATAGTCCTTGCTCCAATATAGGCTATATCTTATGTCGATTCCACTAATCCAAAGCGGGTAAAAGAGCAAAAAGCGTTCTAAAAATGCGATGTCTGTATGTTAAAGACCTAAAAACATAAAATTTGGCATGTTCATTAATTATAAGATATAAATGATCACTAAGAACATTTGTTAACAAATATAAAATTTAAAAGGGGTAAAAATGCGCGAAAAGCGTTCTAAAAACTTTCTAAATAGCAATATTTAAGCAATCTTGGGTAGCTAGCGAACCGATTTAAAGAAAAAAAAAAAGATGCCAAAATGATGGCGACAGTCCTTGCTCTAACAAAATTATTGGATGAATTACCAGATTACAATGGGAATCTATGGGAATTCGGCAAAATACCAGAAATAGCGCCATGTTAGCATGACTTTTGATGCGTAATTTTTGTCGTCAGTACAGCGATATTTCACCAAGTTGGCTACGAATGTTTTGGTCGACGAAATAATCAAATAGTACTCAATCACGTAAAAGAAACATCCTTATTAATGGAATTTAAAGGAACATAAGCAGTCCTAATGTTAAATTTTTAAATTTGACTGAAAAAGGAAAAAGCTGAAAGATTAATTAATATTAAATAAAACTAATTTAACTAATTTAACCTATTTATTTCAAAAATGAAACAAGTACCTACTTATTTGACAAAAAATAATGATATCCTATCAAAAACATGAATGTGAAAAAATGCCAAGTTCGTTAAAGTTTTCGCTCATAAAAGAAGTGATTTGACAAAAAATAATGATATCCTGTCAAAAACATGAATGTGAAAGAATGCCAAGTTCGTTAAAGGTTTCACTAATAAAAGAAGTGTGATCTAACTGCAAACCAAGTTCTTTCGGAGCTCCTTAAATCATAACTCCTGTCACGCATAATATTATACAATTTCTTAAAATGATTTGTTATATTACTTGTTATTCAATAGAGTGACTTGACAAGTTTTCAGCTACCAACTTTAATCTTTGAGTCAGAGTATAATTTAATCTAGAATCTGATTGGCAAAGATCTAGTCAATCGAGTGTTCGAAAAAGTATATTGAAGTTAAGGTACTGATAAGTTAAGGAAGGGATCAACTTTAATTTCTGATCAACTAAATAGAAAAAATTGAATAAGAGAAAACTTGCTAAGTCGCTCAATTGAATAACAAGTAACATAACAAATCATTTTAAGCAATTGAATAATATTATGCATGACAGGAGTTATGATTTAAGGAGCTCCGAAAGAACTTGGTTTGCAGTTAGATCTCACTTCTTTTATTAGCGAAACCTTTAACGAACTTGGCATTCTTTCACATTCATGTTTTTGACAGGATATTTTTTTTTGCCACAAAGCTTTTTGTCAAATTTATGGATTTTTTTTTTTTTTTAATGACACTTGCAGGCATTTTTAAAAAATTACCGATTTTAAAAGTAATGGTTGCACATTGATGATGACAGTCACTGATGTAATGCATGCGACATTTTATATTGCTACCATTACCACATAGGGGTTGTAAGAGTAAAAAGTGTTCTAAATTGCATTTTTTTTAATTTTTTTTTTTTTTTTTTTTTTTTTTTTTTTTTTTTTTTTTTGTGTGTGTGTGTGATATTGATGGATCTAAGATTTTAATATTTAAGAAGGTAATTACTGCAAATGCTTCCTAAAAACCATCAAAAGAAACTTCCAATTTAAAAGGATGAAGCGAGTGAAAAGCATTCTAAAAAAGTTCTAAATTACAATTTTAAAGCAATCTTTTGAAATACCAAACTGATTTATAAAATAATGGCTGAAAAAATTGTGATAGAAACTGCTTAAACACATAAGCTATGTTTCAATGTTGGTGCTACTACCAGCAGAAGGTTGTAGGAGCAAAAAAAAAAAGCTCTAAATTGAGATTTCATAATACTGAGGAGGCTAGAAATTTAATTGTGGCACAGTAGTAACTCATGAAATATAAATGCTTTCTAAGGAAAGTCGAAAATAAATTTGAAATTTAAAAGGAAGGGGGAAGAAAGGAAGGAGCAAAAAGCATTCTAAAAAAGTTCTAAACTATAATTTTTGTGTAATCTTAGTACATAATGAATAGATTACAAAAATCACATTAGCAAGCTCTACTCAAGCACTCTTCTCAAGCATTTCTCAACAAAACTAATAATTTGAAAAGTGGATAAAAATTCATATTTATTCTGATGTCATGAGAATATTGCTTATTGACTTTATTTTATCTTTGTGTATTTTAGTTTCATTGCTAACTTTTTTTTTTTTTTTTTTTTCATTACAACGAAATAGGAAATATGTTTTTCTTTTAATAGATACTGATTAAGCTTAAAAATACCTATATAAAGTACATTTGAAAAGTTTTTTTCCACTCAAAGTAGCCACATGCTCAGTTTAAAATGCATTTTTACCTTGACACATGTAAAAAGAAAAATTGATCTGATGTGCAAACTAATTTCATGACATAATCCGAGACTTTTTCAGTAGTATTAAATTGCTTATATACATTTTATTAAGGATATATTGTGAATAGTTCAAATTAATATGTGAATTAATAGTTAAATTAATTTGTGAATAGTTTAAATTATTTAAATTATATGTTTTTAAAAGAACCATTTTTCTTTGTATGTAGTAGTAGCTAATGTTTAAGTTATGATAAAAAATTATAGAATTTTTCTTAAATTTCTTTTTTTTTAAATTTAAATAGAAATTCAACCATAAACAGTAATATCAATAGTTAAACTTATACAACAAAAAATTACTGTTACGAAAATTTCTTTTTTCAAGTGACAGAAAATTGTTACATTAACAAAGTACATTTATATGATCCTTTTGTAACTTTTTGCTACTTTGAATAACATGCATTATCTTTATTTTAAATTTTTAACTAAATTCTTTACATATTAAATACGTCTGAATTGTGGATAATTGCATTTATTAATATTATTTCTTAGTTTCTGCCAGTTTTTGCCATTTACTGGCAGAAACTAGTTTCTGCCATGCCATTTTTAACCGGTTATAACCACTGGTTTTAACTACCCCGGCAGAAACTTGCCAGCCCTGAGGAACATCCATTACTTTAGACCAGCTGAAACAAGCTAGTATCTGATTTCAGAAATCTGCATGGACATTGCTTCAGTGTGTAAAAGGATAGGGCCACTATTGGATGGAAAAGTACCGATAGTTCTATTGAATTCATTTCATTGTAGTAATTTGAGAGAGAGAGAGAGAGGAGAAAAAAAAAAAAAAAGAGAGCTGTACTCACAAACTGGTGGGGTGGCTGTGAGTTCTGCGGAGAAGAGTTGAGCGAGAGGGGATGGTGCGGCATGGGAACTGGCTGGGGCTGTTGCTGCTGCTGCCTCTTCTGCTGCTTCAAGCGGTAGTCCTGAAGAGCCACTGTGTTCTGCCTGGTCTGCTTGCGAACCTAAAAACAACATTTTGAACGAAGCATCTGTCAAGGATAACTTCTGAAACTTCTAATACAGTAGTAAGTTAAAGATTAATTTAAAAAAAAAAAAAAAAAATGTTTAAATATCTGAAAGTCAAAACAATGCAAGTTGAAATGAGAGCACCCTTGAACATCCTACCGAAAAAGATTGTTATCTAGAATACTAAAGAGAGAGATGGACCTCATAATTGAAAATTCGGCACTTACGTATTAATGCCACCGAAGTTATCTTTTAGATTCCTTTGTTGCCTTGTTTTTTGTTGATTTTTGATGCCATTTTTTAGTGTTTCAGTGCCTTTTAGTGTATTTTTTTGCTCATTTTTTGATGCCATTATTTTTGTGCACATGCGAACAACAAGATTGCTCTTTATTGGCACATTAGCGCAAGTTCTGCTGCGGTGGCGTTAATACGTAAGTACCGAAAATTCTTAAAATTTAAACACTTAATAAAGTCACTACAAATTATATATATGTAGCGATCGGGCCCATTGGATGTGAGAGCACGATCCGCCAATCATTGTTTTCCCGGCATTAGATTATTACTCCAATGTGAAACACGGAGCAGAATTTGCCTAACAAACCTGGTTCGACACTCTGTTGTTGGCCACTTGACTTTCATGCCCCATAACCAAACTAGTCGTTGGTGGCCACCGTAATACTTACCCATCATGGATATGTATATGAAAATAAAACATGTGAAAACTATTTATACAATGCATTGCAATTCATAAACAAAATTTAAATACTGTTAATATACATAGTAATGCTCTATTAAAGAACTGCTGATGTACCAATTTCGACAAAATATATAAAACGCCAAACTATTCAAGTAGTATCGAACTGCGTAAAAGAAACATCCTTATAACTCCAAAAATAACAATTCTATTAACTAACAATTAACTGCATCAAATTAAGTGTCTCATTTCCAATTCAAATATACCTCTGAATTGAAATTTGAATGAAATACAGGGTCATGAAAAATCGAAGAATGTGGAAAACAGGATGACAAATATCTCGGCAACTCATAATCTGATCGACTTCGTTCTATATGCAAAATGTGTGTTATTTTATTGCCTTTTACGTCCATTCCTTAGAACAAAAAAATTCAAAAATTTTTATATATCTTTCATCAGAACGAATTTTTCGAGAGTCCGAAAAAAATAGTTCTGGATCATCGAGGTTGCTGATATTCAATAGGCTTCGTCCCATTCTTACATACTAACTACATACAAAATTTCAAGTCTCTATCTCAATTTGTTTGGGAGATAGAGCGTTTACAGACAGACAGACGGAATTTTTTTTTCTAAAAACTACCTATACTACATATGATGGGTAAGTAATAATTTAGGCAAAGGAAACAGTCTAATTTATGGAACCTGGTTTATTAACCTTTTTCATACATGTCTGTTGAAAAGCAGGCCCACATTGGTTTGACTTAGAAATTCTAAAACGATCAGTGTCTGGACAGCATGTTTGGTGGCAAGTCATGGGGCCCGAAAGCCACAGAGTTTCACTGCTCTGGACTATTTAAATGCTGTAACTGAAATTATTTCCGCCAGGTTGTGACACTAAAAGAATGCTAGATGATTTAATTTGATTGGATAAAACAGATTTGGGCATTGGAACATTAGAAAGAAGTGGCTATCCAGGTTGGTTAACTAATATCACAAAAAATGAGAATTGTGCTTAGTTTAGCTTTTTTATCTTAAAGAGCCTTCAAAATTAATAATCCATTATCTGAAAGTAATAAGGTGTATTGCTGGAAAATAAAGTTATCAGGGGCAAACTGTTTTTAAGCATTAGAATTAAGGTTAAAATAAAATTAGATGAGATTTTAAATTTTAAACTTTTGAATTTTAATCTATATTAAAGTTTTTTTTAAAAGGGATTAATTTTATTCTTTCATGTATATACAATAAAATCCATAAAACATAGTTCAAACTAACATCCAACAACTCATTTTTTTTTTAAACAGAGGGGGGAAAATGGCTATAATCAATGTGTGCAGACTTAAATTAACATACACTTAGGAACATTAATAGGGGCTGTAAATGGAATTAATTATACTTCAGAACACCAATTGGATATCATAATTTTTTTTTCTATTAAAATTATAAATCTTACATAAAAAAAGTCTTTACATTGTGTAGTTTAAAAAGTAATATGAAAATTCGAACTTATAAAAATATTTTTTCAAGAGCAGAAAGGAACTCTAATTCTAAATTGTATCTGTTGTTATAACAGTATGGAACCATTTATCCGGAATGCTATTTCTAGTAGATTGATATGAGAGTCTTTGTAGAAAAAAGTGTCATACACTGCCAGTTTGTCATAGACATTGCTTGAAACAGTTGTATAGTTTGACAACAGCATCTAGTATTTGAAACAGAAGCATATATAGTTATATTGTAGATGTTTTCATTTTTATGCAAAGAAAACAGAAGAATTTTTGTCCACAAGGAATTCCCATAAATTGCATGTTTTCAAACTTGATTTTACTTTAATCTGATTTTTAGTTCAAGTAATCCAACAATTAATTTAAAATTAGAAGTACCACCTATATTCCATAAAACTTATCAAACGGATGCTGCTTTAATGCCCAACCAGTCATCCAGAATACATCTGACTCCAACTGTTCCAGATAAATGGTGATTCCTACCTGGTCCAACTGTTTCTGCAGACCAGCCTGCTCTTGCGACACTCTAGCCAGTTCGACGGAGTCGTTTTCTGTCAACTCGGAGCCGTTCTTCCTCAGCTGCCTCTGCTTGGCGTTCAGGGCCTTCTTGATTTTTCGCAGACGAATCACTTCCGTCTCGAAATACTTCTGCTGCGTCGAGAGAACGGCTTGCTGGTGGAGGAGCTGCTTCTCGTAGCTCAGGAGCTTCAGTTTCTCGGGATCGATGTTGGGATCGACGGGAGGACTACTGGGCGGAGCAGCCACAAAATTCGGATGTAAGGGGCGAGCGTTCAGATTACCTGCAAAAGGAAGTCATTTGTATTAGAGAGGAGATCTATATAATGCAAACCTAAGAACACAAGGTTGTGCATTATATGGATCTCATTTAATTCCTAAATATAGACAATAGGTCTGAAACATATCAAAATATATTAGAGTATCTTTATACTGCCTATTCCTTATCCGGAATATAATCTTTATGCATTGTATAGGTCATTTTACATTTTGTTAAACATACTTTTTAAAAATGGTCCAAATACAACCGGACCCAAAACATTCATTATATTGCTCATTTTTAAAAGCATTTATTGTAATAGTAAATTTTTTCATTAAAAAGTTCTAAATTAAAGAGATAAGATTGATTTAAAACATTAAATTTAGTTTCTAGACAGTAAGCAGTTTCTTACAATCTTGAATTTCTGGTGCTTCTTCATGGCAAAATTCATTGTTTACATCTGAAAGGTTGTGCATTATATGGAGAATTGAACTTCTACTGTACTTTTATCAGTCATGTGGAAAAAAATGTCGCACTATCATGAATGAATTCACTAAACTAAAAATAATGGATTAGTAAACATTTTGTAGTGCCTATTTGAATTAATAGAACATAAACAGGCTTAAAAGATCACAAAGCATGTTTTTCATAGACATGGGGCAGGAAGATGATTGCCCAAGAGACAATATTTTTAAGAACACCGGAGGATAGCTGGATAAATAACTTTGGCAGTATACATTCTTATTACTTTTATCCATGATGTAAGGAAAAAAATGTGGCACTTATTACAAATTACGTGTGGAGAGCAGAATGGCGCTATTGGGCCGGCGCTTGAAAACCCTGGGACACAAAATTTTTCTAAAGTCAGAAATTGCTCGGATTTGGTGATGTGAGGAAGAAATGTAACTTCCTCGTAATATAAGTATCTCTTTTTATGTAAATAGTGTTGTGTTCAATTCTGTGTGTGCGATTGTGAAATAAAAAAGAAAAATGGAATATTGGTTTTAATTTAAAAAGACATTCAAACTTCTAGAAATATAGCATCTCAGATTAAATTTTTTCTCGTGAATTTTTATTTTCGTCAGCATTATCATGAATGAATTCAGTAAACTAAAAATAACTGATTAACAAACACTGTATACTGTCCATTTGAATGAATAGAAGATAAACCAAGTTAAAGGATCACAAGACATGTTTTTCACTGATATGGAAGTAGAAGGGTAGCAGGTAGATGACTGCCCGAGATAGAGGTCTGCACGGGCCCGGGCGATTTAGAATAGTTTTTTCAACGGGCCGGGCCGGCAAAAAAAACTGAACGGGCCAGACGGGCCGGGCTGATAAAAAAAATTTTTGGGCCTGCCGGCCCATTCTGAAGATTTAGGCAGAAACGATAAAATATGAGCTATTTTCGACGAAAATGGTTTTAACGAGAATAAGTATAAATGTGGCCATATTAGTTTGACAGCATGAATATAAAAATGCACAGTATATCGGCATCGGAGAATTACATTATGTGTAACCCGTTTTAATATTTTTTTAGCTGACTCATGCCAATCCGAGATCATGCTTGCATTATTTTTCTACATATAGACTGGCCAGACCAGTACTATACTTAATTATTGGCAGAAAACATGATTTGTAAAATTATTAACAGCGATAAAGAACTTATGTTAGCTTAGTCTTCGGATATATACTTCTTGATGATTTTTAAATTAATTTCTCAATAATGCGAAAGTTTGACACATTTTCTGATTAATTTTAAATTGTAAAAATATAAAAGTGATAAGCCTAACTATTGAAGGAATTTGGAATCGAATAGCATTTTTCATTTTTGGTAAATAAAATATTTGTGTAATCTTGTTGAGATATAATAGTTTCTCAAATGATTGCAGGTTTTTCTCCCTTCCCTTGCTATTGCTTCCGGAAATTCTATTCAAAACGCTAATTATGACAGTATTTTATTTGTTTGCAGTTTTCTTAAATTGCTTGTATTAAAAAATGGATAACACCATTCGATTATATAGTTTCGGAATAAAGATATCTGTTAATCTTATGCGTTTCTGAGAAAAAAAAACATGAATTCAGAAATGTATCAGAAAGGAGATTCTTTGAATTTAGGAATGAATTTGGATTTGAAATCTATAATAAAATGATAAAGAAATATATTTATAAATCTTCTTTTATTAAACAGCTTCAAAATTAACAATGTTTTTAGCTTTCTTTCTTTTTTCTTTTATTCTAAGCCATATTAATTTTTTAATGAATCTTTATTCGAATGTTGAAAGCCTAAGAATCTAAGTAATCATTAATGCTGTTAATGTGTATTTGCTCTAAAATATACTGTAAAATAATTCCATAGATATGTATGCAGTATTCTTTAAAGGAATCTTAGTTATATGATAAAAATCTGAATTTTTTAGAAATCGTAGAAATTGAAACAGGCCGGGCCTGTTTTTTGCTGATTTTTGTACGGGCCGGGCCCGGGCCGAACTTTTGAGTTTTACAACGGGCCGGGCCCGGGCCTGGAAATTCCGGCCCGTGCAGACCTCTAGCCCGAGATACAACATTTTCAAGGATACCAGAGTATTGCTAAATAAATAACCATGGAGGAAAAAAATATGATATACAAGATTATTAGAGTCCCACACAGGTTGGGTTATGCTTATAAATGCAGAAAATATTCAGCCATTATTAAGTATTCAGTTGCATCACTGAATATTCAGGTGAACGAATGGCTGAATATCTCTGGATATTTAGGCAAATAAATTCAAGGTAATATATCTTTTCCCTTTTTTAAGCCTTTGTTTCAAATGCAATTTAGTCATAGTCTGATTCAGATACCAAAAAATTAAACAGAATTTTCTGTAAAGGCTAAGGATTTTTTAGAAAATGGTTTCAAAGTTGGAGATTTAAGAAAACTTTTATATATAGACCACAACTTTATATGAAATTCAAGGGCTATCCACTACAAATCAAGATGTTACACATTTATAGGAAAAAAGAAAACCTATACAATTCTGAAAAAATTGATTGTGCCAGAAAAATTCTCATTGTTCAGCAGTACTTTTTAAAGTTTTTATTGAATAACAGCCTTTGATATATTTAAATATAAAATTGATGCATAAGTATTTAAGATTTTTGCTCTCAGCTTCATATTTTGCATACTTTCAATACTGTGTTAAGCTTAGTGTTGGACACGCTCACAGAAAAAAGAACAAATTTAAATTTAATTTCTCAAAAGTGAGTCTAGTTCATGTTCAAATTAAAAATTTTTCAAATGAACGACGAAAACAAACTGTGTACACTATAAAATTTTGAATTATAATCTAAACCTGTGCAATTTTAAGCTGTTCCTTAACCCTCAAGCAGTCTTGCAAAAGAGCCAATTTGTAATGTTGTTTAATCTGTATTTTGCTTTAAATGCTAATAAAACATAATTATGTTAACATCAAATAAAAATACTTGATTACCAATATGAATGTATGTCCTTGAGAGTAGTAATCACTGGACAATGCATTAAAAATCCATTTAGCATTACTTTAAGTACTGTTCATTTTGCAGTGAAACCTGGAGTTCAGTGAATGTATTCCCCTGTCCTCGCTCGAGGAAACGCTCGCGAGCTAATGCTATTCCTATGGGGAAGCATTTTTCTAATAACTCTTTCGCATTTTGACATTTTTGAATAATTTTTTTTTTGCATTGCATAGCTGAGGTGCATGCCGACAGTGCACCTTTTTTACTTTTTCGATTTTGGTTGCAGATATCTTTTTAAAAAGCACTTTCAGTTTCGAAACCGGTTTTGAAAGTGAAACTAACTTTGTAAAAAATATCTGCAACCAAAATCGAAAAAGTAAAATAAGTGCGCTCAGCTATCCAATGCAAAAAAAATTATTCAAAAATGGGAAAATGCGAAAGAGTTATTAGAAAAATGCTTCCCCATAGGAATAGCATTAGCTCGCGAGCGTTTCCTCGAGCGAGGACAGGGGGCCTTAACATGGGCTTTTCAGTAAGAGGTTTAAACTACTGCATCGTACAAGAGTGCATTTTATACAATCAGTGTGAATTTATATAGGAATCAGCATTAAAGCAAAATTATTTTTCACTTTTCCATAACAAGATTATGGCAGTTTTTAGATTTTTACTCATTTTTATGCATAAAAGGGAAGATCTAGGTCAGGGGTTCCCAAACTTTTAGACTGGCGTACCATTAAATAGAAGTTCATACTTCCGCATACCACCAGTTGATAAACTAATAATTAATAAAGAAAACTAGTCGTTGGGGGCCACCGTAATACTTACCCATCATGGATATGTATATGAAAATAAAACATGTGAAAACTATTTATACAGTGCATTGCAGTTCATAAACAAAATTTAAATATCGTTAATATACATAGTAATGCTCTATTAAAGAACTGCTGATGTACCAATTTTGACAAATTATATAAAACGGCAAACTGCTCAAGTAGTACCAAACTGCGTTAAAGAAACATCCTTATAACTCCAAAAATAATAACTCTATTAACTAACAATTAACTGCGTCAGATTAAGTGTCTCATTTCCAATTTAAATATATCTCTGAATTTGAATGAAATACAGGGTCATGAAAAATCGAAGAATGTGGAAAACAGGATTACAAATATCTCGGCAACTAATAATTCGGTCGACTTCGTTCTATATGCAAAATGTGTGTCATTTTATTGCTTTTTATGTCCATTCTTTAGAACAAAAAAATTCGAAAATTTTTATATACCTTTCATCAGAACGAATTTTTAGAGAATCCGAAAAAAATAGTTCCGGATAATCGAGGTTGCTGATATTAAATGGGCTTCGGCTCATTCTTACATACTAACTACATACAAAATTTCAAGTCTCTATCTCAATTCGTTCGGGAGATAGAGCGTTTACAGACAGACAGACAGCAAAAATTTTTTTCTAAGAATATGTTTTTTGCAATCTCCAGTGTCTAAAACTGTAAATCCGTCAAAAATTTTTTTTTGATTTTCAAAACGATTGCAAGACTTACCCTATACTACGTATGATGGGTAAGTAAAACATTATAAAGTGTATCATTTTTGGATGACAATTATATGCATTTAAACAGAGAACACAAATGCTATATAGCTTTGTTAAAAATGGGGGGGGGGGGGGAATTACACAATTGAAGTCTTCATGTTTGACAATTTTTCTTAAAGGAATAATACGTTTATATATATATAGTGAAATGCTTTTAAGAAATTTAATAAAGGAATAACCTACATAAGAATTTCAAATGCCTCCAGAAAATAGACTGAAAATACGAGATAGAAGATTGTTGAAATAAATAATATACTCATAAAGAATATTAACAAAAAAAATAAATAAATAAATAAATAAATAAATAAATAAAATAAAATAAAACAAATTCTTTTTTTTTTTTTTTTTTTTTTTTTTTTCTGGAGGAGGATGGGGGATGAAATTTCAAACTTACATCTTATGGAACATGAGTTCCATTTATCTAAAAATTCTAATTGAAATTATATTAAAATAGGAGAAAGTAAAAATTCTGTCAAATCAGTAATAACAAAGAGCAGACACTAGAGCCGATAAATCAAGAAAATTGAAGGGAAGGAGCTGTTTTTTGATTTTGCGAGCTCTATTTTTCATTTCATTTACATACCAATATCAAATTTTTGTATACCAGTACTAGTATGTGTACCATAGCTTGAGAACTCCTGATGTACCGTAAAATGGGGTGAATCGGAACACTTTTGAACTTTAAAGTTAAAAAAAAAGCAACAACTGATTTTTTAATTTTTTAATTTTTCTACTAGAAACTTCGGTCTTGTTTTGTTCTTTACTTTTTAAGCAAAAACGAAACATTTTCACTGTTTATATATACATTATTTAGATTTTTAATGGTGTTCCGATTCACCCCGCAGATAGGGGTGAATCGGAACAAATGCTATAATCTTTATTTATTCTGATTCAAACTTTAATACGGTTAATAAAAACAGGTAATAATGATAAGGGAGGAATAGGAACATGTAGTTACTATGAAACCAAGCCTTTATTTTATATACAAGTAAAGATATGCCTTTTAAAAAATTAGAAAACAAATTTAAACAAGAAAAATTAAAATTTATTGTAAGAAATTATATTCGAATTGGAAATGTAGAATTTAATGCAAATTTAGTACTGTTATGTATTATCATTTACTGGTAGCCATTGGGTAAGTGAATTTATTGAGTTGCCCCAATCGCTGCATGTATTAATACGATCTACTAATACGCCCTCATCCCTAGCCCATAATACTGTTTGCATCTCTCCCTTTTTTAATTGGTTTTTCATTTTGGGATGTTTGTGTAATGTTGTGGATGTCAGAGAATAATTCTGTACAGTTTTTCTAACTAATTTGATATTTTAGAAGTATTTTATTGTATGTTCCATGTCTGTTGGATTAGGTGTTGACTTTTTTGTTTAACCAAGCAATTTCTTGCCACCTTTAAACTTTTCAAGTAATTAGAACAAACAAAATATTGTTACAATACATATTCATGCATATATTTTTATATATTACATGAAACTCTTATTGAATAGAAAAATTAACCATGAGAGAAAACGTGTTCCGATTCACCCCATAAATCTTAAACCTCTAATGTTACAAACCATTTTTCATTTTTTCATTATGTAGTTTAGAAATAAGTAGAATTTAATACTGATTATCGTTAACAGGACTATCATTAATTAAAAACCCCCCTCTCTTAGGTTCAGAATACGAAAAATACTGTAGTTACAGACAAAGTTTTGAAGACGTTGCAAAAATGAGGTTTTTGAGGTTCCTCTTGAAATTTTTTTATATACCCCAATAGTTGTGCCAACATGTCAAAACTGAATTTCCCAACTCTTAATGTTATTACCTTCTTATAAAAAAAATTGGCAACTAAAAATATCATCACATATATTTATAATGAATTTATTTGTGCGACTGGAAAGTTTCTTTCCCATTCACCCCGCTGTTCCTATTCACCCCATTTTACAGTATGTAAAATTAATAATATGATTTCAGAAAAACAAAAGTTCCTTTACCAGCCAATATTTGTGTTTTCTGAGTCAATGAGGTGCTCTGCAAGCCGAGAGAACTGATAACAGCCGATACCGATGACTTCTTCAAGTTGGGGATGAATCCGGCTGTGAGGGGTTGTCGGGGTGCAACGGTTCGCGATGGATCCTGATTCTGCCAGAGGAGGGAGTAAGGGGGCGGCCCAAAGTTGGCCGAAGATGAAATGTTCATGGAAGGCGAGACTGGATCGTGAGATCCCAGCAAGGAGCCCGGGACTCCGAGACTGTCGTCTGGCGGTCCAGAGAAAACATCGTCCTTCAGTCTCTCGAAGTCTATGTCACTCAAGAGCGCATCACCGTGTGGAGAAATCATACCTGAAAGGCAATCAAGAAAGAGTATTAATTTTTTTACAGGCCAAGTTCAGATCCAGGCACATTTTTAATTTTTTTTTGCACATTATGCCTTCTAATGGTTTAGTTAAGGGGTATTAGTCATTAATATGCTGGATTTTTTAAATTTTATATCTAATTTTCAGAATGTTCCCAATTGTGAACATTGGGACACTTCTAGCAGTCACTGGTCATTTTTATGATTTTTTGTACATTTCCCTATAAATGATGGACTGTAACTTCTATTTAAAAAAATCAAGTTATCTAATTCAAAAAATCTATATCAAAATATCCAGAGTTCCCCCCAGAGGGTTTCAGGGGGGCGCTCCGCCCCTTCTGCCCTTTAGTTTAAAAAATAGTGCCCCTCATCCAAAAACTAGCACCCCTCTTGTCATTCATTCAAAAAAAATAGCGCCCTTCTTGCCACACATTTGAAAAAACACAGCCTTCCAGCGATGATCCGAATGCGCTATAGCGTGTAAATTATGCAAAAGATCATTAAAAAACGGCAATTTTCATTAAAAATCACAAAATATCGACTAATTTCCGTCAAGATTCATAAAAAATGGCTAATTTCATCACAAAATTTCATAAAATGGCAGATTTCCTCAAAAAATCTTGGAAAACGACAAATTTCTTTCAAAAATCGCAATAAAATGGAACATTTTGTCAAATGAGTCGCAAAAAATAGCGATAAAACGGCAAATTTCATCAAAAGATTTGCGAAAAAACAGCAAATTTCGTCCAAAAATCACAATAAAACGGAAAATTCTGTGAAAAGTTCTGTTTTTTCGCGATATTTTCACGAGATTTGTCGATTTTTCGGGATTTATTAGCAAAATATGCCGTTTTTGCAATCTTTCAACAAAATCTGCTGCATTTTGTGATCTTTTAACAAAATTAGCCTTTTTTTGCGCTCTTTTAACAATATTTGCCTTTTTTCATGATCTTTTAACAAAATTTACCTTTTTTTTTTCTTTTTTTAAATTTTTTGATGAAATTTCTGTTTTTTTTTTTTACGACTTTTTCAACCGCTAGATTCTAGATTCAACTCTATAAAAATGCCCTTAAAAATGAAAAAGTGTCTTGAAAAATGTAAAAAGTGCCCTGAAAAATGTAGAAAGTGCCCTTTTCAGAACAGTAACGCCCTGCCCTTTTTTAAACCTGGGGAAAACTCTGAAATATCATTTTTATGACTGATCATTTTCCAGTGGTCATTGGTCATTTTTATGATTTTCTGTACATTTCCTCATCAATGATAGGAATGTAACTTCTATTTTAAAAAAATCAAGTCATCTTTCTACTATTTCTGCTAATTGTTTTCAAGTCAATTTTCATTAGTTTTAATTTTTAATAAGTTTTTAAACTTATGTTCCCAATATGGAACATTGGCTGTAATAGGTTAACTAACAAATGAAAGCTTCAAGGTAAAAAGTAAATGTGGCATTCTTCTTTTTTTTTTGTGTGTGTGTGTTCAGACTGAGCAAAGCACTTGCCCAAGGGACAAGCATGAAAAAAAAAAAAAAAAAAATTATTAAGAAATGAATGCCTATTTATCACTTTAGCCTTCCTAACTCTGAAAAATTAGAAGATTAACATAAAAAGCAAACATCAGTCATTTCAGCAGTTATGGGTTCTTAAAATAAGCTGCAATGCTCCAACATAAAAGCAAACAACAATAAAGATTAATTAAAATAGCAAATAAAGCCTTTGTGCACAAATGCTTAAAGATAGAAAACCAACGATTATGAATGCACAAATAAAGTATGAGAAGGTAGCAAATAGCTATTTTGAATCTACTATCGATATTCTTCATCAGTGCAAAACTCAGCGAGCTAAAAAATAGCAAAACAAGATTAAGTCCTTTGCACTTTAGTAAAATATAAAGACAATGACCAGTATTTTTGCTGTATACTTCCTTTACAAAAGATACTGAAAGTTCATCAAGAAAGTTCATCAAAAGTAACCAATAGATGACATTCTTATTTTCTTGTGTTCAGATCAAGTAAAGCAGTTGCCCAGGGGACACACATAGAAAAAAAAAAATCAATCAATAAGAAATTAATGCCACTTTAGCATCCTAACTCTGAAAAACTAGAAGCTTAACATAAAAAAGCAAACAGCAGATATTTTGGCAGTTATGGGCTCTTAAAATAAGCTGCAATGCTCTGACTTAAAAATAAACGACAATAAAGATCAAGTCATTTGTGCTTTAGTAAAGTTTTAAGGCATCATGACCAGTATTCTTGCTGTATATTTTCATTAAAAAAAAAAAAAAAAAAGAAAGTTGTTTAATTATTTGTTTGTTGTTGTAAACTAATCTTTTAACAAATTTGTTGAAAGATTAAAATTTTCAAATTGTAATGATTTTTTTTTTTTTTTTTTAGAATACTAGGGGGGCCCCGCCCCCCTGCTCGCTATGCTCGCCAACCCCCCGCGTAATCGCTTCGCGATTCCAAATTATTGGCTACTCCTGCTTGCTGCGCTCGCCAATACCCCATGGTATGAATAAGCAGTTGCAGACCTTCCGAATGATGTGTCACACGACTGGTGTTGTAAAGAAATTAAAAATGTGCCCCCTTGGGGGCAGAGTGGGAGGCGACACAAAAGACATCCATAATATGAATAAGCAGCTGCAGACCTCTCAAATGATATGTCACACGACTGGTGTTGTAAAGAAATTAAAAATGTGCCCCCCAGGGGTGCAGAGTGGGGGTGACACACAAGACACCCATAAAATGAATAAACAGTTGCAGACCTTTCAAATGATGTGTCACACAATTGGTGTTGTAAAGAAATTACAAAATGCGCCCCCTCTGAGGGCAGAGGGGGGGGGGGTTACACACAAGATATCTATAATATGAATAAGCAGTTGCAGACTTCTCAAATGATGTGTTACACAATTGGTGTTGTAAAGAAATTAAAAATGTGCCCCCCCTGGGGGGCAGAGTGGGGAATGACACACAACATATCCATAATATGAATAAGCAATTGCAGACCTTTCAAATGATGTGTCACACAACTGGTGTTGTAAAGAAATTAAAAATGTGACCCCACCTGGGGAGAGCAGAGTGTGGGGGTGACACACAAGACATCCATAATATGAATAAGCAGTTGCAGACCTTTCAAATCTTGTGTAACACGACTGGTGTTGTAAAGAAATTAAAAATGTGTCCCCCCTGGGGAGCAGAATGAGGGATAACACACAAGACATCCATTATATGAATAAGCAGTTGCAAACCTCTCAAATGATGTATCAAACGACTGGTGTTGTAAAATTGAAAATTTGGCGAAATATTACAGTTATCGCCAAGTTGGCGTCACTTTTGACAACTAATTTTGGTCGCCAAATTTGGCGGTATATCGCCAAGTTGGCGACAAACTTGGCGATTGTTGGCGATGGTAACCTTTCCTCTCTTTATGGTAACCCATACGGCGATGCATAGACGGAGCCCTTTCCCGATTGGTCTATTCGACTCATGGAAGGAGTGGACAACCCGGATTCGTTAGTTCCGGAAATCTTCCACATCAGCATCATTCCAGGAGTCATTCCTTTTAAGGCTAGTTTTTTTTTACTATAGAAGGATTTTCAATCATGTTATTGAAAGATTTAAGTTTTTTGTACAACTTATTTGCATTTTAATTTTTTGACAACTCCTTTACATACATATAGATATATAAAGGAGTATTATATATATATATATATTTGGTTTTGAATTCACAACATGCAAGTCTAAATACCAAGCTAACTTGGGTTTTATGCCATAACACTATTTAGAGTAGAGCCAGGGTTGCAAAAAACCCACCTACCCAAAAAAACCTGGGTGGGTTTTATTGGGTAAAACCCAATAAAACCCACTTTAATGCGGGTTTTATTGGGTTTTTTACAATCTGTGATATTATTTAATATTCAGCAGCTTTTATATAAGTTTTTTAAATCTTTGTGTTTAAAGAGTTGCTCTATCCTATCATAAC
The DNA here is from genome assembly GCA_964019185.1 of Maratus speculifer. Classification (NCBI taxonomy): domain Eukaryota; kingdom Metazoa; phylum Arthropoda; class Arachnida; order Araneae; family Salticidae; genus Maratus; species Maratus speculifer. The sequence goes on from OZ025292.1 coordinate 461,213,087, forward strand.
AGATGTTATGCCACTATGACAAAGCTCAAATTGTCAAAATAAAACAATGTGCTGAATGCTTTTAAAAGCTTGTTAATATTATGATAAAAGAAAAAAAAAGAGGCAAAATCAATATACATAGCTAATTATAACATTTTCGCATAGATGAAAAATGAAAAGATATTTTATATAGAGATTTAACAATATAAAATTCCATAATGCAAGCTCCTAACTGGATACAAATTTCACTTATTCATGTTTGGCCAGAGTTCGTAATTTTTTTGTTTGTTTAAATCAAGTTTTTAATTGTTGTTTTTTCCGTTAAATGTCATTTTCTATTACATATTGTACTACCGATGTTTGTTCATATAAAGTAAACATTGTCAGATATTATACAGTGGAGAATACAGATAAAAAGTAATTTCTTAAAGTAATTTTTAAATATATGATGTGTTTTGTTATATAATATCATATGATGTCAGAAGTAAAAACTTTTTTTTAATAGCATTTTATACTGATTTTTTTTTAATTACTTGTAGATTAAATTAATTAATAAAAACATAAATGATTTTTTAATTAAAAACATACTTTCTAAAAAAAGAGAGTTTCCCTACCCTCATCCTTTAAAAAAAAAAAAAAAAAAACCATTAAAATCTGAAAAAACCTAATAAAGCCCGAAAAAACCCAATAAAACCGGAAAAAACCCACCCTGGGTTTTTTGCAACTCTGAGTAGAGCTGACTATATTTATATTTTATTTTTATTTATTGCCAAGTAGGAACTCTGGTCACGATTATCTCCATCTAAATGAGCACAAAAATACAAATCCCATTTGCCACGTACCTTCCTGAGTTTGCCTGCGTTGCTCCCTTTTCTCCTGCTCAACCAGCTCGGCTAAGAGAAGCGGCTGCTCCTGCAACAAGAGGGGTTTACTCGACTCGTCAGCGGTCGAAGAAATGATGCTTTGGTGGGGCAGCTCTTCACGCATGTTCATGTTGATGTGGAGCGGAAAGAGGCTCTTATTGTGGTGAACGAGGGGACCGGCTTGCTGGTGGGTCACAACTGCTTGCTTCAGAGCTGTCACCATTCGGTACGAGGGCGGGTTCAGATTCTGATTTTCGGGACCGAAGGGAAGTGGATGTGATTTTTGAATCGAACAGTTTTCTGAAGTCGTCTTTTCCAGCTTAACATCGACGTTAGGCGTGTAGGTGTGGGACGAGAGACCACAGCTGGAAAATACTGGTTTTGTCTCTTCTTTTATGACGCTGGGCAGATGTTCGACAGGCGGATTGCTCGAAGAAGAACCGAGACTCTTCGTATCGAAAGAGCTTTCGAATGTGACGGAAGTCTGAACATCCTTTTTTTCATAGTTCAAAAATGTGTCAGGTAGATCCGAGTCTTTATTAGAACTGTCTGCATCTTTACTCTTTTCACTCTCCGCATCTATTTCTCTCTTCTCTTCCTGCGACAGTTCCTGTGAGATGAGATCTTTCTCTTGAGTGACATCTGATTCTTTTATGACGTCATCTTCTAATTCTTCGTCTTTGTCGTCCAGGTCTAAATGTTCGTCTAAAATATTGTTTTTGTCACCTTCTCCCACAAGACTTTTATCCAATTCAGGATCGGCATACTCCAGAATGTTGAAGTCATTGCCAAGGCCTAAATAAAGAGAGAGAAAAATTAAGCATCCAAAATTATCGCAATATGTACATTGTCAAAAATTTTATTTATAAACTTAAAAATCTCTGAAATTATGCTGATTTCATGCAAATACAATGAGAATATTTAAAGTACAAAATCAGAAACATTTTTGGCCAAGTGACAGAAAACTGTAAAGTGCCAAAATGAAGTTTTTATTTTTAAAAGTAATTATGCATATTATGCTCATGCTTATACAAGAACTTAGAACATTATGCATTGATGAGTACAAAACAATTAAACTCCATACATAAAAAAGAAAGAAAGAAAATGTAATAGCGATTAACAACTGTAATTTTATCAATATTCATACTATTAAAATTCTCTTGCAGATTTTCATTTAACAAGTTTCTTTTCTAAATAATCGGTAATAAATGAATTGACACTAAGCCTTCATACTCTGCAGGTTAAGTTTTTATAGATAAGGCTTTTTATAGCTCGCTTTAAATTGCACTAAGTCTGAATGGTTGAAATGAAAACATTAGTTTATTTTAGTAGAGAAGATCATCATTGAAAGATCTGAAAACCTCATTAAAGTTTCAGAAGGAATGGTTCACTGGAAAAAATGCACAATTTTGACTAAAAAATTAATTTTGCTTTAGGGAAACAAGTGTAGATTTCTGAAAATGGTATACTTCATTGCATAAAATAAAAGAAAACCTTGTTAAAGGATTGCCAAATAAATTATATATTAATGTTTTGGAAACTGCACAAGAAGAAGTAACTTCACTGTTTATTATTATTATTGTTGTTATTATTATTATTTTGTAACAGAAAATGCCAGTTAAAATAAGTATTTTTAATGTTTAATTTTCTCTTTTTTTTCCACATAAATATCACTGTGTTGTGAAATAAATTATGAATAAAGGCACTTTTATTCTTGGACCAGATTATATCAAAAGTACTTTCCATAATCTTTCAAAAATCTGGCTTTATCTAGGTTCGGACATTGTCTCTTCAGTAATCTATACTAATATTATAAAGAGGAAAGATTTGATTGTTTCTTTGTTTGAATTGAATAGGCTCCGAAACTACTTGATGGATTTGAAAAATTCTTTCACCGTTGGAAAGCCTACAATATTTTTGGTGATCATAGGCTATAGTTGCCACTTAAAAGGATCAAAATAAAACGCCAGACAAACGAATCAAAAGCAATTTGAGAAATTAAAAGTTACCTTACACCCTAGGCACATGACAATCACTGAAACACATATGAAAATCGTAACTATGCAAAAAAAAACTTTTTAGTCTGACCTGATATAAAAGAGTGTGCTTTAATTTTTAAAACTATTTAGCAATTATTAAAAAAGGTAAAAAAATGCTGAAACACAAATTAATTAAAATAAAAAAAAAAAAAAAAAAAAAATCACAAAACGATTGTTTTGGAGTTTTCAAAAAAGTTATAACTGATAGTAAATATTTTGAAGAGTAGTGAATATCAAATGTGGGACGGGGAGATTTTTTTTAGGGGGAGCGGTGAAATATTTAAAGATGCAATGTTTTCTACCATTTCAAATGCAGACTTTTCTCTCAGTCCAGGGATAAATATTACTTATTAAATGTAAAACTTTCAAATAGATTATAACACAAATATAGATTTTAAAGAGTAAGGGACGTCCAATTATGGGTAGAGGAGGCAATAATTATTTTTGGAAAAATGTGATCAAATATTTAAAACCGTACCCTTTTAGATGCAGATTTTTCAGAGCCCAGAGATAAATACTTATTTAATTTAAAATTTTAAAAGTACTTACCCCTATTTTCGAATATTAACTTCATTAAATATCTTTCTTACGTCCAGAAACAGTTTTTTTGAGTTCACCACCTGATGGTGATATGGGAAACTAAAAAATTCCAGAACCCTCCATCCTTTTTTTTCTTGCCGTGCGTGCACAGCATTTCTGCTAAATGGTACCATAGACAGCAGGGATTCGGTATGAGATTGGGTCTTTTAAGACATTTTGCCATACAAATTTCAGGTTTGTTTTAGAATATGGGCCCGGGCAACACCAGGCGGCTCAGCTAGTATATTTTAAATAGTATGGGAAATCTCTAATGGAAGGGATTAATCTTTATGAACGGTAGATAAAGAAAAACTGTAAAATGAAGCATTTAGGTGTAGTAGGATATGAACATATTATGTTCATATTCATGTACAAAAGTGAAGAAAAGTAGAAAAGAAAGCTACTAAAGTTTATGCATAGTTTTATCAGAAGTCAATAATATGTTAAAAACATGTTTCCTCATGCAATTGTAGCAATATTCAAAAACAAATTCGCCAAATTGGCAGAGAAAAAAAATCATACCAACGTGGTACATCTGTGCCAAATTTTAGAGTGAGAATGGTGGAGAATTTGAAAATAGATGAATTGAAGCAATTCTGTGTGAAATAAGAATTTCACAAAGACTTACTTCTGCAAAAGAATGGATTAAATGAAAGGGCAATACATCAACCAAAGAAAACTATCGCCAAACTTAAGATTAAATGCTAATAATGCATTACTGTAAATATCACATTCATTTGACATTAAAAATGTTATACATGTTTGTTACATCATCAAGAGATGTTTAATTCGGCATCTTGTTTGCATTTTTATTAATGCTTTACTAATTTGTTATTTAATATAGAAATTATGTTAGTTTGTAGAATTTGGTGAACAGTATAGTCATTAGTATAATTTGGCAAAATGAATCGAAGGAATAATCAAGTAGTACCAATGGAAAAAACAATTCAACAATTGTAGAAATGGCAAGAAAATTCAAATCCTGAAATTAGTTTTCCTGACACAATGTGGACTGAACTTGTCTCTTCAGCAATCTATATTTTAAATAGAATAGGAAATCTACAATGGAGGGAGTTAGCCCTTATGAACTGCAGATCAAGAAGAAACATAGTGTAAAGGATTTATGTATAGTAGGTTCAACATATTATGTACATATTCATGTATAAAAGCAAAGTAAAATGGAAAAGAAAGCTATTAAAGGTTACTGGCAGGTTACAATTCTGCTGAGCATTACAGTATTGGGTTCAAAAAAAGAAAACGAAATAATTTTTTAGGGATGCAATTTTTTATGAAAAATTGGAAAAAATATGATAATTTCATTCATTTATCATTCAATGACAATAATAATAATAATAAAAGTTATCTTTCTCATCAGAGAAAATATGAAGAGGAACAACTTGAAGAAGATGATTGAAGGGACAGCAATGTTGACAGTGATGAATAAGTTAAACCATCACATGATATGCAATTGAGCAAACGTGGCAAGATGTGAAAGAGTATAATGATTATATAGTGGAAGCTGAGTCACTCATTTGAATCTAACTTTTAATGAAATTCCAGAAACAACCATAGCAGTATGTTCAAATTGGAAGAAAGCAATGAAGAATGAAATGAGATTTTAAAAGAAAATGAGACCTGGGTATATTAGTTAATTTGTCAGGAGGTGCCAAAGCCAAGAAGGGGCCATGTAAGTGGGTTTATGGAATTAAAACAAAACTAGAAAACAGTATTCTAAATTCTAGAAAAAAGTATAAAGCCAGGCTTCTTATAAAAAGGAAAAGTCAAGGCATTGGTTACATTGAAACTCTTAATCCAATAGCAAAAATAGAAAAAAATACAAGCCGTAATGAATATAGCAAAAGAAGAAAAAATATAATTATCACAATTGAATGTATCTGTAGCATTTTTGCACGGAAAATGAAAAAAAACAATCTACATGCAGCAACCAGAGTGACATGAGAGCAGCATAAATCGAGTATGTAAGTGAAATTTGTATGGCATCCATTGGAATCATTGCATAAGCAAATCACCAAAAAGATAAGAGCCGGATTTAAAATTAATATCTGGAACAATTTCTTGTTTTCTGGTATTTGAAGTGAATTAGGCTAGTGACTAAATATGTAAGAAAAGGATTAAAATGAAGTTTTTGTTCTTATAGGTGTCAATTCTTATTTTGTCTCAGTTGAACTTAGGACATTGTGCATTGATAGTTGTTAAAAAAAAATTAGGGATTAATGCCAGGTCTTTTATCTATATACATGCTATTAAAAAATCTATTCAAAATAATACATAAAAAAAAAATATGTGCATTAGTATAAATCAATTGACTCTAAGTTTTCAAGCCCTGTAGGTTAGAACTTCTAGACTGTTCTGGTTGTTGTGAACAAAACTTACAACAACAGTTCAAATACAACAAAACTTACACGCGAAATTACGAAAGCTTCGTAATTGTATATTTTTCTTTCATTCACAAATACCTATTCTTTTCTATAAAATAAAAGAGTTTTGCTTAAGTTTTTTTAAAGCTCATTATTGTCATTCATAAAAACTATGAAGTTTAATCTGCCATTTTTTAGGTGCGTTTGTAATTATGTAAATACGTAGCACCTATTGTTGTCGCTCAGTCCGTCCGTCTGTCTGTCTGTCCGTCCGCATATAGCAATGCAAAAACTACTCAACCGAATCGTGTGAAATTTAAAATACATAATTATTATATAATTTTTTCGAGTCAGTTCAAATTTTATGAAAATCAGATGGATAGATCAATTACAAGGACAATCAAAAGGATTCCGTTACATTACGGTCAATGGGGAAAAAAGTTTCAAATGCATTTTAATCGTTTGAAATTTAAAACGTATAATTATTACATAATTTTGGCAAGTCATTTCAAATTCTATGAAAATCGGATGGATAGATCAATTACAGGGACATTCAAAAGTATTCCGTTACATTACGATCAATGGGGAAAAAAGTTCCAAATGCATTTTAATGGTACGAATTGATTATTTCCAGCTGAGCAAAAAATTGCCCAGGCCGGGAATTGAACCCGGATACTTGGCTTACAAGGCCAATGCTTTACCAGTTAAGCTATCTGGGCGATAGCCGGCTGGGATTTTTCGCTCAGATAACCTTATTGGTCGTAACATCTGGTCTGTCATTTTGAAACAGCTCGCAGAATAAACCGCAGGTAATGGAACTCCATATAACGATGGATACGTAGATATACTATTATTTTTAACACAATCAAACTGATTGGTAAAGATATCATACGAATTGATTATTTTTCGCTCAGCTGGAAATAATCAATTCGTATGATATCTTTACCAATCAGTTTGATTGTGTTAAAAATAATAGTACATTTTAATGGTGTTAAACTCATTTGAACATAACAGAATTAACATGAATCTATGAAATATGTACTAAAATCTACATTCTGTACAATCTGGGATGCAGAGAATATTTATTATTAAATTACAGGGCCACACAAATGTATTCCACTAAACAATGTTAAACAGAGAAACTTTGTTTGAGGGGTGTTTTAATTATATTAACCTACTTCACATTTTATGAATAAGATATACGTTAATGAAGTAGAATAAAAATTACTCCCTGCCTATTTACAGGAACACAAAGATTTCGACCACTATACTGTATACAAAGTACGCTCTACTATATCAGCAAGATCTGAATATTTTAAAACTTCGTTATCGTACGAACGTACCTCTTCACGTGCAATTTCCAACTTGTTTTTTCTGATGAGCTTCGAAAAACATGTTGTACATTAACTTTTGGAGGCCAGTGAAATAATGCAATAGGGATTAACATCTAGTCTTTTATTGATATACATGCAATTGAATTTCTATTGCGGTTTTTGATTACATAAGTTTCTTTTCTGAATAATAGACTAAATTAAAAAAATGTGTATTAGTAATATTTCTCATGTCCAGAAGTTCATTGTCGAGTCAATCATTGTATAAGCAATCATTGAAAAGATAAGAGTCATATTTATGATGTGTGTCTGCAACCATTTCTTGTTTTCTAGGATTTGAAGTGGACTAGGCCAGAGACTAAACATGTAATTAATAAGGAAAAGAATTGAAATGAAGTTTTTGAAAGTTCTGAAAGTTTTGAAGTCTTATAGGTGTTGATTCATATTTTGTCTCATGTGAACTTAGGACATTGTGAATAGATTACTTATTCATTAATAAAAGACAATAAAAACTTGGTGCATTTAAAAAAAAAAAAAAAAAAAAAAAAAATGCAATAGGGATTAATGTTTATCTTTTAACAATATTCATGCTATAAATATTCTATTGCAATTAATGTTCATTCTAGACCATTTTTGAAGGGTGCAGCACCCTGCCCTTTTTCAAATTTACAAAATGCACCCTGCCCTTTTTAAAAGTAGTAAAATGCACGACTGGTTTTACCCACAGATTTCTCTTTTTCTTTAAGAAAAAGAACATAAAACTATTGAATCATGTTTTAATTTAATAGTATTTTTAATTTTTATATCATAAAATCATTCGAAATTAATGTTACTTGATTTATCATATTTAAAAATTATGTGTTTCATTGCTTTCTTTTTTCCCCTTCTAAAGGCAATAACAATTTTTTTTCTGCCAAAAGTGCCCTTTTCTGCTGCAGTAGTGCCTTTTGTAGTGAATAGCACCATGCCCTTTTTATTTCTATTGCAATTATTCATTTAATAAGTTTCTTTTCTAAATTATATACAGTAAACTCTCACTACAACGATTTCCGATACAACAATAACTCCCTCTACTATAATAATATTTTGTGGTCAAGGAGAATTTCCATATAAACTAATATTATTTCCCCCTCAATATTGTGATATTCTCTAGAGCAATAAACCCTGTAGAACGATTTAACCTTTTTAAATTCAATATCATTTTCTCCTTTTATAACGATATTTTGATTTTCAAATACTCAGAAAAAAAATCTTATCACATTTTCTAATTTTTCATCGATTCTAACAACAAAAGAATTAAATACTGGTTGACTTAACAGTCTAAAAATTAATAAAAAACCAAAATATTGGCTTATTTTCAATAAAAATTGTTTTCTGTATGTGAATATTTTTTAAGCTTTTATTTTCTTGTTTTCTGAATTTATTATATATATATATATATATATATATATATATATATATTGTAATATTTAATTCCAACTATTAGCACTCTGCTAATTAATTTCTTCCATGTATAAACTTTTAAGTATTTCATACCTAAAAAAAAAACTTTGTTAAATGCCCAAAATACATAGGCCCTCGATATAGCAATATATCCCTCTACAACAATATATTTATCTGGTCCCCAAAATATTGTTGTAACAAGATTTTACTGTATTAAAAAAAAAAAAAAAAAATAGTGTATTAGTATAAATCCATCGACTGAAAGCTTTCCTGTGTAGGTTAGGATAATATATTTTTCATACCCAGAAGTTCATCATCATCGAGTTCCAGTTCTCCCACATCCCCTGGCAAGACATCTAAGTTGCAGCCTGACGCGATGACATCGTGATCGTCTTCCGGCTGCGTCTCCAGATCCTTCACGAGATCGGCAGCTGTTGTCTTTCTCTTCTTGTTCAGCTCGGCTGCACCCCTCCCCTCCTCCTCCTCCTTCGGTGGATCCTTGGTCACTAAGGGCAGGCAGACATCGTCCAGAAGACTGCTGCTGCTGCTGCTTTTCTTCTCACTGTCAGTGTTTAGGAAGTCATCCGCTGCTGACTGGGTTTTTTGCTCCGGCTCTTTCTTGGGTTCTTGTGGCATACCCGAAAACGAATTCTCTGCAGTGTTGGCGGTCGTTTCAGCAACCGATGTTGGGGTGGGGGTAGAGCAAGTTTCGGAAGAGCCCGAGGAGGTCATCAAATTCTGCTTTGCTTTTTGATCTAGTGCTATAAGAGAATAAAAAAATCTCTTTAGGTATTTCAATCTATACATGCATATATAAAAAGAAGAAGCAAAAATGTATTTTACTCTTCAGGACTGTCACTCAGTGTGGCAGTCCTAAAATATCCAGAAGGTACATACTAGGTAAGAGCATAGAACATAGCATTAGCATATACCCTCTGGCATATGCTAAAGTCATGAAGGTTCATGGCATGCATATACACTATTGTTTAATTTGAGAAACACAGGGTATACAGAGCTTCTTTAAAAACCAGGCTGCAAAAAAGCCAGGCCAGCCAGCTGGCTTTTATTGGAAAAGACTGGTCTTTTGTGAAAAAAGCCGGCTTTTATTGTTTTTTTTTTTTTTAACGCATATATTACTATTTATTTTTAACAACTTTTTTGTTAATTTACCTTATTAATGCTCATTTTATGTAAATTAAAACTAAAATCTTATAGAATTCACTTAAAATCATGTTTCAGATGTCCACTTTTATAGCCAGATAATAATATATCACAAAAATCTCATAAATAGCCAATATGATTAACAGTCGATTACTATAGATCCAGTGGCACATCCTATGCTTAGTTAAGTTGTTTTCATGTTATTATGGGTAAGAATTATTATATCCAAATAAATAATATTATTTGGAATAAATAATATTATTTTTGGTGGTACTTTCAGCAACAGATGTTGGGGTGGGGGCAGAGCAAGCTTCGGAAGAGCCTGAAATGGTCATCAAATTCTGCTTTGGTTTCTTATCTATTACTAAGAGAATAAAAAATTCTTTTTAGATATTTATATGAAACAGAAACAATTTACATGCATACAGTGGTGCAGCCAAGGGGGTGGTTTTAGGGTTAAAACCCCTCCCAGAGCTGAGAAAGATCGCTATAATTACTGCTTATATGAATGAAATCCAAACTTAATATTTAAATGTTTTGGCGCATTTCGGAATCCGCCACTTTATTGAATCAGATTTCATTTAATAAAGTGATTCAATTAAATGGTGAAAATTCTACTTAAAATTGTGAAAGTGCATATTACATGAATCAGTTAAGTAAAAATTGGTTATTTGAATTAAATTACTTTTCTTAGATGCTTCATGCTAAAAAAAAAAAAAATGATTTCCAGCCCCACAGACGCTTTTTGAGTTTAAGTATTATAGAGTGAATATTCTAATTAGTATTGATTCTATTAACCAGCAACTCAAATAACCGGCAATCACCTTTATCAGAAACACAAAACCCTCCTTAGAACCGAATTCTGGCTGCGCCACTGCATGCATATACACACAAAAACAAGAATCATGGATGTATTTTACTCTCCAAGGCTGTCAGTCAGTGTGACAATCCTAAAATATCCATAGGATACTACACTCTATAAGCAAAGGACATATACTAGAGTCATGAAGGTTCACGGTACCCTATACACTATTGTTTTATTTGAAAAATGTACCCACAAGATGCACATCTCTGTATACTATCCACTAAACCCCTGCTGGCATCAAAAATAGTGCAAAAATAGCCTACATTAAAAAAAATATAAAAAAATAAAAGGGGAAAAAAAAAAAAAAAAAAAAAAAAAGGCATCAAAAAATGAGAAAAACAAACAAACAACAACAACAACAAAAAAAAACATTACAAGTGCGCAAACAACAAGATTGCTCTTTATTGGCGCAGTAGCATAACTTCTGCAGTGGTGGCGTTAATACATAAATACCGAAAAGCGTTACTTCTTTATTTCAGATGGAAGTATTTATAGATTTTAATAAGACTTTTTGATGAGTGAAGTGATTTGGAATCCAATGATGTTTTTCATTTTTTGAGAAATGCTTTGAGTTATAAATAATTGTGTGATGTTCTTTTGAAGTATGTCGTTTCTGTAAATTCAGTTTAAAATGCCAACTATGAGGGAAAAAAAAAATTTGAATGATTTTCAGTTTTCATTAAAGAATGGAAAATGCTATTCAGTGTCCAGAGCACTTGCTCATTTCATGCATTTAGGATTCTTGCCATTGCGCCAAATTGTGAATAAATTCTTCATTTGGCGAGTAAACAAGTGATTCGATTCGCCAAATTGCTAGTGCTCAATTTTTGCTTTTTCTTTCTTTTCTCTTTCATTTTTTCATACACATGCATACATACATATTTTCAATATATTTGTAGCGGATAGTTGAAATTAGATTAATAACAATCGTTGTCGCAGTTATAAAAATTTAGGTTATTTTAGAACATATTGAAAAAAAAAAAAAAAAAAAGTGATACATTAAAGGATTAAAGATAATTTTCTAATGCTATGTGGTGAATCTATTTTACTAATACTTTTTCATTTGATGAACGTTTTTTATTTTATTTTTAATTAGCCAAATTACTGACATTGGTCAAATATCAACGGGAACTCTGCATGCATTCCAGATTAAAAATATGATCACGATAAGTGTCATAAAGCAGCCTATTTCAATGGAATAATATTTATCAAGGTATTAACTTACCCTCTTTGTTTTCTTCCGGATCACAGAATTTCTTGTTCTGCAGCAGGTCCTTCAACTGATGCTGCTGCTGTGGAGTTTTGGGGGAGTAGGTGGGCAGACCCTCTTGCAGGAACTGCTCCAGATTCTGTTGCTCAATAGGTTTGTCTGAGGAGAGTAATGTCCTTGTGGTATTGGTGATGGATCCAAACGTCTCTTTATACTGAGACAACTGCTTGACGAGTGAACTCTGCAAGACGAACTGTTCCACCGAGGGCTGAAGCTGCGTATGGTTCGGACTGCCCACCGGTGGCTGATGGCTGATTTTGGTTGGCAAAGTCATCTCCACTGTGCCCTGCACACTGGCTTCATTCGATTTCGGAGACTCGATGACACTTTTGCCCAATATTTTACTGGTTGCCGGAGAGGGTTGGGAATGTGAATCTAGGGAAGCCAGAAGTTGTGACTGCGGGGAGGCGGAGAGTTGAAAGAACGAGTCTGAGCTGTGAGGACGTGGTAGGGCGGGAGGAGTGTTCATGATTTCCTTGGTGTCATTTCCTTTCGCCATTTCGTCCTGGCTCACGATAACGGAAGAGGTCGGTAGAGACAACTGCGTTTTGTGCAGTGGGTTGACCGTCTGAGTCAGAGAGGAGGCGATGCGGAAAGTGTCCATTTTCTTGGGGCTGGCGAGGGTGTCTGGGACAGAAAACTGCGATTCTAACGACGTCTGCAGCCTGGGGGCATGAATGACGCTGCTCTGACCAGTGATGACAGTATTCTGAAAGGAAGACTGAGCAGGAGGAGCCTCGGGTTCTCTTTTCATCTGAGGGCAGAAGAAAAGAAAGGAACAGAAGTAAAAAAAGATGCATAAAATTTTTCAAACAATTTCATAGTTATTTGAAAAAGTTTTGGGATTTTTACTTATTAGAGGATAAATTCCTCCATGAATGACACAAATATTTAACACTGGAACAAGGTTTTCAATTGCACCTAACATTTGCAATTATTGCTACAAAATAACAACCCTTTCAATTTCAACGAACGAAAATGTTTAAGAAGGAACTGTTTCATTGAACTTACAAAGTCACCTCAGGGTTCCCAGCAAAACATGAATAGCAAATTCCCTGACTTTCCATGACCTAATCTTGAAAAATGCCATGACTTTCCCTGACCAAATCTCAAAAAATTCCCTGAACAAGCAGATATACAATGGAATTTGCTGTAAATTCTTCGGCTCAAAAATTGCTGTAATTTTTTTTTTTTTTTTTTAATGCATTTGTGTCAAAATGTTTAGTTTTATCTAAAAAAATGATCGTTTTCTTTTAAATATGCCATTTTCAATTACTTAAGCCTACTGTCTCAAAATTAATATCAGTACACATGCAGAAGGAAAAAATATGGAAACTTTATAAGGAAAAAAGTGTGTTTTCAAAAGCAGTATGTAATTTTCAATCCAAAGTATTAAACCGCATTATATACCTAATGGGATTTTGCACCCCTAAGCCCAATACAACAATGAGGATTTACAAAACCTACATAAAAATGGGGATATTAACAACAAAAAATGCAGACACATCTTCAAATGAACAATTAAAAAAAAAAAAAATAATAATAATAGTAAAATTGGTTCAGTAGAAAGCTCAGGGCAGATTACTAAAAAATAGCCTTAAATGTACAGGTAATATAAAATTATGAAAAATTAAATTAGGGAAATTTTGTCATTTTTATAAAATTATAGATGAATGAATTAGAGAATAGCAATAAAATTTTATAAGTCAAGATAATTTTACACAAAAACTTGGGGAATCTGATATTATTGTAAACCTTAAATTATTGCCAATTTGCTTGTCTAAATCAAAGAAGTGAGTTCATCCAGATGAGAATAATTAGATTCTTTAATATTTGTCACTATTTTTTGGACAAAAATTACCAATCTGACCATATGTCACTGTATGTCACTATAAAGACACTCTAAAATTTTGTAAAACGTCGTGCCTTACCAGTCGAAGATTTCAATTTTGTTATCTTTGAAAGTGAAGTATCTTCACCTGTGTAGAATTTCAAAGCAGCTAGTATGAAATGACACATTACTATAAAATATATTTCAGTTTTAAGAATTAAAATGCATGCTTTTTTTTTTTTTTTTTTTTTTTTTTTTTTTTTTAAATATAAATTGATGTTATTTGCATCTGCTAAAGCATTCCACATTTATGGGTCAAGTCTTAAACAGCAACTATAGAAAAGTATGCACATGACATCATTAACACGGAATAATAAAGAAATGCAGCAAAAAGCAATATTGAAGACAATCAGCAAAACAAATGGGATATCTGATTAGTCACAGACCTTTACTGGGTTTGTTTATAACAGCTCCATGATTTATAGGAAATCATTCATATGTATTTTTTTTTTCGAAAATGTGGATCAATAAAATTGCATTCTTTCAGCTTTCTGATACAAATCAAGTAAATGTTGTTTGAAATGAGGTTATATTATTATGCGTTTTCCATAGGATTGAATGAGACATGATATTTATTGTATTTACTAGCTGTTACCCGTGACGTCGTTCACGTAGCATTAAAAAAAAGATAAACGCTTTAATTAAACAAAACGGTTCATTAACAATAATTTAAAATATATATATAATATTTATCTTATAGAAGGCTATGCAGCAGTTTTTTTATAGGGGACTTAAAGAATGCAGTCAAATAAAAGGAAAATGTGTTAGATAATATGAACAATCACGAAAATGAAATTGTAACCACTTATACTGTAGAACAACTGTAACGCACCCCAATTGCACAGAAATCATGTTGTAGTGCATTTCAGAATTCCATATCAAAGAAAGAAAAATCATGTGTTAAACCTAGGTAATAAAAAAAAAATATCCAACATTTCCATAATGCATAATTTCCCGGGACATTCTTTTCTGCAGCTGTGTATATGATCTATGTGTTTGTAAATATTCTAAATACAATGCTAAAATTTTGCTTAGTGAGAAAAAGTATAACGAATATTAAAATTCTGCTAAGTGAGAAAAAGTATAACGAATATTAAAATTCACCTTTAACAATTTCTAATTATAGACAGAAACTTACTTGAATTCTTTTTTACAGTCCTGTATATTACGTGCAAATATGTATACGATCGCATATTTAGCTTAAATTATTCAAGCAAAAAACCCGATTCAAATTATTGAATTCATATTTCCGGGAATCGCTATTGCACTGGTGACCAATCCAGTTTATTGTATAGTCCGATACATGATTTATTTAAATTCTACAAACATCTCTTAGTATATCAAATGTAGCTGAACTTCAGGATGCATTAGTTTTCCAAATACATACGATAATTGAAAAAGCTCTTCAGCAATCTTTTCAAATAGACCATACTTTGGATACAATATCAGAGATCTGGACACAGGTCCAAAATCTTTTATGCGTCTCTGTAAATGAACAACAAATGTGATGCAAATGATACTTAACTGCAAGTTTATTGTAGTAAATTTCAGTATTTATCATTGTATTGATTATCTCAGTATATTAATTTCATGATGTTTGAAATAGCGCAACGCAATTAAAATACGCTGGGAATATTTTTTCTCCGTAGACTATTATATTACCGAACATTTTTCTGTAATCTTGTAAGTGAACTTATACTTTGTTTCATATATGACGATACATTGATATTTTTAAAATTCTTAATGGAAAGTATTCCTCTGACGTCACAATTGGTAAAAAGTTGAATTTTATAGCCTCGAACCGAAAGAAAGAAAAAGGTTCATTTTGATTACGGATTAATATCTGGAAAAACTACTAAAATATTTATATTCTTGTAAAGTCTTCTAAGTGTAAAAGAAATTTTATATAATCGTTTGCGTGATATAAGAAGAAAAACAGTATTCCTCTGACGTCATAATTGGTGAAATTGCGGTTTTTAATCTCGAACCGAAAAACAGAATAGTGTCCATTTATTTATTTCATTTTATTTTATCACGTGCAAATCTTTCAGTTGAAAATTAATTACAGAAGAGAAATAATTATTCCGGTTTTTTTATTTTTTGGCAACGAAAAAAGAAAGATAATTAAATATTATGGAAAAATTTTCAATTTATTCTGTATGAAAAATAGTGAAATATTGAATTATTAAAAAAAATATTTGAATAAAATAAATAAAAATTAGCCTATGTTCATTTCAGGCCAATAATTTACCTATATACAAAAATTCAAAGACATTAATCCATCTGTTTTGAAGCCAAGTTCATTCCAATTTTCGGACACACTTTCACATTTATAATATATATAAGGATTAAATGGTACATCATTATTCTGAAAGTGTTTCATAAACTCTGCATAGGATTAACGAATGATGTTTTCTTTTAACTTTGACACCGTTTGGGTTAAGAAAATGAGATGCATTACAAAAAACTATGCAAAGATAAATAAGCTATGTAAAATCACCATAAAAAGAAAATTAAACAGGACGTGTTTCGAGCTTGTCATCAGCTAATCCAAACATGTTTCACAAGGGACAGAGTCGAGATAAAGTGTGAGAAAAGAGGGAGAATATTACAAAGAATTACCCCTCCCTTTCTCCTGCCTGGAAATTACTTTTGTAGTTTTTATTATTATTGTTATTAATTTTTACTTTTTAATTAATTATTTTTTTTATTTACTATTTTTACAATTATTTTATTATATTTTCAATTATTTTATTTTATTTTATTTCATTTTTTTCCCCACTGTTTTCTTTCTCTTTTATTAGTTTATCATCATTTTTCTCTTCCACCTGGGCTATTTTAGCCAACGCCACCTGTGGCACTCTTTGTAATCTCCTCCCTCTTTCTTTAACTTTATCTTTATTTTTCTCTTCCTCCTTGGCTCTGACAGGTAATGCCACCTGTCGCATTCTTTGTAATCTCCTCCCTCTTTTCTCACACTTTATCTCGACTCTGTCCCTTGTGACATGTGTTTGGATTAGCTGATGATGAGCTCTTATTTTTGAAGCCCGAAACGCGTCCTGTTTAATTTTCTTTTTATGGTGATTTTACAAAGTTATTTAGCTTATTTATCAATTTATCACCAGTGATGACGGTGTTTTTCAATAAAACTATGCAAAGAACAGGGGATACTTGATTATGTATGTGTATTTAAATAATAATAATAATGCTTCTGAAGACACACGGCACATTAGTTAAATGACAGATAAATGGTTTCTAGACATTCAATAAATCCAATAATTTTGTGTGGAGTAACAAAGAAGTACAGTAGACTCCTTCAAATCTGCACATAATTTATGCATCTAAACAATGAAACATTCAGTTCAGATAAGATGGACACAATTTGACTTTTTCAATTTCATATCAATTAAATGTACATTATTTTTGTTGATATTACCTGAATTTATGTTTTTTCACAAAGTGAGAACAAAACTATTTCTGAAAAAAAAAAAAAAAAAATTCAACACATTGCTGATACCATTGGTCATCACAATCTTCTTACCCAATGTATTTATGTATTAATCAAGTTTTTTGGTTAATAAGTCCAGCTAAAACTGAAATAAAACTTCCCTATTTTATGATTTTGATGGGAATGAGTCATGTACTTTCATGAGGCAAGTTTCAATGAATAATTTAAGAAATTTTTTTTTTCATCTTTATAATGAATATTTAATCATACATTATTAAGCTTTACTATTATTTTTAACACAATCAAACTGATTGGTAAAGTTATCATACGAATTGATTATTTCCAGCTTTCGCTCAGCTGGAAATAATCAATTCGTACGATAACTTTACCAATCAGTTTGATTGTGTTAAAAATAATAGTATATCTATGTATCCATCGTTATATGGAGTTCCATTACCTGCAGTTTATTCTGCGAGCTGTTTCAAATAACAGACCAGATGTTACGACCAATAAGGTTATCTGAGCGAAAAATCCCAGCCGGCTATCGCCCAGTTAGCTTAACAGGTAAAGCATTGGCCTTGTAAGCCAAGTATCCGGGTTCAATTCCCGACCTGGGCAATTTTTCGCTCAGCTGGAAATAATCAATTCGTATTATTAAGCTTTACTTTTAATATTTTAATCATTTTAAAATTTACTTAAATTTTTACTATTTTAGTTTCTTACTTATTTTATTATATTGTAAGCCTTCATTATGGTTTCAATTTCATCATTAATTATATCCAAATGACTGTTTAAAAAATGGGTACTACTTTATTATCCTGTTGACCATTTTCACCAAATTTTAAACATCACCAAACTAATAGCCAAATTATACATGTTGATATAATTTTCATTTTATATAACAAATAAATTAATAAAACATGATTAAAAATACAAATAAAAAAAGGAATTAAAAATCACCTGATGACATTTTAAACATGTGCAGGGCTTGAAATTCAATTTTTAGAAGGAGGGGAGTCTCCCTAGCAACATTTACAAATGGAGGGGAGTTTAGCTGTTTGGGAGGGAGAAAAAAATGTTTAAAACCCGCTATTATTTTATGTTCTATTTAAAGAATTACCAGAATACAGACATGACAAAAATGACTGAAGGAATTTTTATCGACAATTCAGAATAATTATGCAAAATGTGGAAAAAAAAACTTTTATACAGTCTAGTTTTTACTTGGTGGTAAATTCTTTCCTGGTGCTAATTATTTTTGTTACAGGTCTAATTATTGTTTTAATAATAATTAATGCTTATTGTTTTAATAATAATTAATAAAACTTCTAATTAATTTGATAAATTTATATTTATAATTAATTGTTATAATTAAAACCAATATTATTTTTCTGTATATTAAATGTACAAGATACAAATTTAATTATAAAATAATGCTTATTTGAGTGTAGAAAATAAGAAGTATCACTATTGTTCATATTTCTTTTAAAAAGGGGCAAGTCATATTTATCGAAAAACATTTTTTCTTAAATGACAAATACTTTCGTAAGTAAAAGGGTGCTTTTTGTTTAATGAATGGCCACTTTTAGGAATTGCATTAACTCAGAAAGATTTGGAGCTGTCAGAAACGGATTTTAGAGCAGCAAAGAAAAAAAAATTAATTGAAGCAAGAAAATTAGCTTATTTAACAGAAAAATGCACTTCCAGCAATATTTTTTATTGGGGGGAGGCCGGGGTGAGAGGTTCCCTTTCACGAAAGTTGCATTTTTTTCGCTATCTTTTAAGGGTGTATTTCGATTCAAACTGCTTGTTTTCCGATTTATTTTTGAATTCACTTTTGCTCTCAAACACATGAAACTCGCAGATTGTCTTATATAGAAAGTGCACAAGGTGCCGTAAAGGTCAATTCTTTGATAAGTGTACAAAATATTGCAAAAAAAGCAATCAAAAACGGCAATTTGAACCGATTTTTCCGAAGTGGGAGATAAGGGAACGAAAAAAAGGCTCTTCCAGAGAAATTAATTGCTTATAAATCAAATTCAAATGAATTGAGCGTAAAAAGACTTTACTCGGCACCTCGTACGTCTCTTCAAGAATCCCCTCAGCAAGTTTCATGATTCTACTTTTAAAAATGTGTCTGAAATTGTATCGGAAAATTTCGAGCTGCTGAAGGTGGAAAAGCGTTTTTTCGAATACACCCTTAAAGAAATTTGTCTTTTTTACGATCTTTTCAGGAAATCTGCCGTTTTTTTTTTAGATTTTTTGACGAAGTTTGTCTTTTTTTGCGAATTTTCCGAGGAAATTTGCCATTTTTTGTGATCTTTTGATGAAATCTGCCGTTTTATCTGATTTTTTGACGAAAGTTGACATTTTTCGCGATCTTTCTGAGAAATTTGTCGCTTTCCCATGACTTTTTAGACGAAAATCGCCTCTTTACAGGATTCTGTGATGAAATTAGCCATTTTTTACGAAATCATGCATCCTGTGGGACGCATAATAGCTGTTTTTTTGTGTGCCATTTCCGATTTTTTGTGTAATTTACATGCTATAGCGCGTCCACGGCATCACTTTTCACAATTTTTTTTAATTAAATGCGTTAATTTTAGAATTTTTAATTTCATTTATTTATTTATTTATTTATTTATTTATTGAAAATTAGGAACAGAATCACCTTTTTTTTTTTCGCCGCGGAAAATAGAACGAAACTCGTCAATCGATTGCAGGAAAAAAATTGCGAAACTGCTGATCGGTCGCGGAAAAAATCGTAATTTTCAATGATCTTTCACGGTAAAAAACTCGCAAAATGTGTCGATCAGGCGCACGAAAATATCACAAAATTCGCAAAACGGTCCTGAGAGTTGATCATAGTTTCAAAATGTAAATTTTTTTGGGCGAGAGCCTCCCGTCCACGTTATTCTTTTAGGCGGGATTTCAAAATTTTGGGCGCGAATCTCGCCATCCCGCCCTGAAATTCAAGCCCTGTGTATTGTGTATAATGTCATTGAATGTGACAGTCATGGTCAACCATTATTGGCATTTAATCTTGTTTTTTGGTGATAGATTTTCAGTCGACGGGATAACCAAGCAGTACAAAAAAATCCAAAACAAAGCAATGACCTGAAATCTACAAAATTCTGAAATCCATACAACCTCTAGCCCCAAGATGTGTGAATTTGAGGGAGTAACTGACCAAGTGTAAGGAGTGAAGCTGACTGACCTGCATAATGGTTTGTGCCATATTCAAGTCAATGGCCGAGGAAGACCACCGCTTCTCAAACACTTTCCGACCCTCCTTGCTTTCTTCGGACAGGCCCACGTGAGGAATCTCGGAAAGGGACTTGGAGTGGTACAGCTTCATATTCTTGTCCAGATCCAGAGGGTGCCCCGATTTTTCAGCCTGTGATTTCAAGGCGGCTGCCAGGGAACAACAACATTAGTCACCATAGAAAACTAAATTTAGACATTAAAATCTGTAAAACAACATAACAGTATGTGTGGTGTAGAACCTTATCCACTTTTGTTACATAACAGCACATCTACAAAATAAAATTCTAATTTTTTTTTTACAACTTAGAAACAGGTTGCCTACACAGAATTTTATTTTACGGTTACTACAATTTAGCTTTTCTATTTTCTTAATTCTGTATTTCTCTATTTGTATGAGCTACATTTTCAAATTTTGAAGTGATAAAAAAAAAGATTGCCTACAAATTAAATCTTTCTTTGCAACAGCTTTCCTTAGGAAACATAAAGTGAAAAATTTTGAGGCTAACTAACAATTAAATATTTAACTACTAAGAATGAAAATTTTAAAATACAACACATTGCTCAATGGTGCAAAAAACAAGAATTTTAATATGAACTTGTACAATTAAAATAAAATAAAAATATCAACATTTAGCGCCGTCTTCAGGAAAATATGATAATGAAAGGACTAAGTTTGCTTCCTGATTGAGAGATAATATTTCTAATAAATTAAAATCGAAATGAATTAAAAGTTTTAAAATGTTGCCACTTACACGTGAGTAAAAATTAAAATAATGCATCTCGCAATTTTATCTCATTGAGCTCCCAAGAGAGCTGTTTTACAGGAGATTGGCAAGAATGTATTTTTATGCATATTCTCCTTCCTCCTGTTTACCATTCATTCTTGCCAGATCTTTCATAAAGGCCCATTTAGAAATAAAGGACAAAACTTGGATATAAAAAGTTAGGATGGCAGAAAATTTCATTCTTCTATACAATGAACAATCAAAATAACAGTAGTTTAAAATCTTATAAATAGCCACTAAAATAATTGTTTAAAAATTAAAATGCATGCAATGCTTTAAAGGACTTCTTAAAAATGTACAGTAGAGAATATCTTTATAACACCATTCTCCATATAATGCACAACTTGTCAGATGTAAATAATGAATTTTGCCATGAAGTAGCATTTGAATTTCCAGATTTTAAAACATTGCTACTTTCTAGAAAACTAAATTTAATGCATTAGATCAATTTTATGTCCTTAATTTAGAACTTTTTAATGAAAAAATTTACTATTACAATAAATGTTTTTGAAAATGAGCAATACAATAAATGATTTGGGTCCAGGTGTGTTTACTGTTATCTGTATAATACAAAAAATTACATTCCAGATAAGAAATAAGCAGTGTAAAGATACTCTAATTTGAATTTTGATATGCTTCATGCCTATTCATGAGATAAATTTGATGGTGTGTGAAATGGGATCCATATAATTTGCGTTATTATAGATCTTGTACTGTAAGTTTAAAAAAAAAAAAAAAAAAAAAAAAAATGTGACGCTACTCACTCTGTTGCTGCTGCTGCTGCCTCTGCTCCTGATAGAGTCTCTGCTGGTTGTGGTGCTGCATCTGCCGCATCGCCTGAAGCTGCTTCCACTGCTTCTCCTGATCGCTCTCGTGGCCCCTCTCCCTCCCAGAAGAAGACTTCTCAGACTCCTGTAAACACACATCAAAACTTACTTATTTCAAAGTTTTTTTTATAATAGAGCATTACTTCTTTTTAGAAATGTGCATACAAATATTAACAGGGGTCGATCCAGACAAAATTTGGGGCCTATTTAGGGCCCCTTCACAAAAATAAATTTATTAAAATGAGCCCCTTCACAAAAATAAATTTATTAAAATGGGCTCCTTCACAAAAATAAATTTATTAAAATGGGCTCCTTCACAAAAATAAATTTATTAAAATGGGCCCCTTCACAAAAATAAATTTATTAAAATGGGCCCTTTCACAAAAATAAATTTAATAAAATAGGCCTCTTCACATAATTCTTTTCCACAAAAACTTATTTTTATTATTTTGTTAGATTTTAAAATGTGTAGTTTGTACATAAAACCAGCTCTTAAGAAACAAAAATCTTAGAAAAGGGTTTAAAGAAGTTTGCTTTTGTTAATAAATGCTTGGTTCAAACTTGAGTCACTAGATTTCAGCTGTCGTCGCAAAATGTTGTTTTTCACAAACATATAATAAAATTCACAAAAAATAATAAAATTCACAAAAATAACTGCTACTTTTCACAAAATGGGCCCCAAGAAAAAAAACCTGCATTGACCCCTGATTAATAACAAAATATAATAGTTTTGTTCAGTGAAGCTAATTTAATTAGAATTGAAATTTTTTAATGTTAGTCGTTCTTTTTGATAACAAATAGCATTGTCATGCATTCTGTGTTGTGTTCTAATGATATCACGAATTTGCAGTTGACTGTTGGAATGTCAAGAGCATAAAAGATGCTCGTGTTTAACATTTTGTTTCACAAATATATTTTTATTTAACTTCGCCCAAAGTAGGCAGAGGTTATTTATTTATTATTTAAATGTGTTCTTTCATATAAAATGAGAGATTTTTTCTCCTGTAAATTTTAACTGTTTTGTGAAGTCTGTGTTTGAAGATTTATGTTTGTGAAGTGTTATGTGTTATAGAAATAAAAAGTTACAGATCTCTGAAGTATTTTTACTGCAATATTCTCAACAAGTTTCGAAAAATAAGCAATGAGATGGAATGGAACGTAGGGATCTACAACAAAAAAGTTTCTCTACATCATTCAAGGATTCATTTCACAGATTTCTTAAGGGGGAAAAGAACAACAGGCATTTAAGTTATCCTTATCTTTTCTTTTTACCAGGGTTGCAAGAAGCTCATCTAAGCCAAGACTGAAAATTTTTCTGAGTATTAGAAATTGCTTAATGGAAATGGGCTAGATGCTTTCTAGGTCTTGCATTATGATTTAAAATTATGTCTTATAATAAAAGAAAGTGATTAAAAGGTTTTTAAGAGTAAAACTATTGTTACTTTTGCATATCAAGCTAAAGTGACTATTAGTCAAAAATCTCTCCAAGATTGAAATCAGTCTTGAGACTGAAGGTCTTATCCTATCCTAATTTACAAAATGCCCATTAAGAATGCAACACTCAATAGCCAACTGAATAACTGATTTTATTTCTTATTTTATTTCTAAAATACAGTGTCATTCAATAGGTTGCATTTACATTGTACATGACCTCCCATTTATCTGTGGGGGAAAATTTATTTTAATCCTACATTGATTTCTTTTAATATACTTCATTTATTATTACTTTATATATTTATAATATTTTCTTTTAATATTGTACTGTTATTAAAAATCCTTAAAAAAAAAAAAAAAAAAAAACAATGGTACAAGAAGTCACATTTACAATGTAAATTCATTTTTGCAAGGGGTATTCATTTTATGCAATGACAGAAGAATGCTTTTATAAGAGAATGGCATCCAACAGAAAATAAAACTGGCTGGGTGGACAGAGTGACTAAGTTAATGTGCATTATCTCATTAGGAGCAGACTGGTCCAAACCTTATGCCATAAATAGCTATGATTTGGACAGCAAAAATATTCAAATTTTACATTTCATTTAGGCACATTTTGAATAAACTTGGAAAAGGGTACTTCAATGCAGATCATTCATAGCTTTTTTTCAGCATTTTTGTGCAAAAATGACAGTTCATGTAAAACAAATGAATACTAGCTGTACCCGTCGAAACTCGACGGAAAAGAATATATATTAGGTATGGTATATATCAATCTTATATAGACAGTAAAATACTGAGCGAAATAAACAATTGCCACTTCTTAAAATAGGGATAACATAGCTTTTCATGATGAAGATAGACAAACTTCAGAAAATAACAAAAAATAAGGAAAACAACTCTTAAATTATTATGTTGTACTTAACTTCAGCTACAAATCAAATCTTTTTTTAATGCGGTTTCTAAACCTTAAATATTATTTAAATGCCAAATTATTTAGGAAGTTAATATTATACCCCGGAAGACGATTTCAAAAATATCTGCATAGTTTATTTTTTCTCCGTTTAAATATCGCTTGATAACTGTACAGTAATTATAATATCAATGAAATATCTTATAATAGAAACAGGGACTTACTAAACTGCCTAACCAACCCACTACATATTTACAGCACTTGCAATAAATTTAATTTATTTATTGGTTTGTATCCTCCATGAATTTGTAAAAATTAATTTTATTGTTATGGCAACGAAAAAAAAGACGATACCTCTGTTATTAAAAAGAATAAAATTTTTGTATTCGTTGCTGAAATGCAGATTTTTTTTTTTTTTTTTTTTAACAATAACTTAATACAATGAAATGATTTTAATTATTTTTTGATATTATATAAGATAGAAATATAATAATATCGGCATATCAATTTTATTCTTTTTTTTTTCTAATATGACATCATTTACACCTTTAGAAATACTCACCTTTTCTTAAATTAAAGCGTGATTTATGCAGTTATTTAAGAATTCTTTAGTTTCATAAAATATTCATTATAATTAAATAGAAATGGCGCAGTTTATAGAAATATTTTCATGTGTGCACACCACGGACCTTTAAATTAATAGAAGTTCACTTTATTTAGATGTAGGAATTAAAGTCAGTGAATATGACATCATCACTGACACAGCTAAAACAATGTATATTATATTCATGGAATAAACTTATCTGGTTTCTGTATGACGACATTTTCTCCATCGACAAAATTTCACTTTAGATATTTTATTAAAGTTTATCTTCTGTAATTTTACTTACATAATACTTAATAATATTACTCAGTAAATAATCTGTGTATTGCAGGGAATAACTATGTGCATTCATATTATTCTGAATAAATTTTACGAAAATCTTTATTTATTTATTTTTTTTTTTTTTCGAAATGCGATTATACATTCCCCGATGAGATCAAGCTACTGATTGGTGGAAAATAATGAAATGAAATAAATTTTGAGAAAAGCTTAACCTGTTGCCACTGTTTTGAAGAAATGTCATGAAAAAGCTTTTAAAATTAAAAATAAAATATAAAAATTGAAATAAATTAAAATTTAGCCAGAATGGGCACATCTACACATAAACAGCTTTCATTTAAAAAAATAATTATCAAAATCGGGCCAGTAGAAAGCTCAGGGCTGATGACCAAAAAAACAGCCAAGTGTTTTAAATATATAGATTCTTAAATTAAAAAGGAGAGAGAAAACATAAATGTAAATAATTATATATATTTTACAGACACCCATTATTTCTAGTTTTCTTTCAGTATGATAATGTGGGCATGTAATGACTCACCATTAACTATCATTGAAATTTATTTGGATATATAAAGACTTTCCAGAGTTATGTCATGTCATCCTTGGATGCTTCCAAATAAGTGCTCTCCATTTCAACTTGTTACAAAAGAGAGATTTTAATCTCTATTAATATTATAAAGTAAGTTTGTGTGTTGGTAGGGTCTTTGGAATGACCAAACAGATCTCAAAGAAGGTGGCAGTTACTGCTCCAACAAAGACTCGGTTTTATGAGTACCAAGCAGATTGCAGGGACATAAAACATTCAAAAAATAAGCAATGAGATGGAATGGAGAAAAACATTCTAAATTGCAATTTTTGTGACATTGAAGGGGCCAGTCACTTGAAATTTGCCATGGTAGATGTAAATGCTCATTACAAAATGTTAAAATTTGAAAGTTAATGAGGTAAAATGAGTGAAAAGCATTTTAAAAACTTGTGCCATGACCTATAGGAGAGTGGTAAAACATTAGACCAGAACCTTGAAATAGGCATGATGGCTACTTTTAAGATGCATGCTAAAAACAGTTGCTACAAAAATTTAAATGAATTAAAAACTTCAAAATACATTCCAAGTTATCACTTATTTGGAATTAGTCTCAATTCTTTTCATTATTTTCCACTAATATAGTGTCATAATGAATTCAGTCAAACTGTGACCTCATGAATAACTTTTTAATCACCTGTGGCAGTATAATTTCTTTTAATAAAAATAGGCACACAAATACCACTCGGCCTATTTCTATGATCACATGAGCAAAGGTTTTGCTATTATAATAAATTAAGCTTTCTTGCTTTTGTCATTTATTTATCAGATCACCCAAATTATTTACAAATTTTATTCCAAAACAAAGTTAATAAATATAATCTTTTTAAAAATATCACAAATATCTGATACTTTGATTTACATCTGCTTCGAAATAGGCAATGATGGATGATCATAAACATCTTCACGCTTATCATAAATTAAAAACTGAAACGCACAGCATTTAGTGTGGAAACTTAATAAAATGTATTCCAATTTCTAAATGTCTTTTAACTAAAGATGAACTTAAGCCTGTCTGCTTACAAATTTAAATTTTAAAATCAGTTATAATTTCCATTCAATAACCTGCTGGGGCAGTTTACAAAGAACTTAAGCAAAAGGTGCCCATAAATTAGTATGCAAATTGTGCAGTTCAATGGAATGCAATGGTTCAACGCATTTCATAAAAAAACAGTGTCCAACATAATTAAAGGTCCAAATTTAAGTGAAGTGATATTTAAAAAAATAAATATCAAATGTATATAGCATGATATACATATCTGCTGAAACTTGCTTCTGAATCCATCAAAATGAGTGTTAAAATTTTATTGAGGATTTGGTTAGCAAAAGAGATAAGCAATCTTGATTTTAAGCTAGGCATGCATGGGGAAAGCAGTTGAAGAAGTACACTAAAAAGGAAAAATTTTAAACATCTATATCCTTTATGAAAAGCCACTGCAGAAAACAAAATGATTCTAAATACTTACTGTGCTACTCGACCTTTGAGTTCTGGAAGCTGCTCTGTTTTCCCGAGCTCTTTGCTAGAGGAAGAAGAAGAGAGAAAAAAAACATCATCTCATTATTTCTTGACACAAGAAAAACAAGTTGGAAATTGCACGTGAAGCATAGCAAATGAGGTGCGTTCGTACGATAACGAAGTTTTAAAAATATTACTTTCATATATCAATCTCATAAAATTGTAAATAGTGAATTACAATTAAAATCAAACACTCATCAAACAATGCTCTCCCTATACCATTATGTAATATAATACTTTTGTGTGGCCTTGTAAATCAATAACTTCGCATCACAAATTATGTAAAATGTGTATTATAATATGTACTTTATAGTTGCATATAAATTTTATTAAGTTCGAAGAGTGTAACACCATTAAAATGCATTTGAAACATTTTTCCCCATTGACCGTCATGTAACGGAATATTTTTGATTGTCCCTGTAACTGATCTATGCATCCGATTTTCATAAAATTTGAAATAACTCGACAAAATTATGTAATAATTATGCATTTTAAATTTCAAATGTATAAAATACATTTGAAACTTTTTCCCCATTGACCATAATGTAATTGAATACTTTTGATTGGCTTTGTAATTGATCTAAGCATCCGATTTTCATAAAATTTGAAATGACTCGACAAAATTATGTAATAATTATGTATTTTAAATTTCGAATGATTCAATTGGATAGTTTTTGCGTTGTTATATGCAGACAGATGGACGGACTGAACGACCACTAGAGGTGCTATGTATTTACATAATTACGAACGCACCTAATAAGAAAAAGGAAAAACAGTTGCTACAAAAATCATTTAATCATTTGGTCAAAAATAATGATGATCAGTCATTATCTTCAACTTCATGCAACCTGTAGGAATAAAATTTTGCAAAATATATACAAATAAAATAATAAAATATATTACAAAATTAAAATTTTTTTGATAAAGTTAATATTACTCTACATTAATTTCCTTTTAATAATATTCCATATACATTATTTCGAGTTATTAAACTGAAGCCCTACTTTAAAAACTAATCTATCAATCTGTATAAGAAAAGTGTAAAATCTTAATCTACATAAAAATATTTGCACCAGATTTGACAAAAAAGAATACCAGATGATTATCTTAAAAGAACTGAAAAAAAAAAAATCTTTATTGATTTTTCATTAAGCTCTCTGTTTTAATGTAGTAAAGATGTAAAAATTAGATGCTACTAAATGCAGCATAACATTTAATAGGTCATTTTTTATATCTTAATATAATGGCTAACTACAAATCGTCTCATGAATGATAATTTTTCACATGTCCAAAATATAAATTAATAAATTTTCTATTTCCACAATTCTACTCCAGAATCAAAGTAATCAAATGGATATGAAATAGAATGAGTTGCATTCATTATGACCATGGAAATGAGGAATTGCTGCAATGGAAATGAACAAGTAAGAACTTTAACTTACCAACATTTGAAATGTAATATACTATAAAATCATCATACTGATATTTTAAAATACTGGCCAGAATATAAAAACATATTAACCATTCTTCTTAATCTGAATTTGAGAGTGCGATATCTGCTGTATACTTGAGGTGGCACAGTTATAGTTAACTTTTGACAATAAATACCACTTTTACATTATAAAAATTAAATAGAAACAAACTATGCATAGGCCTAACTACAACTAGGTTATCCTGTCGATCCAAAAATTATCGCCAAACTATAAGATTAAATGCCAATAATGGAGGATTGTTCAATGACATTCAATACAATTCACGTGTTTAAAATGTCATTAAGTGATTTTTATTTCAACTTTTTATTAATATTCTACTAATTATTATTATTATTTTTTTTTTGTTATTTAAAATAAAAATTATGTCAATCTGTACAATTAGGTTATTAGTTTGGCGAAATGGGTCGACGGGATAACAGAGTAGTACAGCTATGGCGTTAAACATTAAAGCAGTAGGCAATTTAAAATCCTTCCTTTTAATTCCAAACAAGAAATTATACACATAAATTAACGATGCCTTTATTATTTTGATTTGAAATATCACTCGTCAATTGCTTTTAAGAATTGAAATCCTTTATAGAGGGTCCATTTAAATTAATAAGTAGGTAAAAGTTAGTGGCTAAGAGGAATTTTTCAGCTGCATCTGGTCTAGTATAATACTGTTATTTTAAATATATGGCATATTAATAAATTCACCTTTTCTTTCAATAAAAATTAACATTTAAAAAATGGTTTTTTTTTTTTGGGGGGGGGGACACTTTTGATCTTAGAATTCATTTTTTTAATTCAAGAATTTAGAAAAAAACACTACATAAAATTTTCACATTACATAAATTGATCCATGTCAAAATTAATAGCAAATCTCCCATAAAGCAATGCTGATTGGGGAATAAGACAATGGAATAAAGTTTAAATCAATAATTTTAGTAACAAAAAATGGTAGCATTTCTTCTCAGCTATATTCTTTGAAGATATAATAAAGCATCAGTGATAGAAATTGGAAAGTGAAAGTCAAATATTTTAGGTATCAAATTCAAATTTCTAGTTGCAATTTCTAAATTGCGTAACTTTGTTTAATTAATTAAAAAAATCAATTAAATTAATTGATACAAAGTAAAAAAACCCTGAAAATTATTGATGCAAAACACACTGATTTGAAAGGTCATATTCACTCAAAAAATTTGCAATAGTAAAAAAAACAATTTTGAAGCAGAAAAAACAGTTTGGGGGAAAGCAAAGGATTAAATATATGAAAGGATAAAAACTAACCCCTTTCTAAAACTTTAATTTAAAATTAAAATTCAAAAGTTTAAAGTTCCCAATTAATATTTTTAAACTTTTATTCTGGAGCTTAAAGCTATTTTGCCCCTGTTAACTTTCTTTCCCAGCCTAACATTTATTACTTTCAGAGATCATTTTTGGATGTTCTTTAAGATTAAAAATGCTTAGGTAAGCGCAATTCTTAATTTGTAGGATCAGCATGACCCCCTGGACAACTGCACCTAAATTACGTCAGATTGCCCAGATATTTCTTAACCAATTAAATTAAATGTTCCTCCCTAATTCACAACTGTGCCCTCTGCTGGAAAATATTACAATCCCCAACATATTAGCAAGAACACGCGGGAAAAACAAGAGACTTTGCAGATTTGAGATGACTGGAAAACCTACGGCCATGTAAATCTCCATAATACACGTAAACAGCTCGGGGCGACCTCCAGCCGGACTCGCGGATCCCTCTGTAAGAAGAGCAGCCAAATAAAAGGGTTTCTAACCAACAAGAGGCTCCCGAGTCCAAGTTCTTATGCCACAATCTATAAAACACCTGAAGTCATTACAATTATATTAAAAGTCGGCAGGATAATGAGCGCGTAAAGAACCATTCCCTCTGCCTTGCCACCAAGCCGCGAACATTCAAAAGTGCACGAGAATTCCTCTCCCGTGGAAACCCTTTTTACCGTCGACAAAAAAAAAAAAAAAAAAAAAAGATTAATCCAGAGAAAGGATTATTTCCCCATGAACTATGTCGGTGAGAAAGAGAGAAATTATCCTCGTTTCAAATAATCTTAGAACAATCGTCAAAAGAAAGAAAGAAAGAAAAAAAAAAAAAAAACATTAAGTCTGTTGTGAACAATTTATCACTTATGCGTACTAACATTTAATGTTCTTCATTTTGACCTTTTTCCCCTACTCAGCTGCAGGAGAAATTGCAGAATTCAAAAAGTGATTCACTCATGGACATTCCAAACCGATGTATTTTTTCTCTTCTCCAAGCAGAGTCGCAGAATGGATCGAACTTTATTTCGCGGAAGTGGGTCAGATTTACGACCATATGGTTTTCAGGAGAGCAAAGGTCGAGATCTCCGTTTTCTATCACCGTACAGATGATTCACTCAAGAGTTAGGATGTGGAAATTTATTTTTACTTTTTTACCGGACAAATGATGATCTATGATGGACTAGAATGTTTTATTTAGTTATTTATCCTTAAAAGTTATTTGAAATGAAAAAAAAAAAAAAATAGTAATTTAGTAGTTTGTAAATATTAAATTTTTCTTTCTTAAGAGGAAAAAAAAAAAATTGGATAATCTAATTTACAGGTATGCTTTTTATTTATTTTTTCTTTGACATTGACGTTATTTTTTGTTGAAGATTACATCTCATTGGTGAAAAATTACGTATTTTCCTTTTACCTCTATGTTATCATTTCAATGTGTTACCCTACCGATTTCTTTTTTGAATTATTTATTTTATGAAATATTTTAATTAGAAGAAAAAAAAAAGTTTTATTGTGCAGAATATGTGTTTATTTTTCATTTAACCTTTTTACCTTTTTTATTAACATTGATAAAAATGCAGATTTATCATTTCCATCATTTTATTTTAAGAAATATTCTCATTAAAGGAAAAAAAAAAAAGTTTTATTTCACATTAAACAATGTTTTTATTTTCTATTTTATGTTGACTATGAATGTGTTATTGCCGAAAGTACCAAGGAATGGAAGTGTTTGTGCGAATGAAAAGTATTTAATAATGAAAAAGAGGAAAAAAAAATACTGTTATCAGAGTGAACATTTTAAAATTTTGACAGCGTTCATGTAATTTTAAAGTAGTTTATTTAAAATGATGTTACGGTATTAAAGGGATTTTAAAGATTTTAACAAAATTTATATTTATTATTTTAAGATTTTTATTAGCTTTATTTCTTATTTCGTGTGGAATTTAAGATTTATAATTTACATTTTAGAAAATTTTGTGATTGATATTTTACATACACGTTAAAATTGTGATAAATTAAAGTGACAGTATTTTTGTTTTCTTGTTCATCCGATGAAGCATAAGTGCGATCACCAAAAAATAAAGACAATTGTTTTTTATGTTTTTGAACTAAATATTATCAATAATACACGTGCAATTTGATGATGTCCAAGATTTTGATGGTGTCCTATTTTGCATATATTTAGAATCCTATTTTATTAATTCCATTTTTTATAAATTCAGATGAGCACATTTAAATTTCTACATGTTTGTAAATAGTAATTTGTCAGTTTGTGTATTATTTTATTCCATATTTTGAGCCTTTTTGTGTTGGTAAGTGTTTTATTTGTACATAATGAGAAAAGTTCAATCCATGTTTTTTCCAAATATTTCATTCTACATATAGAAATTTATACAATTTATTACTCCTTTTAGATTTTTGTATAGCCAAATACTATATTTTACCTTATGATATATTTTAATGTTTGAGTTTTTAATTTAATATTTTTACCCAGTATTGCTTTAAAAATTATATTGTTTTCTCTAGCATTTCCCTATTTCCTTATGTCCTTTCCTAGTATATTACCCAGTGAGTTGGCCACCCCAACCATTTTTTATTATTCCATTTTTAACATTCCCCATTTCATTAAAACAAATTTAATAACAGGTATTTTACCCCTGTCAATTTTTAAAAACATGTTAAAGATATTTTCTAAAAATTCAGCCATTGGGTTAGATATGACCGTGGTAACCCCACTTTAACCGTGGTAAGTCCACTAATGTCTAACACCGCCTATTAAGTTTTTAAAGATGACCATGGTTCCACCCCATTGTCTTTAAAACATTTTTTTTTTATATTTATTAAATTCAACCAGAAAACAGCCCTCTGCAGACAAAAAGGATTCAATGACTTACCATCTCAGCAAATGTGGCAACTGTTGATAAGAGATACTCGGGCCCTCAATAAAAATACAAGTATCCACTAATAACAACAAAAATGTCAATAAGTTGTCCATGTGCTTTAAACGTTGGATCATTGGCCTATTTGTTTTGAACCAGAGTCTATTATTTTTTTTCTTTGTTTAATTTTTTTTTTTTTTTTCTTATTTCATTAAGTTTTTTCCTTTGCAGTAGTAAAACCCTTAAAATTTAAAGATTTTTGCTATTTGCATAAAAATTTGCAAGGAAAACCAAGAGCATTCTGGCCTTTATAAGGAAAAATGTTCTTTGAAATTTTTTTTTACTCAGGAAATTTTTATGAGCTATCAGTGAGATCTAGATGTAGTTTATAAAGTGATAACTTGGGTTTATTAATGCCACTGAGTAAAGCCTATCTCAGTCTGCAAAATAATAAATACCTTTACTTATAGATAAACTGCATTTGCATCTTCATACAAAAAGTCAAACCCAAGCTCATTTTTCTTTTTTTTTTTAATTTTTGCTAAAACCTCCCTGAGGTTTAAGATTTGCTAAAACCTTAAACGGTTTAGGATAAATAATGTAAATAGACTTCATCATATTATTTTTCGTTATTTTCATATTTTTATTGTATCTAATCTATATATATAAAAGAAAGTCTGGATTTCGTATTAATCACAGCACAAAAAAATCTGCCGAACCTATAATCTTGAAAATTGGTGTAAAAATACTTCAGATAACATTGAGTGCCGCTAAGAAGGGATTTTCGAAAATTCCACCCCTAAGGGGGTTAAAAAAAGGAACGAAATTTTAAAAAATTCCTTAAAAATAGGCTTTTGTAGTTATTTTTCAACTGATAACATATTTTAGAGAATTGTTTCATGCTGAATCGAATGGTACCAAGCAAATTCTTTTAAGTTCAGTAGTTCGCGAAATACTTCACATTTTCCTGATTTGGCGGCCTCTTCGGCACAAAAACCCGAAATTTTCAATCCTTATCTATATAGTATATAAAAGAAAGTCTGGATTTCGTATTAATCACAGCACAAAAAAATCTGCCGAACCTATAATCTTGAAAATTGGTGTAAAAATACTTCAGATAACATTGAGTGCCGCTAAGAAGGGATTTTCGAAAATTCCACCCCTAAGAGGGTTAAAAAAAGGAACGAAATTTTAAAAAATTCCTTAAAAATAGGCTTTTGTAGTTATTTTTCAACTGATAACATATTTTAGAGAATTGTTTCATGCTGAATCGAATGGTACCAAGCAAATTCTTTTAAGTTCAGTAGTTCGCGAAATACTTCACATTTTCCTGATTTGGCGGCCTCTTCGGCACAAAAACCTAAAATTTTCAATCCTTATCTATATATATAAAAGAAAGTCTGGATTTCGTATTAATCACAGCACAAAAAAATCTGCCGAACCTAAAATCTTGAAAATTGGGGTAAAAATACTTCAGATAAGATCGAGTGCCGCTAAGAAGGGATTTTAAAAAATTCCACCCCTAAGGGGGTTAAAAAAAGGAACGAACTTTTTAAAAATTCCTTAAAAATCAGCTTTTGTAGTTATTATTCAACTGATAACATATTTTAGAGTATTGTTTCATGCTGAATCGAATGGTACCAAGCAAATTCTTTTAAGTTCAGTAGTTCGCGAAATACTTCACATTTTCCTGATTTGGCGGCCTCTTCGGCACAAAAACCTAAAATTTTCAATCCTTATCTATATATATAAAAGAAAGTCTGGATTTCGTATTAATCACAGCACAAAAAAATCTGCCGAACCTATAATCTTGAAAATTGGGGTAAAAATACTTCTGATAACATTGAGTGCCGCTAAGAAGGGATTTTCGAAAATTCCACCCCTAAGGGCGTTAAAAAAAGGAACGAACTTTTAAAAAATTCCTTAAAAATCGGCTTTTGTAGGTATTTTTCAACTGATAACATATTTTAGAGTATTGTTTCATGCTGAATCTAATGGTGCCAAGCAAATTCTTTTAAGTTCAGTAGTTCGCGAAATACTTCACATTTTCCTGATTTGGCGGCGTCTTCGGCACAAAAACCCGAAATTTTCAATCCTTATCTATATATATAAAAGAAAGTCTGGATTTCGTATTAATCACAGTACAAAAAATCTATTGAACCTACAATTTTGAAAGAGTGTTCTATAATCAGGTTAACATGATTATGTAAGCTATATTTAATTATCTCAATATATAAAAAACGCAAAGTGAAATTTCATTGCGGCCGCTTATAACTTAAGTTCTAGAAGATAGATTTTAATGGATTTTACATTGTTTGTCGGATAATTTTTCAGAAATTTTGTAACAAATGAAATATAGCATTCTACGTTGTTTAATTGAATACTTAGGAAATGTTTTTTATTAGATGAACCCAATTACAAAAGTTTGGCTTTATTTTAAAAGTTCCGCTGAATGAATTTTTAAGTGATTAAAATTGTTAACATGTTGAGCGCTACGTCATTCATTGGTGACTAACATTGAACTTTATGTTTAGATGACTGATTTTTCCCGGATGACAGACAGTTTAAAGTACGATATAAAACTAAAAATTACTATGATATAAAAATTTCGTTTAATTCAAAATTTCTTTTTAAAAAAAAATTGACCAGCGTAGCGGGCAAAGGCTGCTAGTATTTATCTATTCTTTTATTTTTATCAATTTTATATGCCAAAATCTTTTTAACATTTTTCACATTTTCAAAATACGTGAAGAAACCTTTCAAAGTCTTCACATTTACCAATATTTTTATAATTTGAATATGTTGTGCATCGAACATATATTTTCCCGTTAACAATATATCAGTGTACTTTTATATTTATCACTTTTTTATATTACCTGTATCAATGTCCTTTCATAACCACATAATTTTCAAATTTTATGAAAAAGATTTTTGAAGTGAAAACTTCTTTAGCGGCGCTGAGCACTTTTTGTATGGGTAAAAACTTCCAAACTCGCGTCAGGGTCACGTGATGCTGATCGAAAAAGCGTAAGATCGAGGGGAAGGGAGAGGAACTACTATCTCCCACTCTTTCTACCGTGCCTGAGTGTGCTGCTCCGTTTAGGCGGCACAGGGCGCTTGCGCGAATGTCCGTGTGTGTTTTTTTAAGTTATAATTGTATTTAAGTTTAACAACTTATACTGTTAATAGATGGAATAAAACGTTATGAAAGAAAAAGTATGACATTGTGCATTGATTATGCTGCAGTTTCTAACTACTTTTTTTCATTTTTTATTGTATTTAAATAATAACAACATAAATTGATATCATATGGAATAAAAAGTTAAGAAAGAAAAAACATGACATTGCACATCAATTATGCTGCACTTTCCAACCATTTTTTTCAATTCCTTAAATTTTCAATTCTATTTAAAGTTTAACTGTTATCAAATTGAATAAAAAGTTAAGAAAGAAAAGACATGACATTGCTCATCGATTATACTACACTTTTCAACCAATTTTTAAAATTATAATTGTATTTAAAGTTTAACAACATATACTGTTACCAGAAGGAATAAAATGTTAAGAAAGAAAAAATATGACATTGTGCATCAATTATGCTGCACTTTCCAACCACTTTTTTCAGTTTTTTTAATTTTTGATTGTATTTAAATAGTAACAACATAAACTGATACCAAATGGTATAAAAAGTTAAGAAAGAAAAACATGACATTGCACATCGATTATGCTGCACTTTTAAACCTTTTATATATATATATATATATATATATATATTTTCAATTGTTTTTAAAGTTTAACAACTTATATTGTTATCAAATGGAATAAAATGATAAGAAAGAAAAGACATGATATTGTACATTGATTATGCAGTACTTTCCAACCAATTTTAAAAATTGTAATTGTATTTAAACCTTAACAACTTATACTGTTACCAGAGGGAATAAAATGTTAAGAAAGAAAAAGTATGACATCGCGCATTGATTACATTGCACTTTCCAACCATTTTTCTCTCTTTTTTTTAAAATTTTTGATTGTATTTAAATAGTAACAACATAAATTGATACCAAATAGAATAAAAAGTTAAGAAAGAAAAAACATGACATTGCACATCAATTATGCTACATTTCAAAACCATTTTTAAAAATTTTAATTGTATTTAAAGTTTAACAAAATATACTGTTACCAGATGGAATAAAAAGTTAAGAAAGAAAAATCATGATATTGTGCATCGATTATGCTGCACTTTCCAACCATTTTTTAAAAAATTGTATTTAAAGTTTAACAACTTATATTGTTTGATTACTATTCAATTTGTTACAAGTTTCGGAAGATACGGTCGTCCAGCAGCAGGAGTAGCTATTTATAAAAGGTTGTTTGATGTAGTGGGCATATATTTCCACAATTCATATGAATGTGCATGTGAGGTACACCAGTATGTTTAGCAGTAATGTTTTTGATATCAGTGATATATGTGTTTGTTGTTGTCACTCTGAAAATGAAAAACTAATTGTATTGGTTGCCATTTATATTTCACCGGATAAGTCTTTAAGTGCAAATGAGAATTTTTGTATGAAAATTTATTTATTTGTTCTAAAGAGGCTTCTGCATTACTTCAAGATAGAATTGGAAAGAGATTTGATGATTTGCCGATGATTTTGAGTAGGGATTTCAACATCAACTTTGTAGATAATGAAAATCTACAATTAATTGAATTTTTAAATAGAAAATTTGATTTAACAATGACCAACCATCGCAATCTTAACACAGAGAGATAAAGAATTACAATTGATGCAGTCATTACAAGATATTTAAATAGAATTGAATCAAAATTGTTTGCTATATATTTTAGTTACCATAAACCTATAATATTAAATCTAGAATATAATGATAATAATGATGATGATGATGATGGAAGAATGTTGAAATGGGGATGAAAATTCATAAGTTTTATGGGTATTTATTTCAAAGAATACCAACTGACGATATTTCATATTTCATGCATTTGTAAATTTATGTTTTAAGTAATAGATTGCAATTTTTGTATGTAAAATAATATGCATTATTTTTCATGTACAATAGCGCATTAAATGAAAATTGTAATATAATTTTTGTAGCAGTAGTTTATAATAATGAATAAAAAACACTTCATTTAAAAGTATTTTCTGCACAATAAAATATGTCCAGACGACTAAAAAAATACACACATAATTGTTCAAGTTTTCACTTCTGTCGGCACTCCCGGAGTGCCTTTTAATTTTTTTTTTTACTTTTCCTATTTTTATGTTCAATTTCATATATTATATTTCTGTATAAACTTACATTTTGACAGTTTAACTTCATATAAAATGTGAAATATGTGCTTAAAGACTTTAACTAAAAAGCACAAACTTGTTGACCACAGGACTTCCAAGTAAGAAATATGGTCACGATTTTAAATTGTATAATGTTATAATTGTATTTTTCCAGGACATTTCCAGAATTATTATTTCTTTCCAGCTTTTCTTTATGTTTATATTTTTATATTTTCTGTCATATAATATGCTCTACATTCCTATGTAAAGTTCGGTCAGGTCGTCTCGAGAGCCATAACCCAAATTTTTAGCATAAAAACTTAAAATCTTCAAATTTTTCCTTTGTTTAAAACTTCAAATTTAAATTTTAAATATGTTTTCCAGCAGCAAAATTCAACCTTCACATCTTAGCAAACTAACTTTAAAATTAACCTTTTAAAATCTTGCGTTGCATAAGTAAATTCTTATCCAATTTTGTCTTCTCCATTTTCCTAGGGAGTCCCCCCAGATTTGCAGGCAAATCTGGCGGACCTCAACTTGGAGGGGGGGATATGAAAGGATAAAAACTAACCCCTTTCTAAAACTTTAATTTAAAATTAAAATTCAAAAGTTTAAAGTTCCCAATTAATATTTTTAAACTTTAATTCTGGAGCTTAAAGCTATTTTGCCCCTGTTAACTTTCTTTCCCACCCTAACATTTATTACTTTCAGAGATCATTTTTGGATGTTCTTTAAGATTAAAAATGCTTAGGTAAGCGCAATTCTTAATTTGTAGGATCAGCATGCAGCCCTGGACAACCGCACCTAAATTACGTCAGATTGCCCAGAAATTTCTTAACCAATTAAATTAAATGTTCCTCCCTAATTCACAACTGTGCCCTCTGCTGGAAAATATTACAATCCCCAACATATTAGCAAGAACACGCGCGAAAAACAAGAGACTTTGCAGATTTGAGATGACTGGAAAACCTACGGCCATGTAAATCTCCATAATACACGTAAACAGCTCAGGACGACCTCCAGCCGGACTCGTGGATCCCTCTGTACGAAGAGCAGCCAAATAAAAGGGTTTCTAACCAACAAGAGGCTCACGGGTCCAAGTTCTTATGCCACGATCTATAAAACACCTGAAGTCGTTACATATATATATATATATATATATATATACAGTAGACTCCCTTAAATCCGCTTCCCTAAAATCCGCGATCGCCAGAAATCCGCGCATTTTTTCAGATGTAAACATAGAAAGATAAAGTTGGCGCTGAAGTCAGCGGCAATACAAATAATTCTTTAAATATATATATATTTAATTCCTTTTCAACTTCTTCCCTTTTTTTAATGTCTTTCAAATTAAATTCTGCAGTGTTAAATAATGTATTTCTTAGACGTACGCTGATTGATATTTAATCGAATTAATCATTATCGTATCGTAGTTACAGCGTAATATAATTTTCAATGGCAGTTTGGTAGTGTTTGCAATTCGTGTGGTAGGATAAATTTTGCTATATAAAATTATTTTAATAGTTCTATTACTGTTTTCGTATCCCTGCTAGTTACAAAACGAATTTTGGATACATCCGGTTTACTAATTACAATGATCGAGATTCAATCGAAATAATCATTATCGTATCGTAGTTGCAGCGTAATATAACTTTCAATGACCATTTGGTAGTGTTTATAATTCGAGGGGCAGGATATTTTTTGCTGAATAAAATGAATATTTTTTAATTAATCAAGCTTTTTTTTGTTTATTAACAAGGCAAATATTTTTCTTTATAAAAAAGATTGATTTTTCCTCGTCATTATTTATATTTAGTATTGCATCTTAATTATTTACTTTAATATTTTTCTAAAATTTTATTTTACTTAATTTTTTTTAATAATAACTTGCTTTTTAACTGTTTATTTATTTAAATATTTTACTTAAATATTTTAATGTTTCAATTTATTATATGCATTGATTACAATGCTTAACTACCAATCAAATTAGCGTTTCAAAAATGTAAACAAATCAATAACCAGATATCCGCAAAATTCTAAAATCCGCACAACCCCTTGTCCCAAGCTTTGCGGATTTGAGGGAGTCTACTGTATATATATACAAACAAAAAGTTTCTGAAAAATAAAGTTACACTTCAGTAATAATTTTTTTTTTTTTTTTTTTTTTTCGCTATCTTTTGATGAAATTTGCAGCTTTTTTGAGATCTTTTCATAAAATGTGTTGTTTTTTGTGCTTATTTGAGAAAAATCATCATTTTTTTCGCAAATTTTATGACGAAATTTGTCAGGTTTTTTTTTTTTTTTAAATCTTTTCAAGAAATTGTCTTCTGTTGATTAGAAACTAAATGTTCATTCAAAATTGTTTTGCCTCTCAATTTACCTTATTTAATTCTCTGAAGCATCTGCCATCCTTTCTTACCATGTAATTTCAATAATGTGGGTAATGCCTAATCTTCGGGACCTTAACAATGGTAAACTCTCATTTCTATACTATATTCACAATCCTAAAGGGAGGCAGCTGAAAACCTCTTCTACCCTGTTTTTGATACCCACTTTCATAACATTGACTCGGATGCCTTCAATCATCTCAATAAATAGCAAAAATTCCTCAGACAGAATGCAAAAAATAATTATAAAAAAGAGGCAACAAAAGGATTTGTAACCATGGTCTTACCAGGTAAGGTTGTCTTTTCTCGGGGGGCAATCCACGCCATATCTTGGCGATCTGCTTCACTCGATCGGCCCAAGCTGGGGAGAAAGAAAAAAAGCATTTTAAAAAACACATCGGTACAAATTAAATTCATGATTCGGAATTTAATAGAAAATGCAGACTCATTTATGACATTAGGCAAGGTGCCATGTTGCCAATTTAACTTTTTTTTTTTTTTTTTTTTACTTAAAAACTAGAAACACAATTTTGAAACATAACTATTTATTGTTATAGTGAAAAAAATCATTTTCACATTCAACAACATTTCACTTTGAACTGTGAGATGTTACTACGGGAACACCTTCTATGGGTGTATGAACTGATTGGCCATTTCATTATCGGAAGCACTGCCTTTATGTTCTATATAAAAACAATGTTAAAATTAGATTGTTGTCTTCCGAATTAGTCTGTCATTTTTGTTCCATTCATTGCGCATGTGAAAACTTTAAACAAACACAGTATAAAAGTATATAATATGAACTTTAAAATGTTCAGGTTTACTTAAAAGTAGATTATAACAATCAAATAGAGATGTGAATATTTAATTTTATTTTTTTAAAAAAAACATCTTAGAGTTTTGGAACCATAATCAGGTTCTTTCTCAGAGAATCTTTTTGTTTATTTATACAAATACGTGATTTCGTTTTAAAAAATGAACAATCCAATAATTATTATAGTTGAAAGTAGATTTTTTTAATTAAACTTAATGAGAGAAGATATCTATTATTAAATGTTTATTATTCTTCCACTCTGTGTGTTTATTCGTTACTTTTCATTTTTAAATACATGGCTTGACGAGTGAATGAGTAGTGGGTACTTCTAGGTTACCATTTTCGCCAAATTATAAAAATCACCAAACTAATAGCCAAATTATGCATGTTGACATAATTTTTATTTTAAATAACAGAAAGACAAATAAATTAGTAAAACACGAATAAAAATACAAATAAAAAATGGAATTAAAAACAACTTAATGACATTTTAAACATGTGTAATGTGACATTCACGATCCTCCATTATTGGCATTTAATCTTATAATTTGGTGATAGTTTTTTGGGATAACCTAGTAGTGTTTGAGATGAAGGGTAAAAAGAGAAAAAGCTGAACATTTTAAAGTTTGTGTGTTACCGGGAAACTCTATCTTGAGGTGTGGCAGGTTGATGTTGGCATAGAGGACGGGCGATATGGTGGAGAGGAGGCCGAGCTGCTCATCCGACTCCCACTTGAGGAGGCTCTTCTGCATCTGGCTCTGGTCACACTCCGAGTCGGGCCACGAGCTGTTCGAATCCGGGTGCTGGAAGTTGGGCCTGCAAAGTGCAAACATCCATTCAATACAACAACATGTCTACAGGCAATATTGATATAGCACAGGAAATAGCCTGACTCACAAGAAAGGTCTCCATACTCAGTATTTTTTGAAAAATATACCACAGTAGATTCCCTCAAATCTGCAAACCAGAAATCCACAACTCTCTAAAATCTGTACATATTTTATGTATGTAAACAATGAAACTTTCAGCTCAAATATTAGGATAAAATTTGATTTTTTAAGTTTTTCATCAATTCCATATAATTTTTATTTTGTAATTTTCTTAATAATACTCTATTGATGTTTTTCTTATGAAGGAAGAATAATTTTTTTTTTTTTTTGGAAAAAATTCAAGATATTGCTGATATTACTGGTAATCACAATCTTCTTATCAAATATATTTATGCATTAATCAAGATTTTTTGGTTATTAAGCCTGGCTAAACTTAAAAAAAAAAAAAAATGCTTATTTTATGAATTTAATGTGAATTAGGAATGTACTTTTATGAGGCAAGTTTTGTTGAAGTATTTTGAAAAAATACATCTAATCTTTATAATGAATATTTAATCCTACACTATTGATTATTAACTTGACCTTTGCTATTAGTACTTTTATCATTTTAAAAACTATCTAAATTTTTAATATTTTAGTTTATTACTTACTTTTAGTGTTCATTCTAGGCTTTTTTGAAGGGTGCAGCACCCTGCCCTTTTTCAAATTTGCAAAATGCACCCTTCCCTTTTTAAAAGTAGCAAAATGCACCACTGGTTTTAACCAGAGATTTTTAATAAATATTTATTTTATTCCATAGTATTTCTAAATATGTGTGTCCAAAAATGATAAAAAAATTTTATTTCATAAGAAAAAGAACATCAAACTATTCAATCATGGTTTAATGTAATTGCATTTTTAATTTTTGTATCCTAAAATCATTCAAAATTAATATTACTTATTTTATCTTACTTAAAAGTTATGTATTTTCCCGCTTTCTTTTTTTCCCTTCTAAAGGCAATTGCAAATTTTTTCTTGCAAAAGTGCCCTTTTCTGCTGCAGTAGTGCCCTTTTTAGCAAATAGCACCATGCCCTTTTTATTTCTAGAGTGAACTCTACTTACTTTAATATTTTATTAGGATGAGCGAAGCGAATC
This sequence comes from Maratus speculifer, assembly GCA_964019185.1. NCBI lineage: Eukaryota > Metazoa > Arthropoda > Arachnida > Araneae > Salticidae > Maratus > Maratus speculifer. The sequence goes on from OZ025292.1 coordinate 461,256,649, forward strand.
CTCTACTAGGCCACTCAAATGACATTTTGTTGTTGTACACTTTACAAAAAAACTATACAGTATTTTGACTTGAAATTAAACACAAATAAAAATTATGATCTGTAGATTTACAGAAATATTTTTCAAAAAATTATTACTCTAATTAATTTATTTTACATGTTTTTCCATTACGAATGCATTTTTTCAAACAAAAAGTGAAACACGTACCTTTTCAGAAGAAAAACTTACATCATGGGGTCAATAATTATAGGTAGAATCATCATTAAATAAATAAATAAATAAAATATATTTTCATTATTCAGATAAAATATTTCAAAAACTGTTTTCAGATTTTCAAACTATGCTCATTTTTTTAACTATGTATAGTTTCATACATTTATAAAATACTTTTTTTTAGAAAAATTATAACATATTTTTAATGAATTAAGATTTATGAAAATTCCTTATTAACATTCAATTATAAAAGTATTTTTCTGTGTTAAAAATTCAAATACACAATTTATTCTTATTTTGTGAAATCATTTATGCAGACAATATTTTTGAATTTTAAAAGAATTACATTATGTTTTTGAGAAGTGGCAATAAAAGAATTGTAAACAAATAAAATTAATTAATATTTTGTATAATTCGAAAATATTTCTATTTATGCCAGTCTTATATCATAAATAAACAATCTGAGGAAATTCTTAGTAATTTGGTTGAAATACATTTTAAAATTAAAATGCGCCGAAACATAAAATTACATTTTTGCTTAATAAAGATGCAAAAATAATTTAAAAAATATATTATTACTTTCAAATATTTATCTTATAGCATAATACTTCGCGAATCCAAACAAAGCATGGCTTTTGCTAGTTATATTGTAAGCATTCATTATAGTTCTAATTGCACTCAAATTATTGTTTAAAAAATGTAAACAAAGCAATGACGAGAAATCCACACAACCTCTGATCCCAAGCTGTGCGGATTTGAGGGAGTCTACTGTAACTCAACCACTTATGTATGTAATAAAGGATCAATCAAAATGAACGGCAGAATGACAGTGGAAAGTTTATAAAAAAATAAAATAAAATACTTGTGAATATTTGCCGTGAAAAGACAAATGCGTCATGAAATCTGGCAAGCGATATTTCATGAATTTAAACATAAACAATGAAAGAGTTTAATGCATTATATGCATATATACATTACTTGTAGCTGTTGTTATTTAACTTATCAATGGAAAAAAAATATTTTTATATATAAAAAATTCATGTTAGAAAAATTATTTTCATACATTTAACCATATTTAAAAATAAAAGCCAGATGTTTCCATAGCAACAAAGCAGAATCGACAATGCTCAACTGGAATTGGAGCTTAGAACAATTTTAATTAATTTAAATTATGATTTTTGATGTTTAAATTTGAATATAAATACATATCAATATCGATATAACAAAATTATACCTAAAGCAAATTTTAAACTGACAAAACTAAAGTTATTTAAATTAAATTTATCTAAATAAGTTTAACATGAAACTTTTTGTTGCTTAAAGTGTATTTGACATCAAAAAATATTTTTTAAATTGCATTCCATCAGCAACCCATTAAAAACTGCCAAATAACAAAATTCTGCAGAAATTTTTTATAAACATATATATCCTCATAAGAAGAGGATTCTGCGATTTTTTTCAGATTTTTTGGAGTATGCTCATATGGAGACCTTGCTTGTCAGTCGTGTAAAAGGATCTCTGGCAAAAGAAAAAGTTTCCGCATTGTTTCATAGGCACAAGCATTGTTTTTTTTTCAACAGTCTAATGAATATACGGAAGGCATTTATCTATTACAATAAACAAGGCGTTGGGGGAAAAAAAAAAATCATGACTAGGTATAATTTATATTTTTATAGTCAAATGAGGTTTGATTGATTCATTATAGAAATAATAAAAATTATTTATGAGTCAGTTCATGAATTAGCAGCACAAATAAAAAGTAAAACACTTAGCTCTCTTTGTCCTTGCACTTATATCTTACACTCCTTTCATTTATATCACTTTTAGGAGACTAGAAAAAAGTCATATAAGTGAGAGTCCCTATACAACTTTCAAACTTTACAACTTAACAAAAAAATTAAACTTCTAAACTACTGATTGAACACATTCACAAAAAAGGTACAACTCTATTAGCCCATCGACCCATTTCGCCAAATTATACAAATCACCAAACTAATAGCCAAATTATACATATTGACACAATTTTTATTTTAAATAACAAAAAGACAAATAATTAGTAGAATATTAATAAAAATACAAATGAAAAGTCGAAATAAAGATCACTTAATGAAGTTATAAACACTTGAATGTCATTGAATGTGGCATTCACGATCCTCCATTATAGGCATTTAATCTTATAGTTTGGTGATCATTTTTTGGTCGACGCGATAAGGTAGTAGTAGCAGAAAAAAAAAAAAAAAACGATCTCTATGGAAACAAACTTACGGTACAGAATGCATTCCTGGAGCAGGAGCGGATGAAAGGTAGAGACTGGAAACTTTGGGGGCTCCCGAAGAAACAGAAGAGAAAACTGAAAAGAAAAAAGAAACGTACATTTGGAATCACAATTCCTCAAATCTTGGAACAAATTCAAGTTAAATTTTCATTAAGTGACACTATGCTCTTAAAGTAAGAAATACTAAATGACAAACAGAGATAACAGGATTGCTACTCATGTGGGGAAATGAAATTCCCTGACTTTTCCAGGTGTATTTCAAGGAAATTCTAGTCTAGCAGTGTAGCGCACAGTGGACATGCTAAGGGTAAAAAAAATGTTACATTACTCAAAAAAGACTACAATTTCTTGAATATAGTTGCTAATAATCTCTGATCTAAACTCTTTATCCCAATCCCCCTTCCCCCCAAAAAATAATCAATAACGAATTTGCTTTGAGGTTTACAATTGTAATTGCTCTATTATAATTTACAGTTGCAAGATTTTAAATAGTTTCCTATACAAACTGTACAAACTTGCTACAAAATATTGGTGCACTGAGTTCACAAATATTCATTTCATTAACTATATGGAAAAATGATTGTCTAGTTAAAATTTATTTTCAACAGGAGTCAAAAAGGAAGGGAAAACAGAGTGGGGAGATGGAGGCGTGTGATAATTACTTATTGTTACATGAAAATAGCTGCTGGAAAAAGTTTTAAAACAATAATAAAAAATATTAAAACTATAAAATGTGGAGGATTAATGAGAAAATTTCTGAAAAAGATAGTTTTTTTTTTTTTTTTTTTTTTTTGTATTTTTAAACATGCAGTTTGCCAAATAATGTAACATTCTCACTTTTGGCTACACAACGATCAAACTCTCTTAGAGATCACAAGGAAAGTTTATCAAATTCCCTGACTTTTCCAGGTTTTAGGGGAAAATATTGAAATTCCCTGACTTATTTGGCTAATTTCCTAACCTTTCCAGGTTTTTCAAGTAGTGCAGCAACCTTGGATAATAAGTTAAAACCAATGTTAATCAATCAAAGTGAAAAAAACTTCTTTAAAACACCATCAAATGCACTAAAGTGTGCTAAAATTTTTCGAGCAAGAAAAAGCACCTTCCATCGGGACATTGGTCAATAAAGATTTGACATTAAGTGAAAGCACAGAACAATTGGATGGGTTAATACTTTTATTTTTACTAATGAATTCATAAGAATTTTTTATTGTATGGGAATTAGAAATGCATAAAGGAGAACAAGTTGGAAATTGCACGCGAAGTGCAGCAAATGAGGTGCGTTCGTACGATAATGAAGTTTTTAAAATATCACTCTCATATATCAATCTCATAAAATTGTAAATAATTACAATTAAAATGCGCACCAAATAATGTTCTCTCTATACCATTATGTAATGGAATATCTTTGTGTGGCCTTGTAAATAAATAACAAATGTTCTTTGCACCACAAATTATGTAAGATGTATATTATAATATGTACTTTATAGTTTCATATAAATTTTATTAAGTTTCAATGAGTGTAACATCATTAAAATGCATTTGAAACTTTTTTCCCCATCGACCGTAATGTAATGGAATACTTTTAATTGCCCCTGTAATTGATCTATGCATCCGATTTTCATAAAATTTGAAATGACGCGACAAAATTATGTAATAATTACGTATTTTAAATTTCAAACGATTCGGTTGGATAGTTTTTGCATTGTTACATGCAGACAGACAGACGGACGGACTGAACGACCACTATAGGTGCTATGTATTTACTTAATTATGAACGCACCTAAAAAATGGATGTTAAAAATTTGGCAAGAGCACTTTAGTACAATTGATGGTGTTTTTTTTCACTTCTATTAAATAAGAAATAGCTCTGAAGCATGACAATTGTATGCAATGCGGAAGTGCCACTCATTCAAAGGTAAAAATATACAAATAACATGTTGAGGGTTGAAAAAATATTCACTATTGTTATGTTGTTACTTTTAAATATTTCAAAATTAAATTAGTCTTTTGATAAGAGAAAGTTATTTTTACTTGGAGGTATCTCAATGCATTTTTCCAGTCATGTCTCAAATGCAGGCATGAGATTGCAAAAAGTTAAAAAAAGAGGAAAAGCGCGTGAGCCAGAAAATGAGAAATTATTTTAAAGTAGCGTGCGTTAAAGGCTATTAAAGAAAGTTATTTTATTTGCCACAATAAAAGAGATGGGAGGGTCAGAGTGAATCAATTTATGCAAATACTACTCTAAGTAATTCTGAAATGAAACTTTCCATTTTCACTGAAAAAAATCATTCAACAAACATGGTAAGCTAATGTTTAATTTGCCACTCAACTGCAAAAAAAGTTTGTACTTCTAATGCAATGTTTTGCACAACAAAATTAGTCATCTAATTCCAATTTTAACATATTTTTACTTAAAATATCATTTAAATATGAGTAGGTAAATTTGAAAAAAAAAAAAAAAAATTAAATTAAACTGCAGCTAATTTTTTGTGATTCTTTCATGAAATTTGCATTTTTCTGCAATCTTTTGACAGAATGTGTTTTTTTTTTTCTGTATTTCTTTCACAAAATTTACGTTTTTCTCGCGATCTTTTAACAAAAAACACCTTTTATTCACGATCTTTGGACGTAAAACGCATTTTTTTCGCGATCTTTGGACGAAAAACGCGTTCTTTGACCGAAAAACGCGTTTTTCTCTCGATCTTCGGACGAACAACGCGTTTTTCTCTCGATCTTTGGAGGAAAATCTCCTTTTTCTTGCGATTTTTCAACGAAAATTCCGTTTTTCTTACGATCTTTTAGCGAAAATCGAGTTTTTTTTTTTTTTTTTTTTTTTTTTTTACAATTCATTGACAAAGTGTTTTTTCACGATCTAGCTGAAATTAGTATTTTTCGCGATTTTTTGAGACACAAATAGCATTTGTTTTCGCGTCTTTATTAACGAAAATCATACTTTTTTTATGCGATCTTTTGATGAAATTTGTGTTTTTCCGCGATCCTTTGCCAATAAAAAAAAAGCAAAAAAGCGGAAAATGACAAAAAAGCGGAAAACCGCGGATCCGCGGAAGAATCTCATGCCTGCAAATGTTCCGAAACATACAATGAAAGATTTCTCAAAAAGTACTTTTCCTTACTCCAACAATTCAAAACCTTTTTCTACAAGGACACTATGATAAGTAGCTGGCCTTAACCAGAGGTGGTGCTACTGGAATTTAAAAAAATGATTTACAGTTGAGTCGCTATATAACGAAATCCATCGTTCCAGTAAAAAGTTCGTTATATAGAGAAATTCGATGTATAGAGAATGATGTTAAAAATCGTATTTAATGTGTAAAATTTGAACAAATATTACTTTTGATCTTTTGAATTAAGAATTTGAAATGTTTAAGAGTAAATATTAACCTAACATTACATTTCTTAATTATTTAAGCTGTTTCAAAAAAGAGAACTGACATTCATTTGAAAGCTTAATGAAAATCAAATAAGGAAGACTTGCATTAATTTCAGACAAAGATGTCTAATTTTTATGTTGTTTTGATTTTAAAATTGCTCAAATTTTAGCAAGGAATGAAAAATTGTAGTTAACATTTTCCTCCATTTGAAGGCTTCTCTTATGTACCTCTCACTGATTCCTCTCTTACATGTGTATCAATCCAATCGACTTTGTTTTGAGAAGGATGTGGAAAGGTGTGTGGGAGGTCGGATAAATTCATTGGATTTAAAGAACAAGGAGAGGAGTAATAATAATAATAATTAAAAAAAACCCTCAGCACTGACGATAAATCAAAAATAAATGATGGAAAATTGATTCCATATGAATTCGAAGCTTTTTTAAAACTGAATAATTTAAAACCAATTTATGAAAAAATTCGTTATATGGAGTTAGATATTTCGCTATATAGAGACTGTTTTTAATGTAATAGTGAGACCGTTCCTATTAAAAATTCGTTATATAGAGAAATTCGATGTATGGAGTTTCGTTATAGAGAGACTCGAGTGTATTTCATAAAGGTGACCTTTCGCATCAAAGATCACAATTTGCCAAGTGGTTTAGTTTGTGAATGGGAGCCATTTAAATGGAGCAACTTTAGTGATATTTGAAGAATGGAAAAATTTGAATATTGAGCAGTGGTGAAAAACCTGTTTTTGAAAAAGAAAACAATTTATGCGATCAAAGAACTCAAAAAAGTTTCATGGGGACCCTGCACCATCATTATGTAACTGCAAAATATTGGACAACTGAATTGAAACGTGGCCGTACAAGCATTTTTGATGAAGAATGTCCAGGTCGTTCAATTGAGGTTTAAACACCAGAATAGATTGAAATAATCCACAAGATTGTGAAAGTGCTTGAGGTTGCTGAGGCATCTCAATTTAATGGGTGTAAAATATTTTAACAACTCATTTGGATATGGAAAAGTGCTCCCTATTGATATTAAGCATATTTGTGTGTCAATTTCAAAAGAATGTTTGGAGAATCCAAATGAGTGGATTTATAACATCGATCCATTACAGTATATCAGAAACAGTTCAAACAGTGGATTTTACATAGCCAACCTGTGTCAAAAAAGGCTAATGTTGGGTCCTTTTTTTTTTTGACTACTACAGATCATAAATTAATTAATAAAAAAATTCATTCAATAAAATTGTTTTTTCATATAAACATTACTATATAAACAATCATTTCTACACTCAATTTCTTAATTAGTTCAAATATTTCATCTACTTTACTAATGAGTTAGCTGAGATCCGGACTAGACTACCTTCTATATGAATTTTGTTGTAATTTAAGATAATCAAAACAAAAGGAGATTTCATAAGGATAAATATTATTAGACAACACAAGTTAAGTTAAGAAATTACAGAAATAAGAAAGATTACCAAGATAAAATTTAAAACTAATTAAAAAAAAAAATACATATTCATTAAGTTTCTATACATATTAATGATTTCCAGTAAGTAATAATGATAACACAACAAAATTCTCAATCTGTCTAGATCTCAGATGTAGCATATAAGGATCTGTAGCAGTGAACCCAATATTTTGTCAATGTTGTTTTATGGGATATCAAACTCGAATAGATAACTTTAAAGCTCAAGACCTTTGTTAAAATTTCAAAAAATAGAAGAAGGACCCTGGAATCTCCCATCTATTTGTGGGGAGCAAAGAAAGAAAAAAATTTTTTTTACAAGCAATAAGATTTCTACAACAAAAAATACAAGCATCCCATAATACAACAATGACATTGAGACCAGAGAAGGTATAGTGTTAGTACTTCTATCTTAATTTCTACATATTTTTATTCATAAGATAAAGTAATTTATTTTAAATCAGGTGAACTTCTCAACAGTTTTGCTTTAAAAATTCTACTATTGTTAAATATCTTTACTCAACATTAAGATAAAAGAATGTTAATTGATCAATGCATATATGACTTCTAGTCTGCTAAATTACTTTAAATTCTGAGTACAAAGGGTAAAGGTTGAAATTATTTTTACTTTTAAATATTCGGAGAAACTATTTTAATTTCATGGCATTACAAAATTTAGTATAGTTATTTTGACACTATTGAAATTAAAATTCAAATAAACTTATATCAAGGTAGGATAAAAAAATAAAAAAAAATTATACTAGAGTATATCTTTGTTTAATATACATTTTTTTTTTCCTTTTTTTTTTTTTTTTTTTTTTTTATTTATAAAGGATATATCAAATTAAAATCATCACTCTTGAATTCTTCTAAATATACTCTCTTTTATTTAATTCAACATAAAAAAAAAAAAAACATCAGAATTCACTAACATGAGTTTTGTTGCAAACATAGAGAAATATTAATTCATAACAAGAATATTCACTAGGTTAAAAATAGATTAAGAACAAATACAAAATACATTTCTTACCTACAGCTATTTCTACCATTCACCCATTTAGGGTATTTTCATATGTATTGTTCACGTGGATCACAAATTTTCCTTGCACCAGAGCACTTTTTTAAACTAATTTATGGCGTTTCTGTTGCCCAGATTAGACTTGGAGTAGTCTTTGAAAACAGTCTCTACGCTACCCTCCCTTCGTCTGAAACAGTACGCTGAGCTACGGTAACTTCATGAGGGCTTTGCGACATAATCGCCTATCATCCATCAGCGACACGAATCGTTAGGCTGAGATTTTTCGGCTCTTGGGTATCCACATTTTACCCTGAGAAGTATTTGAAACAACAAAAACAATCTTGGACGTTCACTGCCACATGCTAACAGTCATTTGCAGCCAAGGGGCATTTATTACGCTGCTCTCGATAAAGGCTTCCGTCAAGCACGTATCTCAATAAGCCTTAAGAGTGCGGGAGCTCGGGAAAATCAATTGTACTTATGGTATACTCAACTGCAACATGTAGGATATCTCAACTTAAAACGAGGGGCTCCGATCCCTTTTTTCTAGACCAATAGTTCGGAAGGGACATATTTCTTCAGCAAACTCTGTTATATTTTGCAGGCAACACTTCTGCGACTTCCACTTAGCGTATCTCTGGGAGTAGTGTCGAAAAATCGTAGAATTCTTTTTGGCCTCCCCTCTCCCAGATCCAAAACAGGGGAGGGGGGGGGGGGGACAGAACTTTTGCATCTCTTCCACCAGATGCTCTCCGTACGACTCCTATCACCAGGACTGACCTTTTTTTCAAAAAACCAATTGCACATAAGCCTCTAACATACGGGGGTACTTTTCTGGGAACACGGACGCATCCCCCACTTTCCCCAACCAAAAGGGTGACTTCCCGTTGGTCAGTGCGCAAATACCAAATCCAATGTCCATATAAGGACATGTTTCTATATCTCAATCACGTGACTTACATGAGGTTTTTCACAGGCAGGTGTTTTTCAGCTCCCGTTCCCATGAAATCTACAGCAGGGATTCCAAGTATTGCACACAAAAGGAGTAACAGGCACGGGGATATTTTTATGGTCGAAAATGTATCTCGCTCTCTCTCTGAAATGACACTATACAATTTTTTATGGGTCATAAAAAAAAGGAGTGTACTTTTAGCAATATTACTCAGGGCTTAAGAAACTGTGTGTGTGGCCAATTATTATAGGGTACGCTATTTATTGTCTGACAACTCATAGCTTGGGAAACACACACATCTTTAATCTTAACAAAAGGGCTTTTAGCAATTACTGCACTTCTCTGCCGAGCAGGGATTTTATGCAAGTCTTAAGGGGAGGGGGTGTGCTTTTCTCTCTAACATTCACCAACGCTTGCGAAGGCGTGGGAACGGAAAAAGGAATCACAGGAGTATTAAGGCCTGTGCGTATCTAGAAAAAAAAAGGAAAGAGGTGTTTTGAATTTTGAATAATTAAAATTTTAAAGAGAAGCAGTAATAAAAAAAAAACTGTAACACTAACAAAGTCATGGCTAGTGTTTTGAGAATTAATTCAGCACAATCCTCACCGATTACCTTGAAAAAGGCAAAATTATGTCAACATTTCAATGATTTTTGAGAGAAAAACATACAAATTTGGCAGCAAGATAATGCATGTGTTATTACCATGGCTGAATTCTATGAATTAGGATATGAACTGCTTCTGCATCTACTATATTAAAAAAGATTTAGTCTTTGACAATTATTTTATGCTTTCAAATTTGAAAAAATTTGGCTCTATTGATGAAACTAATGCTGAAATAAATGCCTGTTTTGAAGGGTTGAAGAGATTGTATTTTTTAGAGGAGATAAAAAAAATGTATATAAAAACATTGGGCTGAGTGAATCGAACCAAAAGGAGATTATATTGAACAATAAAGCACATTTTTGACATGAAAATATGTTTTTCCTGTCAAGACCAAGTACTTATCATACAGCACTCGTACATCAATGGAGTCATTGTCAAAGTATAAAATCAGGCAGTAGGACTATTGAAATGATCCATTTTTCCAATAAAATATGCTTAAAAAAAAAAAAAATTCTAACCGACTTAAAAAAAAAAAAAAAAAAAATAGCAAGCTTGGTGACAATTTGGCACTAATGCATATGAATGCATAGTTTTAATATGGTTATGACTTGAAAACGTTGCAACAATGAAAGATGATTTGCGACAAATCATCATTTTTTTTTTTTATCAAATTCACATTTTGTTATTTAAAAAACATTCTAGTCACCAGAATTTAATGAAATTAAAAGATCTAGTATCGGTGTCATAGTTATAGCCTGAAATTTTATTTGTATATTGTACACACACATCTGACTTGTGTGCTCGACATGAAAGCCTGCGATTACCTGAAAAATGAACGCTTCTAATTGGATGACTGCATCAAAAAGAGTTGGAATTTTCATGTATTTATTTTTAAAAAGTTCTAATCGCAAGTATTTGATAAAATTGAAATGGGACCATGTGGTTCTTACACATTCAAACAAAAAAAAGAATTATTAAAATCGGTTCATATTTACGGAAGTTATGAGTGAACAACAAATACATACAGGTCAAAATCATAACCTATTCCTTGAAGTCGGTTAAAAATGCATTACATCTAGACAATCAAACTGTTTTTGTCTGGATCAACATTCCAGAACTGCTACATACTGAAAATGCTAACTTTTACATTGTTTTCTGAAAGATGATTTGCTTTTAAGAAATAATGAAACACACTACTAAAAATTTCTTAGTTATTTTAGCATCATTTAGTAAGAACATCTGCTGATCTCGGACATTAACCTTTTGATCATGCAACATCTATGGAATATAAAACAAAATTTATATTCCAAAAAGGAGTTTGCATTTCCCAAAATTTATACAAGATCAGTCAGTTGTAACTCTTTTTCTGGTTACTATTCATCTTCAAGCAATACAGAAGTAGAACTGGGAGCTTTAACAAAATCGAGCGAAAGGAAAGTGAAACAAATTCTACTACCTGACGTATCATGTGAAGTGCCAGTCGAAGTGGAGGACAAATGTTCTTCTTTGATGCTCTCAATTTCTGATTTTATGATGCTTTTGTCTGAAAAAGGGAATCATTTTTCTTGTATTTCTATTCATTTAACACTGACACATGTATTTTTATACAGAAAAAAAAAAAAAATAATAATAACACTTCTTTTTTCTTATAGTAATTCAACATAGTCAGAAGGAAGAACAACTTCTCTTCAAATATTAAAACATGCATGGATATGAAAAAATCTCTATTCCAGCAGTTCCCAAACTTTATTGGTATGGGACCCACCTCAAAGTAAAACAATTTTTTGTGACCCACTTAATTTGAGGGTGCATATCAAAATGGAAATTGCTATGTGAGATCTATAAGCCATCGGTTTTTCCAATCCTATGAAAAAGTCAAATTTCCGTGCGAAGAATATATTATCAACGAAAACAATTCGTAATTCCAATGCATGTAAAGTGGAATAATAATTAACACTACACACAAACTAGAAAGATGATTAAAATACATTTAATTACTATCAATACATAAATTTATAATCAGTACGTTTTCTGGTCATTATTTTTTACTGATGAAAGCATCTATATCAGGGTTAAAACTAACCAATTTCAACCTTAATTCACTTTCACCACACAGTTTTTTTCCATACTTGCTTTTCAAAAACAACCAAATCCAAAAAGCATGTTTACACAAATAAGTTGTGTTGAACTCTATCAACGAATTCAAACTTCACTTAGATTTTCTGGATGTTCTGCTTGTATATTTTTTCGTATAGAAATTAAAGCCTCAAAATATTATTTGCTATTGAAATTGTTACATATTTTTTAACAGATGAAATACAAAATATATTTTTGTGACAAACCTCGAATGTGTCCGTGACCCACTAAAATAGCCGCCGTGACCCTTAGTTTGGGAACCGCTGCTCTATTCATTCGCACCGTGCCATTTACATTTCCCGATTGACAAAGATACCAAGTCAATACCAATTCAGTTTAAGAACAAATGAATATGCGATAACTATTTCTCTATTGTCTTCTACATATGCATTACACTTGTAAAAACAAAATTACTCGCATCAAGTGCCGAATAGAGAAAGATTTTGCTAGTATTGAAATTAGTCATTTACCATTCTATTTATTACTTGTATGTAAAATATTATTGGCCCATAATTTTTTTTCTATTGGTTAGAGTCATAGCAATTTTTAATGTATATTTTTACAATGGTAAATCAAAGTCAGCTATTTTGAATTTTTATTTGGGGTACTAAAAGAATTTATGAAGCATTTATTACATTTCAGAGATATTTAAAATGTACTTAGTTTTACTAGTTTTTGTAATGGATAGTCAAATTTTCATTTTCTAAATACAGTAGACTCCCTCAAATCCGCACTCCTAAAATCCGTAACTCTCTAAAATCCGCACATATTTTACAGATGTAAACACTGAAACATTCAATTCAGATGTAGGTGCAAAATTTGACTTTTTTAGTTTTTATAACAATTCCATAATTTTTTTAATTTGTACCTTTTGTTAAGGTAATTGAATTCATGTTTTTTCATGAAGAAAGAATAATTTTTCTGAAAAGATAAAGATATTGCTGATATCTTTGGTAATCATAATCTTACCAAGTATTTTTATGTATTAATCAAGCTTTTTTAGTTATTAAGTCTGACTAAACCTGAAATAAAGCTTCATTATTTTATGATCCTGATGTGAATTACTAATGTATTTTTATGAGGCAAGTTTCAATGAATAATTTAGGAAAAACACATTTCATCTGTATAATGAATATTTAATTGTACATTATTGATTATTAATTTGACCTTTGCTTTTAGTATTTTTATCATTTTAAAAACTATCTAATATTTTATTATTTTAGCTTGTTACTTATTTTAATATTTTAGCATATGGTAAGCATTTATTATACTTTTCATTTCATTTACATTCAAATTACTGTTTAAAAAATGTAAACAAAGCAATGACTAGAAATCCGCAAAATTCTAAAATCTGCAAAACCTCTGGTCCCAAGCTGTGCGGATTTGAGGGAGTCTACTGTAATTACAAAAAATTAGGTAATCTTAGAACATATTAAAAAAAAAGAGAGAGATAAAATAAGGAGTTAAAGATAGATTTTTCAGTGTTTCATTGCCAAATCTACTTTGCCAACATTCATTTTCATTTGGCTACTGCTTTTTATTTCTTATTTGCCAATGTTAGCCAAAAAACCAGCGAGAAACCTGACAGAATCTGTAACAAAATAGGGTACTACTTTGTCATCTCGTCAACCCATTTCGCCAAATTGTACAAGTGGCCAAACTAATAGCCAAATTACACATATTGATGTCATTTTTATTTTAAATAATGAAAAACCATATCATAACCAGTAGAGTATTAATAAAAATACCAGGGTTGGCATTTTTGCCGACAAAAAGGTATTTTTGACAGGACAGTGGCAAAAACTGGAAAAAACCAGGGGAAAAATGGAAAAAACCGGAAAAATGGAAAAAACCGGAAAAATGGAAAAAACCTATTTGTCGTTAATGTGTGAAAATATCTGCATGCTAATAAGGATAATAATGGTTTAAACAATTAAATTTAACAGTGTACTATTTAATATTTTATTTTAATTTGCTAATTAATTAATATTAAATATTTTAAATCTTTAAAAAATAGGTGGGATTCAGTCTTACTTAGGAATTTAAGAACAAAATAAAAAATTACATACCTATTTTAAGTCAGGGATATGTTTAGGAAAATTTTAGGTTCTTTAAAGGACCCTTCATAAAATAATTTATCTTAAAACAGGACCTTCACAAAATTCTTTAACCTCAAACAGAACCCTTCATAAAATTATTTGTCTCTCAAATAGACATTTCACCTTCAATTTGATATTTTCACAAATTTAATCATTTAAAAATAAAATCTGGCTTGTTAATAAACAATTGAACTCACCAAAAAATATATTATTTAGCTTTTCTATATGTGAAGGGTAGAACCTGAAAAAACTGATAATTTAAAATTCACAAAACTATGTCTAAAATTTTCACAAAGACAAGAAAAACTTCCCAATTTAACAAAAGCAGGACCCTGTGAGAAAAGTCTAGACAGATCAGTCATAATATATATATATATATATATATATATATATATATATATATATATTTAATTATCAAAAGATTTTATAAAATTTTGTTATTTTTGTTTTATGTCATGAGACTTAAGAAATGTAAGTCTTTGGTACTATTTTACTACTATTTATCTGATGAAACTAGTTTGTTAGAGAGAAAATAAGTAAATTAAATTGAAAATTATATATTGAAAAAACTGTTACGTCTTATTAGGAAACTAGATTTTTTTTCTGTCTCTTTTACACTCCAAGAAAGGAGCAAAATGTTAAATTATTTAGATACTTTTAGTAAGTAGCCTGTTGTCACTTTATCTTTTTGTACTATATTCTCCCTCCTCCCACCATAGCAGAAGCAGATGCTTGTCATGTATGGCTAAATCTTTTGAAAAATGAAGAGTTAAAACCATATTTTTCAAAACTAAAAAAGAGATTTGAACAAGCGATTTTGCCATGTCATCTGGTAGCGTATTTGTTACATCGAAAGTGCAGAGGTGAACTTCCAAATTATGAATAAAAAGAAAGCTGTAAAGCATGGTTATCTAAAATCAGTCCTGATTTTATATCTTAAATTATTAATTTTGAGCTAAAAGAAAAACCCTTTCCTAGCTATATTTTGCCGAAGAAGTGATTAATAGTGTCAGTGCCTGTAATTGGTGGAGAAGTATTGAATAAGCTTGTGCGATTTCAAAAAACTTCTGTTCTTTAGTAGCACACCTTCAACTATGTCCAGCAAGTAGTGCTGCTATTGAAAGATTTTTTTCCAATTTTTCATTTGTGCAAACTAAGATTCGAAATAAGCTATCAACAGATACTCTTTCAAAACTTGTTTACTGTTATGCCATGCTAATACAGCAAAATTTAAGTTGTGAGGAAGATATTGCTGAAAAATTTGAAATTTAATAGTTTTTGTGCTTTAAATATAATTTTATATTAAATTAATTTAAGATTACTATAACTGTTTCTTCAAATTTCTCACATTTATAAACTATAAACATAAATGCTTTACTCAGTCTCAACAGTTCTATTATATGAATTATTAATAATTGTATAAACATGAATAAATGAAGTTTCGATTTATTTATATAAAATTGTTATTTTTTTCATTTATAATCTTGTTATAAAAGTTAGTATTCTTTCATAAAGTCCATAATTATACTTAATTAACTTAAAAGTTAAAATAAATTTAGAATAATATTGATTTTTTAATTAAGTATGCTCTTTATTTTTTCTTTCAGAAATATTTTTTCTCTTTCTGGGGGAAAAAAAATTAAATTGACAGCCTATTTTTGCCACCTTTTTGGCAAAAACCTATTTTTGCCAGGACGGTTTTTACCAGGTTTTTTCCACCTTCGGCAAAAACTCGCCAACCCTGAAAAATACAAATAAAAATCATTCAATGACATTTTAAACACATAATCGTATTTAATGTCATTGGATGTGACATTCACGATCCTCCATTATTGACATTTAATCTGAAAGTTTGGCAATAGATTTTTGGTTGACGGGATAATCAAGTAGTACCCAAAATAGTATTGAGAAAGACAACTAAAACTTACATGTCACATTCATGTCTCTATTTTTGACCACGGGAGAGAAATCTTTTTCCTAAACAGATAAAACATTTACTTGTCAGAAAACAAAAGCACAACAAGAATTGCATTTGATTATAAACAAAACACAAGGGACTGGTGATCCCAATTACTTCTTTGAGGGGTGTTGTTTTGACGTCGGAGGACTCTTTCATCCCTTCTTCCTTCAGAGGGTCCTGACCCACGTCCTGACCATCGCCACCCGACTTGACCAGCTTCTTGCACGACAGAAGCAGGTCTCTCCCGAAAAAGGCATCCTGGAAGAAAAATCATGTGTTAAGCATAGATTATGAAGCACTTTCCAACACTTAATGAAATCTTTAACAAAACTTTGTTATTTAGGGAAATAATAGTGTATAGCCAAATATACCCAAATATGTATTCCAGTACATTAGAACAGCCCTGTATTTAATATGTCAGTTCATATAATGGGGAAATTTAGCTTAGCAAGAAAATACCCAGTAGCTTGAAATTTTTTTTTCAGCAATTCATACTATTAGATGGAAACATACTTGAATACTTTTGTTAAGCCCTGTAGTTTACATTGTACCTTTATTACACAGCAGCATTAGGCTAAAATTTATTGTAAACTAAAACACTTTTAAAACAACTGAAATCACATTCTCATAAATCATCATTCATAAGCGTCCATGTACCGAATTCTTTGCATGGCCCTGTATATCCTTTTATCTATATTCTGCAAACATTTCTCAGTAAATTGAGTGAAGCTCAGCGTAAAAATGCATAGCTTATTTAAGAACCATGCTTAAATAATTTACGCTCATATTCAGTAACGTTGGTGAGCTCTTTTGGGTAACCTTGTATATCAACTATAACATTTATACACACCATATAATGTACATATATTTAGCAAAATATAAACGTGCATATCATAATTAAAATGCATTTCATCCCTCCATCAGCCATCATTTTTTAATGAAAGCTATTTATTTATAGTTGTGCCCATTTTAGCTATTTTTTAATTTTTTTTCCATTTTTATATTTTATTTTTAGTTTTAAATGCTTTTTTACGATATTTCTTCAAAATGGTGGCAACTCAGTTTAGCTCTCTGGTCTCTCCCAAAAAAGGCATCCTGGAAGGGGAAAAAAAGAGATTCTTAGCTCCATGTAAAAACTGAATGTTTCATGGGATAGCTTGTAGAAAATATAAATAATTTTTGATTTACTCTTTCATGATTTACTTTAAGTGAAAAATATTAATTAACAAAAATAATTATTTTAATTAAGAGGTGAACTGAAATAATTTGATAACTATTTTTGATTGTTCATTAATATGTTGACTGTTACCTGTTTTTTCCTGCATTATTTTCAACTCAAAATATGTACATATATATATATATATACTAGAAGACCCGGCAAACGTGGTTTTGCCATATAAATTATTTCTAGGGATTATTATATTAGAAAAAAATATGTTTAATTTATTGTAAGTGACTGAGGATGTGGTAAATGAGTGGAAGAGGCATGGAGCGCTGTGAACGATGACGGAACATAAAAACAACAAAACACCAAACATTTATATTTTTAATTCATTAAAATTTATTCTAAGTACATAATTATGTACATCGCTAATTATGATAATTTTACTCAAAAACTGTATCAATCCCTTCACGTAGAATGTACAATATTTTTTGCCATTCCATCATTAACTAACACAAACAAACTGGATGGTTTGCCCAATCGAGAGCATGTGACGTATAATTGCCCGTGTGAAAAACGTGGTATGCTCAAATCTAATCCACAAACAGACATCGTTTGGCTTGAGATTTAATGATAGTCATTGCAAATGCCAATCTAATTGGAAATCGAAGACGTTTGAGTTGAATTGGCACATCTGCGGGTATAATAGACATTCGTGGTAGCAATATATTTTTACCTCGGAATTTGCAATTGAAAATGATGGCTTCGACAATATTATTTATTAATTTTTTAATAACTCACGTGCAGTTGCACAGACGTGGTATGGGTTTAAATTACGAAGCAAAATAATCGGTGATCCAACCTTCAATCGTCAACTATGGGGTAAATCTAATGAATTTAAAAACTCTGCTGGAAAGCTTCGGCAGCATCGCAAACTGAATCAATTTATTTGTATGTCACTAAGTTCCCTGGCAACAACTCATGTATCTTCAGATTCAATTTGTTGATGTCCACACTTTCGACATGATTAATGTATTGTGTGTGTACATCGAGAGATATGAGGATGAATGATTGTTCAAAAAGCGGTCAGTAATTTTATGCATCCAGTTTCATGTACAGTAATTTCTTCATTGCCGATATCTAACAGTTGTTTTGAGAATGGAACTTGAAGCATTTGAACGCGCATATTTACTTTTAGTTGCAATTTTTAAACATTACGCTACAATGGCGATCATTTTAATCAGACGTTGATTTCATCAACATACGTTGAACGTAGAATGACTGGAAATGTTTGTCTAAAATCACGAATCTGAAAGGATAAGTAATAGAGTGCCGCCGCAATATTTAGTGGCAGCTTAAATTCTGATGAGCTGTTCTACTTTCATTCAATAAAGTTGCCTCAAAGCCAGAAAAAATTGAATTACTTAATGATGAAAAACAGTATAATAATAATGTATATATTCTTTGATTGTACATATATACACATACATATACATGCATACAATAATTAATATTATTTAGTATATTTTATTTTCTTAATTTATTTACCTTTCACAATATTTCTCTAGAATGATTCTCACTACATTTTGCACCACTGACTTTAATATTTTTATTATAGTATCGTTTAATAATAAGCAAATTAATAAACAAAAAAAATGTGATTTATCAAATTACAACTATTATTTGGAAAATTATATTTTCAAAGACTAAAATTTTAGACTTATAAAAAAGGGTACTACTCTGTTAGCCCGCCGACCAAAATACTATCGCCAAGTTATAAGATTAAATGCCAATAATGGATGATCGTGAATGTCAATTCAATAATATTAAATACGATAAACGTGTTTAAATAGTCATTAAGTGATTTTTATTTCGACTTTTTATTTGTATTTTTATCAATATTCTACTAATTATTTATTATTATTATTATTATTTAAAATAAAAATTACTTCAATATGTATAATTTGGCTAATAGTTTGGCAATTTGTATAATTTGGCGAAATCGGTCGACAGAATAACAGAGTAGTTCCCTAAAAAAATCTATATTTTATAAATGTAATAAGGAGAAACATCATTTTTCTGATGATCAAAACTTGGTTTTCGTAATAACAGAGTCCTATATTACGTACGCCATGGATTAAAAATTTTTATTCCTGTATCAATATTATACAAATGTTAAGTGAAATTTTTGTTTTACAATTTTCGGTTCTGCAAATTTTTAAACTACTAAACTTTAAACATTTTCAATTTTTACATCGTCGTATAGAGGAAAAAATGTACTTTTAAATGTAATTTATTTGAAAGCTATATCTTATTATTTTTTTTTTAAGTTGTTAAAATTTTTGTAGCTTTTTAATACTTTTTTCTCATTGTGGCAACAGAAATTTTCCATTTATGGACATTAAACATGGATGAATAAAATAAATGAATGAAATAAAATAAGTTGCGGAATTCAACGAATAAAAAAATTCAAGTGTACTTTAGATTTCCCATTTCTCTGCCGTGGATAGTAACTATTTTCCAAACAGTTAATAATAAACAAAAACTAATAAATTTATAAGAATAATTTATCCGTATAACACAATAGTCGTTGTTGGCAGGAGCTCGTCACACGCGTTGAGTACTTTGGAGATAATATGAAAGCACTTATTTAAGTAAACGTGAGAACTACACTTATGTAATTAACAATTAATCATGAAATAATCATCAAAAATCTATAAAATAAAAGCCTAAATCATGTGACTGTCATCAACAGTTCCGGTCTACCCGCTTCACTTTTTATGTGACAAACAGTTATTTCGGTTCTTTTATGCTGATAAATTGCCAAACATTCTTTCATCGCCACCATATCATTTAAAATATAAACTTTTCACTCATTTAATTTAAAACACATAAATTTAAAATATACATACATCTTTAATTCGGCTCATTTAAAATACGATAAATAAATAAAAATATTTTTACAGTATAGATCCTTGGAAAGAAAAAAAAATTATAGAATTTTACGGCAATTTATTTTTACGTATATAATTACGTGTCCCAAGCATAATATACGCACCGAGATACTTAATTTCCATTATTATTATTATTTTGCCTGACATGGTGACCTGGCTATTGTTGTTTATTTAATGAGAAATTTTCTTTTTTCTTTTTTAAAATGACATAAATGGTTTTGTTCTACATAGTTATTGTATAAAATATTATTTATTTATTATTTCCTCTTTCAAATAATAGAAAATAATTTTAAAATATGTGTGTAACTGATATTCAAAAATTAAGTTATCACCAAATAGTTGCAAAAAACATCGCGCCAAAGCCGATATGACATTTGTGACAAATATTTTTTTAAACATCAAACGTTGTTATTTCTAATTTACATTCTAATAAACATATTTTCTAGGATAACTTCAATTGAAATTAAGTTGACAACTTACTATCCGACTTCATAAAGAAAACAAATGCAGAAGTTTCATTAGCATGAACGGTAAAAAATATTAAACCACAAAGATAATAATTCGCAAAGCATTTCAACAATGAATGGACATGGACATTAATGCTTATGACGTCATAGTATGAAAATTTCATCAAAATCGGTTAAGCCGTTTAGGAGAAATTTTTATGGGGTGGGCCACCCTTAACACTTAGGGGTATTAAAAATAGATAACAACCTATTCTCAGACCTACTGAATCTACATATAAAATTTGATCAAATTCGGTTAAGCCGTTTCGGAGGAGTATGGCAACTAACACTGTGACACGAGAATTTTATATATTAGAAGATATTTCTTAGTAATTTGGTAATCTGCCTTCTATTTCTCTTCAAACTTCAACTGTTTTTAATAATATGATTGTAAAAATACTGGTTTCATTGGTTTAGTAATGGTATTATCTGAATAACTTTGGATGTATTTATAAAAGTATTTTTATATATATACAGTAGACTCCCTCAAATACGCACAGCTTGGGACCAGAGGTTTTGCGGATTTTAGAATTTTGCAGATTTCTGGTCATTGCTTTGTTTACATTATTTTAAAAATA
Organism: Maratus speculifer; assembly: GCA_964019185.1. Taxonomy (NCBI): domain Eukaryota; kingdom Metazoa; phylum Arthropoda; class Arachnida; order Araneae; family Salticidae; genus Maratus; species Maratus speculifer. The sequence continues at coordinate 461,277,981 of OZ025292.1, forward strand.
ATTTGAATGTAATTAATAATGAAATCAAAAGTATAATGAATGCATACAATACACTAAAATATTAAAATAAGTAATAAACTAAAATAATAATAATTTAGATATTTTTAACAATGATTAAAATACTAAAAGGGAAGGTCAAGTTAATAATCAATCAATAATGCACAATTAAATATTCATTATAAAAGATGAAATGTGTTTTTCCTAAATTATTCAATGAAAATTGCACCATAAAGGTCCATTACTAATTCACATCAGGATCATAAAATAATGAAACTTTATTTCAGGTTTAGCCAGACTTAATAACTAAAAAAGTTTGATTAATACATAAATATATTTGGTAAGATTGATATTAGCAATATCTTTATTTTTTCAGAAATAAATTATTCTTACTTCATGAAAAAAACATGAATTCAACAATCTTAACAAAAATTATAAATAAAAAATATATGGAATTGATATAAAACTGAAAAAATGAATTTTTGCACCTATATCTGAAATGAATGCTTCATTGTTTACATCTGTAAAATATGCGTGGATTTTAGAGAGTTGTGGATTTTAGGAGTGCAGATTTGAGGGAATCTACTGTATATATATATATTAGAATGGATTAAACTGACTTTATAACACATAGAACATTCACAAAATCTTTTTTCCTCATTTTTTTAATAAAGAAATGTTTCATGTTTGTTTATATTTTAATGCAGCCTGAATTTTCATAAAAGCACCTTACATTAACAGAACTCAAATAAACTCATATTTAAAATAAAATGACATTAAAAAAAAACTAAATTTTTATATATTGCATCTTAATGTCAGATTTATTACAAATTTCATCCCAAACATTGTAATATTTTTAAAAAGGTCAATCAAAATAGAATATAAATAAATTTCAGGTAACTTAAAAATTAAGGTAACCAAAAGTACAACAGGTTAAAAAAGGAGTGCATCCTTTGCTATTCATGATGAGATGCTTCTCTATAAGAATCATTATCCTAAGGATCACATTTTTAAACAGAAACAGACTAAAGTTGCAGCGAAACGTATCCTGTCTATGCCGGAAAGGCTAGACAGTGTTTTTTGCTCAAGTTTGGAATGAGCAAGATTGCCATAAAGGGAGATATAGCACTGAGTTTGACAAGTCGAAACTCACTACAAAATAAAAATTGCCTTCTTTAAATATACTACTAAATCAGTTGTATCCAAATACAATGTAACATGAAGGTATCTTATTTCAATTGGAAGAATATAACATTTTTTGAGAAGGGAAAAATATGGACACATTTAATTATCCTGAAAAAAAAATTAAGTTGAAATTTAACAGTGTCTGTAACTTTCAAAATGCTTTTACTTTATGTTAAAAGCACATTTTAAAATTTAAGTTAAATCACTTTTGCCATAATTTTTTTTTTATAAGGTTTAGATATTCAGGACAGCATTATCTTTTTTGTTGCATGCATTCTGTTTTACATTATTATTCAAATAATGACACTTCATGCTAGTTATGAATTATGAAATTTGTTTTAGAAATATCATAGACTATTTAATAATAAATAACTATTTTTTATTTATATATTTAACTGTATTTACAAAGATGATTATGAGAATATTTCCCCCTTAATAAATAAATAAAAATTTACTTTTAATTACATATTTTGCACAGAAAACCTTTTTGCAGTATTATTGATTAAGTATTAATTCCTTACAAAAATCTTTTGAATAAAAATTATCCTTTTACAAACTTTCTTTTTGAGACTATTATTTTTCAATTGTGCTTTTTCTCCCTTTTTAAAATAATATTAATGATGATTTAATGTAGAAAATATTCAGAAGTAGCTAATTTAACGGATATGGTTGAGTATTGGGGGGGGGGGGGGGCAGTGAAGAAAACAACAACATGATTTACTCAAATTATAAAATATTAATTAAAAATAATTATTTTAATTAAGAGGCAAACAGAAATAATTTGATGAATACTTTTAACTGTTCATTAATCTGTAAACTTTTATCAGTTTTTCTCTGCATTATTTTCAACTCAAAATAGGTACATTAAAAAAAAATTTTGTTAATTTGGCTGGTTTTTATTTTGGAGTGTATTAAATTAATTGTATAACGCATAGAACATGTATAAAAAAAACCTTTTTCCTAATTTATTTAATAAAATAGTCTTCCATGTTTGTTTATATCAACTTGCATTAAAATGCAGGCTGAACTTTTATAAAAGCATCTATATATTTAAAAGACCTGGCTATTTTTTCAGTCATCAGCCCTGAATTTTCTACTCAACCGATTTTGATAATCATTTTTTTAAATGAAAGCTATTTATTTGTAGCTGTGCCTATTTTAGCTATTTTTTTAAATTTATTTCCATTTTTATATTTTATTTTTAATTTTAAATGCTTTTTACGATATTTCTTCAAAATGGTGGCAACACAGTTTAGCTTTTCTCTCGATAATAAAAATTTATTTTCCATTATCACTTTACACCAGTCAGAAGCTTTATTTCATCAGTGAACATGTCCTCGCATTTAAAAGAAAAAAGTTAATTGTTTTCGTAAAATTTAACCACAATAAAATGATTGCGTATAATTATGCACTAATCAAGGTAAAAAGAAATATATTTACTGAGAAATAATATTAATAATGTAAATAAAATAACAGAAAATAATTTTTTGATAAAAATTAATGCCTAAAGCAAAATAAGAAAAATTTCAAATGAAGAAAATTATGTCATTCAGCAACCAGATAAATGGGAATTACAATATTATTACGGATGCCTTTTTCATATTACTAATAACAGTAACTTAAAAAAAAAAAAAAATTTAAGAGAAAATGATGTCACTATTTAAAGCATCACATTTTTACTCGTAACAATATTACATTTCAATATTTCTTTTCATTATGGACACTGAGATTGAGATTTTACTTTTAGATGACTTCAGTTAGTGAAAATAATGTCATAGCAAAAATGAATTTTTTTTTTTTTTTTTTTTTTTTTTTTTTTTTTTTTTTTTTTTTAATGAAACTATTTTTTTGTGAGTGCATATAAAATAGAATTTATAGATTTCACTGGCACTCAGATTACAATTTTAACTGAAGATGTGCGAATATTTGCATGCAAAATTGTAACTGGCAAACTTGACATTAAATTTGGAAATATATTTATTATATATTGATTCAATAATGTAATTACTTTTGCTTTTTTTAAAACCAAATCGATCGAGTCTTTTAAACACTTCATTCGTCGAATTCGACGGGACTCCACTCGTTTTAAATTAACAGAACTCAAATATGGTCATGCTTAAAATAAAAACATATTTTAAAAGTAATCTAATTAAATTTTTATAAATTGCATCTTAATTTCAGATTCATTGCAAATTTCATCACAAATATGGTAACTTACTAAATTTGTACTAAAATCAAATTTATATTTTAGGCCATAGTGAAGAAATTAACATAATCCATCATTATAATCAAGATATTTTCTAATTTCTTTTCTTGTTAACCGAGTTGAGACTCAAAAACTCTGATTTGATAAAATATTGATTTGGATGTTAGAATACATCATTTTAAAGAGCATGTAAAAAATTTAGAACATAAAACTAAAATAATTACGGACTAAAAGGTACTTTTTTCACATTTACAATAAACAGAAATTGACATACTTCTTATAAATACTGTCCATTTTCAAATACAAAATTTTAAAACATACAAAATTACTTTTTAAAAAAAAATGGGATGTCTTTTTTTTTTTGACAAAATTTACTAAGTTTATTTTTCCAGTAGTGACCCGAAACTTCTCAAATGATAAACAAAACTTTGGTATGAGAAATGAACTCCATATCGTCATTTGTTGAGAATTCCATTTGTATTAAGGGGTGTGCTGGGAAATGGGAACAGCCAATAAAATCAAGTTTTAAAACTCTTACTGTGTCAGTACTATTGACTTTTGGGTAGGTTGCAAATTTGCAACAAGGTGATACAAAGGATTAAGTTATAATTTAACTCACCAAATCAACTGAAATTCATCAGCATTATAGATGACTTATGATTTTTTTTTTTTCCAACCAAAAGCACCACAGCTGATAATGTGAATAAAAACGAGCAGGACTTGAAAATTCTAAAAATTTTAAGGTTCCCATCTGGGAATCTACATGAAAAATGTAGGTTCCCAAACAAAAAGTATAAGTTCCCGGGAAAATTTATGTGTGAGTTTTTTAACGAAATTTGCCGTTTTATCCCAATTTGTTAACGAAATTTGCCGTTTTTAAGCGATTTTTTGACAAAATCTGTCTTTTTATAGCGATGTTTTAACGAAACCTGCCATTTTATCGTGATGTTTTAATGAAACCTGTCTTGAAAAAAATACGAAATTTGCCGTTTTTGCGATTTTTAATGAAATTTGTGTTTTTTCGTGTGATTTGTTGGCGAAATCTGTTGTCTTTTAGATATTTTTTTTTTAATGAAATTTGCTGTTTTTTCGTGATTTTTTTGGTGAAATTTGATGTTTTATCACGATGTTTTAACAAAACCTGTTCGTTTTTGCGATCTTTTAATAAAATTAGTGTCTTTTCCTGCTATCCTTTGTTGAAATTCAGTCTTTTCCCATAATATTTTGGCGAAATTACACATTCCATGGGCTGCTTAAGAACTAATTTTTTGCGTTATGTCTCCGATTTTTTGCTTTATTTAGCATTATGATGCGTCCACGGCATCGCTGGCGGTCATGCTGAAAGGTTAGGTTCCCGACCGGGAACCTGAGTAAAAAAATATACGTTCCCAGAAAGGAACTCTGGGTTCTCCGGGATCCCTATTTTTTTGAGCCCTGAATGAGGAACACTTTTAACATACATAAAACTTGGATGGATGTAAGGAATATACTTTAAGAAATATTTTAGTCCCTTAAAGGGTGGTAGGATATATTTGCCACCTGCTTTTAATCAAGATTTGACCCAGAAATTTCTAATTAAATTTCACTTTTTTAATTTTAATGGACAAAAAATTGCAGTTGCTCTTAATAATAAAAAAGAATATTGCCCAGTTAAACTGATGGCATTGAGCTCACAGGCTACACATTCTAATTGTACATTACAGCCTTATATTTTCAAGAATTAATCCTGTTCGAAAATAAATTAAGGAGGGGAAACAGGTCCCTCCTTTCCCCTTTTTATACTTAATCATTGAACCCCCTAAACTAATCAGGGACATGCTTTATCATATAAAAAAAATCTATATCCAAAATTCAGAGCAAATCGGAAAATTCTTAATAAAAACCCACTTATATAATTTAAGCGGAGTTATCCCCTCTTTTATACTTAATCATTAAACTTTTAAAACTATTCAGAAATTTGAATGAAATCTGATAATTCTGCATGAAAAACCCATTTATATAAATTAAGGGGAGGATCATTAGAACCCCCGTTCCCCCTGTTTATACTTATCCAATGAACACCTAATACCAATCATGGAGGTGCCTCATCACAATGATCCTATTTCTAAATTTTGAACAAAAACAGATAATTTTGCATGAAAAACCCATTCATATCAATTAAGGGGAGGGGCATGAGCTCGCGTTCTCCCTCTTATACATTTCCAATGAACTCCAAAAACTAATCAGGGAAGCGCCTTATCAGGATATACCTATATACAAAATTTTAAGTGGATCGGATATTTTTAACATGAGTTATCACGTTACGCACATACATACATACAGAATGGATGGGCACATAAGCTCTCAGGCCATGATAGCCTGTGAGCTAAAAAACTATGCAATCAAACTGTTTTCTTTTCAGTTTTTTGGTATAGTCAGAAGATTTTTCAGACGTTGTTGTCAAACTTGGTATCTTTATACTGAATTATTAAATGTGACAAACCACAAAAATGCAATTTAACAAATTACAACAACCAATGATTTCATTAGTAGTCAGTAAGTACATTTATGTCACTGAATTTTTAATTAAAAAATACACAATGAAGTGACACTAAACACGTCATTTATGTACTTAATTTTAAATTATATTGTTTTGAGTAAACTTAAGATATTGACTCATTTGCAGTTTATTTTAAAATAAGTTATTGGCAAAGTTATACACGTATGCTTATGTAGTTAACTACTTAAGTACTTTTCTTTCTTTTTCTTTTTTGAATTATTTGACTAAAATTAAGACTGACAATGTGAGAATGAAAAGATTGCTGAATAGCGGGTGCAATGCAAAATGTAGGAAAATATGGAATGAGAAAAGAACAAATAGAAAAATCCTGCATTTGGCTAGTTTTTTGCCAGTTTTTCAAGTGTAATCATCGAGTGGCAACTGACAAGTACTCATTTTCATCTTCAGTTAGGAGTCAAATTTCCCTGGTCACTTTGTAAAACTAGTTTTTTGTATTTGAGTTGTAGACCACTTACCCTGAGGTAGCTGGGAAAGCTCTCATCCAGGTGGGTTTTCTTTTTGGGCTTCCTCTTCCGCTTCGGCTTGTCTCCGCCACCACCGTTCAGCTCGGAGGCTGGCTCAGCCAATGGCGTGTTATTCACTTCTGATTGAGGTGTGGGAAGACCTTCGAAGGCACTCACCTCTGCAAGAGAAGGAAAAGCATGGCCATTAAAATAGATGAGCTGATTAAGGATAAACAAAAATTCTGACAAATGTGGATGAAAAAAGTCTAAGCCAGGATTTGGACAAGGGACAAATATTGTAAATATTAATTATAAACATTTTAAAGTGGAGGCTACAAGATTGCCGGATGTATTCTCGGAAGAAAAAGTAAGGAGTAAATTTCAAACTTTCTTTGGACCCTTCAGATCATCGGGATGTTTTTGGACCACCCTTTCCTATTATGAAACTTCACCCATTTGGCACTCATGTAGGGGGCATTTTTCAAACTTTTTTGATTTCGTAGTATTTTTTATCCTTTTAGGTCGGTTTTTTTTTATGGAGACTTCTGATATATATTAGATTATTTTATAACATGATCGTGTTATAGATTATTATGTTATAAATTTATCTAATATAATTTTGCATGCAGGGTTTCCTGCAGTTCCATGTATTGACCTTTGATTTATTCTGTTGAGCTGATCCAGAGTATCAGACCAGATGAACTGATTAAGAATAAGAAAAAATTCACATATTCCTAAATTATATATATTTTTTCATCATGAAAGAATTGATGCTAGAAAGAAGAAGGGAGAGGATGGGATTTTCAGATTTTAATGATAAATTTAAATAACATATAAAAAAAATTAAGTCTTTCTAAAAGTAGCAATCTTAAAAGCATTGTGTCAATCCATATTTTAGCACCGGCCATAGACAACAAAATGAAGTTTCCAAAATGCATCCATGATACATAATGATATGAAACTTGTCGTAATCTACTATTCTAAACTACTATTCTAAACGATCCTTTTATTATTATTATTATTATTATTAACAACAATTTGAATTTTCTGACCTTCCTCACACACACTATCAAAGTTGAACTTTATTCAAGAGCTAATAGTTTAGCTAAAACCAAATTCTGATGTTTTATGACCCCTCGACCCCTCTTCAAATGTAAACCTTAGATATTGAAAAAAAAAAAAAAAAAAAAAAAAAACTCAGCAAACAGTCTTTTTGAGGAACCAATAATATGGGTAACATCTAATCTCACTTTTCCATATCAAACAAGTCAAGTACAATCAATACAAAGTGCCACTTCAAATTTAATGGCTTATTTTTTACACAATAATACAGTAAACTTCCTCAAGTCTGAATGGTTTGGGAGCAGAGGAAATGTAGATTTCTTGTTATTGATTTGGGTGTTTATGCATTCTACAGGGTTCAAGAACATATAATGATCTATGTGTTGTACTACATTTTTTTAGCATTTTATACGTTTTATAGCATAAAATATTGTAACATAATACACATAAAAAAAAGTATATAAAACAATTTTAGAGTTTATTTAAATGCTTAGTAAGTGAAAAAATAGCAAAATACCTACACAATATTCCAACAAGGCTAATTGCTAAAATTTAATGGTTTTTGACAGTTTAAAGCAAATAAAAGTGTGTTTTGATGTCATTACAGTACCTCCTAATAGAAGCAAACAAACTACAATAAATGCTCAAATGAAGTAAATCTTTTTCGACAATGCACAAGATTTCACTATTATATAATGCAATGTAATGTAACACATTATGAAATTTTATAAAAGTGACTTTTTTTTTTTTTTTTTGGGGGGGGGGGGGGTTGCGTTTATGACTTTAGACTATACAAAATGACCCTTAAACAATAAGCAGACTCGATGATATTTATTGGAAACCCATTCTTATATTGCCTTCATGTGAATTTGTCTCTTTGGATTCTAAAATTACTTTTAATACTCAAATAACTGTTATCCAATTGAACCATTTTGCCAAATTATACAAATCGCCAAACTAATAACAAAATTATACATACTGACATAATTTTTATTTTAAATAATAATAAAAAAACAAATAATTAGTAGAATATTAATATATAAATACAAATAAAAAGTTGAAATAAAAATCACTTAATGACGTCTTAAACACATGTATCGTATTTAATGTCATTGAATTGACATTCACGATAATCCATTATTGGCATTTAATCTTAAAGTTTGATGATAATTTCTTTATCTCCAAAGATAGTATTTTGGTCGAAGGGATAACAGAGTAGTACCAAATAACTATTTTATGCATCATTTGCAATCACTCATTCTGAAATCCTCTAGAATGATCTAGGATCCAAGAGGCAGGAAGACATTCTCAATGAATGATATTGCATGTTTGGCTTCAGATATCACTACTTTTTTGTTTAAAACATTAAGAAAAACTTGGTACTTTTTTTTTTTTTTTTTTTTTTTTTTTTTACAGAAAACTTTTTGCTAGGACATATATATAAATATGAGGATTAATTTCCCACCTAAAATTATTCTACAAGTCATTGAATTTACATCCATTTTATAAACTGGATACCATTTTCATCAGAAACATTAATAGCAAGCCATAAAAAAATTAAGAATCAAAGGTCATACTATTATCGATAGATTTTTTCAGAGGTACAGAAATTGTATTTACTCATAAATCCATTCCCCAAATACAAATGAAAAATTCCCCCAAATTTTACAATATATTATAGTGTTGCATACATTCTGTATTACTCTTTGTACAGAATTTTTTGTTTTTTAAAATTTCTCAACTTAAGCATACATATTATACTCAAAGTGATTGTGTGAAAGTTGCCCAACAGATCTCTTTATTTATAGTGAAAAACATTTTATATCAAGAAATTACAAAATTCATTATTAAAATCAAAATCAATTGTATATTTTGCTGCTAGTTTCCCAAGATGGCTAAAATTTCTTCCAATTGTAGATTGCTGGATTAGACATTCTGCACCCTTGGATTTTTAAAATGCATGTTAAATTAGAATTACATGAAATCACAGGCATTGATAAAAACAATCCCTTTAAAACGTATCAGTAAGCATTAACAACCCTGTCCAGCTACATATTAAAAGTTTAAAAAAAATATCTTTCTAGACATTTTTATACACAAACTTCTTTAAACGAAAGAAAAAAAAAAAAATGTTTGTAGAATCATACAAAATACAAAATTGGAAGAGAGAAAGAAAAAAAACCATACCGGTTTCGCCCACAAAGTCTTTTCCCATGCGTCCACGAGGTTTGACACTAAAGCCACCGATGCCTGCAAGAGAAAAAGTTAATAAGTATTTGGAAATAAAAACAGTTTACACACTCTTCAGGGATGAGATTGACAAAAAAGTAAAAAGTCTGAAAACTGCGCAAACGACGTTTGAGCAATAATACTTAGCAATTTCAAGCGGGATAAATACTATAATTGCTATTAAAATTTATATATTACTTACAATTTAGTTAATTAAGCAAATTAAAAAGAAACTGTCGAAAGAATTAGGCAGAAATTATTTACTTACTGCAGTGAAAAGTCTATTTTACCAAGATACAGAACACTAATAAAACAAGTGACGTGAATATTTTTAATAGTAATTTAAAAAATAGTAGATATTTTCATTGAAACAGCAAATCTAAATAATTGCAACCACATTAAATATATGATAAAATAGAGTTCTTACTTTTTTTTTTTTTTTTTTTTTTTTTTTTAACAAAAATAAGTTTTTAAGGAATTAAAATTGATCATAATTGATTGTTAAAGGTACAGCAAGCCAACCACTAAAAACGAAGATTTAAGGAAAAATAATAATAAATAAAAAAATTTAAGGTGTTATTTAAAAGACAAATTAGTAATACAACAGAAAACATTAAAAAGGAATTCAGAAAAAATGGACTATTATATCAAAGTACAAAAATAAAAGGAAGAAACTAAGGAAAAAATACAAAATTCTCCCAAAAATTTAATTGGTGGAATTTTTTCAAAAATTGAAGAAAAGTCTGAAATTCAGACTAAAGTCTGAATAATCTCATCCCTGACTCTTAAAAGCATTCACTTTAAAATTCAGACATGGGATTCAAAGTACTCACAAACAGCACAATTTCAAAAGAAGTGTGATCACGCAGAGGGTTGCACTTAATATCTCTTTTAAAACATTTTATCTTTAAATTAATAAATTGAAATTGTTAAATTTATAATTATTAAATTCTTGCAAAAATGACAGAACCATTATATTTAATCACAAAATAATTAGAAAAATATTTTTAAATCAAATTTAAAATGTTAAAAAAAATTATCTAAATAAAATTACAAAAATCCAAATATTTAATTCACCAAAATCTACAGAATACTTAGAAAAATTTCTATAAAAAAATTCTCACTCTGTTGGTTCAGCACCTTTTAAGCGATTAAAATTTCAAATATTATTTAATTCAGCAATCTCAAACATTTAGCACAGGTATAAATAAAAGTTTTTAAGCGATTAAAATTTCAAATATTATTTAATTCAGCAATCTCAAACATTTAGCACAGGCATAAATAAAAGTTTTTAAGAGCAAAAAATTCCTCAAAACATATTTTAAATGTTCAAACAGCACAGAAAGTTTCATATTAATACTTTGATTTTTCAAATACTCACTAAATAGTGTCAAAAACAAGATGTTAACATTTATTAAAATTCAAAAGAAAAGAATCATTACAATTTCTGAAAAATTCTAATAATGATAAAATGAAAAAAGTTGCTCATCAAAAAACAGTCAGTAGATGATAGCAGCAAAAAAAAAAAAAAAAAAAAAAAAAAAAAAAAAAAATTCCAGATTGAAATTCCAAATTTTCTCTGTCTTAAAAAAAGAAATTTAAAAAAATGACTGTTGCACACAAAAATAAAATAACCCTTTAAAATGACCAATAATGGAATTTTCTTTTAATGAAAGCCATCTGAAAAAAAAGTAATCAAAATTTTAAAGTTACTCCTACCAGATTCAAATTCACAATTTTCTGCCTGGAAGACCAGTGCTTTACAACTAAGCTAAGAATTCTCAGAGAAATATGTTTACATTAAGGATGTATTCGAATCCAAACTACATATTTTCCTGATTCATTTCTAAATTAACTTTTGTTCTGAAATGCAACAATTGGCAGATTCTCTTATCCAGAAACCATGTTTTTCTGTCTAAAGACAGAACAAATTGCAAAAAATGCTACCAAATTTGGTATTTTGAATTGTATTTCGCGAAGCAAGAGAGCTAAAAATGAAAAAGAGAAAATATTTGTTCATAAATACAGTTCTAATCAATTGAGCAAAAAATAAAAACATCTCTTCAAAAATCACATCATCAAGTTTTTACTTTTAAAAATTTTGAATCGTTGAGTGGGGAAAAATATTTCTTTGAATACTACCAGAAGATTTTTTTTCGGAAGAAATTAAAATGATATAAGACATTTTGAAAATTTTATCATTTTGGATATTACAGGAAGTATTTAGCTCTATGGAAAAAAAAAAAAAAAAAAAAAGTGTGTAATTTAAATAGTTTTTGAGCACAAGGCTGTGACAGACATGAACAAAACTCTAAAAATGACATATCTGTTTACTTTCTTTTTAAAATATTGCAATAGGAGGAAAAAGAGATGAATAGATGATGAGATAGAGAAGAGATGTTTAATTTAATCTAACCAGAATTTTTAAATTGTTTATTCAATGTGGATTCAGTATTAATTTACTGATATCAATTCATTCCTAAAAATATATAAATAAAATATAAGGTCATTACGATCACATCTACTGCACACATTATCTAGAACTCATCAGGACAAATTTGCATTTTTACTTTAGAGTGCATAAAAAGCAAGATAAAATTTAGAAATTATATAATCATTTTATACTAAGAAATTTACAAAAATATCTTAGATTAATTAGAAATATTTAGACAGAATAAGATCAATTCCTTTATGCATACAAAAAAAAAAAAAAAGAGATTAATTAGCGAGATTTTTTTTTTAATTGATTGATCATAAAAATCTTTTTGAAGCATTAAACAAAAGATATCCCTAAAATAAATAAATAAAACATCTGTCATGTAAGATGTTATTATTTTTGGAAGGAAAGCTTAGGAAAATGAATTGATTCACCTGAGAATACGAAACAGTGTAAATTGACATTACTTATCACAATTACGTGCAAAAAAGGCTACATTTTTAAATTTGAAAACTAAATTTTAAGCCACTCATACTAGAGATCTGCAAGGGCTGGCCTCGGCCTGCTGACCGATTTCTATTAATGGTCTCTTTCTGAAGACTCGGGCCTTATTTTTCTGGAGTATTGGGCTGGGTGTAACTTTCTTTTTTTCTGTATAAAGCCAGGACTGATTTCATTCTTCCTAATCTTCACTTACCAAAATAATCAGTTCCAATTTTTCTCAATGTGGCAAAGTCTGTTCAAAAATCAGTAAAATTTGGCTTGGTCCAAAAATTTTTGCAAAAAAGGTATGTACTTTTAAGTTGTCATTATTATACAATTAAACATTAGAATTTATTCTTTTTGAAGAATTGTAAATTTCTAGGTTTATTTAAATAGAGTTAAACACACGAAAAAAAAAACTGCCTATGACAGAATTTTCTTTTAAACTGTTCATCCATGCAAAATGAATACAGTAATACACACACACACACACAAAAAAAAAAAAAAATGTTAAAAATTTACACTTGTTAAAAAAGGAACATAGTTTTTTCTTTTAATGCATTCTGTTTTAGAAGATTTTACTTTTACCATATAGCATTTTTTAGATTTTTATGTCTCCATTACATAAAATGTGGATTTATAATATATACAAATGATGACTGAAACATTTACATACAACAAACAAAGTTTCCTTAAAAGCATAAATATTGCGGCCTACAGCACTTCTGAATAAATAAAGACTATAAACATAAAAAAAAAAAAGACTAAGATAATTTTTTTTTTATCAAAACGTTTCCGTAAGAGTAATAATCAATGTTCAGTAATAATTCACTCGGGCCAGGCAGAGATTTTTCACTTTAATAACGGGCCGGGCTGAATTTTTTTTTTTTTCTATGGATCGGGCTGGGCTTGAGTCTGGAAATTTCGGCCAGTGCAGACCTCTAACTCATACATTTTGCTTCTGATAATGGGCACACACTTGCACATCATTAAACATCAATGTGATGCAACATAAAGAATCATAGATTATCACAAACATTTTTCATTTAGAGCACATACTTACATTAAATGCAATTTCAATCGGCTTCACAAGGTCTGTTCAAAAAAACTTTGTTTCATTTAAATTGCTAATACTATTGCTAGAGAATTTTGTTTAGGTTACTTTATGTGCATAAAATTTAATATTGAGACAGTATCCTGAGTTATTAGTCTTTTATACTCCTTTTGATGAAGCAGTTTCTGAAATGGCTCACAGTATTGGTGAAACAGCTAAGGACAGATAAGAGGGGGGAGAATTTTTTGGAGGGGAGAGATGATTGTCCCTTCAAAGTAAAATATATGGCATTTTTCTACAGTTTAAAAGATTTAAGAAAATATGAAGGGGAGGGGCAGTGTGAGTGGAAATGTAAAGGATTCCATAGTTATGTATTTCAAAATAAGAAATAAAACAACTAGAGAAAAGCAATATTAAAAAACTGAGCAGAACTCAGAGCTTAACAATTTTAAAGATTTTCAATTTTAATGCTGAGGGTGGGGGATGAAAATATACACCAAAACCCACAAAATTGTCATCTTTTACTAATCATTCTGTAGAATTCAAATATGATCAAGGGCAAACGTCAAAGAAAACATTTTCATTTATAAAGATGATATTCTTTATTATGATTGCATCTAAACAACATATCTTTTTTTTTTTTTTTTTTTTTTTTCAGATTGTTGCTTCAATTATTTATGGGTGAGATGACAAAGCTCTAATAATGTGATTACTGAATTTTTAGAAATGACACCTGTATTCAATTTACCCAGGAAGCTGAAGGACAAAGCTGACTTGGTTTGCTAGTTCACGTAAATGACATGGAGTTAAGTTAAAAGTTTTAGTATTAATTTATATTAAATCAAGTTTAGAGTAAAATAAGAATGCAACTTGCAAAAAGTTCATTTAATTCAATCTGTTTCTGAATGTAGTTGGAGTACATGCCAGCTTCATATTGCATATTTTGTTTACTAGTTGGATGGGGATTGAGCAACCTTTTGTAAGCTAGATCATTAAAATTTAAGCCAATTCAGATTGATTTTTTGTTTCGATAGGGCTATTTTTAGGTGGGAGTGTTTAACTGTCTATTAATGTTTAAAAAAGATATAAAGTTTTGTGTATTTTTTCCTCTTTCTGCACATGAAACACAGTTACCAGGTGTATACACTTATGTATACACTTAGATGTATACACTTAACCATACACTTTTCCAGGTGTATTTTAAGAAAAATCTAGTCTAGTGGTGTAGCGCATAGTGGACATGCTGAAGGCAAAAAAAAAAAAAAGACTAGAATTTCTTGAATACAGTTGCTAATAATCTCTGAGCTAAAACTCTTTATCCCGATTCCCATCCTAAATCAATAACAATCTTCCTTTGAGATTTACAATTGAAATCGCTCTCTTTAATAATTTATAACTGCAAGCCTTTCAAATAAAGTTTCCTACAAACTGTACAAACTTGCTACAAAACATTTGTATACTGAATTCACAAACATTCATTTTGTTAGCTATACTCCAAAATCATTGTCTAGCTAAAATTTATTTTCAACAAGGGAAGGGGAAATAGAGCAAAGAGATGGAGGCCTGTGATAATTACTTATTGTTACATGAAAATAACTGCTGAAAAAAAGTTTTAAAATCTGTAAAAATGAGTATTAAAAACATAAAATGTGAAAGATAAAAAAGTAAATTCTAAAAAAGTAGATGATTCTTCTTCTATTTTTATATATGCAGTTTGCCAAATCATGGAAGATTCTCAGTCCTGGCTGCACAACGATCAAACTCTCTTAGAGGTTAAAATGAAAGTTTATCAAATTCCCTGACTTTTCCAGGTTTTAGGGGAAAATATTGAAATTCCCTGACTTTTCCTTGATTACTTGGCTAATTTCCCAATTCCCTGACTTTTCCAGGTTCTCCAGGTTGTGTAGCAATCGTGTGCAATGTTCTATTGTTAACTGTTAATCTGACATTTTGTAGCGCAAACATTTGCTTAAATAGTACCTTTTTGTTTTAATCGAGTACTAAAGACCAAGTCAGTGAAAAGTGTAAAGTAGGAGAACAAATTCTAACATTTTTTTTTTTTTTTTTTTTTTTTTGAGTCATGTTAAGGGGGGTGGGGGACTTCTTGCCATTTGTAAACTGTACTAAAATCTAAAACAAATAAGTAAATCTGAAGAAAAAAAAAATAATAAATACAATTTATTGCTACAGCAATGGTAGAATTGATATAAAAAAGTTATTGATCCCAAGGATCTGTAAGCATGAGAGTTTATTGGTTTCACCCCAAATTTTCTACTAGAATATAAATCGAACTTCATTGGCAATTAACCAAAATTTTCGGCATAAAAAGCTATAAAATTATAATTTGCTGAAAAAAAGTACATAGTACATAAACAAAAACTATAAAATTATTAACTATGTATTTTATTTTACATCATTTATTTCAACTAACTGCATGGATTAATGTAAATTTATTTATTTATTTATTTTTTAATAAAATAAAATTTTTGGTTTGATTTTCTCAGGGACAGAAAAATTTATGTTTACCTATCAGAGAAAGAAAAAAAAAAGGGGGGGGGGATCACTAAATTTTTTAAATTAGTGGTCCGATTGAATATTTGGTGGTCTCCGACCAGTAGACCACCAAAGATTTTAAATGCTGTACAATATGTTGAATGGCCCATGCACTAGAAATAATTAAAATCAGTGCAATCATCTTACCAAGCTTCTGGAGTTTGCGTGGCCTTTTCTTCTTGTCTTCGGATGCCGATGAGTCTATGACCAGCCTTCCTTCTTCAAAATCGTACGCCTTCATCGCTAGCTCTTCCACAGACAACGTCTCGGTTTTGATTTCCTCTGTTTTGGGAAAATAAACGCATACATTTATTGGAAACCATCTCAATTTAAATACTACATTCAATATTTAAAATATTAAATTATCTGAGGAAAAACAAAAATAAATAAAAAAATCAGTACAACAATTGTTAACGGGTTAAAAGGCAGTGACACAGCACTTTACCTTATAGCTCCAAGAATTTTAAAAAGAAGGTCATAAAAATAATTAGGTCAAATTCTTAGAAATTCTATTCAAGTAATTAAAATCTTCCTGTTTTTAGGTGTGTTCGTAATTATGTAAATACCTAGCACCTATTGTTGTCGTTCAGTCTGTCTGTCTGTCCGCATATAACAACGCAAAAACTACCCAACTGAATCGTCTGAAATTTAAAATACATAATTATTGCATGATTTTGTCGAGTTATTTCAAATTTTATCAAAATCAGAAGCATAGTTCAACTACAGGGACAATCAAAAGTGTCCCGTTGCATTACGGTTAATGGTGGAAAATGTTTCAAATGCATTTTAATGATGTTACACTCATTCGAACGTAATAAAATGGATATGCATCTATAATGTACATATTATAAAATACATTTTGCATAATCTGTGGTGCAAAGAATATTTGTTATTGATTGACAAGGCCACACAAAAGTATTCCATTGCATAATGGTATAGGGAGAACATTGTTTGGTGTGCATTGTAATTGTATTTATTTACAATTTTATGAGACTGATATATGAGAGTGATATTTTTAAAACTTCGTTATCGTAAAAACGCACCTCATTTGCTACGCTTCACGTGCAATTTCCAACTTGTTTCTTTTAAAGGAAGCTTTCCAAAATTTCCTTATCCTTTTTTGAAACCCACATCAAGCATACAGATTTAAATAATTTAAATGCTTTACTATTTTTTTTTTTTTTAAATGCGATTTTCCTCCCATAGCTTATCAATGAAAATAAATAACCATCTAAATTACACTGCCCTTAACCATCCAAATGGATGCTCCCTCCAACCTCAGGGTAAAAAATAATTGACAGTATATTATTAATTAAAAATATCTACCCCGTATATAGAACTTAATGAAATGATTTTAGGAAATGTTTTATAACAACTATTTTCAGCACATTTAATTTCACTGCAGTAAAATTATCATCAATTATCCACACGTGTCAAAAGTGGTATTAGAATTAAAAAATTTAAATTAGTTTGAAATACTATTTTTTTTTTTTTTTTCAATTGACATTTTTATTCTAGAAGTATCACAATGCAGTATTCATCCATTATTCTAGCTACTGTATAGCATGTGCAAATAATGTCAGCAGACCTTTAGCCTTGACCTATGTTACTTGTATAAAGTTTTTACAGAAATTTACTGAACTTCTATGATAAAGAACAACATTTTGATTTTATACTTCAAAATGTTAAATATTTAATGTTATAATAATGAATTTTTTTTCACTATATTTTTTACTACACAGCATTATGGTGATATTTTAAAGTAAATACCACCAAAATAACCAGCCTTGACTTCAGGTCTTTTGTCTAACTGATATTTCTCTGTAGATGTAATGTTATGTAAAGTGGTCTTTAAAATAGGCTGTCACTTTAAGTGGTGAAATCATTGTGTATTTTGTCTAATTATTATCATCTTAAATTTTATATACATATACTTTAGTGGTGGGGGGAGGAGGTATAAGTAACATCATGTAAATATACTTTTGCATATTAAAATAATAATAATAAAAAAAATTATGGTAGTTGCAGATGAGAATATTATTTTTTTGGCTGTACATTCAAAAACATTTAAGAAAAACTAAAAAAAAAAAAAAGATTTATATAAAATTGTATATTGTTTGACATTAAAAAAAAACTTTTAATGGATCTCCTCAAATTCCATATTTATATGAGATGCATCTTTCCAGTGATATCACCAAGTTATTTTCATATATACATATACATCCCCCCCCCCCCCCCCAGCCATCATAAGTGTTTACTATGATGGCAGTTCTGCAATGGCCTTCTGGATATATATATATATATATATATATATATATTTTTTTTTTTTTTATTTTGGGGGGGAAGGGGGGGGGGGGTCAATAGTGCCAAACACACAGGATATGGAACTCTTTCCTTTTTTCCTGTCAATAGTGATTTTACTTACCCATCATACGTAGTATAGGGTAAGTCTTGCAATCGTTTTGAAAATTGGAAAAAAATTTTTGACGGATTTACACGTTTTAGATAGTGGAGATTCCGAAAAACATATTTTTAGAAAAAAAATTTTGCTGTCTGTCTGTCTGTCTGTCTGTAAACGCTCTATCTCCCGAACGAATTGAGATAGAGACTTGAAATTTTGTATGTAGTTAGTATGTAAGAATGGGACGAACCCTATTTAATATCAGCAACCTCGATTATCCGGAACTATTTTTTTCAGACTCTCGAAAAATTCGTTCTGATGAAAGGTATATAAAAATTTTTGAATTTTTTTGTTCCAAGGAATGGTCGTAAAAGGCAATAAAATAACACACATTTTGCATATAGAACGAAGTCAATCGGATTATTAGTTGCCGAGATATTTGTAATCCTATTTTCCACATTCTTCGATTTTTCATGACCCTGTATTTCATTCAAATTTCAATTCAGAGGTATATTTTAATTGGAAATGAGACGCTTAATCCGATGCAGTTAATTGTTAGTTAATAGAGTTATTATTTTTGGAGTTATAAGGATGTTTCTTTTACGCAGTTCGGTACTACTTGAGTAGTTTGGCGTTTTATATAATTTGTCGATATCGGTAATCAGCAGTTCTTTAATAGAGCATTACTATGTACATTAATAATATTTAAATTTTGTTTATGAATTGCAATGCATTGTATAAATAGTTTTCACATGTTTTATTTTCATATACATATCCATGATGGGTAAGTATTACGGTGGCCCCCAACGACTAGTTTTCTTTCTTTAACAAAAATGTTTTAGAGCCCTATAGAGCAACTTTCAAAAGGTTTTGTCAAAGTACACAGATAATAATTGGCCCAGAAACATTTTTTTTTCCACTGGTTCAAATTATAGTTATGGTTATTGTTTTTAAAACTGCATTTCCACCCACTTTCATAAAAGTGCTTCTTGGATTCATTTTTTGAAACTTTTTGTTTTAAAGATGAAGGACAGTGGAACTTATTCATTATCTCTGAACAGGGTTGGCAAGTTTTTGACAGTGTGCGATTTTATCCGGTTAAAACCGTGGTTTAAACCGTCATGGCTAAAACCTCTTGTCAAAAACCTCGTCAGAAACCTCAAGTACTACACTGAACTGTAAAATTTCACATTAAACATCTGTCACAAATATACAATATTAGATGTAATATTAAAAATTCACTTTTACTGTATTGTATATTATCATTTACGGAAAAAAAGAAAAAAAAAATTGTCATAAATCTGAAAATTTGGTCTGCCTCCAAACTTGCTCAACTAGCAATGCTTCTGCTATCAAGCATTGCTAGTTCAGCACCAATTGAGAGAGTATTTTGTAATTTTGGCTTCATACACTCTAAACTCATAAACCATTTGGGTGTAAATAAATGTGCTGAATTGGTTAAGTGCTATAGGATGCTGTGGGGTGAAATTGATCCAGATTATTAACTGTACAAAATCATTTTCCTCTGTCTGAACATTCTAAAAAACAATGTTTCATTGCAATTAAAGTAATTTAATGTATTTGTAATTATTAAATTACAGTATATTTAATTTTAAATAAAAAATTACTCAATGTTTCTCTCTTGTTCTTAAAATGTTTAAAGTGCGTTACATGTTTTTGACGGTTTAAGCCAGTTTTTGATGGTTTAAACCAGTTTTTGACACTTGTCATGTCAAAAACCAGTTTCTGACGTCAGAAACCCAACCCTGTCTCTGAATTTCCTGTTATTGGACTGTTTAAAAATCGACTGGATGTTGATTGGACAACATTATTTGACAACGACATTTGTCTTACAGAAGTAGGACAAACTGTTTAAATTTAAGCTGAAATGAGCATGATGTTGAAAAACATACAATGAGAAGATAACAGTATGAGCAACTGGGTAGACAAGTAGAGACATCTACCAGAGAGCAAACAAAACAAAACTGAGAAAGAAGGAGAAAAAAAAAAAAAAAAAAAAAAAAAAAACCCTTTAAATTAAAGACTTCCAAACAATTGCAAAATAAGGTGTATTTGATAAGTCATTGACTAAGGAGTGAGAATTTTTAATGATGTGGTATGCTTCCCAAAAAAATTAAGATCAAGAATAGAAGGACACTTAATGGATAAGGGTGGCTGAAGAAAAGTTGAACCAATGCTGTGAAGACCACTGTTTTTTTTTTTTTTTTTTTTTTTTTTTTTTTCCTAGCTCTCTGGATCTTACACTGATGTTAAGAATCTCAATAGGAGATTCGAAATTGCTGTTTGCTACCTTTTCATGCATTATTTCTGCATTTCTAATTGCTGGTGTACTATCCTTATACATTTTTGGACAAAGGTTTTTATTTGCTATTTTAAATAGTTGTTGATGTGATGCCTGAAATTTCAGCAGAAATAGCTTGATAGATTTTTGAACACATTGTCCTTCAAAGTAGCCCCACAGAAAATAATCCAGAGGGATCAAATCAAGAGAATAGGCAGGCCAATCCATCCCAATTCAAATCCAAAACTCTATCTTGGAAATGCTCAGATATAAATGTTCAAAATTTCCTTTATATCTTGTGGTGCCAGGCTCCACAAGAACCAAAGAAAATACCAAAAACCATCATTCTAGCATGTGAACTAACATAAAGTGTAGCCCTTTAAATGGGTGGAGTACTAGGGTTTGTTTGGTCTGGTTTCTAAATAACTGTTTATTAGGACATCACAATGATGTCCTAATAAACAGTTATTGAAGTTTCATGTTTTCACTTAATGATTGGACACCCTGTCAATAGGAAATTAAACCACTTTTAATTTGAAATAGAACATAAACGCTTTACTTCAATGGAGGAGAATGCAGGGAAATCTTTTAACAGTAGGATTCTTACTATTAAAAGATTTATCTTTTATATGGGCCATTTTCACATTTCGCTTACATATGCTGTCCCAGATTAAAAAGAAGAAACTTCAAACATAAATTGATATTTAAAGTTTGATTTCAGCTATGCATTAGCTAAAGAAGATTATATTGAATATTTCTAGCATGAAAAATTTTAAAAATCAATACAAATTTTAGAGATATAAATCTTTAAAATTGTGATTCTAAGCAAAAATGTCTGTCCTATTCCAAATTTTATGTAATTAACTGTTATTTTTTAAAATCTAATTTAACTTTCTTAAATAAAGAGATTTAATTATTTTAAACATGAACTGTTAATGTTCGATAAAAATTAAAAAATTTGGTTAGATGAGATTTTTTTAAAAAAGAAATTAACAGAAATATTTTGTTCCCAACTTTGTGTCAAGTCCTTGTGATTATTTTAGTCAAAATAGGTTTCTAATTTTGCCTAAAGTTAGCAGTAAATATTTGGTGATACAGTTAAACTAATCATGCAACTACTACTTACCATTTTTTACTCTTCAACTGCGAAACAATGTAATAGTGGCAATAAGCTCTCATCAAAGTTGGTATTTTTTTTTTCACTGTCAAGTCTGTAAATTTGAATATTAAAATAATGATTTTTGCACTTTTGTAATTAAATAGTGTTTACTAAATAGTTTCAGAAGGTATGTGTAGTATTATCTAAGTTAGAAATTATACATCTAGTCCATTTCTAATAGTTTTATTTGAAACGTCAAGTCCGTTACCATGCGTGTAAGTGATGAAATGTAAGCTGCTAAGTAAGTTTACTAAATAGTTTTAGAAGGTATGTAAATCATTATCTAAGTTAGAAATCATACATCTAGTTCATTTCTAATAGTTTTATTTAAAATGTCAAGTCTGTTATCATGAAATGTAAGTGAATGGTGAAAATGGCTCATATATAATGCTATCATTTATGACATGAATTTTTTTTTTTTTTTTTTTTTTTTGAACAAACAAATTGAGTTTTGTTATAGGAAAATGAATATATGTTATTGTGTACGAAATTAATTTCTAACAGGATCAGTGTCTACTATTAAGAACACTGTTCATGGGCAGTGACAAAAAATATTGAAAAGTGATAAAAACATTTTAGAGTACAGTAAAGCATTGCTTATACGACGATCACTTATACGACGTTTCAATGTGGTCACGATTCATTCCTATTCATTTTAATGTAAAAACATATCTTTTATACGATGCCCAAAATCGTTTATACAGCGATTTTTTGATTTTGTATAGGTTTATTTTTGTTTATTTTACGAATGAGCGGAAGTTGGCATCTATGAATGACACCTTCAGATTATAAAAATGTGGGCTGGTGTTCGATTAGTCTGAAAAATCAGCTTACATGTAACAGATTACACTGGGAGGGGTCATTCTTTTTTCGGGGATGGTCAGCTTACCCGACATGTTTTAAGTTGCAAAAAGACTATCCTTCTAAGTGTTATCAGTATTGGCGACTTTTAGTTGGCCACGCGGGGTTTTTGATCTTTGACTTAAATGGAAAGGAAATGATGTACTGCAAATGAGGAACCTTTCGGTGAAACATAAATAAAGGTACGCATAATTTAAATTACTTACTAAATCCTTCCCCCCCTCCCATTTTTTTTGGTTATTTGTTTATTTTGGTTTGTTTAATTTGCAAATACATGCAAATCATCACGTTAAACATTAAAATTAAGTGACAACAAAATTAATTCTAGTTTTGGAAGTGAAAATCGATTATATGTCATTATCGTTTATAAGACGTTTTTCGGTAGTCCCTTCAGCGTCTTATAAACGATGCTCCACTGTAGTTGTCAAAGAAACACACTGCCAGTTCTAAAATTTCACCAACCAAAATAGCAATAAAAGACCTTTTAAAACAAACAGAACAAGTTAATACAAATAACTTCTACAAATTGGTCAATGATAGCAAGTAGAAAAAAAATCCTAACCCGGAGCCATGGCGGATGTGGAGTCTTCGTTGTTCCGGTCAATGGTGTGCAGGGAGAAAGGGGAGAGGCCACTCTTCATCTTCCTGGGCCTCGGGATCTTCTTGGGCTGGTCGGGTGCCAGGGACTTGATGTACTGCATCCCACTCTCCGAGAGGCACACACCGTCCAAGAAAAACTGAACAGGATGCTTCGTCTTCACAGCAACAGGAGGTTCAGCTTCAGAAAACAACAACAACAAAAGGTCATATAAAAAGTGACTAAAATTTCACCTGAAATCTGGTAGCATTGAATTTCAAGTGACCTAAAAATATTAACAGATTTCCAAAATCTTTTTGTGTTATACTTCTGATTACAAAAGGCAACTTTTTTGTGCTAGTTAATCAGAATTTTTTTTTAAAAACCCATCCTAGACAATAAAGCAAGCATGACTAAATTTATATTTTCCCAGCGATTTTCTGACAAAATTTGCATTTTTTGTGTGGTCCTTTGTCGAAATTTGCTATTTCCCGACAATTCTCTGACTAAATTTGCGTTTTGCCCGTGATTCTTATTTGAACAATAGTCAAAAGTGTTTTTTTTTTTCTATTTTTTTCCTTGTCAATAACTGACTTAATGTTCCAGAAAATTTGGAACAGAATGAACACTGAATACTTTGATTAAAAAAATATAATTATTAATTTTATACAATAACCTCTGAAATTTTAAACTACAGTAGACTCCATCAAATCCGCACAGCTTGGGACCAGAGGTTTTGCAGATTTTAGATTTTTGTGGATTTCTGGTCATTGCTTTGTTTATATTTTTAATACAGTAACTTGAATGCAATTAATAATGAAATCAAAAGTATAATGAATGCTTACAATATGCAGAAGTATTAAAATAAGTAATAAACTAAAATAATAAAAATAAAGATAGTTTTTAAAATGATAAAAATACTAAAAGCAAAGGTCAAATTAATAAGCAATAATGTACAATTAAATATTCATTATAAAGATGAAATGTGTTTTCCCTAAATTATTCAAGAAAACTTGCCACATTACATTATTGTATGATCTTGATGTGAATTAGTAATGAAGTTTTATTTCAGGTTTAGCCAGACTTAATAACTAAAAAAGCTTGATCAATACATAAATATATTTGGTAAGATTGTGATTACCAATGATATCAGTAATATCTTTATTTTTTCAGAAATAAATTATTCTTTCTTCATGAAAAAAACATGAATTCAGTAATATTAACAAAAATTACAAATAAAAAAATGTATGGAGTTTATGAAAAACTAAAAAAGTCAAATTTTGCACCTGCATCTGAACTGAATGTTTCATTGTTTACATCCGCAAATATGTGCGGATTTTAGAGAGTTGCTGATTTTAGGAGTGCGGATTTGAGGGAGTCTATTGTATATGCTAACATTTTAGCTAATATTCAAGTATTGATTTGATTCAAATATAATTGGATTTAAGGTTGATATAATCAGTTTGAAAATTAAACAGTTCTACTCATGATTTAAAAAAAAAAAGTAAATAGTCACATGTATAGCAGTGCTTTTCACCGTTAAATATCAATACTTCAGTACAGATATGAAGATTATGCAGTTGTCAGAAATATGCCTAACCTTCCAATGTTTCCTATTGCGGCTATTTTGAATCTTTTTAATCATTAAATATGAGAGGATTTTTTTATTAATAAATACTAGTTTTTTTTTTTTTTTACTGATTTTTTACTGGACATGCACTTTGGACAAAATCAAATTAAAAATATAACATCCTACAAAATTCAAATTAATTTAAGAGCATTATCACAAGCCAGGACCGTAGCTAGAAGTGATCTATAGGTGGGAGGGGGGGGGCTCATAAATTTTTTTTCTCTTTCTATGCCACAAAAAGATAAATTAGTGCATATTTACACTGTAGGTATAATGTTTCTTATTAAATTGTTGTAATAACTTCATTTTATACTAAGAAAAGTGTGTGATGATGAAAATTTTGAGTCTATAACTGGTGAAAAATAAAATATCATGTTAGCTTTATATGTACCAAAAGGATGAAGGAGTGCTAAACAATTATTTTAGATACTGGTTAGTAACTCTGCAAAACTGTAAAAGGATCTCAAAACTAAATTAGATTTTTGAACAGAATTTCATTTGAATTTTCAGAACAGAAATTCATTGAGTGATCTTGGAATCTTTTCCAGGGGGAGGGTCAACATATTTTAGGGGGGGGGGGGGCTGAGCTGCCCATAGCGCCCTTTTAGCTATGGTCCTGTCACAAGCCCAGGTAATGCTAGGCAGGTCAACTAGTACATATATACATAAAAGAATAGCATTGAAATGAGAAAAAAAAAAGTAAATAAATAGGTATTAAATGAGAGCATAAAAAGAGTAGAATCTCACCCAGTTCCTTGGGCTTGACTGGGGTGGGTGGCTTCTCGGGCACCACTTCGATTTCGGGAGTGGGTGTCCTGGGTGGTAGGGCTATAATAGGAGAAACAGAGATCAGTTTCAAATAGTTAGAAGAGATATTACGATAGTCGATTGTGGACACTACTTACGCAGGAGATGTGGAGGTAATTCATCTGGAGGCCTGCAGTGTGGGCAATTATAACCATACTCTGCGCATCTTTCCGCCTGCTCTTCGTCCTCGATCTGGTCACACAGCGAGTGGAGCCACCTGTCAAGAAAAGAATGTTGCATTACTTTCCCTGATAGAGTTGCTTTACTTACCCATCATATGTAGTAAAGGGCAAATTATTTTCATGGATTTACATTTCAGACACGGAAGAGTCCAAAAAATATATTTTTAGGGGAAAAAAAAAAAAAAAAAAACATTTGCTGTGTGTTTGTAAAAACTCTATCTTCCAAAAAAATTGAGATAGAGACTTGAAATTGGATGGATGTGTACTTAGTATGCAAGAATGGGACGAAGCCTATTGAATTTCAAGAACATCGATAAAATTCATTTTGATAAAAGGTATATAAAAGTTTTTGAATTGTAAAGAGTAAAAAAGAACATAAATAATGATGTCAACCAAATAATAAGTTGCTGAGATATTTGTAATCCTATTTTCTACACTCTTCCATTTTTCATAACCCAGTATTTCAATTCAAAGATTTATTTTAGTTAGAAATGAGAAGCTTCATCCAATGTTACTTAATAGGATAATTATTTTTGTAATTATAAGGATGTTTCTTTTATGCAATTTGGTACTACTTGAGTAGTTCAGCATTTTACATGATGTGTCTAAATGGGTTTATCTGCCATTCATCAACAGAACCTTACTATGTATGTTAAAAATATTTAGCTATAATGTTTAAATTTTGTTTTGGAATTGCGATGCATTTTATAAATAGTTTACGCATATTTTATTTTACAGTATGCATATCTATGATGGGTAAATTTTACGGTGCCCACCCCTTACCTCAACGACTAGTTTTAGAAAGCGTGGCACAATTCCAGCTTCAGGTAGCGAGTCACCCAGCTTCCAAATTTCTCTCACTAAGGGTAAGTCTAGGAGCATTGGACGGATTCATACTCATTTTCGGGGAAAAAAATCCCCTGATGTATTTTCTGGGATATGAAATGTTTCTATGTCAATAATTAATGGCATGTTTTAAACTAGAATCTCAAAATAACATAAAAGCAATGTAATGTCATAAATAAAGATTATACTTAACCTATAATCAATAATACGAACAAAATTTAAGAACTTGCTGCAAGAATTTAATTTCTACTCTGTGATTTTAGAGACCTCTTTGAAAGTGCCAATATCAATTTTAAAATATTGCTTCATTTTTCTTAAGTTCCTCTTGAACTATTAGAAGGTTGGCTGAATGGATGCCAACAGATCTCATATCATAAAGACAGCAGCAATTGCCCTCCATTTCAAAGAATAGCCAGTTATTTAGCCAGGTTTTTTCGGGTTTAGGAAATTTTTTGTATTATCCCCTGAGATTCTCCTGATTTTTAGAACCATAAATCTATTCCCTGATTTTTCCAGGAATTTCATAATCCCCTGACAATAATATGGAGAGCTAATTCCCTATTCTGATACATCGAATCCAGCGGTCCGTCCATGAGTACAATGCAAAGCATATTATATTTCCTCTCCTAGAATAATGTGGGGTGGATATTTTCAGATTGAATTTTCTTTTGAAATCATGATGAAATGGCTACAATTTTCACTGATGTATATTCTTTCATTAGAAATCTATTGATTTTACTTACATTCCTCACAAATTTTTTATTTGATTTTAGTTAAAAGGGAAATTGTAGTTAAACTCGACAAGAAATGAAGAAACATTTGTTATATATTGGTCATAAAAATATCAAAAAGGTATAGAAATAACCCAAAATAATAAGAAGTTTGAAAAAAATAAGAAAAATGGAGGATTCATTACTTGCACACACTGAAAAGCGTGATGGGGTTCGGCAGAATGTGGATCGGTGAGTTCTCCGTATTATAGATGGAGCTCAGTATCCCCTAACGAGTATGAACCCTGATTTTAAAATTTCACCCACTATATTAATATTTTTAACTTCATTTTTCTGTGTACTCTTCCTAAAGTTTGAAGAGGTCATCCTATTTGGATTAAGACATGCCATAACGAGCCAATTAAACACTTCAATAAGTCATTATATTTTTACATGATATTCAACATCTACAATCTACATTTTACTTTATATAAATAATTATACGCATATAAAATTATTCAAATAAATGAATAATACAAAAAATATCTGAATAAGTATATTTATTTAAACTAAATCTTTTTTTTTTTCAATCTGATTTAAAAATCTAATGTTTTTGTCACTCCCCCCCCCCCTCCTCCCCACACACACAAATAATAATAACAATAATAAATAAATAAATAAATAAATCTGAAAAAAAAAAAGTTTTTATGGTCATAGGTCTCTTACCTAAATTCTAAGGTTATCTTACCTAAATAAGTCTTATAAAATTGCATAAGAAAATAATTTATTGACATTAAGTTAAAATTATAACATGCTAAAAGGGGGGGGGGATACATTTAAGGAAGTAAAAAACTGATTACATGTTTTCTACACATAATCAGTAACTCCATAAAGATTAATACTGATAAAAACTATTTCGACAAAAGTTTAAAAAAATAAACTTTGAAAAAAAAAATAAATAAATAAACCGAGATTAAATGTTTAGGGAAATCAGCTTAATAAAAAGTTGAATAAAATTCTATAATAAAAAGTGTCATCTGTAAACATGAATAATTTTATCTTGTTGTTTTTAATTTTATAAAGCACCTCTTTCCATACTCTCACAAGGGGAGCACCAAACATGATGTGAACAGATTTTGATGATTTCCATGTATGTTGCAGGGGTCATACCACTAATTACTCTGGTGAAAAGGTTTCTTCAAATGGGCCTTGATTTTTGAGAAATTGGGGGTCAGTAAATCCAAATCGGAGCTGTTTGGAACAACTGAAGCAGATTTCCCGATCGTACTATGCCACGAGTGATGAAGCATACTATTTAATTCATTTGGTGGTCATGAAGGAAACTTGTGATGTGAGAATGAGAGAAACAAAGCTCACCTTTCGCATTTGCTGCACTGTATGATGAGTTCGTTCTCATCGTAGTGCTGCTGACAGATGGCGCAGCTGCTGTAACTGGCGCACGGTCCACACAGAGTATAATTCATTTGCCAACTGCAGTTCACGCCAGGAGACTTGGAACCACATTTCACACAATTCACACACCTGTCAAAACACACACAATCAGTGCTTTAAACAAAATTAACTTGAAGAAAAGAAAGTTTTATAGCTCACAGGCTATCATAGCCTGAGAGCTTATGTGCCCGTCCGTTCTGTATGTATGTGCGTATGTGCGTAACGCGATAACTCATGATAAAAATATCGGATCCACTTGAAATTTTGTATATAGGTATATCCTGACAAGGCGCTTCCCTGATTAGTTTTTGGAGTTCATTCGATATGTATAAGAGGGGGAACGGGGGGCTCATGCCCCCCGTTAGTTGATATAAATGGGATTTTCATGCAGAATTAAGTTTTCAAAATTTAGATTAGGATCATTCTGACGAGGCGATTCCGTGGCTGTTATTAGGTGTTCATTGAATAAGTATAAATAGGGGGAACAGGGGTTTTAATGCCCCTCCCCCCCCCCGTTAGTTGATATAAATGGGATTTTCATGCAGAATTAAGTTTTCGTTCAAAATTTAGATTAGGATCATTCTGATGAGGCGATTCCGTGGCTGTTATTAGGTGTTCATTGAATAAGTATAAATAGGGGGAACAGGGGTTCTAATGCCCCTCCCCCCCCCCGTTAGTTGATATAAATGGGATTTTCATGCAGAATTAAGTTTTCGTTCAAAATTTAGATTAGGATCATTCTGATGAGGCGATTCAGTGACTGTTATTAGTTGTTCATTGAATAAGTATAAATAGGGGGAACAGGGGTTCTAATGCCCCCCCCCCCCCCGTTAGTTGATATAAATGGGATTTTCATGCAGAATTAAGTTTTCGTTCAAAATTTAGATTAGGATCATTCTGATGAGGCGATTCCGTGACTGTTATTAGGTGTTCATTGAATAAGTATAAATAGGGGGAACAGGGGTTCTAATGCCCCCCCCCCCCGTTAGTTGATATAAATGGGATTTTCATGCAGAATTAAGTTTTCGTTCAAAATTTAGATTAGGATCATTCTGATGAGGCGATTCCGTGATTGTTATTAGGTGTTCATTGAATAAGTATAAATAGGGGGAACAGGGGTTCTAATGCCCCCCCTCCGTTAGTTGATATAAATGGGATTTTCATGCAGAATTAAGTTTTCGTTCAAAATTTAGATTAGGATCATTCTGATGAGGCGATTCCGTGACTGTTATTAGGTGTTCATTGAATAAGTATAAATAGGGGGAACAGGGGCTCTAATGCCCCCCCCCCCCGTTAGTTGATATAAATGGGATTTTCAGGCAGAATTAATTTTCGTTCAAAATTTAGATTAGGATCATTCTGATGAGGCGATTCCGTGACTGTTATTAGGTGTTCATTGAATAAGTATAAATAAGGGGAACAGGGGTTCTAATGTCCCCCCCCCTTAATTTATATAAATGGGTTTTTCAAGCAGAATTTTCAGATTTCGTTCAAATCTCTGAATAGTTTTCGAAGTTTAATGGTTAAGTATAAAAGAGGGGGATAACTCTTTTTAAATTATATAAATGCTAAATGGGTTTTTATTAAGAATTATCTAATTTGCTCTGAATTTTGGATATAGATTTTTTATATGATAAAGCATGTCTTTGATAGTATAGGAGGTTCAATGATTAAGTATAAAAAAAGAGAAAAGGGGAGAGCTGTTTCCCCTTCTTAATTTTTTTTTTCGAACGGAATTAACCCTTGAAAATATAAAGCTTTAATGTGCAATTAGTATTTGTAGCCTGTGAGCTCAATGCCTTCAGTTTAACTGGGCAGTATTCTTTATTAGCTCTCAGGCTATCATAGCCTGAGAGCTTATGTGCCCGCCCGTTCTGTATGTATGTACGTGCGTAACGCGATAACTCATGATAAAAATATCCCATCTTCATGAAATTTTGTATATGGGTATATCCTGATAAGGCGCTTCCCTGATTAGTTTTTGGAGTTCATTCGATATGTATAATAGGGGGAAGGGGGGTCATGCCCCTCCCTTTTATTGATGTAAATGGGTTTTTCATGCAGAATTATCAGTTTTCATGCAGAATTGTCAATTTTAGATATAGGATCATTCTGATTGGGCGCCTCCGTGATTGGTATTAGGTGTTTATTGGATAAGTATATTCAGGGGGAATGGGGGTTCTAATGCTCCTACTTTTAATTTATATAAATGGGTTTTTCATGCAGAATTATCAGATTTCGTTCAAATCTCTTAATAATTTTAAAAGTTTAATGGTTAAGTACAAAAGAGGGGGATAGCTCCTCGTAAATTATATAAATGGGTTTTTATTAAGAATTTTCCAATTTGCTCTGAATTTTGGATATAGATTTTTTATATGATAAAGTATGTCCCTGATTAGTTTAGGGGGTTCAATAACTAAGTATAAAAGGGGAAAGGGGAGCTGTTTTCCCTCCTTTAATTTTTTTTTCGAACGGAATTAACCCTTGAAAATATAAGGCTGCAATGTACAATTAGTATGCGTAGCCTGTGAGCTCAATGCCATCAATTTAGCTGGGCAGTATTCTTTTTATTATTTAATAGATCCACCCAGTCATTCACAAACTATGCTATCGTTGAGTAGAGTTGTTATGGGACATATACATACAACCTCTGAAAAATAGACTGAGTGAGTCATTCTGTTTTTGTACTTAAGGTGGACTATTATTATTTTAATCCAAAAAACACATATAACACAGGGTTCCCAGCAAACTGTTTTTGTACTTGCAAATTCTCTGATTCTCCATGACCAAATCTCAAAAAATTCTCTCACCAACAAAATTTGCTATTTATTTTCATGTATATTATGCAAAGTATGGAATTGTTTCTTGGAAAGTTTTGCTACTTTTGATCCCATTGCTATTCCACCTCTCTGCAAACTGAACATGTGACTGCAATCAATTTGGGGAATTCTACCAACATGGAAATTCAGAGAAACTGTTCCAGAATAAAGAGGTTCAACGAACTCCATTTAAAAATAAACAGGCAAAATCACCGATAGATTTATAAGCACCTATCCTATGTTACAATTTGTTTTAATACTTCAAATAAAATTTTCAACTAACAAAGCAAACAAAACATTTATTACAAAAGAAAAAAAAAAATCAAAGAACTATTTTTTAAATAGGTATGTCTCTACTGTGTGTGTTTGACACCTCAATTAACTAGCAAGGATGCAGAACATGTCCGATCCACGATTGGGGGAAATTTTGCAAAATATACAATTGATTTTGATTTTAACAATGAATTACATAATTCCCTGATATAAAAAAATTTTGCTATAAATAAACAGATCCGCAGGACAACTTTCACAAAATCACTCTCAAAATAATATGTACCTTACATACTTGTGCATAAATTGAGAAATTTTGAAGGAAAAAAAAAATTATACATATGGTAATACAAAATGTATGCAAGCCTATAACAAATCATAAAATTTTGGATTCTTTTCAATTTTTTATCATTTTTTTTTTTTTTTTATCATTTTAAACCTATTTTTTTTTCAATTTCTATTTAATTTTTTATATTTATTCATTTAATGTATTTACATATACCGGGTGTCCCAAAAATGACTGGTGGATTTTTAAATTCAATAACTTGCAAACGGTGACAGCTATTTTAAAAAATTTTCAGGAGGGTTATGTATAATGTCAGAAGTTTTTTTACCGTAACTTTTGATTTCAGTTTGAATTTCAAACAATAGATGGCGCTGACGGCGATTAAAGGCCAGGTCAACGTGGAAACTGACTTCACTCAGCACTGATCACCTGACCTTCAATCGCCGTCAGTGCCATCTATTGTTTAAAGTTCGAACAAAAATAAAAAATTACCATAAAAAAACTCCTGACATTATACATAAACCTCCTGCAAAATTTTTTTAAATAGCTGTCACTGTTTGCAAGTTATTGAATTTTAAAATCCATCAGTCATTATTGCGACACCCGGTATGTATGGCTATGAGGCTGTTTTACTGCTTTAACCTCTTGCTTGTATTCGACCAGCTTCATGCACTCAGAATTTTAAAATTCCTTTTTCTTGCTGAATTTTTCTATGCACCAAGACTATTTGATTGATCGCTGTTGATCGGAGGTGAACAGGAACAGTTCTCCATTCCCATAAATTCCCATTAATAAACTCTATTTATTATCTGCATCAGTTCATTGTGAAATTTTGGTGAAATTTTATTATGGATTGGGGGAAATGTTGGGAGTAAATGCATTTTCTGCACCCCTGCTAACTAAAACATTCTTATTATTTTTAATCATAGGGTAAAAAGAATGAATCTCTCTTTCCTGAGTGATTTTTAATAAACAAAGTCCAGATCTAAAACTGTTGCCATTTCACATAAAGCAAATCATAATAATTAAATAAATGAAATAAACAAGACAAGTAATTTCTATGCAAAGAGATACAAGAAAAAGTAATGTAAAAACCATGTTCCCCTTTCCCAAACTTACAAAAAAATAGAAACATTACATAACAGAAATTCACTCCCCCCCCCCCCCTTCTGACAGACAAGAAACATCAACAAATGATCAAAAAAGGATTTCAAAAACAAATGAGATGTTACTGTACAAAAGTGACTAATTTTAATTTGACATTGGCATGGCTAACCAGGCAAAACACATTTGATATTTTAATACATAATAGTAGTAGCAGCATATTTCCTGATCTCCTGTTTTAATTAAATTAATTACATGTTTCAGGTCAGTCCCATGAATGTTCAGAATAGAGAGAGTCCACTGTGTTATATACATATACACACTTTTTCATAAAAATGGTTGAAAAAGTCGGCCCAAGCTCCCATAAAATAGATCACCTTCAATTAAAAAAAAAAAAATGTATCAAAATCAGTTTTAATAGTTTTTGCATTCTGATCCTGCCCACTTCAAGAAAGGTCATTTTGTGTACAATGTGTTTACAGAGTGCTCCAAAACAGGGTAAACTGACGGAGGCATTGTGTTTAAGCACTTAATAACTGGAAATAGGACCAAGTCATTGTAAACAAATGACTAAAAGGTATATATATATATATATATATATATATATATATATATATACAGGGTGATTCAGCTCGTCGGTGACAAACTTTAAGGATCGATAGAGCACACCTAGACGAACATTTTTGAATAGGGAATGTAGGGTCCCTGACGCGATGGTAAGGCGCTAGGCGCTTTCGAAAATTTGGGTGCCGAAGTTCGAAACGTCATAAAAACTAGGGAAATGGTTAGATTTTCTTGCTTGTTGCGTCGAAATGATTCTGTTTGTTTAGACTTTCTTCAGTACCAATTTGATAAGCGTATCTCTTAAAACATGGATAGGGGGCGCTGCAGACTTTAGAGAGCTAGACAACAACTTTAAGCCCGTTATTTTGATAATTTAACACATGTTCGCCAAAGTTTATACTCTAACTTAAAGTTTGAACCCAAAAGTAGAGCCCTGCAAAAAGCGTAAGAGCCGGAATAAAATGTCAAAGTACAGGGTGGTCGAAACTCGAAGGCTCCTAAGAGATAAACAAACAGATTTCTTGACTTATGGCATGCATTTTCATGATTCTGTTTGCTGGGGCTCTCTGAAACTCAGTTGAACGGTACAAAAAGAAACATCGATAGGGGGCGCTTTGGGCAAAAAACATAATTCGTTGACATTTCGGACGCTAACTGGAAACGGGGCGCTACGATCAGTTAGAAACAAAACAAGAGAGTAATTTACTTAACATAAGAAGCTATTAAAACTGCAGTTTGTTTGTTTTTTTTAACAAACATAGCTGGTTTCAATCATGCACAATGCGCGCAATAAAATTTACATAAGGTGCTTTTTGCTGATTTATGCAAAAGATATCGTACCATATCGATATGCAAAAGATACGTAATGCGTAGACGACAACGCGAGATGACGTAGTTGTATGCGCAGACACGTCTTTTGAACGTGCGGTACCTACTTAAGCTTCGGGTTACTTGTCTGCAGATCGGTAGTAAGATGGAACGGTACACAAACTCTGAATTGGCTGACATGCATTTGGCGTATGGCGCTGCTGGTTGTAATGGACGAGCCGCTCAGCGGTTGTACGCCGAGCGTTACCCCAACAGGCAAATCCCCTGCCATGCCTTCTTCGCTCGAGTACACCAGAGGTTGTCCACAACGGGATCTTTCGACGGAGGCAGGCCTGAACGGGAGCGATCAGTGAGCACCCCCGACAACGAAGAGGCTGTGCTTAACCTGGTTGAGGACAACCCAGGTCTTAGCACGAGAGATATCGCCAGACATGTTGGCATTTCGCAAGCAACTGCGTGGCGCATCTTACGTTCCCGGAATCTGCACCCCTACCACATCCAGCGGGTGCAGTTGCTCAGAGAGCAGGATTTTGGCCCTCGAGTGGAATTCTCAAGATGGTACTTGGCGATGAGATCCAGGGATCCCCGTTTTGTAAACAGCATTTTGTTTACGGACGAGTCCACCTTCAGCCGGGAGGGAATGTGGAACGCCCACAACAGTCATGTGTGGTGTGATGAAAATCCACATGAAACCAGAAGCCGAGCAGCCCAGGAGCGTTTCTCAGTAAATGTGTGGGCCGGCATTCTGGGGGATTGCCTCATTGGCCCTTATTTGTTACCTGAACGGCTGACAGGTGGAAATTACCTGATTTTCCTGGATCAAGTGCTGCCGCAGCTTCTGGAGGAGGCGCACGTACCCGAAGGTTCGCGTCGCCAGATGTGGTTCCAGCACGATGGAGCTCCGGCCCATTACACGAACGACGTGCGTCTCCATCTAAACGCAAGGTATGGCCAGCGGTGGATCGGGCGTGGGGGTCCAGTTCACTGGCCTGCCCGATCACCAGACCTCACCTGCTTGGATTTCTTCCTTTGGGGTTACCTGAAGGCCGAGGTATATCATACACCTGTCAGCAGTGCTGAAGAACTTGTGGCGCGCATTGTGGCAGCTGCAGGGCAGATCAGAGATACTCCTGGCATTGTTGGAAACACACACTCCTCAATGCGACGGAGGTGCGAAGCCTGCATCATGGCCCAAGGTCGAAATTTCGAGCATCTTCTGTAGTGTTATTTTTTGTAAATAAATTTCCAGTATCATTGATGTTTTTGGTCTAAATTTATTCAGAAGTGTTGAGCAGAGGTAGAAAATGTGTTTTCATTATTACTAACTGATCGTAGCGCCCCGTTTCCAGTTAGCGTCCGAAATGTCAACGAATTATGTTTTTTGCCCAAAGCGCCCCCTATCGATGTTTCTTTTTGTACCGTTAAACTGAGTTTCAGAGAGCCCCAGCAAACAGAATCATGAAAATGCATGCCATAAGTCAAGAAATCTGTTTGTTTATCTCTTAGGAGCCTTCGAGTTTCGACCACCCTGTACTTTGACATTTTATTCCGGCTCTTACGCTTTTTGCAGGGCTCTACTTTTGGGTTCAAACTTTAAGTTAGAGTATAAACTTTGGCGAGCATGTGTTAAATTATCAAAATAACGGGCTTAAAGTTGTTGTCTAGCTCTCCAAAGTCTGCAGCGCCCCCTATCCATGTTTTAAGAGATACGCTTATCAAATTGGTACTGAAGAAAGTCTAAACAAACAGAATCATTTCGACGCAACAAGCAAGAAAATCTAACCATTTCCCTAGTTTTTATGACGTTTCGAATTTCGGCACCCAAATTTTCGAAAGCGCCTAGCGCCTTACCATCGCGTCAGGGACCCTACATTCCCTATTCAAAAATGTTCGTCTAGGTGTGCTCTATCGATCCTTAAAGTTTGTCACCGACGAGCTGAATCACCCTGTATATATATAAAAGAAAAATCAATTCTTTTCAACTAAAAATACCCCTTCTTCTTAAATTATTTTGGCTATCCTCACCACTTGCACTTCCAGTTGCCTTGGGGGACTTCCTGCAGGGGTGGGTCGAGGCAGTAGATGTGGAAGCTGATGTCACACTCGTCACACAGCAGGAGCCTCCCTTCGTCATGGGGTTGGCCGCAACCCTCGCACACCGTACAGTCCAGGCAGCGCCAGCCTTTCTTCAGCACCACCGTCGTCACCTAGCATGGAACAATACAATTTAAAGACAATTGTGGTTCATTGGAATTTTTCTATGAGAGCATTTTTCAAGAAAGCGGGTACTAGTCAGGCAGAAGAAAGTAGGATTTATGGTTAAGAGCCACCACTACTGACTGAGTGATGATGATAGTGTTACGTCTATGGGGGCCTTCTTTTCAAACATCTCACTCAAATTTTAAATTTTTTCTGCATAGGATAGCTGAGGACTAACTATAACCACGCTAGTTTTTACTTTTTTCAATTTTGGTTTTAGAAAAAATACTTAAATTTTTGAAACTGGTTTCGTCTGGTTCTGAAATTGAAACTATCCTAATATAAAAAATCTGAAACCAAAATTGAAAAAAGTAAAAACTAGGCTGGGTGCAGATTGTCCTCAGCTATCCTATCCAGAAAATATCATTCAAAAATATTAAAATTTGAGCAAGCTATTTGAAACGAATGACCCCACAGACATAACATTATCATCCGAATCTTAAAAGATATGCTATGAGAACTAAAGCTGGAAACTTTAGTGTTCACTGACATACTCATTAACCCCTTAACGCGCAGTGTTGCCAGGTCGGCAACACCTAAAGTTCCCCCTGTTTAGAGACACAAAAACTCCGTGAATATTTCAAAAACTACTCTAATGGCTACTTTAAATCTTTCTTATGAGTCCTAGATGGCAGCACCACAGAGATCAAACTCTACTGTTTTTAAATAATAGGTAAAATGTTTTGCTGTAATACGCGCTTCACAGCAATGCTCTTCTCACTGCGCTTATCAATGCTTTACTTATGGGAGGTGACCACTTCGGCAACAGCTGTATAATTAAAATGGTTAGTGCAATCTTTACAAAACAATACCTGTGTACTCCTCTAGGCCTAAATAGATTGCCTAATTTTTTTTTTCTTTAAATTCCAACTTTAAAGAGTAGTGCGCCGGAAAGGGTTAAAGAAATTGCATCTGTGGTCACACATTAGACACATTCTGTTTGTATAGAAAAGCAGTTCCCAAACTATGAGTTGGGAACCACTGGCAGGATTGCCGTGGACGCAATCAAGGTTTGTCACTAAAATATAGTTTCTATTTCATCTGTTGAAAAAACACAACAATTTTACCAGCAAATAAAATTTCAAGGGGGAATTCCATATTATCCATAAGAAGAAATAAACAGAATATCCAGAAAAATCTGAATGAGCTTTGAATTCCTTGTTGGAGTCTAACACAACATACTCGTGTGGACATGCTCTTTGTACTTAGCTGTTTCTGAAAAACATGTATAAAAAAAAAAAAAAAAAAAAAAACAGTATGTTGAAAGTGAATTAAGGTTGAAACTAACAAGTTTTAGCCCTGATATAGATGCTTTCGTCGGTAAACGCCAGTGCAAAAAACAATAAAGGAATTAATTAAGAATTTTCAGAATTAAAACTTTTAATTCTGAAAGTACAGTCCAGGCAGCACCACTGTGGTCACATGGAAGAAACAATTTTCTTTTCATCCCAATTCAAAGACACAAAAAGTATATTAAATCTATTAGATTTTCAAATAACAAGATTTTAACAACTTCACCTTTTATAGAAACATTTCAATGAAGTGTGGCATATTCTAGGGTTGTTAGGCCGGTCTAACAATCGAACAATGAGTTGAGAGAGCAATCTTGAATTAACTTTATTCAAATTGAATTTTTTGGAGAAATATTTATATATCTAGGGGGGGAAAAAATGTCCTTACCTTGACACTGACACAATACGAATGGTAGCATTGGCCACACTGTGCACAGGCAATCAATCGACCTTCCTCCCCGCGACCAAAACTTCCACACATCACACACAAGTCCTGAAAAGTAAAAAGATATCAGAATACTCTTAATGCAGAGATAAAATTTGGAATTGTTAACTAAGTTTTTTGATTTAAAAACAAAGATTTTGTCCCTTTTTAACACTTTCCAACCCAGTAAGTAGAGAAGTATTTATGATTTCGGTTCGTCTGTCTGTGCTCACATTAACAGAGTTTGATAGAAATGAATTTCATTTACTATACCATGTTTGGAATTGAAAATGAAGTGAGTAGCATTTACAGTTCATTTACAGAGAAACTGAAAAGAGCATTAAGATCTATGGGAAAATTGTCTGTGATGTATTTTAATGATATAGAGCTCATCAGTGTGACGTCACAGACAACTCAACCCTGCATTTCCATGGTAACTGGGTCAATACAAATCGAGAGAGTTTAGAGTGTGTTAGAGATGCACTCTATACCATCAAAAAGGCTTTCAATATGAAATCAGATATCGTTCAAAGGCTGAATTCATTGAATTAGGTGAAATTTTAAAAGCGATTCGCAAGTGTTTGGGCCGAATTGTAACTTATTTAAATCAGTTTCAGGGTTGAATTTTTAGCTTCACAATAAAGTAGAACATTTCATGTCTATCTTTTCTGAACTCTGTGGTTTGTTTTGACCTAATTTCTGGAGTAATGATGTCACCACTGATGAACTTTGTTATACTATTTTAAACATACTGAAATTTATGTATAAAGTGTACACCGATAAATAAATGAATGCCTATGTTATTTTATTTGGGGTTCAATTTTTCTTTAGCTTTCTGAGTTAGATTTGTTTATTTTATATATATTATGTCTTTTCCTCTTTGATCTTCATGTGTCACACTAGAGAAAAATAAGTACCCAATAGGTAAATAAACTAAAAAGTTATTACATCACAGATGGATTTTTATTGTCTAACTGGTAGCAGACACATTTCAGATGGTATTCTGATGTCTGTTCTTCTACTGGTGTTTTTATATGTAGAAGCCTATAATAGATACCTATAAAAATAAATACATATAAAAGAAGAGTTTCCCTTGGTTTAAAAAAGGGCAGGGCGCTACTGTTCTGAAAAGGGCATTTTTTACATTTTTCAGGGCACTTTTTCATTTTTAAGGGCACTTTTATAGAGTTGAATCTAGAATCTAGTGGTTTAAAAAGTCGTGACAAAAAAACAGAAATTTCATAAAAAAATTGCAAAAAAGTAAATTTTGTTAAAAAAATTGCAAAAAAATATGAAATTTCGTTAAAAAATTGCAAAAAACGGCAAGTTTTGCTAAAAATCTCGAAATAACGACTAATTTCTTGCAAGATTTCCGATGGGCGCTATAGCGCATTCGGATCATCGCTGAAGGGCTGTGTTTTTTCAAATGTGGGCAAGAAGGGCATTACTTTTTTAATGAATGACAAGAGGGGTGCTATTTTTTGATGAGGGGCAAGAGGGGCACTATTTTTTAAACTACAGGGCAAGAGGCGGCGGAGTGCCCCCCTGAAACCCTCTGGGGAAAACTCTGTAAAAGAAAATACACAATAAAAAATAAAAATAAAATTGGCAGCATAAGGATTAAAAAACCCCTAACAGGACACAATCCTTACCTGGCACAACACAAATTCATCTGTAGCTGAGGCTAGAATCAGTTTATTGTCTTCGGTCGGGTCATCATCGTCCATCTTGTAGTCTTTTTGAGAAGCTGAAGCAGACTAAAAAAAAGAAAGGAAGAAATCAGATGACCAATCCGTGAAGAACTGGTCGCATTGGACGCTGAAATTAAATGGCACTTGCTTAGGGTCTCATGGACCCTTTATGGTCAACAAACAATAACAATGCAAGAGTGTTATTCATTGTTGTCAATGGTGACAGTGCACCTGAGCTATTATTTATTTTGTGGCTAAGCTAGTTCAGTCCATCTAAATGAAGGATATCAGTTAACGCTGCCTATATAAAAAGATAAAATTTTTAAACCTTTTCTATACCAAAGTAGGATGCAAAGATCCACCATCGAAAGTGACACAACTTATTTATTATCTAAAATTGTAAATAAATCGGCAGCAGATTGTTTTTTACAGAAAAGGGTTGACAGGAAAGTAAGCAAGTGCCTGTTAAAAATACACAAATTTAGTGTTGAGGCATTGTCCATT
This sequence comes from Maratus speculifer, assembly GCA_964019185.1. Taxonomy (NCBI): domain Eukaryota; kingdom Metazoa; phylum Arthropoda; class Arachnida; order Araneae; family Salticidae; genus Maratus; species Maratus speculifer. Next base: position 461,319,158 of record OZ025292.1, read on the forward strand.
CATCACATTTATGGAACATTCAGTCCCCCCCCCCAACCTATCACAGATTGTCAACCTTATGCCATCTCATTTTTTCCAAATCTTTAATAAGTGTTCATTTCATCTCAAACAACATGGCAATGATTATTTTAAAATATTTTACAAATGCATACAAATTTAAAACTTGCTTTAAAAAATTTCTCATATTTTCACTCATTCTGGGTATTTATTATTACAGTTGAACCTTGAAAATCCGGAACCGTCGGGACCGCGGCGATTCCGGATTTTCGAATTTTCCAGATTTTGGAGGTTTATTAAAAAATCTTTTTTTATGGCTATATAATACCATAAAATCCCGTTAATCCGCTCTTCCCGATCAAATGCCCCCTCCCACTTTATAAAGAATTTGAAATTTTCAAAAAATCCCGAGAAAGTGCCCTCCCTCCCGATTCTCAAAGGCGATTGAGAGTGGGATGAATCATTACGAAATGAATGAATCATGAATCTTTGATGAAATGTGCGTTTTTTTCAAGATTTTTTAATTGACTTCAAGCTTGTTTTGGCTTTCTTTTTTTTTTACAAATTTCTCCATTTTTCTGTACTTTTTCGACAGAATTTACGTTTTTTTTTTTAACCCAAATTTTTTCAAGTATCAAAATTCATGATTAATTCAACGATTCATTCATTTCATCATGATTCATTACTGTAAATTTTGTTGAATGCATTTTAACTTTTTAATTTTTGTAATAATAAAGTCTTTAATTAACGGCAAGTCATTACAATATTAACCAGAATATATCTATATATATATTTTTAGCATAGTTATCAGAATTTAACTGCAGTTGATGAAAATTACAGCTATGTCTTATTTTAAAAATTAATGAAACTGAAATCGGAAAAATGTCCGGATTTTAGAGATTTCCGGAATTTGGAGGTCTGGATTTTCGAGGTTCAACTGTATTATTATTCCATCCATGGATTTTCATATTAGTCTTTGATCGCCGGAATATCCCAAAGTCTTTGCATCATATTAGTGGGATTAAAAACAACTACATTATAATTAATACTTTATAATGGAAAATACTTAAATTCTTTTTATAAGACAGGTTGACATTTTTAATTTTAGGTAAAAAGTTACAGATCAGTAGCGGCAAATGCATGTCACACAACAAAATAGTGTAGGCACATCACTGATTCAAGTTCCACTGCAAAATGGCACAAAATGCATGAATTTAAAAAATCTTTTGGGTTAGTCGGATGCCATACTACATGTACATAACTATCTATACAAATACATGTACATAAATATATACAAATATGTGTTTAAATATATGTAAGCATAGCAGGCTCATAGCAGCAGACAAGCTCAGCTTTTTCCCACAAGCCTAGCCTTTGTGATACGGATAATCACAGCATAAAGAAATAATAAACATCTCAGCAGATTTAATGCTGAGAATTAAAATGTAAGTGCAAAAGTATGTGTTATGCACTGGCTGTCGATTGTTTGATCTTCGGGCCCAATGATGCAATTATTCTAACTTGGCTAAAAAGGCACGTTGTCCTATTTTTGAAGTGTACCTAATTTTGTTTAACTGGTATGATAGCCAAGAAGGTGCATTAAACATTATTAATTTTCAAAGGTGTTTCATCAATATTATTCCAAATACTGTCTTCATACTTTATATTTATTTATATATATGTATGCATGCATGCATATATTATAATATATGTATGCATGTATATATAACACTGGCACCCAGCTAACTGAAAAATACCATATTCAGATTATCTGAACTTTTATAAATTAGGGGTGCAACAAATATTCCATATTTGGCCTATTCAGCTTAAAAGTCAAATATTTGATTTGGCAAAATAATACAGAATTTGGCTGAACTATTTAGCCAAACAACTCAGCCAAATTTGAAACAAAATCATTTATATTTATTAGGATGAGCGAAGCGAATCCTCTACTAGTCCACTCAAATTACAATTTGTCGTACGCTTTACAAAAAAACTATTCAATATTTTAACTTCAAATTAAACACAAAAATAAATTATGATCTGTAGATTTGCAGAATATAATTTTTTTTTACAGTAAAACTTTAAAAAAATTATTATTTTAATTAATTTATTTTACATGCATTTCCAATACGGAAGCATTTTAGCAAATAAATAAAAAATGAAACGCGTATATTTTCAGAAAAAAAAGTTTAAATCATGGAGTAAATAATTATAGATAGAATCATGATTAATTTATTAAATAAAACATGTTTTCATTATCCCGCAAAATCGTTTGCACAGATGACACTTAAACATTTTAAAAGAATTGTATTATGAATTTTTTTTTTTTTTTTTTGTAAACTGGCAACAAAATAATTGTAAACAAATAAAATTAATTCTTAAATTTGTTATATAAATGAAAAATTAAAAGATCTGCGTGAAGTTGTTGGTTCAAGCTCTTTATAAATATTTTTGCGAAGGTCGTATTGTGGCTAAATAATATCGACTCATTAATCAGAAGGATTTTATAGAAAAATAAGACTTTAATAAGTTCGCAAACACAACAATAATTATTCGTGAAAATGTCACTGCGAGAATGAGAGAGCGCTTCGTTAAAAGGTAATTCCATTAATTGAGTTGCCATTCGCAGAAAGTAAACAGTTCTCCCACGCGGAGAGAATTACAGCAATTCTCATACGCTAACATGTATAAAAATGAAGAAATTAAAATAAAATGTTTTACAGTTGAAAATTCATAGTATCAACGAAAGCAGATTTCAAATGTTTTTACCAGAAAATAGGATTTTGAAGAAGTAACTTTCTTCAAGCTTTCTTCAAATATATTATTCTAAAATAGCTATCAAAGATTATCGGATGTTGATTACAAAGATTGGAAACATGCATATTTCAAACAATTAAAAAACACCAGTGGCTACTTGAAATTGTAAAAACATCTTTAAAAGAGCTTTTAGTTGAAAATTAAAAAAAAATTTGTAAAAGTTTGCTTCGAAAATATCTTATGCCAGTTTTACATCATAAGTAAAAAATTAAAATGCGCCAAAGCATAAAATAACGTTTTTGTTTAATAAAGATGCAAAAATAATAATAAAAAAAAAATATTGTTACTTTCAAATATCTGTTTTATAAAATAATGCTTCGCGAATCCAAACAAAGCATGGCTTTTGCTAGTAGTAACTAGTATCAATCGATATATTTTAAATAACATAGCTGTAGGTTTATATTTATATGTTACTCATTAAGAACATTTAAATATACAGGGTGTCCCTAAACAAATGGTATATACGCTAGGGGGTGATAGAACACATCAAGACGAGTAATAGTAAATAGGAAACCAAGGGTCTTAATCGTTTTCTAAAGGAGATAGCCGCCATTAAAGTTTGGGGTCCAAAATTTCAAATACACATAAAAAACGGAAAAATTGGTCGATTGATTTGCGGTTTTCACTAAAATTATAAAGACAAATTTCGAAATATGCCGTTAGAGGGTGCTTTAGACTTTGAAGTAATGAAAAGCTATTTTTTGCTGTGATTTCTTGCATCTCATTAAATGGTTTCGTAAGCTTAGACTTAAGCTTAAATTTTGAGCTCAAAATCTGAATAGTTGGAAGCAGTTAAGTAGCACAAACTTAACTGTGTTCAGAGGGTTTAAATTTCAAATGATTATAAAAAACGGAAAAATTGGTCGATTGATTTGCGGTTTTCATCAAAACTATTCTTTATGTCGGTATTTTATTGAAAATGAATTAACTATAAAAAAACGGAAAAAGTAGTTGATTCGTTTGCGGTTTTTGCTAAAACTACTCTTTAAATCAGTGTTTTCTTGAAAATAAATTTTAAAGAAAAATTTCACAAAACGCCGATAGAGAGCGCCTTAGACATTGGAGTAGCGTTCAACTATTTTTAACCGTTATTTTATTTTATTTTTTTTAAAATCTCATTAAAGGCTTTCAAATGCTTAGATTTAAATTTTGAGATCAAATTCTGAGTCGTTGCGAGTGTTTAAGTAGCGCAAAAGTCAACTGTGTTCGAGGGGGGGGGGGGGTTAAATTTCAACTCCTGAACACACTTCAGTTTGCGCTTCTTAACCCCTCCCAACGATTCAGAATTTGAGTTCAAAATTTAAGTTTAAATCTAAGATTTCGATTTGTTGTTGGTTACTCTGAAGTTTAAGGCGCTCTCTAACGGAATTTTTTGAAATTTATTTTTAAAATTCATTTTTAAGAAGATACTGACTTAAAAAATAGTTTTATTTTAAACCGCAAACGAATCGACCAATTTTTCCGTTTTTTATTATCATTTGAAATTTGAACCCTCTGAACACAGTTCAGTTTGTGCTCCTTAACCACTCCCAACTATTCAGATTTTGAGCTGAAAATTTAAGTTTAAGTCTAAGTTTACAAAAACATTTAATCAGATGCAAAAAATAACGTAAAAAAGTGGTTGTTCGTTACTCCAAAGTTTAAAGCACACTCTATCGGCATTTTTTGAAATTTATCTTTATAATTCATTTTCAATAAAATACCAACATAAAGAATAGTTTTAGTGAAAACCGCAAATCAATCGACCAATTTTTCCGTTTTTTATAATCATTTGATATTTAAACCCTCTGAACACAGTTAAGTTTCTGCTACTTAACCGCTTCCAACTATTCAGATTTTAAGCTCAAAATTTAAGTCTAAGCTTGCGAAACCATTTAATGAGATGCAAAAAATCACGGCAAAAAATAAGTTTTTCATTATTTCAAAGTCTAAAGCGTCCTCTATCGGCATTTTTCGAAATTTATCTTTATAATTTATTTTCAAGAAAATACAAACATAAAGAATAATTTTAGTGAAAACCGCAAATCAATCTACCAATTTTTCCGTTTTTTATGTGTATTTGAAATTTTGGACCCCAAACTTTAATGGCGGCTATCTCCTTTGGAAAACGTTTGGGACCCTTGGTTTCCTATTTACCATTACTCGTCTTGATGTGTTCTATCACCCCCTAGCGTATATACCATTTGTTTAGGGACACCCTGTATATTAAATTTATAATATAACTTTATTTCAAGTATTAATTAAAATATATTTAATAATCATTTGATTAATCATTTTCTTACATAATACATGAAAATTATTCTCATTAAAAGATTTTAAGTCAAGTTATTCATTTGAATTTCATATATATTACAAAAATTATTTTGTTATCTTTAAGTATTACACATTAAAGAAAGAAAAAAAAAACAATTATTTAATTTCTGGAATGTAACAGGGTTCCCAGCAAAATTTGTTCGGCAGTTTCCATGACTTTCCATGATTTTCCATGACCAAATCTCAAAAAATTCCATGACCAATCACGAATACGCAAAGTCTACTTCGAAAGTATTAAAATTTAAAATTATGTATTAATTAGTACAATTAATTTAAGAATATATTTTTAAATCTTTACAAAGATTTTTTAAAAGTAACATAAAACTTAATAACAAACAATGTATTAAAAAAAAAAAGATTCTGATTAAATAATTAAACATTTATATAAAATGAAGCTTTATTTTCGATAAACTTTTGAACATCTGAATATTAATATATTTTACTTTGATCACTTGAATATTAATGTACTAATATCTACAGTGCTTTTTTTTTTCTTTTCTTTTCAGTGAATTTAGTTCATTTTCAATTGCTGCTTCTTCTAATTCAGCAGCTTTTCTAATTTTTCTTTTTCTTTCTTGCAATTCTTTTATTTATTTATTTTTTTTTTTATGCTCTTTTGCTGGCTTTTTTTCATTTATTAGCTTCTTTTCCATTTTGTTCTTGTTTTCTAAATCTATTTTGTATTGTTTGTGGCTATTTTGTGTATATAAAAGGAGTTTAGAATTAATATCTATAGTTTCCACAACACCAGATTAATTAATAGCATCATAGACATGCCTCTGATTTACAAGAGTGGCTTCATTTAAATTTTCAATTAACAAAGATTTGTTAATTGAAAAGCCACTCTCTACAGAAGCATTTACATGAGAAAAAATTAGGCACAGTTTAATAATAGCTCACAATTCTGCAAATCGTTTATCTTCAGCTAAGATGTTAAAAAAAAAAAAAAACTTGTCGAGGCCCATTTCATCAGAACCTGATTTGCAAACAATCAAATTCCTCTTTGAGCTCTACAGTGGCTGCATCTGTCAAATTCATATACTGATGTTTTGCTTTTTCAGCAACATCAGCATTAATTCTATTTGCATTATGCAAGCACTGCAGAGCTACTTCAATCTTTCGAATACCAATTTTTGGCTTGATTATGAAAGGGTCAAAAGCTGAGATTCCTTGAACCAATGAGTATTTTAAGGGACTTTTTTCTTTAAGTTTCTCAATTACTGCAATCAAAAATTTCCTACATTCCAATCAAAATTTAGTAGCATCGATTTCATTTGCTTTGGCTTCAGCAAGAAATTTTTTAGTTGCAAAGGCAACATCAATTTTTCTAGACTGGAGAAGATTTTCTAATTGACTTAAATCAATGTCAAGTAATTGTTTTGCAGTAAGCGCTGCCTTTAACTTATCACTGTTGACAAATTTCATCATCAGTTTTCTGATTAAGTCATGCAGGGCTTCATATAAGAAAGGAACAAGTGGCTTTAAACTCTGAAATCTCTTTAAAAAAGGGTCACATTCTGAAGCTATAGTTTTAAAGAAACTTAGTTTGCACTAAATTAAATTGGCAGCTTGTATAACTGTCATAGTAGGCTTAGTTGCAACAGATTTATTATTTTGAAAATTTTTTTACATTATCAAAAATGTCTAAAGCTCTACCCAAACACTGTGTACATTTTCTGCCGATCTAGTTCTACAAAATTTCTGAGGAAGTATTTCACTGCCTGTTAGAGCTGTATATTGCACACATTGAGAAGGAGAGTCTTTGAACAAGAAATACATATGAGTCAACAAATTGTTCAAATCCCATTTTACAATATTCAAGCCATGTTTAAAAGATCCATGGACTACATGCAGCCCACAAGTACGAGGGTCAAGAATTTTTTCCCATTAGAGTTTGAAATATCATCTTCAAACTTATCCATTAATTTACGCAAAAAACAGTGATTTACATGGGGGCTATCCATTCAGACTTGAAGTAGTTTATAGAATGTTATTGAAGACAATCCTTCAATAAATTTTTCCATTAAATCATCAACAGTAGCTCTGCCCCCCAAAAACACTGCTTAAGTAATGGTCGAAACATGCTGTAAATTTTTATCTCAAAATCTTATTTAAATCCATTTGTCCTTTATGGATAATTTTATTAAAGGCTTCATTGAAAGAAATCACATAATCTGTATATATCTTAAGATGGTCCATTAACTTATTCAAAAAGTATGGTGCTAAGCCCATATGAAACTAAATAAGCTACTTTGGAGCTTCCAAGTTTAAATTGCTTTGCAATGGCACTGTCTGGAAACATAATTTGGAAAACTTTAGCAATATTTGAGCATGAATTGTAATAAATTCTTTTGGTGACAACATGCATTGCCCAAAAGCACTCAGCCTTTAAAACATTATCCTTTAACAAATGCGAATTCATATTTGAAGCTGTATCACTTTAAATAATAATTATAACTAAGTTTAAGTTCAAATGAAGTTTTACAACTACCAATTGCTTCACTAATTTCACTAACTTTTGAAGAAGTTTGGTTGCATGGCACCATCTAGTGAGAAATTATCAATAGTTGCTTCTGGAAAATTTTCAGAGGCATCATCATCTAATGAGAAAACAGAGCAACATTTTTCTGAAAATGAAATAATCTTAAATTTTAATCTTATCCTTCTAGAGTTTTCCATGACTTTTTATTAAATATTAGTAAATTCCATGACTTTTTCTACATATTTTACATTTTCCATGACTACTTTGAAATTCCATGACTTTCCAGATTTTCCATGACTTTCCATGACGCTGGGAACCCTGAATTATAAAAGTACAGTAAAGCTATATAAAAAACCATATATACAATATTTTTTATACAAAAGCCAATTGTACCACCCCCTTCCTAGTTATAACACCTATCTCGAAATGCAAATGTTCATTATATGCACTGCTCACAGAAGCTGACAAACATTTATATTGGTTTGTGAAGCTAGAAAAGGGAATATTTTTCAGGAAATGATTTAAATCATTGACACCCAAATGACCGGATATCAACTAAGTTACCCGAAGATAAATATAGCCACAATATTAGGATCACTTGTTGATTTGTCTGTTAATTTCTAAATTTGAAACAAATGGTAACAACACCCCACCAGGGCCGTAGCTAGAATTGATCCATAAGGGGGGCTCAAGAGGTTGTAGGGGGGGAGGGGGAGGGCTCAATTTTTTTTCTCTCTCTGACGCAGAAAGATAAATTAGTGCATATTCACATTGTAGGTACTATGTTTCTCATTAAACTTAATTTTATACAAACTTCATTCATTTATAATAACTTCATTCTATACAAAAAAAAGTATACAATGATGAAATTTTTGAGTGTATGACTGGTGCAAAATTAAACACCCTGTTAGCTTCATATGTATAAATAGGATGAGGGAGTGTTGAATTACTTATTTTAGATGCAATTTATTAATTCTGCAAAACTGTGAAAAGGTCTCAAAACTAAATTATTTTTTTCTTGAACAGAATTTCATTTGAATTTTTGAAACAAAAATTCATTGAGTGACCTTGGAATCTTTAAATCTTCTTTCTGGCCCAAAATATTTCAGTGGGGACTGAGCCGCCCATAGCTATGGCCCTGCACCCCACTACCATGAAAAGTAAGTTAAACCAAAGCTGCATGCTGAGTGGAGTTTGTGGAATAAACTTTTTATGTTTGCATGTACTTGTTTTGGGTCTCTGTCCTATCGATTTTGTCTCTTTTTCTTGCAGATACTGAATCAGAAAAGTGTAATACACAGTTGAATCTTCTTCATCTTCTTCCAAGTTAAGGGATGATTTGCTTTCAAATTATTCATCGTTTCTGCATCAATAGCAATACATTTCATAAAACAAGTGGCCGAGAAATAGAACCACCCTAAATGAAACAAGTCTATTTTTATGCGCCAATATCACAAACTGCCTCAACACTTGAAATTGTTGCAGTGACTTAAAATGTTTAACCTTTTTGATAATGTATCTATCAATTTTATGAACTCGTTTTTAAATGTAGTTGAGACATCAGAGAGGATATTTAAAGAGTGCAAACTTGGAAAGATGTTGATTTTTAAAAGATAATAAAAATATCTATTTTTTTTTTTTCTTTTCGTTGTTGTAAAAGTATTTTTATTAGTACTACTTGATGACCCTTGTCAAACAAAAAACTACTGCAAAACTAAAATACTAAATGCCAAAAACAGCTGATTGTAACTGTCACAATCACTTGACATCAAACATGTTGCACATGTTTTATTATGACATCAAGCGATTTTTATCTTGATCTTTTATTTCTATTTTATTAATAGTATGCTAACTTATTTGCTCTTTCATTATGTAAAATGAAATTTATGGCAGAATAAAATAAGAATTTGGCAGAATGGGCCGATTAGACAATCAAGTAGTACACTTTTGTCGTGGCAACAGTGCTTGCTTAGCCCTGTTTTGAATGGAGAAAAAATTTTAAATTAGAAATTGCTTCTTTAATTCAAAGAATGTGAAAAAATGATTGCTAAAAGAAGAGAAAAGAAAATGTAATCAAACTAAAATCGAAGAGAACACATTCATTTTTTTCCCATTTTTCAGTAAATCAAGTTTTTTTTTTTATCTATGGGATAAGTCAAAATTGAATAGACATTATAATTTTGAACAAACAAGAATTAAAGCACCTACATCGTATGCCTATGTAAAAAATAAGCGTAACACTAATAGAAAAGGTAGTTGAGAGCTGTTAACATAAGAATCATAAAATGCTAGCAAGGTCATTAAAACAGGGAGAAGTGGATATAGGAAGAATCAAATTATAAATTCTCTTCACTTCTCAATTTAGATGGAAGTTATGCATTAGCAGTTCCACACTGTGTTGGCCCTGACACGTTAAGAACCGCAATGTCATGTCATGTCATGCACTGAATTAAAGAGAAATACAGTAGACTCCCTCAAATCCGCAAACCAAAAAACCACAACTCTCTAAAATCTGCACATATTTTATGGATGTAAACAATGAAACTTTCAATTCAGATAGTGGGACAAAATTTGATTTTTTTAGTTTTGTATCAGTTCCATATCTTTTTTATTTTGTAATTTTCTTAATAATACTCTATTCGTGTTTTTTTTTTTTTTTTTTTTTTTCATGAAGGCAGAATAAATTTTTTTGGAAAAAATTCAAGATATTGCAGATATTACTGGTAAACACAATCTTCTTATCAAATATATTTATGCATTAATCAAGATTTTTTGGTTATTAAGCCTGGCTAAACTTTAAAAAAAAATGCTTATTTTATGATTTTGATGTGAATTAGTAATGTACTTTTATTAGGCAAGTTTTGTTGAAGTATTTTGAAAAAATACATTTAATCTTTATAATGAATATTTAATCCTACACTATTGATTATTAACTTGACCTTTGCTATTAGTACTTTTATCATTTTAAAAAACTATCAAAGTTTTTATTATTTTAGTTTATTACTTATTTTAATATTTTATTATATTGTAAGCATTCATTATATTTCCAATTGCACTATTAATGACACTCAAGCTACTGTTTAAAAAATGTAAACAAAGCAATGACCTGAAATCTGCAAAATTCTAAAATCCGCACAACCTCTGGTTACAAGCTGTGCGGATTTGAGGGAGTCTACTGTATCTTCTTTATAGCCTGATAAAAAAAAAATAGACATCTATCATGCAGCAAAAGAATCTATAAAATCAGCTCTATGATCTAGAAATCTATTCTTTACAAATTAACATCCCCCCCCCCCCACAGTATTATAACTTAAATCAAGTAAAAAAGGGTAGCTAGTATTGTACAGAGGTAACAAAAAATCCTATTTTCATGGAAAATGAAATGATTGAGTACTGTCATTCAGTTTGCTTTTCAGCATTTAAACAAACTTTAATATTTAACGGTTCATTGAAACAAGGTGCTTATGCACTACGTTTCAATATCAAAAGAGCTAGTGATGCATGTCCACTTTTTGCCCATGGAAAAAATTTTATAGTTCTTTAAGAAAAGAGAATCATTTTCGTTTCTCTGCAAATTTACAAATTTTAAATGGTTGTTCCTAGTTATGAAAGGACGTTTTTATTTTAAAGGAAAAATTTTGGGTGAGGGAGAGAGAGACACTATATAGGAGTGAAAAGGATTCATTTATAAGAATGGCTCATGTTTTTCTTTTATTAATCTTTTTTTTTTTGTCATTTCAGTTTTGAACAGTTTTTTTTTTTTTTTTTTTTTTTTTACTATGAAACAAAAACAGTTTTCTAAATGAATTCTCGAGTTTTACTATAATTACAAGAATGTAGCTTATTTCTTAATGAAAATCACAAGAAAGTATATTAAAAGAACAAAAAAGAAGCATTTGCTCAGAAAATCATTAAAAGCAGCTCTTGTGGAATAAGAAGCAAGTCATCTGGAATGCTTTGAAAATGGAAAGTGATTATTTATGAAAGAGAGCCTAACAGAAATATTCACATGCAAAAACCAGATAGACACATGCTTTAAGACCCTTTCCAACATGACACAAATTCTGTTAGTAAAATGAGAAATTATTGACTGTTGCTGGAATTTAAAAGCAACTTTTTTAAAGAAATATAAATGCTTAATTTAAGCTTTCATTGTAAAATAAAAATTTTATTAAAATATTATTAACTAATAAGAATGTATTTATTAAAATATTTTATTACAATATTTTAATTTTTACTCATGTGTAAGTGGCAACATTTTAAAACTTTTAATTCATTTCGATTTTAATTTATTAGAAATATTATCTCTCGATCAAGATGCAAACTTAGTCCTTCTGTTATCATATTTTCCTGAAGACACCCGCAGAAGACGGCGCGAAACGTTGATATTATTTTATTTTATTTTAATTGTACAAGTGTATATTAAAATTCTTGTTTTGTGCACCACTGAGCAATGTGCTGTATTTTAATAAATACATTCTTATTAGTTAAATTTTATGGTGCAACTGTCCTGTATATATTTATAAAATGTTATTAGTTCCACTTGCAAGTTTGGAATTAGAATTAGGCATTTCTGGACTGGGCACAATGTGCTGGAAAGGGTTAATGGATCGCTGAAAAACATGGCATGCACACATCCTGTTGATGAAAAGATTAAAAACATCTACCCCATCCCAAAAATAGATTCTTTCAGCAACACAGCATACAAATATATTACAAGTACTACAAATGGAACACACAAGAAAGAACAAGTTGGAAATTGCACGTGAAGCGTAGCAAATGAGGTGCGTTCGTAAGATAACAAAGTTTTAAAAATGTCACTCTCATATAACAATCTCATAAAATTGTAAATAGTGAATCACAATTAAAACGCTCAACAAACAATGTTCTCCCTATACCATTATGCAATGGAATACTTTTGTGTGGCCTTGTAAATCAATAACAAATGTTCTTTGAATCACAGAGTATGCAAAATGTATATTATAATATGTACTTTATAGTTGCATATAAATTTTATTAAGTTCGCATGAGTGTAACACAATTAAAATGCATTTGAAACATTTCTTCCCATTGACCGTAATGTAACGCAATACTTTTGATTGTCCCTGTCATTGATCTATGCACTCAATTATCAAAAAATTTGAAATAACTTGACAAAATTATGTAATAATTACGTATTTTAAATTCCAAACAATTAAAATGCATTTGAAACTTTATTCCCCATTGACCGTAATGTAACGGAATACTTTTGATTGTCCCTGTAATTGATCTATGCATCCGATTTTCATAAAATTTGAAATGACTTGACAAAATTGTGTAATAATTATGTATTTTAAATTTCAAATGATTCGGTTGCATAGTTTTTGCGTTTTTATATGCAGACGGACAGACAGACAGAACAACCACTATAGGTGCTACATATTTACATAATTACGAACACACCTAAAAATTGGACATCTACACTGATGAAGTTTCCTTCCTTCAATGACTAGATTTTTCAGTTTAAGATCCAGTATTATATTTTAAATAAATTAGGTTTATTCAGAAAAAAAAAATAACTCCTATCCCATTTCAAAAAGCAAATGGAAAAAATTAAAATAATCCCATTAAAAAAAAGAAAAGTCTTTACTTACAAAATTATCAAAAAGCATGCACATGGATTCTGAAGAAAGAAATACATAGAGCTACTGGTATCAGAGATTAGCTCAAAACAAATGTACACTTATCGAAAGATCTGTTCCATTTCAGATGGAACTTCTTTCAAATGCAAAATAAAATACACACATAAAATGAAAATAAAATAAATAAGCAAAAACTATATAGAAATGACTCCTATTGATTATAAATAAGAATCAAAACTATTTACATTGATTGCAAAAAAAAAAAAAAAAGTATCACACATATTCATAACATCTAAAAATTAAAGGGGGGGGGGGAGGAATAAACTTTTCTTCTGCAAGTATTTTAAAAAAATACTTAACTCAAATTTTCCATTTGTCTCCTTAAAGACTTGCATTTAAAAAAAAAAAAATGTAGATAGCCCAAGCAAGATATAGACCACCAACCTATATAAAAATTTCACATTGAACACTTAACACATATAAAAAATTGTGTGGCCTGTTAGAATCCTGAAATCAGCACGAGGTCTGGGGGGCCATTAATGAAAAGTTGACAAACATGCATGAAATACCAAGAACACGACAGATAAAGATAGCCAAATATACTTTACCACTGAATACAAGAAATTGGGGATGCTAAAAGATTTGTATTTGGGCTTAAAAGTTTTCTTATGTCTTATTTCACTCGAAGAGGTTCGCCGGCTGGCAATTTTACAATGAACCTAGAAAATTTGGGATAGATACACACACATTACTTATGGAGACATGGCAATATCATTTACATACAAACCTGAAGAAAAAAAAATTAAAACAAGTTGAATGTAGATTCTGCCGTTGCAGAATTCAGTTTAGCCTCCGATTAAAAAAAAAAAAAAAAAAAAAAAAAAAATCGATAGGGTTATTTAGAAGGGCGACCCCATTTAGAATGCAATGAACTAACTTAATTTTTCTTGTGTTTATCAATATAATAGCAAACAGAACGGCGTGAAATACCCAGTTGATTAGCAATTTCTCTCTGATACTTTGGAATTGCGGAATAATAAAGAGATACAATTTGACGTGCTACTTCTTCAATGACTAGATTAATCAAAAACGGATTTTTTCTTTAGTTTAAACGCTTTTTATAGACTCTGGGAAAAAGGAAATGCATTTTAACAATAAAACGAGTGGAATCCCGTCGAATTCGACGAATGAAATGTTTAAAAGACCCGATTGATTTGGCTTAAAAAAAAAAAAGCAAAAGTACCGTAATTTCGGGTGTATAAGCCGCGGGTCAAACAATTCTTTTTCGACCCAGAATTTTTTAAGAAATAAGTGTAACTACTTAGATCGCCGTAAATATTTGTCTCCAATCACTAAATAAGATTTCTGGGTCCAAAAAGAATTGTTTGATCCGCGGCTTATACACCCGAAATTACGGTAATTGCTTTATTGAATCAATATATAATAAATATATTTCCAAACTTAATGTCAAGTTTTCCAGTTACAATTTTGCATGCAAATATTTGCACATGTTCAGTTAAAATTGTAATCTGAGTGCCGGCGAAATCCAGAAATTTTATTTTATATGCACTACAAAAAAAAAAAAAAAAAAAAAAACTAATCTCATTTTGACTATGATATTATTTTCACTAACTGAAGTCATCTGAAAGTAAAATCCCAATCTCAGTGTCCATAATGAAAAGAAATATTGAAATGTGATATCGTTATGAGTAAAAATGCGATGTTTTAAATAGTGACCTCATTTTCTCTTCAAATGTTTTTTAAAAGTTACTGTTATTAGTAATATGAAAAAGGCGTCCGTAATAATATTGTAAATTCATTTTATCTGGTTGCTGAATGCCATTTTCCTCATTTGAAATATTTCTTTCTTTGCTTTAGACATTAATTTTTATCATAAATTATTTTCTGTTATTTTATTTACATTATTAATATTATTTCTCAGTAAATATATTTTTTTACCTCAATTAGTGCATAATTATATGCAATCATTTTATTGTGGTTAGATTTTACGAAAACAATTAACTTTTTTCTTTTAAATGCGAGGACATGTTCACTGATGAAATAAAGTTCTGACTTGTGGAAAGTAATAATGGAAAATAAATTTTTATTATCGAGAGAAAAGCTAAACTAAGTTGCCACCATTTTGGAGAAATATCGTAAAAAAGCATTTAAAATTAAAAATAAAATATAAAAATGAAAATAAATTAAAAAATAACTAAAATGGGCACAACTACAAATAAATAGCTTTCATTTAAAAAAATAATTATCAAAATCGGTTCAGTAGAAAATTCAGGGCTGATGACAAGACATTTTTAGCTTGTCTGAAAGAAATAGCATCGGATGCTAATAACAGAAGATACCCTAAAGTTTTTTTTGAAAGAGGAAGAAAGATAGAAACACAAATTTTAGCTGAGTGTTTATCAAATCAATCAGAATGAAATTCAGAAATTAGTTGAATTTTCAGAAGATGCTTTTGAAACAATTCAGAGAAAGGAAAACTAGAGTAAGAAAAGAGATACAATGTATCAGAAAAAATGATAATAAACATACAGGATTAAATAAATTAAAAAAAAAAAAAGACACAGACATTTTTTTCATTTGACATTCTGAACAGCCATTTGAAGTCTTTGCTAAGATGAAGAACTTCATCTAATAACATGTATTAAACTTATGGAGATTTTATTTTCCCTGCTTGTTAAACCTGATTCATAAAATACAACGGATTAGTATCCACAATGTCAAAAGTCAGTTTATTTCCTTATTTGTCTTAATTTATTTCATTTAATTTTTTTATTTCCTGTACATCCCATCTGAATTTTAATAATAAAAAAATGCATTAAATTTCCAAAATTTTTAGAAATAACTTTTATTGTTTTTCACTCAAGTAACCTTACATGATGAATTCTCATAAAGTTTATTGCGCGATACAATTCAGTAGATAATAGGAATCCTTTTAAGGAACTATTTGGAATGTGATACAAATCCTGTACGCTTTAAGGTAAATATAATTTCCAACGCATTAAGATGATCAAAATCAAGGTTGGAAGGGTCTAAATGAACCAATTTTTCCATGCTGAAATAACAAATATTGAACTTTTATAGATCTTAGTGTATTTCAAATTTCATAAAATTAATTTGTGGTGAAAGAAAAAAAAAGCCAAAGAGCAGAATATACAAAAGAGAAATTGAAAGACAGCACTGGAAAACCACCTCCCTAATTTTTTTTTCATGCTGCATAAAATTTAAAATAATAATCATAAATCTGACCTCCAAAACTATACAAGGTGAGGCTTCAAAGTTCAGAGAGAATAAAAATTTAAATTTTGAAAAAGAATTCAAAAGTTTTAGCCACTAAAATAGCACTTATAACAAAAGACTGTTAGAGTAAGAGACTGTGTTAAAAACATTCAGATTTTTTTTTTTTTATTTATAGAAAAGTAAAGTCATCATAACTTACTCCATCATTAGCCTCTTCGGAATCACTGGAGAAGGAATCATCATTTCCTGACAAAAAAGAATCCCTGGAACTGGTCAGAAAATTATCTAAGGGGAAAAAAATGAAGAACAATGTTATACTTTCAACAAATAGATTCTTAGTAGAACAAGTTGGAAATTGCATGTGAAGCATAGCAAATGAGGTGCGTTTGTATGATAACGAAGTTTTAAAAATATTACTCTCATATAACAATCTCATAAAATTGTAAATAGTGAATTACAATTAAAACGCTCATCAAACAATGTTCTCTCTATACCATTATGGAATGGAATACTTTTGTGTGGCCTTGTAAATCAATAACAAATGTTCTTTGCACCACAAATTATGTAAAATGTATATTATAATATGTACTTTATAGTTGCATATAAATTTTATTAAGTTCGAATAAGTGTAACACCATTAAAATGCATTTGAAAATTTTTTCCCCATTGACCGTCATGTAACGGAATACTTTTGATTGTCCCTGTAATTGATCTATGCATCCGATTTTCATAAAATTTGAAACAACTCGACAGAATTATGTAATAATTATGTATTTTAAATTTCAAACGTATAAAACACATTTGAAACTTTTCCCCCATTGACCATAATGTAATGGAATACTTTTGATTGCCCCTGTAATTGATCTATGCATCCGATTTTCATAAAAATTGAAATGGCTCGACAAAATTATGTATTTTAAATTTCAAACAATTCGGTTGGGTAGTTTTTGCTTTGTTATGTGCAGACAGACGGATGGACGGACTGAACAACCACTATAGGTGCTACGTATTTACATAATTACGAACGCACCTAAAAATGCTATGTTAAATATGAATTGATAGAGCAGACTTCCCTCAAATCTGCACATCATTACAGATGTAAACAATGAAACTTTCAGATTTTTAGTTTTATATCTTTCAGTATGAATTTTAATATGCCTTTATAATATGACTGAATTTGTTGTTTCTATGAAGTATAGATTTATTTGTGATGAAAAATCAAGATGTCATCATTTTACTAAATATATTAAAGTTTCAATAAGTTTGGTTATTAAGATAGATTAAATTTGAAATAAAATTTCCTTAATGATTTTGATGTGAAATAATAGATTAATTTTAGAAGGAAAATTTCATTGAATAATTTAAAAATAATTTATCTAATCTTAATTATATAATTATTTACATGATCATTACTTTTAATAATTTAACAATTTTTAAAGTTATCTTACTTTTTATCATTTTAGTTTATGACTTTACTTAGTTATTTTAGTATATTGCAAGCATTCATTATAATCTTAGTTACATTATTACCAGGGGTGATTCTGGATGAAATTTTTTTTTCGGAAATTCACATCGCATTTTCGGAAATCGGCACGGGGGGGGGGGGGGGTCGTGAGTTCCCCCCCCCCACACACACACACACCTCCAGAGATCTTCGGACAAAATCGGCGTTTTCCCGCTATCTTCAGATGAAATCAGCAATATTTTAGCAAAATCGGCGGTTTATTGCGATCTTTTGCCAAAAGCGGCGGTTTTTCCGCAATCTTTTGACAAAATCGGCATTTTCCCATGTTTTTTTAAAGTGAAATCGGCGTTTTTTCGAAGATCTTTAGACAAAATTTGCATTTTTACGCGATTTTTTCTCGAAAACAGCATTTTATTCCCGCAATCTTTTCACGAAATCGCCGTTTTTTTCCGTGATCTTTTGATGAAATCGGCGTATTTTTTCAAATATTCTTTTGACAAAATATTTTTAAGCTATCTTTTATCGAAAACGGCGTTTTTCCCCCGCGATCTTTTAACGAAATCGGCGTTATATCCGCAATCCGGGGGGGGGGGGGGGTTCGTGAGTTCCCCCCCCCCCACACACACACACCTCCAGAGATCTTCGGACAAAATCGGCGTTTTCCCGCTATCTTCAGATGAAATCAGCAATATTTTAGCAAAATCGGCGGTTTATTGCGATCTTTTGCCAAAAGCGGCGGTTTTTCCGCAATCTTTTGACAAAATCGGCATTTTCCCATGTTTTTTTAAAGTGAAATCGGCGTTTTTTCGAAGATCTTTAGACAAAATTTGCATTTTTACGCGATTTTTTCTCGAAAACAGCATTTTATTCCCGCAATCTTTTCACGAAATCGCCGTTTTTTTCCGTGATCTTTTGATGAAATCGGCGTATTTTTTCAAATATTCTTTTGACAAAATATTTTTAAGCGATCTTTTATCGAAAACGGCGTTTTTCCCCCGCGATCTTTTAACGAAATCGGCGTTATATCCGCAATCTTTAGACGAAATCGGCGTTTTCCCGCAGTCTTCAGAAGAAATCAACGTTTTATCTGCGATATTTGGAGAAATTGCCGTTTTTTTCCGCGATCCGCACAGGAAATTCGCGTTTTTCATTGATCTTTTGACAAAGTTCGTTTACAAAAACATTGACGAAATCGTCGTTTTTCCACGAAATATTGACGAAATGTATGCTATTTCGGCCATCCTTTCACGAATTTTGCATTTCTACGCAATTGTTTTTTCCGATCGCAAAACCGTACAAGTTGGCAACTATGCAGAACTGATAACCCAATTTTAAATTTTCGGAAGAGGATGCCTTAAATTTTCGGAAATTTCGGAATTTTCGGACGAGAATCACCCCTGATTATTACATTCAAACTACTTTTTAAAAAATATAAACAAAGCAATGACTCGAAATATGCAAAATTGTAAAATCTGTACAGCTTCGGGTCCCAAGCTATCCAAATTTAAAGAAGTTGCTTGTACAAAAATAAGAATACTTTTATAAAAATTTACCTCAAGAATCACATTAAATTTAGCTCTTTATGAGGCTAGAATTGGAACTGAATCAAAAATATTCAATGATTTTCTATATCGAAACAAAGAAAGAAATTTCACAGAAAGTAATAAAATTTCCTTCCCTTTTTTTTTTTTTTTTTTTTTTTCAAGGTATCATCTTTTCTTTTTTTTCAAATTTTTATTGAACATTAAATATACAGCAATTTTATATTTTTAAAGTAAGATATTTAAATTTCTATTTTCTCCTCCTCATTTGGCTCTTTGTACCGATATGTCAAAATAAAGAATTAAAAAAAAAAAGTAGCTTGATTGAAGTCTCATCCATGAGTCTTTCACATACACCCTCCCTCTAACAGCCTCGTTGATAATTGGTGGAAGAAAGGATAATTTTTTGGATCCATCATAACAATCAAACAATATCTAATGTGCCTATGGCATCAGAAACTTGAAATTCATGCACAGCAATGTCTGAACTATCTAATGATGAATATATGCCTTTATTTTTCGCACAATGAGTTTTGATACTGAAAACTAAAAATAGTTCACAATGTATCCAAGTTTTATAAGAGATGATTCAAATTTTCTTCAAAATCAGAAAAATGGCATTTCATATTGGTTTCATGAATGTCACCCTACTAGATTTTTCATAAGAAGTAAGTTACATAAACACTTTTTACAATACATTTTAAAAATTAAATTGATTTGTACAAACAAAATAAAATCAAAAGTATTTTAAATTTTCATCAACTCATAGAGCTAATGATATTCATGAAAAAATAATTGAAAATGATTTTTTTTTGCCTTTATAGTTTTTACGCGATGACAGCAGCAAAAAGGTATGAAATTTTGTTTTTCTTTTCATCTACAGCAACAGAATTATGCAGTTTTAAGCATTTCAGAAATGTTATTTAAATTTAATAAATATCAATAATATCTCAGTAATTAATTCAAATTCCAAAATTCTGCTAGTTACAATGACAACCATGCAAATAACTCCATTCATGTTATAGCGTAACAATTGATATTCTAGGAGAAATTGCAAACAAAAATAGACAATCAGATTTCAGTATATAGAATTATACTTTTTACTTTTAGTATAGTAGAATTATACTTTAGTATAATAGAATTATACTTCTCATTTGAGAATTATTTCAATTCTCAAAAAAAAAAAAAAAAAAAAAAAAAAAAAAACAATGATGGAAACACTAAGTGTTGCACATATAATATCTTATCATCTGTGTTTGGATAGGTCAAAGTTTCTGGATTTTTTACAAGAGACAGCATGGTAAAATCAAAAATTCTGTTCAAACAAAGATCATTATTACATCAAATAAATAAATAAAATTGTCACCAAACTATCATGACCCATAAACAAGTGGAAAAATATCACAATTCTAAATAGTTAAAGAAAAGAAAAGGAATATATATATTTTTTTTAAATCACTTAACAGTCATTGCCACTATCTAAAAAAAAAAAACCCACTTAACACTTTGAAGTGCAATGATCATGTGGTGTAACCATCTAATTTTCATTCCAAAACTGACAGTCGGAACCAAGAATGTTTTGATAAAATTTGCTTTTACCATGAAAGTTTGAAAAAGCAGATTTGTATTTTCTAAAAATTTTGTCAGTAAGATCTGGCGTCAGCCAATTATTTCATCATCTTATGAACAGAATTCATCTCTGTCCTTCAAAGGGTTGGGGCACCTTCTTACTCTATGCACTGAAAACAAAGGTTGGCAACTCTTTTTGGTCAGGAAGTAGGATATCTACTACCAGTACATTTGTTCCCAACAGAAATACACAACACAGTTAAGAATTTTTTTTTTTTTTTTTTTTTTTTAAGAACTTTTTATTACAAATTTATATCAATCTTAGACATACATCCATTATAATAACTTCATCTCCAATGTGAAAAGTGATCAAAGAGTATACTTACCTTTTATGTGAAGCTCCCCTCCTTCAATGCTTTTTACCTAAAAGAGAAACCAAAAGATTAATGAGAAAAAATGGATAACAACATTGTCATTCTAATTCTAAAATTAAGAGGCAGCCAATCGATGGACAAAACACATTTTACTTTACTTCATATTCTTCTCAGCCAATATGGAAAAAATCATGATAAATAATTTAAAATAATTGGTTTTATTAAAGTACAAATTCACTGCAAAAGTAGTAATCAGTTAGAAAAATGGCTGACTACAGAAATTTTAAAGTTTTTGATTCTGACTCCAAGCTGGCTAAAATACTAGTACTGTTGTTTGTTAAAATTTGTAGGGAATGTAAGAAAAGGAAGGCCACAATTTCACTATTTCAATATTAACTCAATTCTTAGAACTTTGGAAAAAACGTTTTGTTAGTTTTTTAATTTTATGGCTAACAAACCAAAAGAATCTAACTATTGAAATAAAAAGTAAGAAAACAAAGTAGAAATTTTATTATTTCAGATCTGTGAATTTGAAATGTGAAAATTGTTACAATTTTCATGTCAATTTGTGAAGATAGAATTCGTCAAAACCGAAAAATTTTGATGGAAAGGAAAAAGATAAAAATAAATAAAGATGAAAATTTTATTAATTTGGAAATAATTTGGGATCGACTAGAGTTTTTATTTAAAAGTTTTCATCTATAATGTACGCTGGGCAAATTTTTAATTTGGGTAACCCAATATAATCCGAAAATAACAATGATAATTCCTTTTATGGATTTAAAATTACATATAATTGGTTTAATTTCACTTCAAGCTGTTTAACAAAGAAAGTCAGAGTTGGCTTGTTTTTTAGTGACCTCAACTTTTTTTTTTTTCCTCAAAAATGGGCCTGACTTCGACTCAGCAGCCCTGATAGTTATCAGCATAGTCATTTTTAAAATGAAAAGGATCAGTTCATAAAAAGACAAGGCGACTTACGTCAGCAGAGGAACACAGGGGGCATACATAGTCTATTGAATTTCGTCGACTTCTTTTATCACACTCTTCGTGGATGTACCTGAAATGAAAAGAACACAGATCATCCCAAAAGAAATGTTATTGTGTCCAAATGCATCAATCCTATATAAAAGTTATTCTTTCCTGGTATGACAACCTACCTTCAAGTTGTTATTTTAGAATAGTCATTTGTGAAAGAGTTGGTTATTTCAAGCCTTTGAAATGATACATGCATTTTCAATATGAATAAGTCATTTTCAATCAGGTTCTTGAAATCAGTGGGAAAAGAATCATTTCCTGAAATTTTAAAGACTCTGACATGACTAATGTGTACTATTGTTGCTTGCACTTCTTTTAATCAGATTGTTTGATTGCTATCACTTGTTTTTAAACACATGTTTGTCATTATAGGAAGAAAATATAAATGCTTTAAAAAAGTGGTATCAATCAAACAATCTGAATAACAAAAAGATATATCCAATTGGAAATATTGAAATCGATTGACCCATTGCTTGTTTGACTTTGAAGCATGTGATGTGCATTTCATCTAATATATATATATATTTTTTTTCTTTGAATAAATCATGTGTGTAAACTGTCACAATCAAGACCAAGGCCTGGTGACAGCAGGGGCAAATTGCCAGAAGTATTTTAGTAAAAAAAAAAAAAAAAAATTATCTTTTTTTTAAATACAGATTTTTTGTTTTAAGAGTTTATTCAAATCCAAACTGCTTACTTACGCATTTTTAATTCATTTTTATTCTGAAATACATCATATTGGCAGTTTCTCTCATTCAGAAACTATATAATGCACCACCTTTGTCGATTTTTTTAAAAATAAAGGCAGAATATAATGTAAAAATTGTTGTTGAAGTTGACATTTTGAACAAAAATTTCCCAAAGCAAGGGAACTGGGAATGAGAAAAGTAGTCATACTGATAAAATAACTGTTTATAAATAAAGTTCTAATTAACTGAGCAAAAAATGAAAACACATGACCACTTATATTGGGTGAGTGCAAAAGTTCATGCGGAGTTTGCGAGTAAAAGTCACACAGTGATTAGGCAAACAAAGTTCTTTATTCAATCAATGATATATGCTCCATTGCTTTTTATAATCTGTTTCCAATGTTCTGGCAGCATACGGATGCTTGGATCATAAAGTTTGCGCAGTTTACATTCGAAGAACAGAGACATGACATTTTTTTTTAAACATTCAAAGAGTCAAGTTTCTTTCCATTTAAATGATTTGCAATGATCAGAACAAATGATAATTAAGTGGTGCAATATCAGAGGAATACGGTGGATGGATGAGTTAGGATATCCCATTTCAGGCTGTTCTGTTTGCGCAACGTCTGTTTCAAAACATGTAGTCTGGCGTCGTTGTGATGAAGTACTATACCCTTGCTATTTGGAAAAATCGGATGTTACTGTTTGATTTCTCAATTCAGACTGGTTAATTGGCGACAGTACTTGACTGAATCAGTCCTTTGGCCAACGGGGAAAAACTCAAAATTATGCGCTTGCAATCCCACCAAACACAGAACATCACCTTCATTGGGTGCAAACCGGTCTTTGCCATCGCGTCATCGTGCTCACATTGATGAACATCGTTGTAAAGAACCCATTTCTCATCGGCCGACACTAATCGATCCAAAAACGGCTCGTTTTTGAGCCACCTGAGTAAAGGAACTTCAGCAGAAATTTGCTCAATTTTGTTCTCCTCGGTCAGCAAATGAGGCATCCATATATCAAGCTTCAAATCGAATCTTATACTTTTTAAACGAAGAAAAGTGCTTGATCGGTGAACATTACGTGCTGTAGTAACTTCTTCTGTTGAAATTCGCGGAGTATTTTTAACTAAAGTACGTACAATATCGACATCAATGTGTGAAGGTCGACCAGATTGTGGTCCGTCTTCAAGGTTAAACTCTTCGCAGCGAAATATCGCAAACCATTTTTTTTAACAGTTCATTTAGTTAGTGCTTGATCTTGATAAACCTCTTAATTGTTTTTTACAGCTTCTGCAACGTTTATTCCCTTCCAAAACTAGTAAGGCATAACATGCCGTAAATGCAGCTTTCCGACACTCATTTTGAAAGTAAATTTTCTTGAAACAGTTTGTATCTACACAAATTATTTTGTTTGAAATGAAAGCTGCACATGTCACCTTTCCAACGATCTGTCTTACGTAAATGACAGTATTAATGACAACACTTTACGCTGCTTCTAACGATATCTATTGCGCCTCCACACAAACTTTTGCACTCACCCAATACATCATCAAAAATCACATCAACAAGTTTCATGTTTTTACATTTCAAAATGAGTGTGAAAATTTTGAGCTGCCCAGGGTGAAAAAATATTTTTTAAATACACCCTTAAACAAGGCAAAAATCCTCTTAAAAAAATCAGTGCAACTTCATTCTACACTCATCAGCTGAGGGCAAAACTGAAAACATTTTAAATCTATTTGATACTCTGTGCACACTCATACAAAAGCACAGTATACATCAAATTTTAAATGAGGTTAAGTTTACTTAAAACAAAATTTACCTAAACAAACCTGCATATGCATCTAAATTATTAATATTAATGTGAATTATAATCAAAGCAAGGCAGATGAAAACAACAGACTAAAAAGTCTCTAAAATTTATTTTGAATGACACATAAAGATCTTGCACAATAGTCAAATCTAAATAAACCTACATTGCACTTATATGTAACTTATGTGTACACTTATATGTATTAAGACAATAATGAAATAGGTTATTTAAGTTAAATAATATAGATCGCAAGAGTCAATATTTGTAATAATTAGAATATACTATACCATTGTAATAATTAACATATAACGTAAGATGTTTCACACAATCTTTGAAAATACTGCTTTCAAAAAATGTTTAAATACTTTTGAAATTACAGAATGAAAAAATAAATAAGAATAATAGTAATACAATCAAAATGATATATGACAGCTTGTTAATTACCATTAACTATTATAAAAGTTTAATGATTTACCAGACTTTTTAAAATTTACGTTATTAGTAATGTAAAAGTTATTGTATTGAGGGCTGAAGAAGCATTTGACGCAATTCTTTATTTCACTTTTGAAGAAATAAATTAGCACAAGGAATTTATGACACACTTGATTTGGAGATCTGTTTTCCTAATCTATAAAACAGAATTATTTACCCCCAATTAAAATCGATGATTTTATATAGAATGAATGTGCTTCATGTTTTGGGTGCAGACCTGAAACTGTGACAGTAAAAAAAAAAGTAGAATACATTTTTAACTACAGGTCCACATAAGTTAAGAAAGAACAGAATTTGTGTTTATACACTATAGCCATTTTTTTTTTTTTTTTTTTTAATAAAAGTTTATTAAATAGGTAGGTTGACATAATTCAGGACCAAAAAAATCTGATGGTAAAAACAATCATTTCATTATTTCTTTAGGCCTTACAGAAACAAAAAAATTCTATGGAAAGAAAAAAAGCTTTTTAATCTTATTTCAGATCTTGCGGATCAAGAGAACAGAAAATGAAAGTCCCTGGCATATAAAATTTGTCACAGTTTTGAGATTTTTTTCCCCTTTTAATGATAAATTAAAAAAAAATTTGAATTTATAAATAAACACCTTCTAAATATATACCTATTAAAGTAATAAGTAACTTTTTAGTGTAAATTTATTGCATTTCCATTAATAAATAATAATAAAAAAAATGCCTATATTCTCATTCAAACACCAAAAATTGAACTGTTTTTCATTTTTCTGCAAATGCAAAGTATTTTTCAGTAAGTGCTGTCAAATTAGGCATTATAAGTGTATTATTGTGACTCAATGGCTGTCAATAAGGAGCAATGAATTGTAATAATTAACAATAAGGTAATTAGACAATTTTTTTAATGTGTTTGCCAACACTGATCCAAGTCATACCCATCATTGAAAATGGGTCTGATGTTATTAGTGCAGTCTCATTCTTTCAATTTTGTCACAAAGGTGCAGTTGAATGGCTTAAATTTTTTCAGTCGAGTCAGGTCCATTTATTTTTTTAATTCCTCAGTCTATTAACAATAATTTATTTTTTAATCTGCTAATCTGACCATTTGTAAATCTGCCTCTTTTGCTGGCAGCTGAGGAAAAAGACTCAACTAAATGAAAAAAGACATTCACTAGAGCAGCGGTTCCCAAACTTTCAGTATGCAAATTTACCATTATGTTAAAAAAAAAAAAAAAAATTGCGACCCACTTAATACAAGGGTGTACATCTGTATGAAAATCATTGTATTAACTGTTTAAGTTATCGACCATTTTATCATATGAAAAAGGGAAATTTTAAATAGTATGTAAATCATACACTATCAACAACAACAAAAAAGAAATAATAATCTCAATGAGTAGAAATGGCATTATAATGAAAACAACACACAAATTTACAAAGATTTAAAAAAAAAAAAAAAAAAAAAAATTAAAAAAATACATTTTATTATTATTATTACAATAGTAAATTTTAGACAGTAAAATTTCTGACACTGTGTTTACCGATGAGGTGTTTTACATTAAGATTAAAACTAATTAATTTTAATATTAAGTCACTTTCTACATGCAGTTTGTTTCTGTAATTTGTTTTTTTCAAAAATTGCAAAGTAGAAAAATCATACTCACATATTACGTGTAGAACCTCATCAGGGATATTAAAGTTGATTTAGAAATGTGTGGCTATTCTGGTGGTACACTTATCAAGATGAAAATTTTAAGGATTTTACCTTGAAAGGTTATTTTACATTAAAAATGTTTTTTAAACAGGGGAGATAAAAGTTATATTTTTGTGACAAATCTAGATCGTTCCACAATCCACCAAAATACTCGCTGCGGCCTACTAGTGGGTTGCAAGCCATAGTTTGGGAACCACTGCATTAGAAGTTTTAATCATAAACTGTTTTCATATACTTGGTATGTGTTCATTAACCTTGGGAGCCTGAAGTAATCCAAAAATAATAATTCAGTTTACAAATAGTTTAATTTTCCTTCAAATAGTCTAACAAAAAAACTTAATTTTGGAGTTGGCAAGTTTTTTTAACGAGCCTGATATTTTTGCTAAACAAAAATGGACCTGACTTCATTTCTACAGCCCTATTCCAACTTAACAATCCAACATGCAATCTATAACAGATGATATGAAGTGTTTGTAACTAGAGCTAACCTAGTCTGTACCAAATACAAATAAATGTATCTAAACAATTTCAGCTCATCTTTAATGTGCTTTGAAGGATAGTACACATAAACATTAAAGCAGTTATGAATGAACCAATGAACAAATATGCTGGTCTTTTTTAACAAAATTTCATGTTACAATCTCCTAATAGCTTTACCATTGGTAACGTACAGTTTCATATCATGTTCGTTTTCACAAAGTTACTCATTAGAGAAAAAAAAAAAAAAAAAAAAAAAAAAAAAAAAAAAAGGGGGGGGTTCCTTTTATTTTGATACTTGCTAAATCAAAAATGCTAGTGATTAAAGAAAACAACAACAACATTAAATTTAAATAACAACATGTAAAATACATTTTGGACCATTAAAGAAAGCTTAATCTGATGATAGCATAAACACAGGCTTTTATTTTAAGACTTAAAATGTATGACATACACATGAGAACATAATTGTGCCACTGAGTGATTTGTTGTTGGAAGCCACTACAAACCAAAATTAAATTTTTTACTTCATCTATGCGAGGCTACAATGATAAAAAGAAATAAGTGGGTCAACCTAAATAAATATAAGAAATGGGTCCCTTCATAATTTAATCTTTGTGAGAGTCTCTTTTAAAAGGCAATTTTCATATTTAGACAACCCTATTTACCAAATCTTCATTTGATTCTCAAATGGCCTATTTTAGGTGCATAAAGTCACCCATCCACAAAATACGTGACATTTTTGTTTGAGAAATGGGTGCAAGAAGTTCTTCTAAGCCAAAACTAAAAACGTTTCTCTGCATTAGAAAATTTACGAAAGGAGATGGGCTAGAAGCCTTGCATTACAGTTGAGACTCCATCTTTTATAATGTAAAAAAAGTGATTAGAATATTTTTGCTAGTAAAATGGCTATGACTCACTCTATAAATAAGGTATTATTTGCTACCTGCCAAAAATCCCTGCTAAGATTGAATTTAAGCATGGGTTTCAGACACCCATAACTTGACAAAAAAAAGTGAAAAGAGTCGCACATAAACAATTATCAGAAGAAAACAAAACAAAGTAAATATTTATTAATAACTTGCAATTATTAAAGAAGGGATGATTTTATAACTGTTGTGGCTTCAGACTTTCAACTCTGAAACTCCTTGGTGCACAAACATTTGTAAGCTGTGTGAAGTAATAAGACTTTTTTTTAATTCTATTTTGATTTATGTTTTTGTTGTTCTACGATTTTCTTGAGAAGAGACATATGATTGTACACACTTACAAATTTAGATGTTAAAAAAAAAAAAAAAAAAAAAGAGAGAGAGAGAATTTATGTTCATTTTGTCCATTAAATCTTGTTGTTTTGTGTGAATGGATGTTTTCTGAAGAATAATACTTAGAATTAAGATGAGATACACCCAATAAAAGCAAAGAGAACTTGCTTCTGAGGTAAGAGGTTTAGAATAATAGAGATACTAGTATTTTTTTACAAACAATAACAAAATCTGATTCATTTTGTATATCATGGGGCAGATAGGTGTTTATCTCATAGCTGGAGCTGCAGCTATAAACCATTATCATCGGATGCCTGATTTTATACTCTGTACACATCAATGCATCCTTGAATTTTCTTTCTGCTTTAGTGGTTAAAAGACTTGCGCATGGAAAAATCATATGAAACTTAGTATGTAATAGAACAGAACAGCAGTTGATAAAAAATCTCAGAAGGTCATGAGGGAAAAAAATTAAAATGTTGTGTGTGTTACTTTTGGCAGAGGGTGCAATGCTTCATCCCTTTCCTCTGGCTGAACTGTCGGTAGGCCTTTCCGCACAGTGGACACGCGATGCCTTTGTTCCTCTGCTGGTAACAGCTGTCGCACACAGAGTAGTTCATGTGCCAACGAGAGCTGGGCCCATTGCCAGGGGTGCGAGCCCCACAGTCACCGCACATCCGACAAGCCTTGGAAAAGGGAAAAACAAATAAATTATTATGGAGATAGGAACAAGGAGAAACAAAGTGTGATGCTGAAGAAAAAAGCATTACAGTTAGATTGGCTATGTCATTTCTGGTACGACTTGGTTATGCCGTCAACCCATTTTGCCAAATTAGGCAAATCACCAAACTAATAGCCAAATGATACATACTGACATAATTTTTATCTTAAATAATGAAAAAAAAAGCAAATAATTAGTAGAATATTAATAAAAATACAAATAAAAATCACTTCATGATGTTTTATTGTATTTAATGCCATTGAACATGACATTCACAGTCATCCATTATTGACATTGAATCTTATTGTTGGGTTGACGGGATAACCAAGTACCGTAAAATGGGGTGAATAGGAACAGCGGGGTGAATAGGAACGAAACTTCCCAGTCATACAAATAAATTCATTATAAATATATGTGATGATATTTTTAGTTGCCAAATTTTTTATAAGAAGGTTATAAAATTAAGAGTTGGGAAATTCAGTTTTGACATGTTTTCACAACTACTAGGGTATATAAAAAAACTTCAAGAAGATCCTCAAAAACCTCATTTTTGCAACATCTTCAAAACTTTGTATGTAACTACAGTGTTTTTTGTATTCTGAACCTAAGAGAGGGGATTTTTAATTAATGATAGTCCTGTTAACGATATTCTGTATTAAATTCTACTTATTTCTAAACGAGATAATAAAAAAATGAAAAATGGCTTGAAACATCAGAGGTTTAAGATTTACGGGGTGAATCGGAACACGTTTTCTCTCATAGTTAATTTTTCTATACAATAATAGTTTCATGTAATATATGAAAACATATGTATGAATATGTATTGTAACAATATTTTGTTTGTTCTAATTACTTGAAGAGTTTAAGGGTGCCAAAAAATTGTTTGGTTAAACAAAAAAGTCAATGCCTAATCCAACAGACATAGAACATACAATAAAAGACTTTTAAAATAGCAAATTAGTTAGAAAAACTGTACTGAATTATTCTCTGGCATCCACAACATTACACAAACATCTCAAAATGAAAAACTAATTAAAAAAGAGAGGGATGCAAACAGTATTATGGGCTGGGGATGAGGGCGTATAAGTAGATCGTATTAATACATGCAGCGATTGGGGCTACTCAATAGATTCACTTACCCAATGACTACTAGTAAAGGATAACACATAACAAGGTTAAATTATACATTTCCAATTCGAATATAATTTCTTAAAATAAATTTTAATTTTTCTTGTTTTAAAAGTTGTTTTCTAATTTTTAAAAAGGTATGTCTTTACTTGTATATAAAATAAAGGCTTGGTTTCACAGTAACTACGTGTTCCTATTCCTCCTTTATCATTATTACCTGTTTTTATTAACCCTATTAAAGTTTGAATCGGAATAAATAAAGGTTATAGCATTTGTTCCGATTCACCCCTATCTGCGGGGTGAATCGGAACACCATTACAAATTTAAATAATTTATATATAAACAGTAAAAATGTTTCGTTTTTGCTTAAAAAGTAAAGAACAAAACAAGACCGAAGTTTCTAGCAGAAAAATTAAAAAATCAGTTGTTGCTTTTTTTTAACGTTAAAGTTGAAAAATGTTCCGATTCACCCCATTTTACGGTAGTACCTAATTTCTTTACTTCAACTTCTACTTTCACAACACTGGATTTTTGTAAACAGAGCACAGTGATATGATTTTGTCATGATAAAAGATGTGAGTATTGTTGTCAAAAATCAATATGAAAGTAGAGCACAGTGTCTCCCAATAATGATTTAAAGTCTGTAAACAAGTGTACTTATTGGACTGTAAATACTTATTTTTATCTCATTAAATATTTAGCTAAAGATACATTCAGCGGGAAGATTTACTCAATTTCGATTTGACTCTGCTATGCACTTCTCTTCTTGTTGATTTATTCTCCAGACTACATTGCTTATTTTAGAATGTTTTTACTTGTGATTTACAAATTAGAGAAAAGATTCATTTTACCCTTTGATTATTTTTCAAGGCTATGCTTCACAGTTGAAGCATAGCAGGTTAGCTTGGGTCTTCAAATTTATTAAAGTAACTATTTAGAAAATACAGAGTGGAAAGAGAAAGAAAACCTTTATAGAAAATAAAATGTAGAAAAATGAACAGTGTATTTAACCTCTTCGCTACTGGCGATTATTACAGTATTTTTAATTATTACTGAATTATTTCGTCTCTCATTTGACTTCAGAGCGAGATTTTTGTTTTATTTTCATTAGCTCAAATCTCAGAATTCGAAACATATTATTCTTATATCAAAATTTGATTTATATTTGAATATAATTAATAAAATGGGACAAAACTGATGTACCCATTTGGGTACTCAGGGACTGAAGAGGTTAAACTTCAGTGTTAAATTATTCCTTTCATTCTGAATAATGTCTTATGTCTGTGTGTAGTGTACCACTACAATGCCTAGATGTTCATTAAAATAGACAAAATGGTTAAAAAAAAAAGGGAAAGGAAATAAGCATAACAAGTTTTACAACTTATGAAATTATACAAAAAATGTTTTTTTGCTGTATTTAACTCAAATATGTAAACAGGTTATCAAAATTTTGTCTCATTTCTTACTTGTTCCTGTTTCATCAACTGTCTGTCTTTTAACTTATTCTAATAATTTTGGCCCATTTAAAAACAGAAAGAATTGCTCAAAAAGTATTTAAACACATGAAAAAGCATTTACGATAACACAAAATTATCTTTATCAAACAGATAAAAAGTTATTTCCGAGTGAAAATTTCTCATTTGTTTACAAGTAGAGTAAATTCTCTGTAAGGCGAATTTTGCATAAGACAGAAATCTAACTCGGAAAGATTTTCAAGTCCTTGTGATTCCATAAAGTAAAATTTGTCTAAGGATGAATATTGTTTTACTGCAGAAAATTTTCAGCATTCTGATTCATCTCAAATTAGACACGGAGAAGTTTCACTGTCGTTTAAAAGAGGCAGGGTTTTGTCAATTTTAAAAGGATGCCTAAACAATTAATTAGAGAAATAATAAAAACTGCAAGTAAATAGTTTCATTAGTGATTAGCACAAATAACAAAACTAACACATATTGTTGACAGCACGTAATTCCCAATAATTAGTTTACTGTACATATTAAACTATGCTTAAACTGAAACAGTTGGAGTAAATATGTATTATAATTAGGGTATCAACAATTTCAACCAGCTGACTTAAATTAGCAATTAAACCATGATTTAAATTAACTGATTTTTTTTAATAAAAACAATTGATTAAAATAAATTTTTTTCATAGATGTTTTAAAATAACATAAAAATATCAAAATCTGAGATTAATTAAGAATTTTTCTACAGGTATTTTGACTTATGGATAAATAAATAATAATAAAAAAATAGTTGTGAAAAACTGTTTCTAAACTTAATTCCTGAGAATTGTAAAACACTAAGCACAGTAAGTTTGTAAAAAAAAAAAAAAAAAAAAAAAAGGAGAAAGTATGTAAGAATTCTTGTTCTTGTTTATAAAAGGGAAAAAAAAACTAAATGGTATAAAAATGTGGAAGAGATCTTGGTTAGCATATACATACATCCTTAATCTAAGATTTAGGTAATTAACATTACTTTTTTTTTAGTACAAATGCAAAATGTGCTGTCAAAAATGTTTGTGCTAAAAACTAATGAAATTATTTACTTGCAATTTTTATTATTTCTGTAATTAATTGTTTACGCCATATTTAAGCACCCTTTTAAAATTGACAAAACACACTCTGCCTCTTTTAAAAGATTCTCCATACTACCGTTTTTTTTTTTTTTTTTTTTAAATTTTATTTCTTGAAAAAAATAGGATATGACTTAACTATATTATTTAACATTTTTTTTCAATTCATAGTTTATAAAATTCTTAATAATTAATGATTTTTATTTATCATAATAAAAAGTTATTTACTTTTCCCTTTGATAGCAATTAATCCAATTTTTTTCAAGTAATCACAACTATGAGAAGGGAGAGCAATTAACAGATAAATAGTTTATTAAATGAAATATAATCACCACACTAGAATACAGAAAATTAACAGCCAAGATACCACATTTCTACTCTCTGTTAGTACAGAGTCAATACTTATTTTCTCTGATACAGAGCCAAAAATTTGCATGTTCACTGTCTGGTTACAGAATCAGAACTGACAAACTTAAAAAAAAAATATCTAACAAAAAAACAGCAAAATATATTTACACTATCCTGATTATAAAATCTGCAATTACTTTAAATCCAATACCATCAGACACATCAAATTAGCTATAATATTAATTGGAATGCCATCAAGCAATTACAAAAACAATAAATCATTTTAATGATCCCAATATTAAAATAAAACAAATCAACTTATCAAGAAATTTCATTTAAATTTTATTTCTCCACAGAAAAACATTAAATTACTAATAAATCATCATCAAGATATATATATAAAATAAATAAATGAATGAAATAAATAAGTAAGTAAGTAAAAAAATAAACAAAAACAAAAAAATCAGTATTAACTTGAAATCATTATTTTACTCACAAATATCCATCAAGAATGTAAACAAATTATATTTTCTGTCCTCAAGGTCAAATCAATCAGTTTTATCACAATGTGTACAATAAATTTGATTTCTTCTTCAAGGTCATTACACTGAAACACCCTTTATAGTTACAGAACATATTACTAATGTATTTTGTTATGAATATAAGTGTCTTTTTTTTTTTTTTTGAGCTAACAATCTGCTTTTTTTTTCCTCTTTTGAAATGAAAACTGAATTATAAATGATCACTTTAGTAATTAAAGCATAAAAATATATATTATATACCTAATTACAGATTATTTATTTAATAATGATAGATTTTCAGTTGTAAATAAACATAAATATCACTAGCCTTTTATATAGTCTTGTATAATTATTACAAAATATTAATGTGTATAACTTTATTGTATTCTACTAACTAATGAAACTACTATTTTGTAATTTTTACAATTTCTTTAATTGCTAACTTATAATTAAATTCTATTAATTAAAGTATAAGCACGTAGATTATGTTAGTCATTAGAAGTTTGTTCTGGAAACACAAAACTCTTGGTATGCTGGGGGGAAAAATTAAAAATCTGATTTAAATTGAAAAAAATGTGATTTTTTAAAATAAAATTATGATTTTTTTTTTTAACACCCTAATTACAAATAACCTATTACTTTTCTCAAGATCCCCACATAAATAAAGTTAACTTTATACTTTCCCTGACACTAAAAACAAACATCCAACACTTACTTTTTTTTTTTTTTTTTTTTTTTTAAATAAATAATATATTTTTTTAATGATTAAAAATCATTTCAAAATAATTTGAAAAGAGTGAAAATGGAAACAAGCAAGCACTTTTTTTAGAGGCAACTACTGAAACATGTTTGGACAGTCATTTGAAAATGGATTTTGTGACTCTACAGGAGCCATGTATTAAAAGTAATTTATCAAAAGCCATTTTCTGACTGAGCCCAGAATCTTTTTTGTTCATACCCATTTCAGTTCCTTAAAACCAACACTCTTAAAAAAAAAAAAAAAAAAAAAAAAAAAAAAAAAAAAAAAAAAAAAATATCAAAATGAACACTGCTACTCAACAATGTCATCGGAAAAAAAGCCCACTCACCGAGCACTTCCATCCACTCTTGGGCACCGATGAGATGGCAGGCTTAACGCAGAATGTGTGATAAGCCTTATCACAGGTATTGCATATGATCATCTTGCTGCTCTCCACAGGTTGCCTGGAACACACAAAAACAGTATTCTAATACTCTTTTAGTTACGTTTGTTTATAATCAATCATTTAGTTATTTTTTGCAATTATTTAATTAAAAAACATAGTTATTGCAACAGAAAAAAAAACCTGTTACACAAAATCTTCAACACAAATATAACAGATTAACAAAACCTGCAGCTTTGCTTGAGATAGCTCAAATGATATTTAGATGCTTGTTAGGAAATTATATTGCTATGGATGTTTAAAAAAATGACACTCACTAAGCGACAGAAAAACTAAAATTAATTCCAAACAAATAATCATCCAGAATGTATTCTGCTCAATTCATTTGAAGTTTGCACAGGGTGACCAGAAATAATATAATGTTTTAATTTGAACACACAAACTTTTGCACAAACAAATTTTTTATTTATTAACAACAATGTGTATTAGAAAAGTAAAAAATCACTTCTCCTCAAAGTGTCCTTCTTTTCCTTTAATAGAGAGATGAAAACGTTGAGTGAAATTTACAGCAATTGGCCGCAGCTCTGCTGGAGTGATTAGCTTCCATTCCCAAATCAATGGATGTTTCCAAACTGTTGTAAGGTTTTCGGCAAGCTCTTGCCTTTAGAATCGACCACAAACTGTAATCCAAATGATTAAGGCCATACAAGTATGAAGGCCATTCTTGAGCCAAGAAAAAGTTTGGAAAATGGGTCCAACACCAGTCCTGTGTGGATTTCACTAAATGAGAGGGAGCAGAATCTTATGGAAAAGTCCAAGCCCCGTTTCCTAAGTATTTTTGAGCATCGGGGAAGTACCAAATCTTCAAGAATCTGTTTTCTGTACATATTTTTCACTCCAGAATCAATGAAAATGAGAGGAGTTTTGAATGTTGTACAAATCCGTGCCCACACCATTACAAATTTAGGATTTTGATGATGTTGAACCATGGAAGATTTCCTTGGGGAAGTTGTTGATCAAATACGATCATTTTGATGATTGAACGAGAATAGCTTCTCATCAGAAAACAGGATTCACTCCCAACAAGGAGTTGCAGCTCGCTTCAGCATCCTGCGAGCCGTGTTTTTTTCCCATGAGAATAAGCGCTTGTTTCAGCTTAAAAGGATAAAGGTTCAGCTTCTTTTTGGTCATAAATCAAACCGATTCCCGGCCAATCCCAGTCTGCCTCCCTATTTTTCTCATTGACCCCCGAGGATTTTGGGATACTCGTTTCTTTATCAGAGTTCGGTTTCTGGAGGTGGTCACAGTTCTTTTCCTGCCTCTTCCTGGTCGGTATCCTTCATGAC
Source organism: Maratus speculifer (assembly GCA_964019185.1). Lineage (NCBI taxonomy): Eukaryota > Metazoa > Arthropoda > Arachnida > Araneae > Salticidae > Maratus > Maratus speculifer. Next base: position 461,355,838 of record OZ025292.1, read on the forward strand.
CAAGCTCCTTGAATCTTTTCATTGCTTTAGTCTAACTGTTGATGAGGCTCTTGAAGCAATCGAGCAATCTGACATACACATTTTCCCTGGCAATGAAGTTCCAAAACAGCATTCTGTTTGTTTGTCATCGAATTAAAACAAATTATAGTTAGAATAAAGTTTAATAAGTGAAAGAAAACTCTCAGAATCTAGTAAAAACATACTCATCAACTGTAACCTTACTTCTAGTTTTCGTTACGTTTTTTCTGGTCACCCTGTATTTTTCCAGAAGACGTTCTTAGCATCTCAAAAGTAGCCACCCTAACCCTAATAACTCAAGCTTCTGTAACAAACCTATTACAGAAACCACAATTTTAAAACTTTTTTTTCCCCCTGCACACCTTAAAGTTTTTAAATTTTTAAAAGAAGTTTTGTGGACACATTCATATCTATAAAGTATAAGGTTCTCAGCAAAACACACCTGATAACAAATCTCTGACCAAATTTGAAAAAATTTCATGACCTAATGTCAGGGATGCCACTCAGAAAATAGCAAAAAAGAGGAAATTATGCGTAAAGTAAAATTTACGACATTTTTCACAACTTTATGTGTGAATTTTGAAAATTATATTGTTTATAATAAACTAAATAAAGAATTACAGCTTTTCTTTTGTTGTAAACTTTTAATTTATAAGAGTAAGTTAAAATGATTTTTCTTTAATTCACAGTATTTTACATCAATTAAGGTAACCCAGCAACAGGTTCAGTGAAGAATTTTATGTATCGCATCATTTTAAACCAATTCAAGTAACCCAGCAATAGATTCAATGAATATTCCACGAGTGAATAGCAAAATTTTGCAGGTTGTTTTTTTTATTTGGCGAAAATAACTGTTATATTTCAAGATCGTTCGACGAAAATCGCCGTTTTACATCATGATCGTTTGATGAAAATCATCGTTCCACATCGTGATCTTTTGACAAAAATCGTCGTTTCACATTGTGATCGTTTCAGAAAAATCACCGCTTCGTTTCGCGATCGTTTGACGAAAATCGCCGTTTCATATCGCGATCGTTTGACGAAAATCGTCGTTTTACATTGCGATTGTTTGACGAAAATCGCCGTTTTATTTAGCGATCGTTTGACGGAAATAGCCGTTTCACATCATGATCGCTTGACGAAAATCATCGTTCCACATCGCGATCGTTTGACGAAAATCGCCGTTTCACACCATTATCGTTTGACAAAAATCATCGTTACACATCGCGATCCTTTGACAAAAATCGCCGTTTCGTTTCGCGACCATTTGACGAAAATCGTCGTTTCATATCGCGATCGTTTGACGAAAATCGCTATTTTATTTAGCAATAGTTTGACAAAAATCGTTGTTTCACATTGCGATAGTCTCAAGAAAATCACCGTTTCGTTTCGCGACCGTTTGATTAAAATTGCTGCTTTATATCGCGACCGTTTGATGAAAATTGCTGCTTTATATCGCGACTGTTTGATGAAAATAGCCGTTTTTTTCGATCTTTTAACGAAAATCGATGTTATATTTCGCGATCGCTTGACGAAAAAGGCTGTTGTATTTCGCGATCGTTTGATGGAAAAGGCTGTTTTATTTCGCGATCGTTCAACGAAAATCGTTATTTTATGATTCGTGATCGCTTAACGAAAATCGCGAATTCTTAAAAATTAAAAAAAGCGGAAATCCGCCAAAAGGCGGAAAAGTGGCATCCCTGTAATGTGCATATGCAAAATTTGCTTTTACACAGTAATTAGTTTTTTGATAAGTTTAAAGAAGAAAAAATTTGAGGGTAGGTTGTCCCTATTTTATTATTTGGTTGTTCTCAATGCCAATTCTGAAGAAAAATGGAATTTCTAAAAAATAAAAATTATCTTTGCTTACTGTCATCCAGCTAAATCCATTTTGCACTGGTTCACAGAAGCCTATTACAAAGAAGCAGGGTTTGTTAATTATTATTTTTTTCTTTTTTAATTATTGATTTTTTTATTGAAGTTATTTTTGAATAAATTTAAGATGTAAACAGACATATTAATGAACATTAATGTAATTTAATTTTATGCAATAAGCAAACAGCTTTTAGAAAGATAAAGCTCAATCTTTGTCAAAAAGTAAAATCATTTATAAAGTTAAGAAAAAAAAATGCTTTCAAAATAATCTTGTAACAATAAGGAAATCTGGGCAGAAATATATTAAATATTGGAATATTTACTTGTTAGTAATTAAAAAAAAACTTCTGCAAATTGAAATAAAGTTAAACAGTGTTTCTACTCTGGAAATGCTATAGCAAAAGATATTAAAGTTTGAGGAAAATATGAACCATTCAATAATTTCCGTTTGATCTAATATAGTGGATTGCAGCCTTTTAGAATAATGGAAGGTAAGGCTTTTTTTTACAGTCACTGAAAAGCCTGATACTCAAAAACTTAAAGAATTCGTGATCAACCAGCATTTTACTGCAATAGCTTCATCTACTTCAGTGGAATGAATATTTTCTGCCTTTGGTTTGGTACGTTCAAAAAGTAGAAATAGATTCATAAAGTTGCTACACTCCTTTTTCACTCAGCACTTAAAAGAAAACAAAAAACAAAAGTTAACAATTTAGTTTACAAATAACTTTCAAAATTGTTTAAAAATTTTATGTGCTGCAGCTACATTTATTTTAACTAAAATACTGAAGGTTGATTTGATTTTTGACACCTGATTTGTAATTTTCATGCATTTAGTGTAACAAAGATTTTTCCACAGCCTAAAATTTTACCTTCGAATCATTTATGTAAAATTGTGTCATAATAATATATATTGGTAATATTTAAAACATGCATGTGTGTGTATATATAATTTATATTTTATAAATTAAAAGAAAAGTGATAAAAACAATAATACTGTGTGAGATTTGTTAAAAAAAAAAAAAAAAAAAAAAAAAAAAAAAAAAAAATCACAAACCTTGAAAAGGAGCATGAAACCCAAAAGAGATATAAAGAAATGTTTTTTTATAGCAGAAATGTGAAAAGTTCAACAATTCTTATCTCTTGTTAAAATGGGTGAGATAATTTTGATTTAAAACCACTCTCAATGGAGCACTCCAAGACAGTTTAAACATGACATCCTCCCCAGAACATTTAAAAAACAAGGATGAATGAAAAATATCCATAATATGTCAGAAACAAAACTTGCAACAGTCTTTCAAAGTTGCATAAATGAAGCCTGCAAAAAAGAATGGAAGAGAAAGTGAGGAACAAGTTGACGCTTTCTGCAGTTCATTCCCTTTTACTTCATCTTGATAGAACCACTGAAGGAAATTTATATGAAAGCACTGAAACATCAACTGGTTGAAAATCGACCGGGCCATTTTATGCTTTTTTAAAAATGTAACTATCTAGATTCAAACTGTTTACTATAAATTACTTTTCTTGTGTGCAGAAAAGCACTTTTTGGGTACTACTCTGTTATACCGTCAACCGATTTCACCAAATTATACAAATCGCCAGACTAATAGCCAAATTATACATATTGACATTTTTTTTTTTTTTTTAAATAAAAAAACAAATAATTAGTAGAATATTAATAAAAATACAAATAAAAATCACTTAATGACATTTTAAACACATGATTCGTTTTGAATGTGACATTCATGATCATCCATTATTGGCATTTAATCTTATAGTTTGGAGATAATTTTCTGGTCAACGGGATAACCTAGTAGTACCTAAAATTGCTATTATGTTTGAATGTACAATCGTAACGAAACCACCCAAGTGCTTAAATAAATTCAGTTGTTCCAGATGGATTGACAATGGGAAACAAAATAAAATGAAAGAATTCAAAAACAAGTTTGCTTAAGGGTGTATTCGAAAAAATGCTTTTCCACCTTCAACAGCTCGAAATTTTCCGATACAATTTCAGACACATTTTTAAAAGTAGAGACATGAAACTTGCTGAGGGGATTCTTGAAGAGACATATAAGGTGCCATGTGATGTCATTTTACACTCAATTCATTAGAATTTGATTTATAAATAATTATCTTCTCAGTATGACTCTTTTTTTTCGTTACCAGATCTCTTGCTTCGGAAAAATCAGTTCAAAATGCCATTTTCGATTGCATTTTTCGCAGTATTTTCTACATTTATCAAAGAATCGACAATTATGGCACCTTGAGTACTTTCTGAATAAGACATTTTGCCAGTTTGATGCATTTCAGAGCAAAAATAAATCGGAAAATAAGCAGTTGAATTGAAATACACCCTTAAAAGAAGAAATGGCATTCATAGACCCATCAATGAGTCAACAAAATAGGGCACACCGCTTTCAGAAATTAGACATGAACATTGAAAATAAAGTTTATGACTGATATAAATATGAAAAATATTGCAAATTGTAGAAAATTAAAATAAAAAAGTTTGCTCACTTTACAAATAATGACTGTTGATATTTTTTACTATAAATAAATGATTTACAATTACTTATAATGAGAGTGATCACAAAATCAACTAGTTGGATCTGCTAATCCCAAAATTTTATACAGGGATGTAAAGGAGGATATACCTTCTGGATCTTTTAAAAGAGCACCGTATCTAAGGTATACTCTCTGCCTTAAGTGTATAGCCTCCGTTATTTTTACCACTACACCCCTGTTCATACGTACATTTTAATATTCCAAACATTAGTTACGCAAGTTAATACTTTAATATTATTAATTCAATACTACACTAACTTTGATTTTCGTTTTAATGTGGATCCTATGTGATAAAATCAATAGTTTTCTTTTATTCCGTTATCATCAACTGTTTGCAAATAGCCAGCTTAGCAGGATGTGATTTTTTGCCTCTGCAAGAGCTGATGGACAATAAAATGACAAAGAAACAAAAAAATAATACAAAAGCGCCACCACCAATGTTCCTTTTTCACAGAATATTTCCAAATTGAAAGAAGATCTGCTGGCATAACTAAAAACATTCACAAAAAAATTTGGTTCAATTCTATGGATATCTTCATATACTTTTGGATGCTAAAATTGTGACATACAGACACATACCAGACAGACATTTTGTATAAACATGTTTTTTGGAATCTCTGACCCGTTAAACATGTAAATCCGTCAAAAAAAAAAAAAAAAAAAAAAAAAAAAAAAAATCCCAATTACAATACTTTTTTCTATTGAAGATATTAGAAAGTAAAAGTGACTGTTAAATTAATACTTATAATTAAGAAATCGCAATCAGAGTGTTAAAAATGAATTACAGTAGACTCCCTCAAATCCGCACAGTTTGGGACTAGAGGTTGTGCGGATTTTAGAATTTCGCAGATTTCCAGTCATTGCTTTGTTTCCATTTTTTAAAGAGTAATCTGAGTGCAATTAATAGTGCATTCAGAACTATAATGAATGCTTACAATATAATAAAATATTATAATATATATATTATAATAATATAAGTAATAAACTAAAATAATAAAAATGTAGATAATTTTTTAAATGATTAAAGTACTAATAGCAAAGGTCAAGCTAATAATCAATAGTATATGATTAAATATTCATTATAAAGATTAAATGTATTTTTCCAAAATTATTCAACAAAACTTGCCTCATAAAGGTACATTCCTAATTCACATCAAAATCATAAAATAAGGATTTTTTTTTTTTTTCAAGTTTAGCCAGGCTTAATAACCAAAAAATCTTAATTAATGCATAAATATGTTTGGTAAGAAGATGTGATTACCAGTAATATCAGCAATATCTTGAATTAATTCTTATTCTTAATTCATGAAAAAAACATGAATGGAGTATTATTAAGAAAATTACAAATTAAAAAATATATGGAATTGATACAAAACTAAAAAAATCAAATTTTGTAGCAATATTTGAATTGAAAGTGTCATTGTTTACATCCGTAAAATATGTGTGGATTTTAGAGAGTTGCAGATTTGAGGGAGTCTACTGTATTTCTCTTCTAATGCACTTAATTTTGCATTGGAAGGAAATTCAGGCAAATGTTATTTCCTTTCAACAACGTTACCTGCAGTTCTGGCAGACCTTACAGTCGAGGCATTGCCAGCCTGCCCTGAGGTCGGGGGAGGGGAGGATGGGAGGGTCCATGCACGTCCCGTGGTAATAGTTGGAACAGGAGGTGCAGAGCAGCAGCTGGGACAAGTCTCCACTCTCGTGGCAGGCCATGCAAATCACACCTGTTACAAAACAAAACAAAGTCACATTTTTAAAACGAATGCATCTGAAAATATTAAGAATGAGTTAAAATCAACTTTACAAACTTAAAAACATACTCTTTAAGAATTTGTCAGGGAAAAATAGAAGTTACAATCAGTTTTACAACCTTCTCTCATTCATTAAATTCTATGATCCCATTCACAAATTAAATGATAACTTTACGCATATTATACTATAACATTAAAAAGCATCAAAATAAATAAACATAGCCAACTGAAGTAACAACCTATGAATCATCTGATATCTAAATCTGATATCTATTCCATAAAGTAGGAGTCTTTGCATAGATTCACAAATTAAATAACTTTACACATTTTATACTAAAAATTGAAAGCCAACTGAAGTAGCTACTTATGGATCATCTGATATCTACATGCACACTATTCTATAAAGACTTTAGGCTGTCAATATTGACAGAGTTCATATAGACTTGAGAGGGGAAAATGCAAAAAGAATAAGAGCATTTTAAAGGATTTTTTTTTTATGACTTTCTGTAATACTTGCACCCACCCTAACTTTCAGTATTTCACTGAGAGAAAAAACAGATTTTATTCTATTAAAATCAAATGGAACAGCAGTCACACTCTATTCATTTCTATTGGTTTCAAAAATTTTAATTAAAAATAAAATGGCCAGTGATCTATCTTACACAGTGCCAGTCCATTTCCAAAATACTCATTCTGTATCACATGCACCTAGATTTTAAAAAATACTATGTGTCACATTAATATTTTTAAATAATATATATTTTTAAAACAAAGCTTTTTCTACTACAGTGAAACTCGTTTAAGATACGAATCAAGGGACCGAGAGCATTTCGGATCTTAAGCGGGATCGTATCTTATCCGGATTTCATAGATTGTCGAATAATAATGCATATAAAAACAGTGTACATTGTTATTAATGCAATTTTAGCAATTTATAACTCTTATTTTACCTATTTCTAACAAATTTTAAATGTTCTATAAAATTTGAGTTTAAAATATTGAAAAAAAAGGATAATTTTATTTTCTCCAAAATTTTATTCAATATTTGTTTGTACAGTAAAAAAAAAATGCTTTTATGTAGTACTTTCTGCCAAATTATACAATAATAATTAAGACAATAAAATGAAAATTTTGTTAATCTTTAGAAAAAAGTAACTAAAATACATTATATTTAAAGGGGAAGAATAACAAATTTTCATAATAATTTTTTGACAGACAAGCTAAGTGTATGCAAGCAATAATAATTATTATTCGATACATTGTAAAAATCGTGATGTAGTTTTAGTTTGTTGAGAAAAAGTCGTTTATCTTGGTTTGGTGCAACCTAAGACGAGATTTTATTAGGAAGTTTTCTGCCTTGTTGATGTGGTCGAAAAAATCTTTAACGGCGGGACCAGCATCCATAAAAGATACATATAGTCGAAGTAAGCTGAACGAGCTCATTACATATGCGAATGATGGTATGACTGGTACATCTGTTTCTTCATCCGCGTCGTCTTCTATTTCTTCTAAAGGGCTAGGTTCATCGGAACTTTTCACGTCTGCGATTATATCTGCGATAGACCGAACTTCACTTGTTACAAGTTGATCGTCAATTTCTACAAATAAGTCCCAATCTTTGCATTCTTATTTATACTGCTCCTCTTCTGTGATGTCAACGTCTTGCAAAGTGTCGTCAATATCGAAGGCTTTAGAGAAACAGTTCTCAATGGTGGTTGATGTTACGTCTTCCCAGGATGCACTCAGGAAATGCATGATGTCCAAAAGATTAATAGGCTTACAGGTTGGGCAGGATAGATCCTTTTCGCGATGATCTATTTGGTGTAGGTAACGTACAACGACGCGTCTTTTGTATTTAAATTTCAGAGCATGAATTATGCCCTGATCCATGGGTTGAACAACGCTAGTCGCATTGAGTGGTAAAAAGTCCTTCCGGCAATGCCGGGAGGAAGAGGTAGCTTTCATATACTTATATATTTATTTATTTATTTTAAAGTAAGTTACATTGTTCAAAAATACTAAGCTCAAGTTAGTGGAAATAATCTTTAAAAATTAGTGATTTTATAAGATTGAATACTAGTTTTTGTCAAGACTGAATATTAATAAGAATTTTTAGAAATTAGTCATCTTTTATTCAACCTGGTTTTATTTTAAGCGATTTAGAGAGTCACCAAATTCCACGATATCATAAAGTGTATGCCATTTTAAAGCAACATGATGGATCGTTCAGATCAGACCGTTTCAAAATGTCAGCCATAAGCAAAATTCAAAGTGCTATAACTCAATCATTTTTTAAGATATAGACAAAATAAAAAGTGTTTTGGAATCGTTGTTTTAAGTTTTAACACGTAAAAGAAAAATATTTTTCAACTTTTAATTTTTTCGCATTTAATTTTAAATTTTAAATTTTTTTAAAAATTTAAAATGGCCACCATTTTGAAACAAAATGGCGGATGATGCTGGCCAACGAACTCGGTCGAGACATTTGCATATACTATGTACATACCAAGTTTCATTGAAATCGGTTCATAAATACGCGTGTTATCACGTGACAAAATTAGATCGTTTCAAAATGTCCGCCATAAGAAAAATTCAAAGTGCTATAACTCAATCATTTTGTAAGATATAGACAAAATAAAAAGTGTTCTGGAATCGTTGTTTAAAGTTCTAACACGTAAAAGAAAAATATTTTTCAAATTTTGATTTTTCGCATTTAATTTTAAATTTTAAATTTTTTTAAAAATTTAAAATGGTCACCATTTTGAAACAAAATGGCGGATGATGCTGGCCAACGAACTCGGTCGAGAAATTTGTATGTACTATGTACATACCAAGTTTCATTGAAATCGGTTCATAAATACGCGTGTTATTACTTGACAAAAATCAGATCGTTTCAAAATGTCAGCCATAAGAAAAATTCAAAGTGCTATAACTCAATCATTTTTTAAGATATTCACAAAATAAAAAGTGTTCTAGAATCTTTGTTTTAAGTTCTAACACGTAAAAGAAAAATATTTTCCAAATTTTAATTTTTTCGCATTTAATTTTAAATTTTAAATTTTTAAAAAAATTTAAAATGGCCGCCATTTTGAAACAAAATGGCGGATGATGCTGGCCAACGAACTCGGTCGAGAAATTTGTATGTACTATGTACCTACCAAGTTTTACTCAAATCGGTTCATAAATACGTTAGTTATCGCATGACAAAAATCAGATATATATATATATATGGTTATATATATATATATATATATATATATGTCAACATTTGAACGGAGGGTGGTTTTGGGGTCTGGGGGTCATGATCGGTGAAAATATACCAAAATTTTCCGGAAGTGCTTTCCTCCGGACGGCTGCAATAGGTAGCTTTTTACTTTTTGTAATGAAAGCTACCTAAAAGACTAGTTCGATGTTTTGTAAAGCTGGGATATCCTTGGGATGGACAGAACAGTTGTCGACGAGACACAATACTTTTCTAGACTCCTTTTTCATTCGTTCATCGAATTTGCGGATCCACTTAACGAATATATCACTTGTCATCCACGCTTTGGCTTGACTTTCATAAACGCAGGGCAGATTTCTAACATTTTTAAAACAGCGAGGATTCCGAGATTTGCCGATGACGAGGGGTTTCAATTTATCTGTTCCACTCATATTTGATCCAACGAGAACAGTGATACGTTTTTTGCTTAGCTTACCACCGGAACATTTTTCACCTTTAAATGCCATTGTTTTATCCGGCATTAATTTAAAAAAAAAAAAAAGACCCATTTCGTCCACATTGTAAATATCACATCTTGAATATTTTTTCAATAGTGGTTCGAGCACATTATTTTTCCAACAATTGACATCATCTATATTCACAGCTGCCGACTCTCCGCATATCTTTCTGTAAACTATGCCGTATCTTTGTCTGAAACGGTCTAGCCAACTGTTGCTAGGCGTGAAATCCACTCCAAGACGTGTAGCAATTTCGCAGGCTTTTTCCTTAATAAATGAACCGTTAGTTGGGATATTCGTCGATCGGGTTTAAGTGAACCATTCAAATAAAATTTTCTGCAATTCTTCGAATTTGGCCACTTTAATTTTCTTTCTACCAGAACCTCCAGCTGATACAATGTTTTCCAGTTTCTGTCTGTTATTTAACGGAGATCGAAGTGTTGACTCGTGTATTCCCACAGATATAGCAAAAGGGGTCTTGTTCATCATAAGTTGTTTATCCATTATCTATTCCTATCACTATTCAGCGGTTAAACAAAAGACTAGAATGTCCTTTTGAGAGCTTTACCTGAACTGAGATTTCAAAGGCACACAATGGAGTTGCATCACATCACGTGATTATTACGTAAAGGAAAACATAGTCTCCGAACTACTGCTAGAGCGAGGGGAGGGAGAAGAAACGAAAAGGGGGAAAGCAGCGAGAAACATTCGAGCGCAATTCAGTTCCTCTTCTTACATATTCTTGGATCTTGGACGAGATAATTTATAAAATTCCAAAGAAAAAACAATCTTTTACCTCCAATAGGAAAATGTCTGCAAAAATATTAGCACATAGGTGACGAATATACCTAGAATGTCCAGGCCTGGCAGAGAAAAAGCAAGCGACAAGAAGAAATTCATAAAAAGGGCAACCCGGAGGACGATATGCAGTGATAAAAATAGTATAATAATGAAAAGCAATTAGATAAAAGTTAAATGAAAAAAAAAAGCATAAAAATATATGCCGATTTCATCTGCAGCTTCCTCATCCAATCAGGGAAAGGTATGATGGTAAAAGAAATAAAAGCGGTACTTGCTTTTGTGTTTTGTTGAAAAAGAGGGAGCCAATCAGAATTCATTCTGCAAAAGCAGCGGAAAAGAATATATTTGTAAAAGAAAAAAAGATAAAAAAATAGCATTTTATGAAAAATAAATAAGATTTTACATATTCTATTCTAAAGACAAGTGATGGACGGATTAATTAAGCACCAATTCGTATATTAAGCGGGTTTTTTGACATCAAGGGACCAATTTTCTTCGTATATTAAACGGGATCGTATTTTATGCGTACGTATATTAAGCGGGTAATTTTACACAGGTTTTATAGGCAGTTTTCAAGGGACCGAAGAAAATTCGTATATTAAGCGGGATCGTATATTAAGCGGGCGTATCTTAAACGAGTTTCACTGTATCATAATTTGTCTGAAGTCTTCTACAAAACAGAACTTGTTCATTATTGTTTTAAATGAATTCTGTTTATTTGTAGATGTGGCTACTCTAGCTATTTTTAAAAATGTTCCCATTTTTATACTTTAATTTTTAAAGTTTTTTTAGGAGATGTTTTCAAAATGTAGGTTCACAGTTTTAAAACTTTATCAGTGAATGAATGCATCTAAAACTATAAAGAATGAGTTAAAAACAACTTTACAAATTTACAAAGCACACACTTTGAGAATTTGTCAGTAAAAATGGGAGTTTTACAAAAACTAAACCACATTTGTTTTTTAATATTATTTTCATTCGATCAAATTCTATGATCCCATTCACAAGTTAAATGACTTTACACATCTTATACTATTCATTAAAAATAGTACTACTACTATAAAAAAAAAAAAAAAAAATGCTACTACTTGGTTATCCTGTTGACAATAAGATTACATACCAAAAATGGATAACCTTGAATGTATCGTTCAATGACATTCAATGTGATACATATATTTAAAACGTCATCAAGTGATTTTTATTTAGACTTTTTATTTGTATTTTTATTAACACCTTAACGCGCAGTGTTGCCAGGTCAGCAACACCTAAAGTTCCCTCTGTTTAGAGACACAAAGACTCAGTGAATGTTTCAAAAACTACTCTAATGGCTACTTTAAATCTTTCTTATGAGTCCTAGATGGCAGCACCACAGAGATCAAACTCTACTGTTTTTAAATTATAGGCAAAATGTTTTGCTGTAATATGCGCTTCACAGCAATGCTCTTCTCACTGCTCTCATCAATGTTTTACTTATGGGAGGTTACGACTTCGGCAACAGCTGTATAATTAAAATGGTTAGTGCAATCTTTACAAAACAATACCTGTGTACTCCTCTAGGCCTAAATAGATTGCCTAATTTTTTTTTTTTTCTTTAAATTCCAACTTTAAAGAGTAGTGTGCCGGAAAGGGTTAATTATTCTACTAATTAATTTGTTTTTTCTTATTTAAAATAAAAATTGTGCCAATCTGCATAATTTAGCTATTAATTAGGTGATTTCTATTAATTTGGCATAATTGGTATCAGGATAACCAAGTAAGACACAGCCAACTGAAGCAACTGCTTATGGATCATCTGACATCTAAATGCACATGATTCTATAAAGTAGGAGGCTTTGTTTAAACCCATCAGGAGGATCTTTAGGGAGTCATTATTAACAAGGTTCATATAGACTTCAGAGGAAAAAAATCCAAGGAGAATTTTAAAGAAACTTAATCTATTTTTTCACCACCTGTAATACTTGTACCTATTCTTACTTTCAATACTGAGTGGATTTTATTCCATTGAAATAAATTGGCACAGTAATCATACTCAATTGGTTTCAAAAATTTGAATAAAAAATTGGCCAGTGATCTACTTTATGCAGTGCAGATGCCAGTCCATTCCCAAATACTTATTTTGTATAACATGCACATAGATTTTAAAAAGAAAAAATACCATATTTCACATTAAATGATAATAATATATTTTTTAAAAAAAATCAAAGCCTTTTTTAAAGAAATTATAACTTGTAATGCTAGAAATTTTGAAGTTTTGGCACCAAAGATGCTGAAAAATTAGAAAAATATGAAATATCTCACGAACTATTGGACTTACAAAATAAATTATAATGTGTTACTGTTTGAGATACAACAATAATATCCAATTTTTAAGGAATTTTGTTCCTGTTTTTTTACTTCCTTTGAGGATGAAATTTTAGAAAATGTCATAGCTCCCCCCCTCCCCCAATTTTCCTGTTTCTACATTCAGTAGTTTAGGCTGGCTGCATACTGATTATGAGTGAATCAGGACATATTCTTTTACAGGGTTCTATCTGTACGTTTCTTCTACGTTGAGTAATGTGGACTGTATATTTATTAGCCCCCACTAAGGATTTTTCTCCGCATACATAGATCAAAACTGGTAGCTTTATAAATAAATGTATGGTAAACACACTGAAACTTGTTGTTTTTGAATCAAAAAAATATTTTAAGGGCTATTTAAGATTGAAGACAGTCAAAATAACTCAAGTTTTATAAGATCAAAGATTTTGCAGACCATTTAAACATCTTTCGCAGACACATACTGAACTGGATTGGGGAGTGCAGAGCGCTTTAAAATTGCCTACATATTTTTTTTTTTTTTTGACGTGACAACGTCTTGTAAATTGGTTTGCCGGGAGACACTTCAAGAAACTGCGTTATGTTACGTTACGCTCCGCTCACGATACGCGCTCACTTTTCTCTTAACTTTTTCCGGTCACTTGTGGGACCATTTTCTGAACGTGAATGTGAATTCGCTGCAAGGAAGGGGCGGTGCTTAATAGGAATTTTAGATAGTATCAAACTAAGACGAAATACGTTATGTATTAGTTATTAGTATAAAGTACAAAGAAAATAAGTGTAGTTTATTTCGTAATTCGGTGGTATATTATGGAAAACTAATGATATGTGATTAGTGAAAGCCATTTTACTTTAGTTATATTCTGCTCATTGAAAAATTCTTTAATATGCTGTTTACAAAATTCAACATTTGACATCAATAAACATGAAGTAAAATGTGTTTAACAAACACAGTGTATTGCAAGTTATTGTATGTATATTTGTATAGAAATACGTATGTATGTGTAAAGGTAAAAATAAAATTTTGTTAATATGAAATTCAGTGCGAGATTCTTTGTATAAATTAATGTTTTAAATATAATTCTTTGTATAAATAAATGTTTTAAATTGTTACTATTATTTCATCCTTCTTCCTACTATACGAATGAATATTCACATTAAAATTATTTTACAACTCAAAGTCGTTGTCACGTAAAACTTTCGCCCGTATACCGACTTTACAGGCAACCAATTTTTTTTTTTTTAAATTCTTTACAATTTTTTATTCAAAATTCGATATCTGTATAGAGATTTATTTCATTTTTCAAAATGTCAATTTTTAACCTACTGTTGTCAAACTAAAGCACAAATAATATTTTCAAACAATTTATAATATAAAAATATGTTTACATGTGGTATTAAAAGATAAAAAAATTAAAATAATTATATGATTAGATTCAAAAAGTATTTAATGATGAAAATTATGTCTTATTTAAAAAGCCAGAAATAGCATTTCCAAACATTTTTCATTTGAAAAACTATTCATACATAAATATTTAAAGCAGAAAGAAAATCTGAGAAAATTATATCCCATTTAAAAAAAAAATTACAAGCTGTTACTAAAAATATTTATGAAAGAAAAGGAATGGAATGATAAATAATGCATGTTTAAAAGTAAACTTACCAAAAGAAAAAGCGTCTTCTAGATGAATGGAGCAAATTATTTTGAAGCAGTTGGCATTCTGAAATAGAAAACAAATGGTAAGTATAGAACAAGGAGGCATTAACTCACTTACAAAAAAATATATATTTTTTAAACAGCATATTTCAGTCTTTTTTAAGATAACATTCTTTTCTGAAAAATAAGAAGCTACAGGTATCAGAAGTATGAAGTTTTAAAAATTCACACACTCTCACGCTACTCGTAAATAAAGAAACATCCTTGCCTGAATTTACTAACTGGGCGATAGGCAGGGACCCCCACCCCCCTCCTTTTCTTAAAAACTATTAGCATTAAAGTTTAGTACACTTATTGGGGGGGGGGGGGGGGAGTAAACCACCCCTACTAACTCTGCAACAAATCATCACAGAAAAAAGTTATCAATATCAAACAATTGGAGATAAAATGTACTTTTAAATAGTGTACATAAAATTGGCTTAGGGGACAATTTACAAAAAATCAAAACAAACCCGAACTTTTTTCTTCCTTTCTTTTTTCAAATAGTGATACCCAAGTTTGACACCATAAATAAATTACTGTATTATTACATACCCTTAATACCTTAGCCTAAAAACAAATTTTCATGAAATCTGTATAATTAGTTTTACAGAAATTGTTTTAAAATGAGATTATTTTAGGGGCTCTATCCAAATTGAAGTTTGGTTCTCAATTGTTGAAATGCTTCTATAACTGCAATCTTTTTTGCCAATATTTGTGAGCTGCAAGGCAAGGGGTGAAGGGAAGTTTTTTTCTTAATGCTGAGAGAAGACCGAAGTTTATAACCTCGAAATGGATTTGAAAAGGGTCAAAGGAAAAACACACAAATGTTCAATAAGGTCACTGTGTGCATATTTACAATAAGCATTGAAAAAAAAAAAAAAAAAAAAAAGGAGTTTTGTTCCATACCTGTAATGCTCCTGAGACAATGGCACATGGATAGTGGTAAATTTTAGAACATTCTGAGACACAGCACCTCACCGATGCACCGTACCGACTGCACTTGCTGCATTTCTGGAAGAAAAAAAAGGGAGATGAAACTGTTACATGAATATCAACAAGTTAGGCACAAACATAATAATCAATAAAAACTTTCATTCAAAGTAACCAGAAGAAATAGAAATAAGGCTTACAGAACACAGCTAAAAATCATTTTCAGATTATAAATATTATATATTCCACTCACATTATCAAAATGCAATTTAATGAGAAGTATTCATTTTGCAATCAAATAAAGTTTTGGGAAAAAAAAAAAAAAAAAACAGCACTTTTGTATGACTTCCAAATCAGCGATGAATAACCAAAGATCTCAGCACTTACAAGGAAGGTCTCCATACGAGCATACTCAGAAAATTCTGAAAAAATTACAGAATGTTCTTCTCATCTGGATATATACGTTTGTAAAAAAAATTTGCCGGAACTCCGTTAGAACGTTCGTAAAAAAATAATGAACATCTCTTTTATTTGGCGATTTATCATCGGTTGGCGACAAAATAAAATTTCAAAAAACACTTTTTTATGTCATTCTTTTTAAGGTAAAAGTGTTTCATCTTGAACTTGTTTAAAGAAATTTTATTTATATAATGTAGTTTTGTCAGCTTTAGTTTGTTTTAACTATATTTGCCATATCTGTCATAATGTATTTAAAAATAAAATCAACTGTAAAATTTTATGAATTTTAACCAAGATTAAAATTAATTAAAATTGTTTCAATCTCAAAATTCACTCCAATCTAATTGAGCTCTGTCGATTCAATTTTGTTGCTATGGAAACAAAAACTTTTCCAATATTGAAATGCGTTATTGCAGCATTCTTCATGTGGCCTTTATTTTGTTATACGCTTAAATATATGAAAAAATACTTTTCAATATGAAAGTATTTTTATATAAGAAATTATTTTTAAAGTGATAACTGCAGCAAAAGCAACAGAAATAGGTAACATAAAATACATCTATATGTCAAACTCTCTCATTATTGAAATTGAAATTTAATAAATATCATTTACACATCTAAAATTTAACTGACATGAAATTTTCAGGTGCATTAAAATCATTTGATTTTGGCGAGGGAAAATGCTGCTCGCCAAATTGCGTGACGCTTTCATCTTTTCGCGCCAAATACTCAAAAGTATTTAATTTTTTAGCCTCCGATGCTATTTCTTTCAGACAAGCTAAAAAAAAAATGTTGTGTCATCAGCTCTGAATTTTCTACTCAACCGATTTTGATAGTTATTTTTTTAAATGTAAGCTATTTATTTGTAGTTGTGCCCATTTTAGCTATTTTTTAATTTATTTCCATTTTTATATTTTATTTTAATTTTAAATGCTTTTTTACGATATTTGTTCAAAATGGTGGCACTCAGTTTAGCTTTTCTCTCGATAATAAAAATTTATTTTCCAAAATGATTGCGTATAATTATGCACTAATTGAGGTAAAAAAATATATTTAGTGCGAAATAATATTAATAATGTAAATAAAATAACAGAAAATAATTTATGATAAAAATTAATGTCTAAAGCAAAATAAGAAAATTTTCAGATGAAGAAAATGATATTCAGCAACCAGATAAATGGAAATTACAATGTTATTACGGATGCCTTTTTCATATTACTAATAACAGTAACTTTTTAAAAACATTTGAAGAGAAAATGACATCACTAAAACATCAAATTTTTACTCATAACGATATTAGGTACTACTCTGTTATTCCGTCGACCCATTTCGCCAAATTATACAAATCGCCAAACTTACAGCCAAATTATACATATTGACATAATTTTTATTTTAAATAACGGAAAAACAAATAATTAGTAGAAAAATAGTAATAAAAAGTCGAAATAAAAATCACTTAATGACATTTTAAACACATGACACGTATTTAATGTCATTGAATGTGACATTCACGATTATCCATTATTGGCATTATGTTTAATCCTATAGTTTGGCGATAATTTTTTGGTCGATGGGATAACCTGGTAGTACTCGATATTACCTTTCAATATTTATTTTCATTATGGACACTGAGATTGAGATTTTACTTTCAGATGACTTCAGTTAGTGAAAATAATGTCACAGTAAAAATGAAATTAGTTTTTTTTTTTTAATAAAACTATTTTTCTGTGAGTGCATATAAAATAAAATTTCTTGATTTCGCCGGCATTCAGATTACAAATTTAACTGAAGATGTGCAAATTTTTGCATGCAAAATTGTAAGTGGCAAACTTGACATTTAGTTTGTAAATATATTTGTTATATCTTGATTCAATAATGTAATTACTTTTGCTTTTTTTTAACCAAATTGATCGGGTCTTTTAAACATTTCATTCGTCGAGTTCGATGGGATTCCACTCGTTTTATTATTAAATTGCTTTCCTTTTACTTGGAGTCTATAAAAAAGCGTTTAAACTAAAGAAAAAAATCCGTTTTTGATGAATCTAGTCAATGAAGAGGTAGCACATCAAATTGTATCTCTATTATTCCGCAATTCCAATGTCTCAGAGAGAAATTGCTATTCAATTGGGTATTTCACGCCATTCTGTTTGATATTATATTGATAAACACAAGAAAAATGAAGATAGTTCATTGCAATTTAAATGGGGGCGCCATTCTAAAAAACCTCTATCGATTTTTTTTTTTCTAATCGGAGGCGAAACTCAATTCTGCAATGGCAGAATCTACATTCAACTTGTTTACTGAGTTTCTTCTGTAATTCCGCCGATAAATTTGACTGATCCTTTATTACATACTTGAGTAGTTTAATCAGTATTTTTTTCAAAAAATTCTGAGTATGTCCAGTATCGAGACCTTCCTTGTTAGAGTTGGTTGTTCTAAACCCTTAAATTTGATTGCCAGCATGTTTTATGCCAATACATGTCATGCAATTGGATTATGAAAGATTAACTTTGCATAATGCTAAACAATTCTTGACCCAAAACAATAGGTATTTGTTGATAGTGAAGAGTTGCAAAGTTAATGCAAAAGTATCTCAAATACTAAATACATAAAAAATCACTTGTGTTCTAATCTCACTTGTAGAGCCAACCAAATTCATAGCCACTAGCTTTCATTATTTGTTCATACTACGCAAATTTTTCTTTACACAACCAGAGCAAACAAATGTTTATGGATGAAATAGATTTTTAAAAAATATCATGCTTGAAAATTGTTTTTAAAATAATAAAAAATTAGTCCTACTTTGGGATATAATTTTCAAACAAATTGCAATTAAAAGTAAACATTTTTTTTCTTCTTATTGTTCATTTACAGAGTGAAGAAACTGTGTGATGTTGGCTCATAAATTTTGTGATAAAAACAAAATTCCTTTCTCAGATCATGGCCACTGTTAAGATTACATCTGTGTGACAGGAGCACAGGTTTTTGCTTTAAAATAGGATGGTTGTAGTTATGCACCTGTAAAATTCTAGGTGTTCAGTACTTGTAACTTTGTAACATGGCCTTGGTGACGAACCCCCCCCCCCCCCCCCCAATGCTCATATGCTAATCGGCAATTTAATGTAACCTTGCTCACGTGTTGTGTGACGCAATTGGTTGAGAGAAACAATCTCTCCATGCAGCAACAAACTGCAATTTAATACAGTCTACTTTCTTTTTATTTCTAATTAAGAACACCTCCGTACAGTCGTGATAGACATGTCTAATGCGGTTGCCATGGGTAACCTAACTATTTCAACTGGACATCGGAAGCATCCCAATTCAATAATTGAATGATGATTCACTTGAACAGACCTTTATGTAATGACAGCAAAAACACAGAATAATATCAATAAAATAATACGGATGATTTTTTTTCTTTTTTTTTTTTTTTTCTGTTTCATATAGAGATTGACATATTGTAAGAAGCGAAAATCAGAAAAATGCAGATTCTGAAGAGCCATTTTTGAAAAAGTACTGAGGTAAATGCTTTAAAGTTGATGCTTTAGGAATAAGGGAACAAGTTTGGCCTTTTCCAACAGAATTTTCGTGAATAATAATTTCAGTATGAACAATTGTTTTTCTTAGAGCATTGCACACTTTCCTCCAATCATATGATTCCTTTTCACGGTGTCTTCTTAGAACAGATTTTTCTTTTTAGGTGTGTTCGTAATTATGTAAATAAGCAGCACCTATTGTTGTCACTCAGTACGTCCGTCTGTCTGTCCGCATATAACAATGAAAAAACTACCCAACCGAATCTTTTGAAATTTAAATTATATAATAATAACATAATTTTGTCGAGTCATTTCAAATGTTATGAAAATCGGATGCATAGATCCATTACAGGGACAATCAAAAGTATTCCGTTGCATTACGGTCAATGGGGAAAAAAGTTTCAAATGCATTTTAATCGTTTGAAATTTAAAACATATAATTATTGCATAATTTTGTCGAGTCATTTCAAATGTTATGAAAATCGGATGCATAGATCATTTACAGGGACAATCAAAAGGATTCCGTTATATTACGGTCAATAAGAAAAAAGTTTCAAATGCATTTTAATGATGTTACACTCATTCGAACATAATAGAATTGGCATGAATCTATGAAATATATACTAAAATATGCATTCCGTACAATCTGTGATGCAAAGAATTTTTATTATTAAATTACAGGGCCACACAAAAGTATTCCACTACATAATGCTACACGGGGAAACATTGTTTGGGGCGTGTTTTAATTATATTCAACTATTTCACATTTTATGAATAAGATATACGTTGCTGAGGTGTAATAAAAATTACTTTCTGCATATTTACAGAAACGTAAAGATTTCGTCTACTATACTGTATCCGGAGTACGCTCTACTATATCAGCAAGACCTGAATATTTTTTTAAAACTTCGTTATCGTACGAACGCACCTCATTTGCTATGTTCACATGCAATTTCCAACTTGTTTGATTTGCAGAACCTGAGATGAAAAAATGCTAAAACTGAATAGGGGGAGAAATTTTTGATGAGATTTTTCTTCAATAGCTGTTTGACTTTTTAGTGGTTCCATGGGTAGGATAAAAATATCAATATTACATCTTTTTTACTTAAATTCAATTTCATCACCCTAAGTCTATTTTTGGCAATCACTATCAAGATTTGATAATGTAAATTAGGGAAAAAAGCTTTGGATGCCCATTCATTTCACTTTGAATAATTCAGAGCTGCAATACTTAAATTAGTGTTCACTTTAAAAATAAAAAGGGCATGGTGCTATTCACAAAAAAAAAAGGCACTTTTGAAAGAAAAAAATTGTTATTGCTTTTAGAAACGGAAAAAAGAAAGCGGGGAAAATACATAAGTTTTAAGTATGATAAATCAAATAACATTAATTTTGAATGATTTTATTATATAAAAATTAAAAATACAATTAAATAAAAACATGATTGAATAGTCTCATGTTTTTTTTCCTTAAAGAAATGAAAATATTCTATCATTTTTGGGCATACACATTTAGAAATACTAAGGAATAAAAAAAATATTTATTAAAAATCTCTGGGTAAAATCAGTGGGCATTTAACTAAGTTTAAAAAGGACAGGGTGCATTTTGCAAAGTTGAAAAAAGGGCAGGGTGCTGCACCCTTCAAAAATGGCCTAGAATGAAAATTGCTTAAATTGTTTTATGCTCAACAGGCTTAACGCAGCAAAATCTGAACATAATGTTCAAAATGACTTATTTTTTGTATAATTTTATTGTTAAGGTGCATTTCAGAAACAAAGAATCCGATTTTCTATGATATAAGCAGTTTATATCAAGTATATAAAAAAATATAATGTCAAATATCAACTATCTAAAAAATATCAAATTATTTTTTACAACCTATTTATAAAGTTAGGAAATTTTATATCTTTTAATTAACATTTTTTAAATCAGGCCCATCCACTGAGCACACTTGTCTTGTGAAAGACACAGGGTGTCAGTTTATTTACTTATTATCAGCTTTAATTGAAAGTTAGAATCTTGTACAGCCTCATAAAGCTGAATGAATTCCTCGTTACCTGAAAGGCAGCAGCCACAACAGCCTTGTCCACATTGGAGAGGAGATTTTCAAATGTTTTGGTCACTCCGTCGGACCAAGCTGCGCAGTTGAAGTGAGCGTACAGTTCACCTGCAAGAAAAAAGAATCAAAATGGCATTAAAGTTGTTACTCTCACAATTAACTGTATTTTTAATATCATATCAGTATACACATATACCTGTCAGTTTAAAAATACATACAATGTCCTTTAATTAAGTCTAAATTGAGGGATAATAACACTGTTTACATTCTTTTAGGGAGAAAGTACATAGAATCAATCCTCTCAACTGACATCAAAAACATTTATTGAGTAGTTAAAAGTTTATTTCGAGCCTATGCACAAAATTTCATAAAATAATACATAGAAAATTGCAAAAGACTGAGGTTGCTAGTTGAGCAATTTTGGAGGCAGGCCAAATTTTCTGATTTATAAAAGATTTTTTCCTAGAAATTATAATATAAAGTACAGTAATAATGAATTTTTAATATTATATCTAATGATGTATATGCATGACTGATATTTAAATTGGAAATTTTAGAAATCAGTATAGCATTTGAGGATTCTGATTAGGTTTTCGACATGACGGCTTAAACCGGATAAAAACTTGTCAACCCTGCTTTAAATTGAGCCTATTTCAAGCACTTAAATGCTTCTTAATGCATTTCAAACAGTTACTGAGAGTTGTAGAGCAGAATAATGTACCTACAGGTAGCATGAAAGATAAATTTTGCATAAAATACTACAATTACAACATCACCTCAATAGGCTAGATTTAAAAGAAACTAGTGTTCCTCATTTTATTTCCTTTTTGTTAAAATTGCAAATTTTTAACACTTGTAGATAAAAATACTCTTTTTTTAAAATTTATAATGAAATGAACTTCACATTTCATATCGCATACAAGATATACTTGTTTTGGAAATTCACTCAAACAGAACTAGTATGTGATATTAAACTTTTTTACAATATTGTATATGTATATTATATTACATTTGATTTAAAAAAATATATTTATTGTAAATTAGGTAAATACAACTTGAAATATCGATTTTTGAAAAATAAATAAAATAAAACTTTTTTTTTTTGTGAGAGCAGGGGAGGGCAAAATCAAATCCATCCTAATTTTCATTTAATTTAAATGAAATGAATGTAACAGAAGATGTCATTGATTAATACCTGTTTGTTCAAAGAGCTCTTGACTGTCCGGCATGGTTCTGAAGCCAGTCAGCTCCAGTTCCTGGATAAGGTCATTCAACAGGCTCGATTTCTCAGGAAATGACTTGGAGCGGTTCAGTCTCACAGATTCCCTGCAAAACAAAACAAACAATTTTTGACCATTCATATTTAACAGTAAAAACACAAACATTTTGCTAACTATTTCATGTTGATTTACCAGAGGATGTCAACAATTTTAATCAGCTGATTTAAATTTCAGCGATTAAGTCATGATTTAAATCAACCGATTTATTTTAAATAAATAAAATAAAATAAATTATAAATATTTAAAATGACATAAAATTATTAAAATTTAAGATTAATTTGAAATTTTTCTACAAATATTTTGCCTTATAAAAAATGTAAAAGCAGCTTTTTAAAAAAAATATTTCTAAACTTAGTTCTTGAGAATTGTAAAAACATTCAGTACAGTAAGTTTAAAAAAGCACAAAATACATTTCATTCAAATATTTTACTTTACTTTAATATAATTTATGATGTCATGATTTCCTTTAAAGTAATCAAATTATTTATTCTTTTATATAAAATAAACATGGCAAGTAGAATAAATATCTGCAAAGTAAGAGACCAGAATATTATTTTCTCATTCTACTCTTGCGATAATCAAATATAGGAACTAAAGAAGAATGGAAGAATAACATCTATTCAACAGCTGTTGTAAAAGAATGCAATAATGTTTGTCAGTTTTGATACTTTTCCTAATAACTAATGAAATTACTTACTAGCAATTTTTATCAATTTGACAATTGTTCCTTCTACAGGGTTCATACTCTCTTTCCATGATAAAATTCAAGCACCTTATCCAAATTTCAAGCACTTTCATCTTCATGAAAATTTGTAAAATCCAAGTTTTATCATTTCCAAATATTATATTGCTTGTTTGTATAATAAGTATTAGGGAGAAAAAAAAAAAAAAAAAAAAACATGTTTTTAGGCGAATGCCATACATATCATCATACAAATTTTTAAATATTATAAGAAAGCCTCCTAAAAATACAGAAAATATTTTGGATTCTATTTTGAAAGCTATTTGTGCTAACACTAGAAAAAATTAAACATTTCCTAATTTTGCATTGTTATGATATGCGTAACTTTAAATTTACAAAAACTAAAGAAAAAATCTTCAGTCATTAATTTTTTCAGAAATTAACTAAATTTGAAAACTCAATTTTTAAAACACACACACAAGATAAATTTGCTTATTTCAGTATAAATAGTTTGGTTTAATGCATTTTAAATACAAGATTAAATTTTTCAACTGCATCTTCCATATTTTATCAAAAAATTTAACTTCTGCCTTTTTTTTCTTACACATTTTCTCATGCTTTTTTTTTTTTTTAGTAGACTGTTTTTAGAGATAACTCATCAGCTGAATTCAGAAGTTCTCACTTCTGAATTCAGCACTTTCACATCAACTTTAAACTGTTGGCCATAGCCAAAAATATAGACAAGAAATTTAGTTTAATTCCATGCATAACTTATATATACTTTTGCGATGGCACAGTAATGAAAATGGCAGACATCGCTATTACAGCACCCCCTTCCAGTGGAATTTTTCTAAATTGAAGGAGGACCTGCTCGTCACAGCAAAAAACATATACAAAATATTTGATTTGATTCTATGCACAATTTTATACACTTTTCAATGATACAATGGCAACACACAAACATTTTCTAAAAACATGTTTTTGGGAATCTCTGACCTCTAAAATGTGTAAGTCTGTCGAAAACTAGAAGCTGAAAAAAATTTCAATTACAATACTTTCTTTTATTGAAAATAGAAGAAAATAATAATAAAAAAAGAATCTTAGAACAAATGTTTTTGATGATTATTTAACTTTTTTTTTTCTCTAGTACTTGCGACTATTTTAATTTGAACATCTGAATAAAAAAAATTAAGCACCTATAAAAAAGTATAATGAAAATTAAGCACATTCATTAAAATTTAAACAAATTCAAGCACTTTTAAGGACCTTTTTTCTCTCTTAAAAATTCAAGGACTTTCAAGCAATTTCAAGGACAGTATGAACCCTGCTTCTAGGCTATTTATTAAGGACCTTTTTAAAATTGACACAATGTACCCTGCCTTTTATAAAAAATAGTGAAATTTCTCCCTATACCACAGTTTTTTTAAATATATGTGTCCAAGACTTTACAAAAATGATAACTTTATTTCTTGGGAAAAAATAAACAGGATATTACTAAACCAAGTTATTTAAGATTACTTTTCAATTAGTAATTTATAAAATTTTTAAAAATTAGGGATCTTTTATTTATTATAATAAAAAATTATGTACTTTCCCCCTAATTGTTACAACAGTTGTTTTAATTATTAGGTCGTTACAACCCCCTAAACACTTTACTAATATACTTTCTTATGAAATAGTGCCCTTTTTTGGAGCTAATAACCTGCCTTTTTTTCTTCTAAAAGAATGTTAAATCATTAATAAAATAGAATGCCAATATCTTTTGACCAAAGGCTTTACAACAATGACAGAGCAAGTATGGCATGAAATCAGGAGTGTAGTGGAGGATATGCAGGGGTATACGCCATATACCCTCTGGATTTTTTTAAGTATCACTGTATACTCTGTTTCCTAAGAAAGCTATAGTATATATACTCTACGGCAGGGCTGTCCAACGCAGCACCCTTTGGAGATTTTTTTGGTGCCCATTTGAAGGTTTACTCTTAGCATACTTTTTAAGAAGTAAAATTCGATAATAAAGACTTTTTTTTTAAAGCATTTTTATTTCCATAAGAGATGTTTTCAAAACCTGAGAAAACATTAAAAAACAGTAACATATGTTGAAAATTTAATCATGCATATTTTCACGATTTCTAACTATTGTTTATAAATGTAATTAAAATGGTTTAATTTGGTAATAATTAGAAATAGCTATTTTTAATATTTAAGAAGTAACAGAAAAAGAAACCTTTTCCCTTCTCTTCGCCCGCCTCTTTGAAGACATATGTGCGCTATTTTTTTATTATTTTGCTTTTGTCACACTAGCCTGGCTGTTAATAAAAAGAGCATAATTTTTCCTTCTTGATTTTTGAAATTTTAGGCTCTTTCTTTTCAATTTTCTTTAAAAAATAAATAAAACAGTGCAAAATGACTTTCCTCTGTGAAAGCATTTCCAAACTATCTCCCTATAACCAACTATATCAATTGGTCACTATCATGCTTGCTTATCTTTCCGTACTTTTTATAAAACTAAATTCTCACCTTCAAGATAAGTCAAAACGTATTTATAGCATCCTAAAAAAAAACCTAGCAATATATTTGAGCTCCATTCTTGTTTATTTTTATTTTTTGTTATTGTTTTTATTATAGGCATGTTTAAAATTTTTGGTACCTTACTCTACAAACATTTTTCATATAGACTTTACGTAGAAAAATGCATAATTTGAAATTTAATACATGTAACTTCAGAACGTAGGTGCCTTTTGTCTACTACCTTAAGATTGATTCCCACCTAGTTAAGATGGGCAAGTGTACTAATAATGTGCAATAATACTGCCGCATGTTTTCAGTCATATGAAAAATGGGGCTGTTCATTGAGTACCAAGAGCTGAGGAGCATCCCTACTGGTTGGACAGCCCTACTCTAGGGCAGGGGTGCAGAAAATGTTTTTACTCCCAATATTTCCCCCAATCCATATAAAAATTTTCCCAAACTTTCATGATATGCTATTATAGACTTATATAAATTCTGTATTAACGCAGGTACGGATTACTTTTCCAAACTTTCATACTATATGCATATAGTGAGGTCATTATAGTGAGGTCAATTTTGTAAAGATCACCATACGGATCTTCCTATTTTAATGGGACTTTTTCTGTCTTTAGTAATTATGTAATTCTTTGTTTAAATCAAAACTGTATATTTTTGCGCAAAATTTCCCCCGATCCTAGATCGCCGGATCGGACATATTCTGCATCCCTGCTCTAGGGTTCCTCTGGCTTGAACGTATACCCTCTGCTTAGATTGTATATCCTCTGTTGTCTTTACGACTACACCACTGCATTAAACACCACAAAGGTGATGAAAAACTTATTACCTTCGACAGAAAATTGTGCATTTGAGGTAATTAAAGATAATGGAAGCACATATACATATTAACATTTGTAACTGTGTTTCTCAACCCTAAACAATCCACAAAAACAAATATTGTTTATAATTATGATACACCCTATTTTCTGGGGGTTTTTTAAAATAAATGCAGAATTCATGCATTTTCTAATACAAATTAATCCCAACTTGGGCTTCATGTAGTGTTTAAAAATTCTATAGATATAAAAGAAAAATTATTTTTACTATGGATTGTATTGTATGCTTTTGTCTATACTTTTTGATGCACTGTAAATATACATATACATACTGCATAATAAAAAAGTTATACAGTAATGAACCAGTTATCCGGAATGATATTTCCAATACACTAATGTTAAAATCTTTGTAGAAAAAAGTGTCATACACTACAAGTTTGACATAGACATTGCTTGAAACAATTGTATAGCTTGATAACAGCATCTAATATTTGAAATAGAAGCATATATAGTTATAGTATAGATGTTTTCATTTTTATGCAGAGAAAACAGAAGAATTTTTGTCCCCAAGAAATTTTCATAAATTAGCTTCTTTCAAACTCTTAACATTTGATCTTACTTGCATCTGATTGTTAGTTCAAGTAATCTAAAAAATAATTCAAAATTAGAAGTAATACTACAACCACATATATTCTATAAAACCAGTGTTGAATTCAGACACTTTTCTCCAGGAGGAACTTTTGTAGCTCCAGGGGGACAACTTTTGACCAATCAAAATACAAAATCTAAAATTTTCTTGGGGGGAGGGGAATTTCCCCTCTGGACCACCCCCTGAATTCAACACTGCATAAAACTTATCAAAAGGATGCTGTTTTAATGCCCAACCAGTTAACTGGAAAAACAATTTATCCAGAATATATCTGACCCCAACCATTCCGGATAAATGGTTCTGTACTGTATTAGGGTTACTGCACTTAATGAGAAGTTGGATGCTTTGGTACAAAACTGGGGTGTTCATAAAAAGGAAAAAAATTTCCGATGGACTTACCCCGAGCGGTTCATGATCTTCTGCTTCTTGAAGAAGAGCTTCAACTCGGAGCCTGTTTCGCTGCTCGTCACTTCCAGGTTCTTCTCTTTCATGCTCTTCTCGTCCATCTCTTCGAAACAGTTGAAACCCTCGGATGGCTTGAAGTGCTTCAGCTTGCCCTGGCCCAACAGACTTTTCTCAGACAGATTGCAGAGGGCACAGTATTTCTCAATTCTGAAACACAGTAATAATAAAAAAAATTACCTTAAAACTTTAACTTTTTTTTAGAGCATTCATTCATTACGCCACATTTCAGGAAAAGAAAGGCAGAGGCTATGACATCCAATGAAAATACTAATTATATGCAAGCAGCAAGGTTAGAAATTAGAGTTGTTACTATATTAATTTATGACACGATTTTACAATCGGTAAATTAATTTTAAGCGAAGTAAATTTTCTATTTTGGGTGAAAAAAGTCCGGACTGGGATTGAATGTATTGGCTGAACCACCAATGCTCTTCCAATTAAGCCATCCTGGACACGAACACTGGAGGAGTATTTCACCCAAATAAAAGGTTGTTAGAAGTTGTGAGAAGACAAAATTATATCTAGTTAACACATTTGACACCTAGCTTTTTTTCATTTTAATTTTTTTTAAAACACTCTTATCCCAACTTTAATGCAAGTGTTCCCCTTTCCACATACACTTGGGTCATTCCATGCCAAATCAACCAGTGACTCAACCTGACCCTTTCCGATTTCAATGAAACTGCTAGGGATCATTCTCTATGATGATATAAATTAGAGCATATTTTTATTTTTTGTTTATCACTTTAAATTTTTATACAATTAATTATTTAAATTTTGAAAAATCATCATTTTTTGACTTGCATAAATATTTCAATTTTGAATTTCTCAAGTTCTATCATACATAGAAAATTTTATGACCACTCATTTCAAAGAGGAGTTTATAAGGTTTAATTTGACATGCAAGTCGACTATGTATAGTTAAAATAAATAAATTTTTAAATTTGAAAATTTTTTAGTTAGTCCTTTTTAAAAATTTTGAAAAAAAAATGTATGTTTGTTGTAATATTATAAGCTTTAAATTCTGAAATTTTTAGAGTGGGATCTCAAACTTATCAGGAGTTATTAAATAAAAGCAAAAATTACCTTAAAAATAGCAATTTAATTCTGTCTATTTTGTTATTTATTTATGATTTGTATGGTAATTTTCAGCTTTTATTTTATATCCCATTGAGATCCCACTCTAAAAATTTCAGAATTTAAAGCTTATAATATTACAACAAACATACAATTTTTTCAAAATTTTTAAAAAGGACTATCTAAAAAATTTTCAAATTTTATATTTTAAAAAATTTAAAATTTTATTTATTTTAACTATACATAGTCGACTTGCATATCAAATTAAACCTTATAAATTCCTCTTTGACAAGGGTGGTCAAAAAATTTTCTGTGTTTGATAGAACTTGAGAAATTCAAAATTGAAAATATTTATGCAAGTCAAAAAACGATTTTTCAAAATTTAAATAATTAATTGTATAAAAATTTAAAGCGATAAACAAAAGATAAAAATATGCTCTGATTTATATCATCATAAAGAATTATTCCCAACAGTTTCATTGATATCTGAAATGGTCAGGTTGAATATTGAATTTTTTTGGTTGATCTGACATGGAATGACCCACTTGAAGAATCCTGTTTTCCATGAAATATTGGACAGTAGCACGTGTTTTAGACAAACCTTGCATTTGTCAATCACCTTTAAGCTTACTTTTCTTTAACTAATGACTGATAAAATTGAACAAGGGCCACGGAAAGCCATGTATCCCTAAAATTCTTGCACATCTTGTTCAAAAGCATGGTTTAAAACTCCCATGTACCAATCCATCAAATCTAAGCTGACTTTGCTTTGACCAATCTAAACTAATAAAAGAACAAAACGCTATGCCTGTGTGTGTGTCTGCAATGGCTAGCAAAATCTACAGCATGTACGAGGCTCAAAATTTTTTTGTGAGTAGCCCCTAATCTCTCCTGATGTACCTGAGCTTTCAAAATTCCAATTATTAACTGAGTAATTAATAAAAATCCAGAACTCACTCTCATCAAAAAATGATTTTTTTTGCTTTTTTCTCCATTCGCTTGCTTATGGTTGGTTGGTTGTATAAAACTTTTGACGCAATAATTAAAAATCTAGGACAGAATTAAAGAAACCAATTTAAAAGTGATTGTTTTTTTCCAAAGACCTTTAAAATTCATAGACTGGCAAACATCCAGTTTAATTTAGAACTTTGATCACAGCTGTTGTATGTCAGAATGTTGGCACTTCATAAATTAGAATGTATGTGTGGTTAATGTTGCAGTTAAAAAAAAATATATATATATATATATATATATATATATATATATATATACGAGGCTTTTCTAGGAGTTATTTTTTTAATCATTGATTAAATTTAAAAGTATTCTATTTAATTTAAAATTTTTTATGGCTTTAAATTGTTTTTAAAAGGAAATAAAATGGCTGTTATTCATACAACTGTTTGAATCGGCAGATGATTAATATACCATAATAAATTATCAAATAGCAAATTATTTCTATTTAATGTATTTCTGTTGCTCGATAAAACCAGTTGATTATTAAAATGATGCTATCAAACTTGGCTTTTTGAACCAAATTTTCAGACATGATAGACCAATAAAGATCACTATGAGACAACAATTTTTTGTAAATTAAGATTTTTTTCGAATGAAATTCTTAGTTTCGGATTGGGTTTATGTCCATGGAAATTATTTTGTTCTGTTTGGATCCTGTTATAGTCATTTGGAATAACTTTGTCAGTTTCGGAATTGACTCAGTTCAGATTTCGGGGGTTTTCAAATTGAATTTTTATGTTCGGCTCAAATAACATGCATACAAAAATTATTTCGTCGTAATTGGATGGGGTTATGGTTCATTGGAATATTTTTGTCCGGTTCAAAGTTGCATTGGGCCAGATTCCAATATTTTTTTAGATTGAATTTTTTAAATTTTTGTTCATGAAACCATAATTATTATCAACTTATTGAGTCATAAATACATTGTATTTCATCTCAATCTAAGTAAAACTCGTGTTTTCATTTGTTGCATTACAAAAAATAAGATACCATAGCTATATTTTCAACTCACATGATTTGATTTCTGTAAAATATGATATGATGGGAAGGGTGGAATATGCCATCTTTCATAAGAAAAGAACTATGAGCTAGATCTTCCTTTATTCAGAATTAAGCTGAAAGTATTTCTACTTTATATTGAAAAAAAAATCTCCCTTCAGTTATTGAAAAAGGACCGTTAGGAGACTGTAAAGTTTTTCTTTGATTTTAAAATGCTTCTTTTAATTCGTAGAAGAAACCATGAATTAAAAATTTTATTAATTAAAAAAGTCTCATAATTGTGCTTCTTAAATAACTCAAAGGCAGATTTTCTTCAATTCTAAATGTTCTTGTAAAAAACTCTTGTTTATCAAAATGTAACTTTATTAAATATTATGTAAAATTGTTTTAAAAAGTAACATTTTAATACCTTTAAACTTTGAAATATAAAAAGTATTTGGAAAGACGAATATTCGATATCCGGCCCAACAATTACTATTCGGCTAGCTGAATATTCGATATTTGGTCAAAATCACTATTCGGTGCATCCCTACAAACTATAAGATTAAATGCCCATAATGGATGATCATGAATGTCACATTCTATCACATTAAATATGATACATGTGTTTAGAAGTCATCAAGTGATTTTTATTTCGACTTTTTATTTGTATTTTTATAAATATTCTACTAATTATTTGTTTTTTCATTACTTAAAATCAAAAATTATGCCAATATGCATAATTTGGCTATGAGTTTAGCGATTTGTATAATTTGGCGAAATGGGTTGACGGGATAATAGAGTAGTACTAAAATTATTATTGTTAAATAAGTATAACTGGTCATTTTTATTGGAAAGGAGAAATAACTTTTCACCAAATTATGTAAATAAAAATATACGATTAAATTCTGCCATGTTGTTTTTTCAATTATTGATTGCAACAATTAAATAAAAAGAATATTGTCCAGTTAAACTGATGGCATTGAGCTCACAGGCTACGCATACTAATTGTACATTACAGCCTTATATTTTCAAGGGTTAATTCCGTTCGAAAAAAAAAAAAAATTAAGAAGGGGAAACAGCTCTCTCCTTTCTCCTTTTTTATACTTAATCAATGAACCTCCTAAACTATCAAGTACATGCTTTATCATATTAAAAAATCTATATCCAAAATTCAGAGCAAATCGGATAATTCTTAATAAAAAACCCATTTAGCATTTATATAATTTAAGAGGAGTTATTCCCCTTTTTTATACCTAACCATTAAACTTCCAAAACTATTCAGGGATTTGAACGAAATCTGACAATTCTGATTGAAAAATCCATTTATACAAGTTAAGGGGAGGGGCATTAGAAACCCTGTTCCCCCTGTTTATACTTATTCAATGAACACCTAATAACAGCCACGGACTCGCCTCATCAGAATAATCCTATATCTAAATTTTGAACGAAAACTGTTAATTCTGCATGAAAATCTCATTTATATCAATTAAGGGGAGGGGCATGAGCCCCCCGTCCCCCCTCTTATACATATCGAATGAACTCCAAAAACTAATCAGGGAAGTGCCTTATCAGGATATACCTATATACAAAATTTCAAGTGGATCGGATATTTTTATCATGAGTTATCGCATTACGCACGTACGAACGTACATACAGAACGGACGGGCACATAAGCTCTCAGGCTATGATAGCCTGTGAGCTAAAAAGAATCGAACATGAGCTCCAAACTTTAAACTTTTGAGTAATGTGACCAAATGGCTTTTATGTTCTGAAGGTCAAATGTACTGAAAAACCAATTTGGGCTGTCAAAATTGGGTGTTCGTATTAAAACTTTCAAGCCTGAAACAAGTTCAGGATAAAGATGCCTCCTTAAGCTTATTTTATTAACATAAATTGAAAGTCGACAACATTCAACATTAAATGTTTGCTTTTGTTTTTTGCTCTTCAAGACAATTTGGCAAATTAATTGGTACTACTTGGTTATTCCGTCGACCCATTTCACCAAATGATACAAATTGCAAAGTTATTGTCAGCAAAGTTATACAGACGCAATTTCTTTTTTCTTAAATAACGAAAGAACAAATACTTTAATAGAATATTAATACAAAGTCAATTTAAAAATCACTGAATGACGTAACAAACACATGAATCATGTTTAATGTCAAGTGAATGTGATTTTTGCGGTGAATCGACATTATTGGCATTTAATCTCAGAATTTGGTCGATGGGATAACCAAGCAGTACTATTTAATAACATAGTTTTTTTTTTCATTCTGACAATTTTATGATGGGCGCACACTCGTCATAAAATGATGAGGGAAGCGTGAAGAGGTTCTGAATGTAAAAAAGAGAGATGGTTGAAAACTACACAACTTTTAATAAGTAGGTGTAAAAATTTTGATTGAGTGAACCAATGGGTGGAGTAATAATGCAGAGTTGCCACTCTAATATTGAAAAAAAAAAAAATAAAAAATTCTGCATTTTCCCTGTACTGCAACGCATTTATTCTATGTTGAGCGTGCAAAAATATATGCGTGTTATGTAGGCTAATTAGACATCTTATAATTTACCATTACCCAATTAATTGAATAAATATATATTATGTGATATGAGCAAATGAAAAAACCTTTTAAATTTGTTACACTTATTATTGAATCCCACATTTTATATTAAGAATAATAAAAACAGTAAAGCAATACTCAAACATTCTGCTAAAAAATACTTTAAAATATTTGTAAATGAATGTCAAAATATCTAAAAACTTTGTATCTAATAATTTAAAGAACATAAAATTTTAAAGAATCTCACCTAAAAATCAATTATCTTGAACATAATATCACAAAAATTGCAGAAATGGAAAAGAAAAGAGGAAAAGCTACTTACTTTATGCATTCAAATTAATATTTATATTACAGGACACATAAAATATAGGATAGCTTTGATACACAACACTGGTTTATTTTTTATCTTAACCCTCCAAGCGTCTTGCAAATGGGTAAAATTGTAATGTTGTTTTCTATGCATTTTGTTTTAAATGCTAATAAAATATGATTCTTTCAATATTAGATAAAAAATCTTATTTAGGAATATAAATGTAATCCTTGAGAGCCTTAATCATTCTTCAATGCTTTGAAAATTCATTAAATTTATAGAATTATAATATCTTAAATATTGCTTATATTGCGGTGAAACCTGGAGCTTAGTGTACGGAATATTACGGGACAAACGCTTAGAGGGTTAAAAAATATAAGGTTATATTTGGCTTTCAAAATGAAAGTAAAAAAAAAATATATATATATATATCATTTATATTTGGAATAGTAGGGGAAAAAATTCCCTGTGTTTTCCAGATATTTTAGGATTTTTCTAAAATTCCCTGGATTTTCACTGTTTTGGGAGGGGATTTTAAAATTCCCTGTGTTTTCCCAGTTTTCCAGGTGGCGTGGCAACCTTGTAATGGCTCGTGTAAAAAAAAATCTCTTCTTGTTTATAAATGGAAGCAGCATGACGGAAGCACCCTTGAATGTCTCTTATGAAATAAAGAAATCTGAAATGGACTACATGAAGCAAAGCTGAATGTAGGACTTGACACACATCACTTTGTAAAGGTTTAATATTTTTAACTCGAAATCATTTAAAGCAGTTTACACTTGTTCATTCAAGAGAGTGAAGATTACATAAAAAGGAGATTTAACTTCCCAATCAAATTCCAATAAAAAACAGAGGTCTTCTAACAAAACCAGCTAAATTAAGTATGCTAACAAGGAAGGTCTCTATACTGGGCACACTCAGAATTTTTTGAAAAAATAAAATAAAAATACTAATTAAACTACTTATGTATGTAATAAATGATCAGTTGAAATAAGCGGCTAAAATACAGTACAATGTCTCTAAAAAAAAATGAAATATTTTTTAATATTTGGCATAAAAAGACAAAAGCGTCACACGATTTGGCGAACAGTATTATTATTTTACAAATGCTGTATAGAGCAGGGTTGGCATTTTTGCCGGCAAAAAGGTATTTTTGCCAGGACAGTGGCAAAAACTGGAAAAAACCTATTTGTCTTTAATGTGTAATAAAATCTGCATGCTAATAAGTATAGTAATGGTATAAACAATTAAATTTAACAGGTGTACTATTTAATATTTTAATTTAATTTGCTAATTAATTAATATTAAATATTTTAAATCTTTAAAAAATAGGTGGTATTCAGTCTTACTTAGGAATTTAAGAACAAAATAAAAAATTACATACCTAATTTTTTTTAAATCTTAAATCAGGGATATGTTTAGGAAAATTTTAGGTCCTTTAAAGGACCCTTCATAAAATAATTTATCTTAAAACAGCACCCTTCACAAAATTCTTTAACCTCAAACAGGACCCTTCATAAAATTATTTGTTTCTCAAATAGACATTTCACCTTCAAATTGAACTTTTCACAAATTTAATCATTTAAAAATAAAATCTGGCCTGTTAATAAACAATTGAACTCACCAAAAAATATATTACTTAGCTTCTTTATATGTGAAGGGTAGAACCTGAAAACACTGATAATTTAAAATTCACAAAACTATGTCTAGAATTTTCACAAAGACAAGAAAAACTTCCCAATTTAACAGAAGCAGAACCCTGTGAGAAAAGTCTAGACAGACCTCTGTAAGTAAATTATTTTATCAGTCATTAATATATATATTTAATTATCAAAAGATTTTATACAATTTTGTTATGTTTGTTTTATGTTATGAGACTTAAGAAATGTAAATATCTAAGTCTTTGGTACTATTTTATAAATATTTATCTGATGAAACTAGTTTGTTAAAGATAAAATAAGTAAATTAAATTGAAAATTATATATTGAAAAAACTTATGTCTTATTAGAAAACTAGATTTTTTTTTCTGTCCCTTTTACACTCCAAGAAAGGAACAAAATTTTAAATTATTTAGATTTATTTTCAGTAAGTAGCCTGTTGTCACTTTATCTTTTTATACTATATTTCCCCTCCCCCCACTATAGCAGATGCTTGTCAGGTACGGCTAAATCTTTTGAAAAATGAAGAGTTAAAACCACATTTTTCAAAACTAAAAAAGAGATTTGAACAAGCGATTTTGCCATGTCATCTTGTAGCGTATTTGTTACATCCAAAGTACAGAGGTGAACTTCTAAATTATGAACAAAAAGAAAGTTGTAAAGCATGGTTATCTAAAATCAATCCAGATTTTACATCTTATATTAATTTCGAGCTAAAAGAAAAACCCTTTCCTAACTCATATTTTGCAGAAGAAGTGATTAATAGTGTCAGTGCATGTAATTGGTGGAGAAGTATTGAATAAGCTTGTGCGATTTCAAACAACTTCTGTTCATTAGTAGCACACCTTCAAATATGCCAGCAAGTAGTGCAGCTATTGAAAGATTTTTTTCAAATTTTTCATTTGTGCAAACTAAGATTCGAAATAAGCTATCAACAGATGCTCTTTCAAAACTTGTTTACTGCTATGTCAAGCTAAAACAGCAAAATTTAGGTTGTGAGGAAGATATTGCTGAAAAATTTGAAAGGTAATAGTTTTCTGCTTTAAATATAATTTTATATTAAATTAAATTTAGGTTACTATAGCTGTTTCTTCGAATTTCTAACATATATAAACTATAAACATAAATGCTTTACTTAGTCTCAACAGTTCCATTATGTGAATTCTGAATTATTAATAATTGTATAAACATAAATAAATGAAGTTCTTATTTATTTATAAAATTGGTATTTTTTTCATTTATAGTCTTGTTATAAAAGTTAGTATTCTTTCATAAAGTGCATAATTATACTTATTTAACTTAAAAGTTAAAATAAATTTAGAATAATATTGATTTTTTAATTAAGTATGCAGTTTATTTTTTCTTTCGTGAAATATTTTTTCTCTTTCTGGGGAAAAAATTTGAATGGACAGCCTATTTTTGCCACCTTTCTGGCAAAAACCTATTTTTGCCAGGACGGTTTTTACCAGGTTTTTTCCACCTTTGGCAAAAACTTGCCAACCCTGGTATAGAGGTTCTGCCATTTTTTTTTTTATAAGCATGTGTATTCTCATGAGCAGGGGTGGGGAATTTTCGAAAAATTTCACCAGCCAGGGATTTATTTTGCCAGCCAGCAAAATACAATATACAGTTGAAAATAGTTAAGACAAAATTTAAACAACTGAAAAAACAGTTAATTACTATTACTACAATGCATTTTCATATTTTTGTTCGATAAAAATAAGAAATATATACAAGAGAAAAAATATTAGCACTATAGCATAGAATTTAGTATAATATTTATATTACAAAAGTTGCAAAATATAGGGAACTAATAAAAATAAATAAATAAATAAAGATTCTGGCATCTTTACTGATTGAAGTTTGAAAAAATAACTTAAAACTTCACTCGCCCTGAAGGAAAATTTACTCGCCAGTGGCGAGTACAATGATGTAATTAATTCCCCAGCCCTGCTCATGAGGATATCATTCTGTAATTTTTTCAGATTTTTCAAAGTATGCCTGTATGGAGATAATTGCTCGTAAGATGATGAATAGCACTATTAAAAAACATTCCCACTCACTTCAATTCATTGTCAGGCATCATTTCAGATGAGATAAGCATCTTTCCGGGCAGTTCATTCGCTGAAATCAGAAAAAAAAAAAAAACATGCCAATCAATGCATCACAGAGTTAACAAATCAACAATGAACAGTAAATAAATATATAACCTCTGAAAATAAAGTTTGGTGAATAGCCCTGTAACATTAACATAGATTAAATATTAAAGAAAGTTACCATACTCTCCTTCAAAATAGTCATCTCACATAACTATGCACCGCTAAAAACTTAACAAGAAGTCTTCTTTTGGGATGGAGATCAAAAGCTTCATCAAGTTCAATTGGATGTCGAGAATATCATCAAATCTCTTTTCAGTTTGAATAATAAAAATAGCAAAAAGTCTGGAGGATTGTGATCTGGCGGGTATGGTGGATGTTCAATTTGCACAAACCCTCATGAGCTTCTTTTGGTGTCTTGCGAAGCTCAAAACAAAACTTTAAACTGAACTTTTGTTTTTTCATTTTCCTGTACTCAGTTAAGATCTGACAGATCAAACAAGCACTTTGTAATTCATGTCTTACACAGAACATAAACGATGCTCAACTACACAATGGCAAGGACAACAATGGACAACACCTGCTACTATATAGGTGCAGCGTTTTGTTTCGCTAGTGTTGCCAGATCGCCCTTTCTAAATTCATTCACCGAACTTTTTTGTCAGAGGTTGTAGAAATAAGACATTATTTCTAGTAGAAAATCAGCTGGATTCTTTTTTATAAACATGAGCTTGTTAAACAAGTAAACTAAATAACAAAGATTTGAGTCGCAGTTCTAACCAGATTATTATGCAGCTGACTCTTCGTTAAACTGACAAGGAAGGTCTCCATTGGGGACATACTCAGAATTTTTTGAAAAAAATACGAATTAAACTACTCATGTAGATAATAAAGGATCTGTGAAAATTAGCGGTGGAATTACATTATTAGATATGCAAAAAAATAAAATAGTTTGAAATAATTGGCGTGAAAAGCTGAAAGCGATGCGGGATTTGGCGAGCCGTGAATTTCCTCGCCAAAAGCAGACGATTTTAACGAATCTAAAAATTGATTTTAATTGACTTCACTGTTAAAAATCTGCAGCATTTACTGCAACTTCACTCCACTACTTTTATAGAATATCTCTCTTCTGACCAATGAGAATGCTCCATAGCACGGTGAATTGACCATGTCATACACTGTTAAAAATCTGCTGCATTTTGTTGCAACGCACTCCACCGCTTGTATATAATATCTCTATTCCAACCAATGAGAAAGCTCCATTTCAAGGCCAAGTAACCGTTTTCTCTACAAGCAAGGGAGTGCGTTGCAACAAAATGCAGCAGATTTTTAACAGTGTATTTTTCAATTTGGAACAATTTTAATCAATTTAAATTGCGTTTTAAATGATAAAATATATTAATTTCATTTTGTTATAAGTACATATAAACGTATATGACAAAATTACACGTAAAGTAAAGTAAAAATGCAAAACTAAAATTACTTAAACTAAACTTACTTAAATAAATTGAACATGGAGAGTTTTTTCTTTAAAAAGTATTCGCAGCGTAAAAGCGTATTTTTCAAAATTTCGTTTTTTCGCCAACTGGAGATAAATCGCCAAATAAACGAATTTTTTTTTATTTTTTTACAGACGTTATAAGGAGGTTCTGCCGAAACTTTTTTTATAAACATATATAACTATATGAGAAGAACATTCTGTAATTTTTTCAGATTTTCCTGAGTATGCCCGTATGGAGACCTTCCTTGTAAGCAAGGTGATCTAAATTTGACACTTCCTTCATTTTACATTATTCATAAAGACTGTGTAGAAACTCAATGACACAGTTTTTGTGGCATACACACACTTTCACACGCTAATGAAAATAGTCCATCATGAAAAGGGAATGAGAGAAACACTATTCCATCTACAAAAGCACATTTGACACAAAAAAGAAGCAAGTTTTTGTTTCACATTATTTAAAAATAGCACTAAAAGAAGTGCTTGTGTTTATTACAAAGGACTAATTTGAGTATCACACTACTTGTTATCTGACATTTTTCAAAATACAGTGCTACATTTATACAACAACATGACAAACTATCATAAATAAAATATGCTTAAAAAAAATATATACTAGCAAACTTCAAAAAAAGAATCAAGCTTGGCAACAATTTGGTGCTAACGCATATGAATGCATAGTTTTAATATGCTTATGACTTGAAAACGGTTGCAACAATAAAAGATGATTCGCAAAAAATCTTTTTTTTTTTTATCAAATCCATATTTTTTCATTAAAAAAAAATTCTAATCACCAGAATTTAATGAAATTAATATGGGACCACATGGATATCTTATACTTTCAAACAAAAAAAAAGAATGATCAAAATCGGTTCCTATTTAGGGAAGTTATGAGTGAACAAGAAATACATACAGGTCGAAATCATAACCTTCTCCTTGAAGTCGGTTAAAAAATAGTAGAGATTTCCATAAGTTTTTTTATCTGTAGTGTGTTATTTGTAAACCCTGACTTTCATATAACCTTTTTTTACAGTAACTGTCATGCAACCATCCTCCTTCCAAAACTTTTTTTTTTTTTAAAGGCATCAAAGTAACATTACTTATCTTAATATAAACCTTTATTTGAAAAAAAAAAAAAATTGTGATGGATAATACATGAATATGAATAATGGGTGTTTATTTGTAACTGTAAAGTTATTTAGGTACTACTTGGATATCCCATCGACCATAAAACTATCATCAAACTATAAAATTAAATGCCAAAAATGGATGACCATAAATATCACATTTACTTGAAATTAAACACTACACGTGTGTTTGTTACATCATCAAGTGATTTCTAATTCGAATTTTTATCAGCATTTTTAGTAGTGTCGTGTCAATTTATTTGTTCTTTTGTTATTTAAAAAAAAAAATTATGTCAGTTTGTATAATTTGGCGAAATGGGTGCATGGGAATAAGTA
The DNA here is from genome assembly GCA_964019185.1 of Maratus speculifer. Taxonomy (NCBI): domain Eukaryota; kingdom Metazoa; phylum Arthropoda; class Arachnida; order Araneae; family Salticidae; genus Maratus; species Maratus speculifer. The sequence goes on from OZ025292.1 coordinate 461,396,657, forward strand.
AGTAGCACTGTTATTTATTACTCCTTGAAAGTATTATTAGTTTTAGTTATTATTAGTCACCATCCACTCTGTAACACACCGTCTAATTGATTGACAGCAAATAAAAAATATGAGGAATGATTTGCAACACACCTAATTATAAAAAATCTAAAAGTTCTCTGATTCGAGAAAATTATATATTTATTTACAAAATTTATTCAGTTAGAGGACTCACCCTATTTTCTAGAACAAATGTGATTGAAATACGATTTTAAAGTCACCAGAGAAGTTTGCATTACATTGCCACCTTTTTAAAAGCCTAACTCGCTTTTTGAACTTGATTTCTGTCAATGCTGAAAATTTAAATTGACAGATTCAGGAAAATGCCAAAAGAATCTTAATAGCTTTCAAGCTAATTATGGAATAAGTATTTCTGACAGAAAGCCAAAACACATTCAAATTTTCCTCAAAGACAGTTGAACAGTAAAATGAATCATTTTCCAAATCAATGAGTTATTCTCTTTCTGTTGTTCATGCAAATTTTAAATGGGTTCGTTACCCATTCACATTCGTCAACTAAAGGCAAAAAGTTTTAAGTTATACGTATTATAACGGTAGGCTAATTCTTTAAGATCAACAAAATTCAGGTATTTGTGCATGTGTGAAGTTGAATTTATTAGCCCTTCCAGTTTGAGGAAAGTCGAAGCAAGTCTGGTTAGCTCAGTGGTTTAAGGCACGAGTTTACAGCTCTGAGCTTTTGTAGAGGACTAGGATTCGATCCCAATGCTCGGCAAAATAAATTATTTGAATAATGATACATTTTATTATGAAGGAAATTTATATGATTTTTATTCTTTTGTTATCATTATTATTTTGATGCTTTATAATTAAATAAAATTTAACCCTCAACAATGTTTTTAAAACAGTAACAATTAAACAGAAACGGTAACAATTTTATTTTAAAAACTTTTCAAATAATTAAAACATAGTAATTATTAGACATAAACAGCCAATTTTCAGTTCAGGGGTTTTAGAGATATATTTGTAAGAATAAAATTATTGAAAACCTTTACAAATCACATTCTGTAAAATAAATAAATAAATAAATACAACACACAAATAAAAATATTTAAAATGTCATAAAATTTAATTTAATTTCTAGCAATATTTAAAAAAATGTATTCTAATTAAAAAAAAAAAAAAAATGTTTAAACATTATGTTGTCGGTAGGTAGTAGCAGCAATTTTCCATTTTCCTGTCATATGCATTTAAGTTTAGAAAAAGTAATCCATTTGTAAACTGTAACATATGTGAATTATATAAATAAATAAATTTTATATATCATTTAGACCATATATTAAATGATTTTTAACTAAATCCCCGAGTGCCATTTTGAAGTAAAATTGTGAAGTCTGCTAAAATATTTTAGGAATAGTTTAATAATTTTAACTTAAAATATTTAAGCTAAAGTATTTTTCATTTAATTTGAACTAATCTACAATATTTGTTATATTTCGTATGAGCCTTACAAGGAAGATATATGTTTATGTGCATATAAGGAAAAGTATTAATTATTTTCTGGGGGGAAAAAAATTAAAATAAAGAAGAGAAAACAAGGGGAAAGAAAAATAGTCATGTAAGAATTATAATTGAACTACTTTGTGATACTCATGGTTTAATAATTAAATAATGTATGAAAAAGTTTTGAAAAATTCAAATGTATTAAAATTAGTTACTTGGTAGCAAGAAATTTTAAGTTTAGGGATTTAAAATGAGACTGGTAAAAATAAAATTAACAAAAAAAATTAATAAAAACTTTTCAGTATAATTTAAAAAATTAGAAAATACTAAACATTGTTATTTTTTCACAACACTGAGAAAATTCACCAAAATAAATATCAGCTCAATTAATTTTAGTTATTCATCTGCTAAAAAGCAAGTGCTGTTAAAATTCTTTTAGATGATTACTTGAGTAGGTTAGACTGACAGAACCATGAAATGCTTTGAATCTCTTAGAATCACATACATAACATAGTAATAAATCAAGTTTTCAAAACTTTATTTAGAGGTAACTAATTAAGAGAAATTTAATTTCAAATGCTTTAAGTGATCAAGTAAAAATAACACAAAAACCTCAATCACTTAAAGCATTTGAAATTAAATTGATATTTTAAAGTGATGTTTTATATTACATGTAATTAAGAGAATTAAACATTATTCTAATTAATTTTTTAACATATTTATCGTCAAATCCTGACGGGTACCATCTAGTAAGTTACTATTTAGGTTAACTAAGTTTTTAAGTGCTAAGCACAAGGTAAATAGGAAATGTCACATCGTTGATGGCACCATACAATTTTAATTATTTGTCAAAAAACTTTGCAGGACATCTTATCTGTATAACAATATGTTAAATTTCTTGTTTGAAAAACAGATTTAGAATATGCAATTTTACAACTACCAGACTGTGCTCGTTAGGATTTAAAAATTGATTGAGCAAAACATAACAGAAATATTGTTTTGAATCAGTGGATAACCAGAGATAAAATGAGATCTCTTGTGGCACACAGGTTGAAAAACATGGCTATGACATAATAAAGAAAACAACTGAGTGAAAAATTCTTCTAACGCAATACAGAAATCATAAACAAACAATTTGTAGTTAAAAAAAAAAAAAAAAAAATACTCCTAAAGATTTAAAGGAACTACTTGGTTATCCCATTGACTGATTTTGCCAAATTATATAAATCGCCAAATTACTCGCCAAGTTATACAAATTAACATTTTTTTTTTTTTTTAATAATAAAAGACTTATTGTACAAGATAAATAAAAATACAGATAAAATGTTGAAATAAAAATCACTTGGTGACATAACAATTAACAAACATGTGAAATATATATAATGTCAAGTGAATGTGACATTCACAATCAGCCATTATTGGCATTAATCTTATAGTTTGGTGATAGAATTTTGGTCGAGAGAATAACCAGATATTTCCACTTATTAAAATTATTTTTCACTGGATAGAGCACTGTCATTTACAAGTGTAAACAAGCTATATACATGCGTCCATACTCACATGCTTTCAAGTCTGAATCTATGTCATCGTAAACGTCGAGGGCATTGGGTCCATCAGTCTGCAACTTGTGAGCTGAATGGGTCAAAAAATAGTGCTGTAAGTGTTTACGACCTCGAAATCTTGGACGCCCGGGAAAGCTGAAATACAAAATTGGAAACCATCTCACACTGTTTGCAAAATAGAACGTAGCATTTCATTATGCAACAAAAAGAGTCATAAGGAATTTATTATTTTTACCTCATCTCTTAAGAGAAAGGGGGCAAAGAAATAGTTAGCATAAACAAACAAACAAAAATTCTTTTAAGTGCTTACATAGTTACTAGTGCTTAGTTAAGTGCTTACTTAATTCGATTAAGGTTATTAAAACCTGAATCCCATAAGGTTGAAATTTTACTCAAAGCTGTGCCCACTTTTCTACAGGGTGGACACCTGATGAAATGACGACTTTGCTGACATCACCGCATAAGTTAATAACCTGATTATTTATAATTAGCATCTGTTGCCACAACACCGGTCAGTTTGTCCAAATGAAATATGTCTAGTTGATCTTCTAGTTCATCAGTAGGATTTGGTAAGGAACGATAGAAGAATATGTATAATATATTAAAATCGTCCCTGAGAAAAATTAAGAATGCAAGTCCATCTATTAGAACCTTTTTAAAATGGGTAATCTCTCATAATCAGCGTCACTTTATTATAGAACTTTTGCCCATAATTCCATGACAAAGCAACACAGAGTGATATGTGTTATATACTAAAATTTTCTAACTAACAGTGGTAGTTTCACCATTACCCAATCAGAATTTTTTAAAAAGGCTATTTTTTTTTACAGTTGATTTAGAACTTTTTCACTGTAGCTCTATAACTAAGATAGGTAGAAAGATGTGTTTTACATTAAAACATTTTTCAAACAAATCACCTAACTAACCTTGTTGAGGAAAAGCTTGCTTCCAAACAAAACTGTTCCACATTTAGAAAGCTGTCATAAAAACAGTTGCTTTTTTTAAACATCAAAAAAGTCATTTGAGTCACTATCCAGTGATACTATTTGAATGAATGCCTCTTATCTCATCGCACGTCTTGGAAGTAAAAAATGATAACGGATTGAGCCATGTCACCAAGGCCACTGATTGGTTGAAGGACTGTCACTTTCAAGTGACTGCTATTTGGATGCAAATGACATACATCTATTTACAATTTTTTTCAAACCAATCCATAATAAAGAATGACACTTGTATGTTGTGGCTAAAATTTCATTTCATTCTATCATTTGATGAAAATTGTCACTTTATTTCATGAATGTTTGATAAAATCGTCGCTTTATTTTGCGATCTTTTGATGAAAATAGCCATTTGATTTCACAATTGCTTCATGAAAATCACAGCTTTAATTCACAATGGTTTGACAAAATTTGTCACTTTATTTCTTTATCATTCGTTGAAAATCACTGTTATATTTCTTGATCATTCAACGAAAAACGTTTTTTTTTCTCGATAGATAAAAATCACCAACTTATTTCTTTATAGTCTGATGAAAAACCCTATTACATTTCACTGCCATTTGACGAAAATTGCCATTATAATTCGTGATCGTTCAACGAAGATCGGCATTTTATTTTGCGATCGTTTGAGGAAAGTCACTGCTTTATTTTGCAATTGTCTGACAAACATTGCTGTTGTATTTTGCAATCGTTTGACGAAAATTGCAGTTGTATTTCAAAATTGTTTTGATGAAAGTCACTGTTTTATTTCTCGATTGCAGTGAAAATCATTGTTTTATTTCGTGATTGCTTAATGAAAATCGCATTCTTAAAAATTAAAAAAAGCAAAAATCTGGCATTTGGCAGAAAAGTGGCATCTCTGTTTAACAGAGCAACCTATTGGAATAAAAACCTTTCACAGGATACCTAAGTCATCATTGCGTGTACGTACATAGAAAAAGGAATGTTGGAAAGAGAAACAATATATAGAAAGCAAAATAAGTGGAAGTAGTTTAAACTTTATACAGTGTTCACTCTAGAAATAAAAAGGGCATGGTGCTATTCGCTAAAGAGTGCACTACTGCAGCAGAAAAGGGCACTTTTGCTAGAAAATTCTTTTTATTGCCGGGAAAATACATAATTTTTAAGTATGATAAATCACGTAAAAATTTCGATCTAGTTTATGATATACAATTAAACCAAAACATGATTGAATAACTTCATGTTCGTTTCTTAAAGAATTTTTGGGCACACAAATTAAGAAATACTACAGAATAAAAAAAATATTTATTAAAAATCTCTGGGTAAAACCAATGGTGCATTTTACTACTTTTAAAAAGGGCAAGGTGCATTTTATAAACTTGAAAAAGGGCAGGGTGCTGCACCCTTCAAAAATGGCCTAGAATGAACACTACTTAATATTAAAAAAGAATTTTGCCACCTACACTTTGGTTGCCATGGACTGACCCAAGTGGTGCTTGGTGGGCCGCTGACAATCTTTCCTGGGCCGCCCCCGGGTCCTTTTGACGTGGGTCGATCGGTCATAGCAGAAGTTGGACACTTCGGTCAGCTCTTTTGGGTGACCCCCCTCCCCTCCCGCAAGACCATCGATTGAACTCAGCTTCTGCGGGGGCTGTGAGTCGAGATCATTGTCCAGCATAATAGCAGAATCTTCTAGGACAGCTCTGTCCTCTGTCAGCTGATAGTTATAGGGCAATGGCGAAATTTTTTCCTCTTCATTGTTCGATTCTGATTCTTTAAACAGTTTCACACCATCAGCCATTGCCATCACATCCTGGAAATACAGGGAAAAAGCCAATTTAACAATAAAATAATAATATTTAATAAAATGTCCAGTGTATTTTTTATGCAAGTATTGAAACCTTGCAAAGCAAAATACGAGTATGCAATGTCAAAATTGTTTCATGGGATACTTCATTCATCGAGTTGAGTCTTTTGTAAGTAATTGAAAAAGGTATGCAGACATCTGAAATAACATACAGGATGATGGTTCATTGATTACCAGAAAATAATCATGATCAAAACTCATAAAAACTATGAGGGATAATGGATACATACTTAAAAATAATTATTAAAAGAGCATAAGATGTTTTATATTTGTTGGCTTTAAAAGTTAAATGTCAATAGTTTTCAGATGCTTTAAGTTTGCAACTTTTATCAATCTTGTAGTTTTTCCAGTTTCACTTGCATTTAAACAGTTTGTACTTTCCAGCTCAAGAAATCAACGAAATGTAAAAGCACAATCTGACGTCATTGCAAGAATTTCAATTGAGTATATAAAGGTATTCTAAACTGTTTGACGTCATTATGTGATCAATGTTCGGCCAATCATAAAATTGTTTTTCAAGGTTCTTCGCAGTCCCGTTTTTCCGCACTAGCTGAAATTATGCAAACATAATATAAGATTTTCTTTGCTTTTTAAGACGTTGGCCGAAGATTGAAGGTTGGGTTGTGTTTTTCTAAGAGCTGGTTAGGCATTCATTTAGTAGTGCCGGTATGCTTACCGTGCGTATAGAGATGCTGTCAGCACAGTTATAAGATTAGTTAGTTTTCATCAAGATTAATTATTTTAGCATCAATGTTAGTTTGAATGTTTTTTTGTGTTGTGTAGAGATTGTTATGTTAAAGTACTGTTAATAAAAGATGTCTCCAAGAACTTTTGTTATCTCTGACTTCCATTTCACAACTCTGCTAATTTACACTTAAGGTTAAGTTTATGAAAGGAGGGGGTCATCAATTTTTACAAGAATTAGGGATGTACCGAATATTCGATATCTATTCGGCATTCGACCATGTTACCGAATATTCAGTTAGACCGAATATCAAACTATTCGGTTAAGCCGAATATCAACGTATTCGGCCGAATCTAATACTTTAAAGCCTTTTAAAACACATTTTAAAAAACTTTTCATAATTTCAACTTTTAACTGTCAATTTATTAATATATTTAAAATAATTAGAAATAAAATCATATATTTAAATAATATAGAATGTTTTTACATTATTTATTTGCTGTTTGTAAAGTTTAACTTAAGAAAATTAACCATGAGAAGGATTTAAATTATGATTTATTAGGATTCGCCTTAGGAATAAATGATGCGAGTGCAGATGCAAGTTCCTAAATTCTATTTCGTAAATAATCTGTTTCTTGCTTTTCCCAAAAGTCCTTAAACAAGAAAGGAAGACTTTTGAGATTAGTAATAGCTATCAAGGCAGACAATTTTTTTGTTTATGAAACCATAATCATAATCAACTTATTGAATCATAAATGCACTGTATTTCATCTCACTCTAGGTCAAACTTGTGTTTTCGTTTGTTGCATTAACAATAAACAAGGTAACATGGATGGAAAATGTCACTATTCATAAGAAAAGAACTATAAGCTAGACATTCCTTTATTCAGAATTAAGCTGAAAGTATTTATACTTTATACTGAAAAAAATCTGCCTTGAGTAATTTAAAAAGAACAAATATGAGACTGTACAGTTTTTCTTCAACTATTTTTTCATTATTTCTCTTTGATTTCAAAATGTTTGTTTCAATTCGTAGAAAAAAAATGAAATTTAAAATTTTACTAATTGAAAAAGTCTCATAATTATGCTTCTTAAATAAAAAAAGGCAGATTTTTTTCAATACTGAATGTTTTTATAAAAAGGTCTTGTTTATCAAAATATAAGTTTCTCTTATTAAATATTATGTAAAATTGTTTTAAAAAGTAACATTTTAATACCTTTATACTTTGAAATATAAAAAGTATTTGGAAATTTCGAATATTCGGTATTTGACCGAATAGTTACTATTCGGCTGGCCGAATATTGGTATTCGGCTAGCCAAATATTCGGTATTCGATTTAACTGTCGGCCGAATATTCCGTATTCAGCCAAAATTGCTATTTGGTGCATCCTTAACAAGAATATTAATTACGGTACTTTTTCAATAGATGGAGCAAAAGGAACAAAGAAAATTTGGCAACCTATCTCCAAGGATCTGTCCAGATTTTCTCATAGGGTCATGGTCCTGTTTTTTTGTGAAATTGTGAAGTTTTCCTTATATTTGTGCCAATTCTAGTTTCAAAAATTTTGTTAATTTTAGATTTTTGATGCATTCAGGCTCTGTCATTCACATATAAAAAACCTAGGCAGTATGTTCTTTGGTAAATTCAGCTGTTTATTTACAGGCCAGGTTTAATTTTTAAATGATTAAATTTGTAAAAAGCTCAATTTGAAGGGAAAAAATTTTGTGAAAGGTTTATTTAAGTGAGAAATAATTCTGTTTTAAGATAAATTATTTTGTGAAGAGTCCTTAAGATTTTCCTAAACATATCCCTAATTGAGCCTTTTTTTTTTTTTTTTTTCATTATAAAGATTAAATTTACTTTTCCAAAATTATTCAATGAAACTTGAAACTTGCCTCATAAAGATACATTACTAATTCACATCAAAATCATAAAATAAGAAAGTTTTATTTATGGCTTACTTAGACTTAGTAACCAAAAAAGCTTGACTAACACATAAACATATTTTGTAAGAAGATTGTGATTATCAGTGATATCAACAATATCTTGAATTTTTTTTGAGAAATTATTCTTCCTTGAAGAATAAAACATGAGTTCAGCAATACTAACACCAAATTAAAACATACATGGAAGTGATATCATATAAACTTAAAAAAAAGTCAAATTTTGTCCCTGTATCTGATCTGAATGTTTCATTGTTTATAGCCGTAAATTATATACGGATTTCAGAGAGTCTACTGTATTTAGTACTACTCTGTTATCCCGTTGACCAAAATACTATCGCCAAATTGTAAAATTAAATGCCAATTATGGATGATCGTGAATGTCGATTGAATGACATTAAATATGATACATATGTTTAAAACGTTATTAAGTTATTTTTATTTAGACTTTTTATTTGTATTTTTATTAATATTCTACTAGTTATTTGTTTTTTATTATTATTTAAAATAAAAATTATGTCAACGTGTATCATTTGGCTATTAGTTTGGCGATTTGTATAATTTGGCAAAATCGGTCGACGAGATAACAGAGTAGTACCCTGTATTTATATACACTTATGTAATATAAAAAGGGCATGCTAAATGCTAATATAAAAACTGTATGCATAAAATAAGCACGGATCTTTATTCCGCTTGTTAGAGGTTAATAAGAAAAATTCCAGCTTTAAATTGTACATTTTTTCCTTTAAAGGCTGAGCAAAAATATATTATTATATGAATATACACACAGTTGTTTAGACAAATATTAAAATAATTTAATACGATATTTGCACTTTTTAAAAAGTTACAAATCTGCTGAATAAAGAAAATAAATATATAAATTAGGATTTCGGATGTGAAATAACAACAATAGCACAATCATAAACAAAGATTGAAAAGCAGATTTTTTACACAAAAAGCAAAACCTGGCCCCGAAATCAAGTTTATTTGAAATGATCTGTAAACAAGCATAAAAATTTGAAAAAGGCAAACATTTAAAAAAAGAACTGATGCTTACATCGTAAAATCATTTATGAACAGGATGGCGAATGCATTAAATTAATCCGCATTATCACCACTTACAGTTTTCCAAACATAAAATTTCAAAAATAAACAAATCAAAAAACCTTCTGGGTAAGAAGATGAGGCACCCTGTAAGCGACCATGAAAATGTTGCCACTAGAGAAGTAATAAAATTATTGGCTCGTAACCATCGTGGCACCGTAATCCCAGTTATGCTTTGCGAATAATTTTTGTTTTGAAAATTGGCTGCCGGTACCGTAGTGTTGTTGTGGCTTGTGTCAGCATGTGTTTTTTTTTTTTTTTTTAATGACACTTTGCCAAAAATGAGACTATTGCTTTATTATAAATGTAACATTTAGTTTAATTTATAATGTACAGTTAAATAATTAACATAAAATAGAAATACCTCTAAGGAAATAGACTTTAGAAGACGAAAATCGTTCCTCGAAAATACGTTCGTCGTAGTTCGTCTGCTTCATTTACATTACGATACAAAAACCGGTTTCTGTTATGCCTTATTCTACGCCGATTGCCATTTAATTTGCTTCGTCGAAAGTCGCGAGTCCATATGAATACTAGAAGCTAAATAATTTAAGTAACGAAGAACGATTTCATTTTTTAATAATAATTATGAATCGCAAGAATTTAAGTGAAAGTTTATGGTGGTGCATGTTTATTTCCCTCACAATACTAGCCGTAGCTACTAGACTTTATAAAATCGAAGAACCCGATCACGTTTGGTATGTTTCTAAACTTTACTCTTGTAATAACATTTGCATAATTAAATTTGCTTAAATTACATCATTTTTTATATCATATTATGTGTACTACTTGAACAAGTAATTAAATTAGTTTCAAACGATTTTAATAGAATCAATAAACATCGGTTTATCTGTTATCAGTATGAATAAAAGTATACATTTAACTCTAATGATATGTCGATTGTGTCATTATTTAATGGACTTTTTTAATAGTTTTTACTATAACACATGCTTATGTGTATAAATATAAAAATTGTCGGATATGTAAATAATCTACCTTCATTTGAATTTTATGAATTTTGCGCTCTTTCGCGATCATCTTATGAAATTTGCCATTTTTTTTGCAATCTTTTTATGAATTTCGCGCTTTTTTACGATCTTCTGGTGAAATTCGCCTTTTTGCGATCTTTTAAGGAAATTTACTGCTAACTTCATTTGGAAATAATTAAAGGAGAGGGAGTTGGCGTGGACAAGAAGCTACAGTAGACAGTCAAAATAACAATGTAAAAAATGAAGAAAAAATTACTAAAATATGTCCATAAATTTGCTATTATGTACTTCAGTGAGCAAAAAATTCTTAAGGGTAGGGGTGCACAACCTTTTCAAGAGAAGGGCCACTTACCAATATATCTGGGTGGTCGAGGGCCACATCAATAACATGGAGAGAATTCAATTTAGAGGAGGTGATCTGTGGCCTATAATCGTATCAAAAATATGGTTTCAGAGGGGAGTGGAAATGGGGGATCTTTTAAGTTTGATTACCCAGTCAAAATATCCAATTCAGTTGGTAAGGATATATATATCAGCAATTTTTATGTTTTTATGTATAACAGATAATGCAAGGATTATTTTCAATATGCAAAACTATTTCTTGATTTTATTCAGGAGAGTAAGTTAATTTTGTTTCATCGAAAAAGTGCTGAAAAAACAAGCATAAATGGCTGGTGCTGAAGAAATTTGAACCCTATGAATGAAGAAGAGAGAAGGAGCCGATCAACAAGATATTTCCACGCCTAATTCCCGATTTTCTGTGCACGATCAATGGAATTTGTAAATGTTCCACGCCTGATAGACCAAATTTGATCGATTTACGAAACCAATGGAGAAAATTCACGATTTTTCTACACTGAGTCAACAAAATTCGCTATGTTTACGAAGCCGGTCGACGAAATTCGGGATTTTTAAAAAGCCGATTGACGAAATTTGCTGTTTTTCCTCACATGATCGACAAAATTATTGATTTTTTTCCTTCACCTGATCGGCGAAATATTCGATTTTTCGGCGCCTAATCGATAAAATTCGCGTTTTTTCCGTGCCTAATTGATAAAATTTGTAATTTTTCCGAAGCCGATTGATGAAATTCGCGTTTTTTACAAAGCCTATCTTGGAATTTACTATTTTCTTCGCATGGTAAAGGAAATTCGCGATCTTTCTTCGCATGATCGACGAAATTCGCGATTTTTTGCATCATCGGCAAAATTCACAATTTTCCTTCACATGATCGTCAAAAATGACGGTTTTTACGAAACTGATCGATGAATTTCGCAATTTTTACGAAGGCGATCGATGAGTTTCGTAATTTTTACAAAGTTTATCGGCGAAATTCGCGATTTTTGCGTGTCTCATCGACGAAATTTGCAATTTTTTAGCGCATGATCGACGACATCCGCGATTTTTTCGATCCTGATCGATGAAATTCGCTATTTTTCCGATCCTGATCAACAAAATTCACGATTTTTTAAACCTAAGCAAGGAAATTATCGATCTTCCCGCAACTGATCGACGAAATTCGCGATTTTTACAAAGCCGATCTGTGAGGTTCGCGATTTTTACGAAACCGATCGACGGAATTCTCGATTTTTATGAATCTGATCGACGAAACTCACGACTTTTAAGAAGCCGATCGATGAAATTCGTGATTTTTACAAAACCGATCAACGAAATTTGCGATTTTTCGTCATATGATCGAGAAAATTCGAGATTTTTCTGTACCTGATCAATGAAATTTGCGATTTTTTCGTACCTGATCAGCAAAATTAACAATTTTTATGTAGTTGATCGACGAAATTTGTGATTTTTCCTAGCCTGATAGACAAAATTCGTGATTTTTCCGAACCTGATCGACATAACTCGTGATTTTTCCGAGCCTGATCTACAAAACTCTCAATTTTTAATAAACTAAGCGAGGCAATAACATCTTTCCGCGACTGATCGACGAAATTCGCGTTTTTTATGAAGTCAATCGACGAAATTCGCAACCTTTAATAAACCAATCGATGAATTTCGCGACTTTTACGAAGCCGATCGATGAATTTTGTGATTTTTACAAAGCCGATCGATGTAATTTGTAATTTTTCATCAGATGATCGAGAGAATTCGTGATTTTTCCGCTCCTGATCGATGACTTTTTTGTACCTGTTCACCAAAATTTGCGATTTTTACGCAAATGATCAATGTAATTTTCAATTTTTTTAGTACTAGTTCAACAAAATTCACGATTTTTACAAAATTGATCGATGAAATTCGCAATTTTTACGACGCCGGTCGACGAAACTCGTGATTTCTCCGCGTTTGATCGACGAACTTAGCGATTTTTCTGAATCTGATCGACGAAATAAGCGACTTTTACTAAACTGATCAACAAAATATGCGATTTTTACTAAACTGATCAACGAAATTCATGCTTTTCCCGTGCCTGATCGTCGAAATTCACGATTTTTACAAAGTTTATCGACGAAATTCTCAATTTTTACAAAACTCATCGATGAAATTTAAGATTTTTATAAAACTGGTCGACGAAATTCGCTGATTTTCTGTTCCAGATAAGTAAAATTCCTGATTCTTCCGCACCTGATTGACGAAATTCGCAATTTTTACGAAGCCGATCGACGAAATTTGTGATTTTTATAAAACCAATTGACAAAATTCGCGATCTTTTTTCGCATGATTGACAAATTTCGCAATTTTTCCGCGCCCGATTGACGAAATCACGATTTGATTATAGTTTGATCGGTGTAATTACTAATTTTTCTGCGTGTGATCAATAAAATTCGCAATATTTCTGTCTCCGACCAAGGAAATTTACATTTTTTCCGAATGTGATCAATAAAACTCGCGATTTTCCCGTGTCCGACAAATGAAATTCGCGATTTTTTGTACTAATTCTGACGAAATTTACATTTTTTTATGCGGCAACATGAAACTCGCGATTTTTCTCTGTTGTTAAACTCGCGATTTTTCTCTGTTGTTAAACTCGCAATTTATTTCTCAGCTGATCAACGAAATTTTCAATTTTTCCTCTCGTCATCGCTAAATTTGCGATTTTTTCATGCCCAATCAACGTAATTCACGTTTTTTTTCGCAATAAACCAAGAAAGCATGCTTTTTTTATACCGATGAATTTAATTTACAGTTTTTTTGCGCATCATAAACAAAACTGACGATGTTTTTCTTGTCTTGTCAACGAAGTGTGCGATTTTTCGCGTCCGACCGATAAAATTTGCGATTTTTCCGTGCTTGATCGATAAGACTCCCGATTTTCCGTGCCCGATCGGGTAAATCTGCTATCTTTCCGAGCCTCATGTGCAAAATTCGCGATTTTTTCATCTCTAATGAGAGAAATTTTCGGTTTTTCCGAGTCTCATCGACTAAAATCACATTTTTCCGTTCTTGATTAATGAAATTCACGATTCTTCTGTGCCGATCAACGAAATTCGCGATTCTTAAGTGACGAAACACTATATTTTGCTGCGATTAATTGATGTAATTTACGATTTTTTCGTGCGACATATCACAAAAATTTCAATTTTTTCCTGTTGTAAATTGACGAAACTCGCGGGCCACTCTTTAACCAATCACGGGCCACAGGTTGTGCATCCCTACTTAAGGGTATTATTATTTTTTTTAATAATAGCTAAAAGTTTAATTTCATGCATAAAAAGTTAAAATACAGTTTATTTTTCATTTCAGGAGCGCAAAAAATTTAAATTTTTAATCTAAATAAACAAGTTGCAATGAGGGCTGCTGGATTATAGCCAAGTCGATTTAAACCACTTTAAAAAGGCCAGCCTTTATTAATTTTTTTTTTTAATTTACAAAAACTGTTCATATAAAATCATTTTATTATATTATATATATATTATAATGCATAAATATAACAGAAAGTTACTACTTGGTTATCCTGCTGACTAGGGATGGGACGAATAGTGATTTGGCCGAATAGCCGAATACTGAATATTCGGCCAAATTTTAGGCCGAATACCGAATATTCGGCCGGCCGAATAGTAAAAATATTTTTCCAATAAAGAAAATAAATTTTGATTATATATAATTTAAAAAATAGGAGCTCATTAATAATTATTACTCTTAAATGTGCTTTTAAATGTATTTTTAAATTTGAAAAACTTATTTTAACACAAAAAAATTATGAAATTGCATTATATCCTTTATTCTAATGTACATCAAATAGATTTTCAGTAAGTCAAAATGGGAAAATATTTCCATTAAAATATGAAGAATGTACTTCACTTTTACTATCAATTGATACTTCTTGCATCCAAAATCAATAATATTTTTAATCTCTCTCTCTCTCTCAGAACTCACAAGGACATATTTTCTGAAATAACCTTTAATGAAGTAAATTTGATCATTTAGAGTTTGTGTCCCTAGTGATAAGCAAATTTGTAAGAATGAGACTGTTCTGAAATCAGATGCCAAGCTTTAAATTACAAATTACGTTAAAGCAAAAGATTATGCTTAAAGTAGAATGCATATGTTAACAAAATCTTTGACATTTGAATCGGCACATACAATATTCAACTTCAATATTCCACTTATTCAACAAACATTAAAAGGATAAACAGAAATTGATAACAACATGAAGGAAGGAAGATTAAATTAAAAATATATGCATAATGTTACATATTTAAGTCAGTAATTATGCAAATAATTATTTAAATGTAAAAACTATAGAATGAAAAAATTATTTTGTTGAGTATTTAGAATTTATATTAAAATATTTATAAAACCATCTTCATAAAGCAAGTTGTGTCATCTAATGTATATAGAGTTTGACACCAGTTCTGCTTTCAGATGTACCGTTGTATTTGGAATGGTGATAATTTATATTTAATTTTGAAAATGAATCTTCATTAACACACCTAGTGAATAATTTTTTTTTCATTTCTTACTTTATAGAAAATAAGTTATGAATTTCATAAGAGCCTTTTTTATATGTGCATGGAATTTGCAGACATTAATAAATATTCGAGTGTTTTAGAATAAGGCAGTGTTTTTATATCTTGAATTGTAATATATCATTCTCTAATGATGACATTTCCCGTACAATTAAATCTCCAACTTGGGCAGCATTTTCTAGAATATCACTAACTTTTTTAGAAAATACAGAAAGGCTGTATACTTTTTAGTATCTGAATAACTCTATAATTTGTAAGTAAGAGTGAGAATGACTTCATAAATGAAGTAGCCCATTTGGATTAGAGAAAAAAAAAATTGCAAGAATGAAATTCTTTAAATCCGAAATTTATTTGGCAAGATATCTTTCACTATTCGGTGAGATTTTAGCAGTATTCGGCAAGATATCTCTAAATATTCGGCTACAGGTATTCGGCCGAAGTATTCGGTCAACAAGCCTTCAATATTCGGTCAACCGAATATTCGGCAAAAGGGCCGAATAGGCCGAATACCGAATAGTGGCCGAATATTCGTCCCATCCCTACTGCTGACCCATTTCACCAAATTATACAAATTGCCAAATTATACATAGTGACATAATTTTTATTCTAAATAACAAAAAAAAAAAAACAATTAATAGAATATTAATAAAAAATACAAACAATAAGTTGAAATAAAAATCCCTCAATGATGTTTTAAACACGTGTATTCTATTTAATGTCATTGAATGTGATTATAATTTGGTGGTAGTTTTGAATGTGTTTATTTTTTGAGTAGTGTTGCTTTACCTATAAGCAATCCAATATTAATTGAATATGAAAGGAAAGTCTCATTGGTATTATCTGATTATCCTGTCCACCAAATAACAAGATTAAATGCCAATAATGGAGGATCATGAATGTCGCATTCAATGACATTAGGCACAAAATACTTTGTTTAAAAGATTGTCATTGAGTGATTTTTTTTATTTTGACTTTTTATTTGTGATCTTATTAACGCTTTACGAATTTATTTGTTCTTTCATTATTTGAAATAACGAATATGCATAATTTGGCTGTTAGTTGGATGAGTTTTATAATCTCGTGAAATGGGTCGACACGATAACCAAGTAGTATTATCTGATTTTATTCAACAAAATGTATTCTGTTTGTTTTGTTATTTTCCTCATTTTTTTTCTTCTTCTTCTCTTTCAGCTGGGATGAAACTCATTTTGGAAAGATGGGCAGCTGGTACATTAACCATACATTTTTCTTCGATGTGCATCCACCTCTTGGAAAGGTATGTTTCGTTCGTCAATTAGTGTTAATTCTAGGCCTTTTTTGAAGGGTGCAGTACCCTGCCCTTTTTCAAATTTACAAAATGCACCCTGCCCTTTTTAAAAGTAGTAAAATGCACCATTGGTTTTATTCAAAGATTTTTAATAAATGTTTTTTTATTCCATAGTATTTCTAAATTTGTGAGCCCAAAATGGATAGAATTTTTTCATTCCTTTAAGAAAAAGAACATGAAACTATTCAGTCATGTTTTAATTTAATTGTATTTTTAATTTTTATATCATAAAATCAATCAAAATTAATGTTACTTGATTTATCGTATTTAAAAATTATGTATGTTCCTGCTTTCTTTTTCCCCCTTCTAAAGGCAATATAACAATTTTTGGTACTACTAGGTTATCCCATCGACCAAAAAATCATCGCCAAACTTTAAGATGCCAATAATGGAGGATCGTTAATGTCACATTCAATGATTTTAAATATGATTCACATGTTTAAAATTTCATTAAGCGATTTTTATTTTGACTTTTTATCAATATTTTTATTAATATTTTACTAATTATTTTTTTTTATTATTATTTAAAAAAAAAAAAAAATTACGTCACTATGTATAATTTGGCTATTAGTTTGGCGATTTGTATAATTTGGCGAAATGGGTCAACGGGATAACAGAGTAGTACCTAGAGATGGGACGAATATTCGGCCACTATTCGGCCCTTTTGCCGAATATTCGGTTGGCCGAATATTGAAGGCTTGTTGGCCGAATACCTATAGCCGAATATTTAGAGATATCTCGCCGAATATTGCTGAAATCTCGCCGAATAGTGAAAGATATCTTGCCAAATAAATTTAGGATTTGAAGAATTTCATTTCTTGTATTTTTTTTTCCCTCTAATCCAAATTGGTTACTTCATTTGTGAAGTCATTCTCATTCTTACTTGCAAAACATACAGTTTATCAGATACTAAAAAATGCACAGCCTTTCTATATTTCCTATAAAGGTTGGTGATATTTTAGAAAATGCTGCCCAAGTTGGAGATTTAATTGTACAGGAAATGTCTTCTTTAAAGAATGATATGTTACAATTCAAGATATAAAAACACTTATCAGAAAAAAAAAGAAACACTACCTTATTTTAAAACACTCGAATATTTATTAACGTCTGCAAATTCCATGCACATGTAAAAAAGGCTCTTATGAAATTCATAACTTATTTTCTATGAAGTGAGAAATGAAAAAATTCATTTACTAGGTTTATTAACGAAGATTCATTTTCAAAATTAAATATCAAATATCACAATTCCAAATACAACGATACATCTGAAAACAGAACTGGTGTCAAACTAGATACACATTAGATGACACAACTTACTTTATGAAGATGGTTTTATAAATATTTAAACACAAATTCTAAATGCTGAACAAAATAATTTTTTTATTCTATAGTTTTCACTTTTAAATAATTATTTGCATAATATGTAACATTATTATGTATATATTTTTAATTTATATCTTCCTTCATTCATGTTGTTATCAATTTCTGTTTATCCTTTTAATGCTTGTTGAATAAGTGGAATATTGTATGCGCCGATTCAAATGTCAAAGATTTTGTTAACATATGCATTTTACTTTAAGCATAATCTTTTGCTTTAACGTAATTTGTAATTTAAAGATTGACAACTGATTTCCAAACAGTCTCATTCTTACGAATTTGCTTATTATGAGGGACACAAACTCTTAATGATCAAATTTACTTCATTAAAGGTTACTTCAGAAAATATTTCCTTGTGAATTCTGAGAGAGAGAGATTAAGAATATTATTAATTTTGGATGCAAGAAAAGATAAAAGTATCATTTGATAGTAAAAGTGAAATACATTGTTCATATTTTAATGGAAATATTTTACCATCCTGACTTACTGAAAATCAATTTGATGTGCATTAAGATAAAAGAATATAATGCAATTTCATAATTTTTTGTGTTAAAATAAGTGTTTCAAATTTAAGAATACATTTAAAAGCACATTTAAGAGTAATAATTATTAATGAGTGCCTATTTTTTAAATTATAGATAATCAAAATTTTTTTTCTTTATTGGGAAAAAAAGTTAGTATTCGGCCGCCGAATATTCAGTATTCGGCTTAAAATTTGGCCGAATATTCGGTATTCGGCTATTCGGCCAAATCACTATTCGTCCCATCCCTAGTAGTACCCAATTTTTTTTCTGGCAAAAGTGCCCTTGTTATTTCTAGAGTGAACGACTACGTCAGTGCAAATTTAGTATCTCAAATGGATACAATGCTGGTTTAAGACCACCCCCAAAAAAAGAGTAAAGCTCTTATTTTAAAGGAAAACTAGTGTCATTACAAATCATTTATTTTGTGTCAAGTTGCCATTCAGTTTTTGTTTACCGTTGGTTACTGTAGGTTTTACTAGACATTATTCGGCACTATTTGGTTATCCCATCAACCAAATTATACAAATCACAACATTGGAAAAAAACCTGTTTTTTTTTTTTTTTTCCGTTTAAACCAGGTTTTTTAAAAACATCTTTTTTTATTACATATATAAGCATATTTATTGGTAAAAATAGATACTATTGGATTATACGTAGTGTAACTTCAATTAAAAATATTTTAAATTATATAATTGCAGTGAATTTATGTAGAAAATTGAAAAAATTCATATTTTAATTTAAACAGTGTTAACAAACAGTCTTTTGTTCAAAGAATAAACTGCTCAGAGAAACATTGATACTCTGAAAATCTTTACAAACAACCTTTTCTTAAAAAAATTTTTTAATTAAACATTTGGATGTAATTTCATAAATATAATATTTTCCCCAATTTTTCAAATAATAAATTTCGGTACTTCTAGGTTATCCCGTCAACCAAAATACTATCGCCAAATTATAAGATTAAGTGCCAATAATGGAGGATCGTGAATGTCACATTCAGTGACATTGAATATGATACATATGTTTAAAACGTCATCAAGTGATTTTTATTTCGACTTTTTATTTATATTTTTATTAAAATTCTACTAATTATTTCTTTTAATTATTATTATTTAAAATAAAAATTAGGTCAACATGTATAATTTGGCTATTAGTTTGGCAATATAATTTGGCGAAATCAGTCGACGGGATAACAGAGTAGTACCTAAATTTCAAATACTTCTTGGAATTTTATTTTTTCAGTGACAATTTGAAGTCATTGTATTTGGTCAGTAGATTCAATAGATAACAGGGGAAAATAATAACAAGAAGAAGAATATTGTTATTAAAATGCTGTAACTAGCACCCAATCTTTGAATACTCTCTTATTTGACTTTAATTCTTGAAGATAATCTCCCCAATTGAGAAAACTTTTTTACAGCTTGAGCAAAATCTTAAAGATTATTGTGCTATGTTATTAATTGTGTTAAATAATGTACATTTTAAAAAATAATAAAATATTATTTACTAAATATTGAATAATTTAAATCAATTTTATCTTTGGTCAATTCACATGTTCTAAGATTTTTCTTTACAGCAATAGAATATGTTCACCAATGCATACTGATTTTAATCCTATACATAAAAAAATGACCTAAAATCACTTTATTTAATGCTTATTGCTGAAATAAAGTGTTAAAAGGAGAAATTATTTATATCCAATAATTTGAAATACATAAACGAAAAAAAAGAGAACTTCAATAAATTTCTTATAAAAAACCCAATTGTTTTTTTTTTTTTTTTTTTTTTTTTTTTTTTTTTTGAGAAAAAAACCAGTTGGTTTAAACCGTGCCAACCCTGACAAATCGCCAAACTGTTCACCAAATTGCATAAATTAACATAATTTTTATTTTAAATAACAGAAGAACAAATAAATTTTTAAAGCATAATCAAAAATACATATAAAAACTTGAATTTAAAAAAAAACACTTAAGGGTTCAAAAAACACGTACACTGTGTCAATGTCAAGTAAGTGTCACATTCAATAATCATCCATTATTGCCATGTAGTCTTGTAATTTGTTGATGACTTGTTGGTCGACGGGATAATCAAGTAGTACCCATTATTCTAATTAAATTTTCTTATTTGTCTCCATTACATTTTTAAAAAAGTTACAGCTCAAATCTATAACAACACATATTTCCAATATTTTTATTCTTGTTGATACAAATTTAATGAATTTGAATTGATTTCTGTTCAACAAACTTTCTTTGTAACAATGAGACTTGATTAAATGGAAGCTTTTCACTGCATTTGACATAAAATGAATGATGATGGGAACAGGATGGGGTGGATGCATCTAGCATCACATTAAATGACCCACTCAATACCCCTGTGGCAGAATATGCATGACACGGCGACGGGCGTCACTGACTTTTAAGGACTCCTGCAGACTCAGCGATGCCAAGGACGCGCTATAGTGCTTAAATTATGCAAAAAATCACTGATGGGATGCAAAAAACAGATCTTATGCGTCCTATGGGATACGTAATTTCAGCAAAATATAAGCCCGAATTTCGCGAGATAAAACACAAATATCATTAAAGCATCGTGAAAAAACAGCAAATTTCTTTTAGAAATCCCAAAAAAACTGACTAATTTCTTAAAAAATTGTGAAAAGGCAAGAAATTTCATCAAAAGTTCCCGAAAAAAGTTCGAATTTCTTCAAAGGATCGCAGGTAGAAATGGCAATTTAATCATAACATCGCTGAAAACTGCAAATTTCATTAAAAAATCCCCAAAAAAGACAGATTTCATCAAAATATTGCGAAAAAGCAGCAAATTTTGTCAAAAAACCCTGCAAAAAATGGTATTTAGTCAAAAAATTGCAAAAAAAAAAAAAAAAAGGACAAATTTTGTCAAAAACCCCCGAAAAAAACCACAAATTTCATCAAAAGATCGTAAAAAAAACAAACTTCATTAAAAAACCACAAGTTTTGTAAAAAAATCCTGCAAAAAACAGTATTTTGTCAAAAAAATGCAAAAAAAAAAAAAAAAAGGACGAATTTTGTCCAAAAACCCCGAAAAAACCACAAGTTTCGTCAAAAGATGTCGAAAAAAAAAAAAAGCAAACTTCGTTAAAAAACCACTAAAAAACGACAAATTTCGTCAAAAAAATCCTGCAAAAAACAGCAGATTTTGTCAAAAGATTGCGAAAAAAGTGATAAATTTCATCAAAAGAAACCTGCAATTTTCGTTAAAAGATCACGAAAAAACATCCAATTTCGTCAAAAAATCCTGAAAAAAAAAACAACAAATTGCATCAAAAAATCATGAAAAAACACAACTCTCGTCAGAGGCATGAATAAAAAATAAAGATATTGCCGAAAGTGGATTTTTCTGTTCTCTCCCTTTTTTTTTAATGATGGAAATAGTTTACACATACACAGATCCATATGTTGCCATAATTAATTTGCATTACAATAGCACAAAGAGTATGAAAGAATCAATGCATCTTGCAGATTATTTTTGAAAATGTTATCAAAAGCGTTGCAGGCATTTAAAGATAGTTCTGCCACAGGGCTCAATACATTCTCTGCCAAAATGATTAGCTTTGTCTTTGTTGACAGTTAACTTTGACATAATGCATAAAAATTTTTGAGACTCTCACATTGCATTAAAAGCTCTGATGATCAGGGGAGGGGGGGGGGGGGAATACATCATTTTTAGTACATTTTTAGTTTTTGAAAAACTACGAACAAAAGAGACATTATCAGAGTCACTTTGTTAACCTAGAATGTTTTAACATTCCAAGTTATTAGAGTGTAACTAGGGTATTAATTTCTATCTTATATTAAGCTTACCTCTGTTTTATATACTTTTTAATATTATAGAAAAAAAGAATTATGAAAAAATGCATTTTACTAATAGTAATTTCTTCCGTAGTTGCATGCGATTTTTGTCATAACTATTTTTGGTACTTCTAGGTTATCCCGTCGACCCATTTCGCCAAATTATACAAATCGCCAAACTAATAGACAAATTATACATGTTGACATAATTTTTATTTTAAATAACGAAAAACAAATAATTAGTAGAATATTAATAAAGAGTTGAAATAAAAATCACTTAATGACATTTTAAACACGTGAATCGCATTTAATGTCATTGACTGTGACATATACATTGACTGTGTAGGTTGTATTTTAGAAACCATTTACTAAGTAAAATAAAAATCCAAATAGAAAACTAAATTAATATATTTCAATGAATTTTTCTAGAGAAAAATATAAAAAAACCCTATACACTGTAAAAAATTTGACTCATTTGCTACAGCATCACTCCACCGCTTTTATAGAAAACGGTTACTTTACTGTGTTATGGAGCATTCTCATTGGTCATAAAAGAGATATTCTATAAAAGCTGTGGAGTGATGCTGCAGCAAATGGGCCAAATTTTTAACTGTCTAGCACTATCGAAATAATTGCCATGAGTGATTTTCAGGAAACACTATTCCTGCGAAAGACGAGGAATTTGACGTCAAAAATTCTGCCCAATCAGCTTTGATTAGGGAAAATCTTGTTGGAAAAGCCGAAACATGTATCGATTTAATATGCTCAATGACACCGCGATAAACGAGGATTTGAAATAAACATCAAGTACAAAAGTTACATATTTTTGTCCGTAGAATCCGAATCTGCAATAAAAAATAGGAGTTATAATTTAAGATTTCAAAGTTGGACCCCCTCTGACCCCCATGGGGTCAGTTGCGAAGGTCAAATTTGGTATCACTGAGTAGCTTATTTAAAAATATTTAACATGTATATTTACATTTTTCTATCTCATATGTATTTCTCGAGTTATTCGGCCGTTTCCAGACTTTTCGGACACCCTGTATATAATAATACAGTAGACTTTCTCAAATCCGCACTCCTAAAATCCGCACATATTTTACAGGTGTAAACAATAAAACATTCATTTCAGATGTAGGTGCAAAATTTGACTTTTTTAGTTTTATATCAATTACATATATTTTTTTTCATTCGTTATTTTTGTTAAGGTTATTGAATTCATGTTTTTTCATGAAGAAAGAATAATTTATTTTTGAAAAAATAAAGATATTGCTGATATTATTGGTAATCACAATCTTACCAAATATGTTTATGTGCTTAATCAAGCTTTTTTAGTTATTAAGTTTGGCTAAACCTGAAATAAAGCTTCATTATTTTATGATCTTGATGTGAATTAGTAATGTGCCTTTATGAGGCAAGTTTCATTGAATAATTTAAGAAAAAAACACTTTTCATCTCTATAATGAATATTTAATTGTATATTATTTATTATTAATTTGATCTTTGCTTTTAGTATTTTTATCGTTTTAAAAACTATCTAATTTTTTATTTTAGTTTATTACTTATTTTAATATTTTAGCATATTGTAAGCATTCATTATACTTTTGATTTTATTATTAATTACATTCAAATTACTTTTTAAAAAATGTAAACAAAGCAATGACCAGAAATCCGCAAAATTCTAAAATCCGCAAAACCTCTGGTCCCAAGCTGTGCGGATTTGAGGGAGTCTACTGTAATTAAAATGATTTTGTTGAACCTTGATTATAACTTTTTAGTAATAATTAGTTTAATTAATCATTTTAGATAGTTCTTGTTTTACTGTATAAAATTTAATTTATTCATAATATATTCCCCCCCCCCCACTTATTTTTTTGATTCTTTTTTTCTTTTTCAGATGTTAATAGCTTTATCCGGCAAACTGACTGGCTACAACGGGACCTTTTCATTCAACAAACCCGGAGACAAATACGGCGATCATAATTACCTGGGAATGAGAATTGTAATTTTTTTCTCTTTGTTATTGTTTATGTCGTATTTAGTCATCACTATCATTTTTGTTTAAAGAGAACCTTCATTCATTGAAAATAAGGAATATTGCATTTTTCTGGATGTTTTGTTTGAAATGTATTTAGACGCAAATAGCAAATATCCAGTGATTATCATTTGGTGAGAAAATGTCATGACTCTGTCCATTTCCCTGTAAATGATGCAGAGTAGACATTTTTCTGTTTTAATGAAAATTTTAGATTACTTTAGAGAGGTGTTACAAAAATTAAAAAGAAATAACATGTTTTGGATCTGTCTAATAAGAAACATGTCAATGTTATTTCTTTTTTAGCTCACAGGCTATCATAGCCTGAGAGCTTATGTGCCCGTCCGTTCTGTATGTATGTGCGTAACGCGATAACTCATGATAAAAATATCCGATCCACTTGAAATTTTGTATATAGGTATATCCTGACAAGGCGCTTCCCTGATTAGTTTTTGGAGTTCATTCGATATGTATAAGAGGGGGAACGGGGGGCTCATGCCCCCCGTTAGTTGATATAAATGGGATTTTCATGCAGAATTAAGTTTTTGTTCAAAATTTAGATTAGGATCATTCTGATGAGGCGATTCCGTGACTTATTAGGTGTTCATTAAATAAGTATAAATAGGGGGAACAGGGGCTCTAATGCCCCCCCCCCCCCCCCCCCCGTTAGTTGATATAAATGGGATTTTCATGCAGAATTAAGTTTTCGTTCAAAATTTAGATTAGGATCATTCTGATGAGGCGATTCCGTGACTGTTATTAGGTGTTCATTGGATAAGTATAAATAGGGGGAACAGGGGTTCTAATGCCCCTCCCCCGTTAGTTGATATAAATGGGATTTTCATGCAGAATTAATTTTTCTTTTCAAAATTTAGATTAGGATCATTCTGATGAGGCGATTCCGTGACTTATTAGGTGTTCATTGAATAAGTATAAATAGGGGGAACAGGGGCTCTAATGCCCCCCCCCCCCCCCCCCCCGTTAGTTGATATAAATGGGATTTTCATGCAGAATTAATTTTTCATTCAAAATTTAGATTAGGATCATTCTGATGAGGCGATTCCGTGACTTATTAGGTGTTCATTGAATAAGTATAAATAGGGGGAACAGGGGCTCTAATGCCCCCCCCCCCCCCCCCCCGTTAGTTGATATAAATGGGATTTTCATGCAGAATTAAGTTTTCGTTCAAAATTTAGATTAGGATCATTCTGATGAGGCGATTCCGTGACTGTTATTAGGTGGTTCATTGAATAAGTATAAATAGGGGGAACAGAGGTTCTAATGCCCCCCCCCCCCCCCCCCCCGTTAGTTGATATAAATGGGGATTTTCATGCAGAATTAAGTTTTTGTTCAAAATTTAAATTAGGATCATTCTGATGAGGCGATTCCGTGACTGTTATTAGGTGTTCATTGGATAAGTATAAATAGGGGGAACAGGGGGTTCTAATGCCCCTCCCCCGTTAGTTGATATAAATGGGATTTTCATGCAGAATTATGTTTTCGTTCAAAATTTAGATTAGGATCATTCTGATGAGGCGATTCCGTGACTGTTATTAGGTGTTCATTGAATAAGTATAAATAGGGGGAACAGGGGTTCTAATGCCCCCCCCCCCCCTTAATTTATATAAATGGGTTTTTCAAGCAGAATTTTCAGATTTCGTTCAAATCTCTGAATAGTTTTGGAAGTTTAATGGTTAAGTATAAAAGAGGGGGATAACTCCTTTTAAATTATATAAATGCTAAATGGGTTTTTATTAAGAATTATCTAACTTGCTCTGAATTTTGGATATAGATTTTTTATATGATAAAGCATGTCTTTGATAGTATAGGAGGTTCAATGATTAAGTATAAAAAAAGAGGAAAGGGGAGAGCTGTTTCCCCTTCTTAATTTTTTTTTTCGAATGGAATTAACCCTTGAAAATATAAGGCTTTAATGTACAATTAGTATTTGTAGCCTGTGAGCTCAATGCCATCAGTTTAGCTGGGCAGTATTCTTTATTAATTTTTGTAACACCTCTCTAAAGTAATATAAAATTTTTATTAAACTGTTTATATAAAAAGGTTGAAGTTCTTAAAATCATGGGATTTAAAAAATCTAATGAATTTAATAAACTCTTTATCATTTTTCTGTTTGTTGATGATGCTCATCCTATCGGTTGAACCAGGGTTGTTTGGTTAAAACCACGCTGGTTTAAACCAAGTGGTTTTTTTAAAAAAACCATGCTGGTTTTTTTTCATTTGGTTTTTTTAAATGTTTTCATGTATTTTACGCATTATTAAAATATCCAAAATCCAAGTTATGCGGAAGCTACAAGCACAGCCTTTTTTTTTTGCTTTTTTTTTAAAGACATTAATAAATTTTTAAAGTGACAAACACTTTTAATCCGCCCAACTTTTCTTACTAGCTATAAATCTACACGGCAAACTAAATTTTTTAATGTGAGCTATGGATGAAAAAAAAAAAGCTGTTTGTTTGGCTTCTTCTTTAAGCCTCTTATTTTTAAAAAATAGCCTAAGATACAATTTTACATTTAAATTGCATCATATATCAAAGCATTAATGATGACGTAAGATAAGTCATTCTCCCCATTGGTTACTCTTTGTTCTCTATGCTAATGAACGAATGATTGCAAATTTTCTCTGTTCTGTACCTATTGGTTTTAATAACCTTTTGCTTTTCTTGCATTGGAGTTTTACTTTATGATTTTATTCGGTTTGTACTATATTTTACTTTAAGAAAGCTACTTATATATATTGAAGTAAAAGGATGTCTAAAACTAGAAAAAAGAAAGCTATAATCTGGTAGGAAAATAGAAATACACCAAGAACTGGCTCGAGAGCCAAATGTATAAATTGCATGCAATGCAAATGCTGTCAAATTAATTCTCCCTTATTATATTTGATGGAATTGTTTTTCAAGATGCCTTAGATGTTTGCCTTAAAAATTACCCCACTTAAAATTTGTGATGAAAATAGGAATGTTAATGATAAAAATATTCAAAAGTTTCTATCTATGTCTAATTTTAATCTAAAAAGAAATGTTGAAGATATGTTTGAATTGTTAAAGCCTATTGCAGTTGCCCTGGATAATATCTAAAGTAATAATTGTTCCATTGTTGATGTAGTTTATATTTGGAAAAATCCTCAAAAAATATTAAGAGAAAAAAGATAAGTAAAGAAGTCCCGCAGTGTTTTGAGTCCAGGTATAAAATGGCTCTAACACCCATGCAATGCTTGATATCGTGGTACAGTCAAAGTAGTCTGACCAAGAAAAAAAAAGGATGCATTAAATTTTGCAAAACTAGAATATCCATATAACTTTAGCTTGCACTGATAGTAAATTTTATGCCAATCTTCATCTTTTGAAAAACATTTTTTTGAGCAGAATGCAGTGAAAGAAAGTTACCCCATATAAAATAAGGAAGAGTCAACAAATTCAAATCAAGAAATTTAATAGCTCCGTCTTTACTGAAGTTGTACAACTTATAACAGCAAAAGCCTATTCAGTGAGTGTTGAAAGAATATTTTCACCATTTGGACTGGTATAGACAAATATACGAAATAAATTGGGATTAGAAAAGGCCTCAAAACTTGTCTTTTTATTTTAAGCTTTTAATTAAAATTAAATAAATAGAATTGTTTTTATAAAGAAATTATTTACCTAAATATATTTAACTAGGAAAAATAAAGTTTGTATTAAAAAAAAGAAAAAAAAAATAGTAATTTTTCAAAGCATATGTCTCAATATGTATAAATATTACTCATTGATAAATCAAGTATGTCGATACACATGCGATTTATTTTAGCATTAAAAAAATGCATATTGATGTTTTTTATTTAAATAAATATATTTATAGTAAAAGATTAATAATCATTTGTTGATGTTGATATTATTGATACAGTAAATGATTTCTAAATTAAGCACAGGAAAATGTTTTCTATTTTTGCTTATTTTTTGTTGATTTAGTGAAATATATTTGTTTAGCCTTCATTATGTCTACATAATAATTATTTCTTTAATTATTATCTAAAGGCTTATATGAGTATACTAATAAATTAGTAGTTCAACATTTTTTAAACAATAAATATTTCCCTAAAGAAAGCTAAACTTATAGGTAATTTAATTATAATTTTTATATGCTTTAATTTAGGGATGCACAACCTGTGGCCCGCGCTGGGTTAACGTGTGGCCTGCGAGTTCTGTCAATTTACAACTTCTATTTAGAAAATTGCAATTTTTGTGCATATATGAAAGGAAAAAATTGTAAATTTCGTCAATTTTCTGTGTGAAAATATAAAATTTCGCCATTTAAGAATCGCAAATTTCATTAATCGGCACCGAAAAATCGCGAATTTCATTGATTAAGTGCGAAAGAAAAAACGAATTTTGTCGATGAGGCTTGCAAAAATCGCAAGTTTCACTTATCAGATATTAAAAAATCGCGAATTTTGTTCATGAAGTTAGGAAAAAAATAGCAAATTTCCCTGATCGAGTACAGAAAAATCATGAGTTTTGACGATCAAGCATAGAAAAATCGTGAATTTTGTAGGTCTTACGCGAAAAATCGCACATTTCGTTGATCAGGCAAAAACAAAATCGTCAATTCTGTAGATGATGCTTGAAAAAATTGCAAATTAAATTCATCGGTTGCAAAAAAAATTGCATGTTTTCTCGGTTTATCGCAAGGAAAAAAAAAAGAATATCGTTGATCGGACACGGACGAAAAAATTGCAAATTTCGTTGATAAGGAGCAAAAAATCGCGAATTTATCGATGATGCGAGGAAAAAATGAAAATTTCGTTAATCGGCTGCGAAACAATCGTGAATTTCATCAATTAATCCAGAGAAAAAAAAATCGCGAGTTTCATCTTACCGCGTAAAAAAATGCAGATTTCGTCCGTTAGGTACAAAAATCCCGAATTTCATTGATCTGGCGCGGAAAATGCTTATTTCGTGAATTAAGGGTGTAAAAGGGCACATTTTATCGATTCGACACTAAAAAATTACGAGTGTTTTAGATCGGATTCCAAAAAACTGCAAATTTCGTTGATCGGAGACGGAAATGTTGCGAATTTTGTTGATCACACACTTAAAAATTGCTAATTACGTTGACTAGGTTCTAATAATATCTCAAATTTCCTCAATCGGGAGAGGAAAAATCGCTAATTACGTCGATCAGACAACTAATAATATCGGGAATTTCATAGATCGGTGTGGAAAATCGCGAAATTTGTCGATCAAGCGAGAAAATTTCGTCGAATGGATTTGCAAAAATCATCAATTTCGTCATTCAGGTTTGAAAAAATCATGATTTTCGCCGATCTGGAACGAAAAAATTGCGAATTTCGTCGATCATCTGCGTAAAAATTGCGAATTTCGTCGGTCAGGCGCAGGCGCGAGACATTCCCGAATTTCGTTGATTAGACTCGGAAAAAATGTTAATTTCATTGCTCATACGGGAAAAAAATATCGTTGATCAGCTTTGTAAAGAACGAATTTTGTTGATCAGGCGAGGAAAAATGGTAAATTTTCTCGATGAGCTTCGTAAAAGTTTCGAATTTTGTCGATCAGGCTCGGAAAAATTGCGAATTTTGCCAATCACGCGAAGAAAAGTCGCCTATTTCATCGATCCTGTGAAAGAAAATTGTAAATTTTGTCGATCCTGCGAAGAAAAATCGTGAATTTCATCGATCGGTTTCGTGACAATCGCGAATTCCGTCGATTGGCTTCGTAAAAATCGCGAATTTTTTCGACCAGTTTCTGAAAAATAGCTAATTTCGTCGATCGGCTTCAGAAACAGCGTGAATTTTGTCGACGAGGTTCGGAAAATCGCGAATTTTGTCAATCATGTGCGGAAAAATGGCGAATTTCGCCAATCAGTTTTGGAAAAATTGCGAATTTCGTCGATCAGGTTCGGAAAAATCGCGTATTTCTTCGATCAGGTTCGGAAAAATCGCAAATTTCTTCGATCAGGTTCGGAAAAATCGCGAATTTCTTCGATCAGGTTCGGAAAAATCGCGAATTTCACCGATCAGGTTCGAAAAAATCGCGAATTTCACCGATCAGGTTCGAAAAAATCGCGAATTTCACCGATCAGGTTCGAAAAAATCGCGAATTTTGCTGATCATGAGAAAAAAAATCGATAATTTCGTTGATTTGCTTAGTAATAAAAGTGAATTTTGTTGATCAAGCTCATAAAAATCGCGAATTTCGTTGTTCATGTGCGGAAAAATCGTGAATCTTGTCGCTCATGTGTTAGAAAAAAATCGCGAATTTCGTTGATCATGTATGGGAAAATGAATAATTTCGTCTATCAGCCAGGCGCGGATCCAGAGGATCGTTTTGGGGGGGGGGGGGGGCGATACTAAGAAACATAGAATCAACATAGTCGTAATTTCTGTTCATGAAATCATTCCTTGAACAGTTATTATTAAATGAATGATCAAATGAAATGCTTTTCCGCGATCTTCTGACGAAATACGCTTTTTTCCGCGATCTTTTGACTAAATTCGTGCTCTTTTCCCGACACTTTGACGGAATTTGCATTTTTTTGCATTTTTGACGAATTTCGCGATTTTTCCCACGATATTCTGTCAAAATTTGGGTTTTTTCCTCGATCCTTTGACGAAATTCGCTCTTTTCTGCGATACTTTGACAAAATTAGCAATTTTTTGCAACCCTTTGAGAAAAGTAGCTCATTTTTCCGCGACCTTTTGCCGAAATTAAAGTTTTTTCCGCGACACTTTGACAAAACTCGCGCTTTTCCATCAATCCTATGTCGAAATACGCGCTTTTCAGCAATCCATTGTCAAAGTTCGCGTTTTTTCCGCGATCCTCTGTAAAAATTCGCGTTTTTTCCGCGATCCTTTGACGAAATTCGCGCTTTTTCACGATACTTTGACAAAATTAGTGCTTTTTCAGCGATCCCATGTCGAAGTTTGCGTTTTTTTTGGCGAATCTCTGTCGAAATTTGCATTTTTTCCGCTACCCTATGATGAAATTCACGCTTTTTCCGTAATAATTTGACAAAATTCGCGCTTTTTCGCGATACTTTGGCAAAATTAGCGCTTTTTCAGCAATCCTATGTCGAAGTTCGCGCTTTTTCAGCGATCGAAATTAGTACTTTTTCCGCAATACTTTGCCTTCCCTTTTACCAACCTTTTGACAAAATTAGCGCTTTTTCCACGACCTTTTGACGAAATTTGCTCTTTTTCCGCTATACTTTGACAAAATTAACGTTTTTTTTGCAAACATTTGGCAAAATTCGTGCTTTTTCCTCGACCTCTTGACGAATTTCGAGCTTTCTCCGCAACACTTTGACAAATCTCGCGCTTTCAGAGATCTTGTGTCAAAATTCGCATTTTTTAGCGATCCTTTGTCGAAATTTTTTTGCGCGACCTTTGACAAAATTCCTGCTTTTTCCGCGATCTTTTGTCGAAATTCGCTCTTTTTCCGCGACATTTTGACAAAATCAGCGCTTTTTAGCGACATTTTAATGAAATTCGCGTTTTTTACGGAACAATAGAATGTCTCCGACGGAGTCACAGAAATCCCTTCCGGAAAAAAGTCTGACTCCAACACTGGTTTGGGGGGGGGCGATCGCCCCCTCCCGCGCTCAATCAGCTTTATAAAAATAGCGAATTTTGTTGATCAGGTGCAGAAAAGTCCTGCATTTTCTCGATCGATTTTATAAGAATTGCGAATTTTGTTGATCAGGCGAGGAAATGATGCAAATTTTCTCGATCAGCTTCATAGAAGTTGCAAATTTTGTCTATTGGTTTTGTAAAATGTGCAAATTTGGTCAACCAGGCGTGGAAGAATTACAAATTTCATTGATTGGGCACAGAAAATCGAGAATTTTATTGATCAGGCACGAAAATTGTTGTTGATCAGCTCCTTCTTTCTCTTTAGTTCATAAAGTTCACATTTTTTTCGGTACCAGCAATTTATGCTTTTTTAAAGCACTTCTAATAAAATAAAACTTACTCTCCTGAAAAAAGTCAAGGAACATTTTTACATCTTGAAAATAATCCTTGCTACATCTGTTATGTATAAACTAAAATCTGCTGATATATCCTTACCATGTGAATTGGATATTTTGATTGGGTAAGCAAACTTAAAGGGGTAACCCCCCCCCCCCTCTCTGAAATCATTTTTTATCCGATTAATAGCAGGCCACAGATCACCTCCTTTAGATCAAATTATCTCCTTGTTATTGATGTGGCCCTCGACCACCCAGACATATTTGTAAGTGGCCCTTCACTTGAAAAGGTTGTGCACCCCTACTTTAATTATTTAATTATATAAAAAAATTAAGTACCAATGTGAATGTTTGACATTAATTACAAAAGAAAAATCATGACTTTCTAAAAGTCAATTTTTTTTCTTGCAAATGCTTTTTAAGTAATGATGGGAAAAAAACCCGGTTTAAACCAAAAAAACCTGGTTTTTTGGGGTTTTTCAAAAAAACCAGTTTTTATACCAACCCTGGGTTGAACTGAATTCAATGTAAATTACTAGAGTTCTTAGTAAAAGCTCTTTATGTAACAAAAGCAGGCAAATTAATTTAGATGGACGATAGTTTGGAACAACACTATCTTGACACACTACAAAACACACATTTAAAATTTAAAAACAAAAATTGCTTTAATTCATATAATATTTTTCTTCATATCCAGCTTTTAAAGCACAGCTTACACAACAGGAATACTGATGCCCTTTTTTTTAAGGGTGTATTTCGATTCAAGCTGCTTATTTTCGATTTATTTTTAAATTCACTTTTGCTCTCATATGCATCAAACTGGCAAATTGTCTTATTTAGAAAGGACACAAGGTGCTGTGAATGTCGATTCTTTGATAAATGCAGAAAATAGTGCAAAAAAAGCCATCAAAAATGGCATTTTGAACCTATTTTTCATAAGCTGGAGATTTGGGAATGAAAAAAAGTGTCATACTGAGAAGATAAGTATTCAAAAATCAAATTCTAATGAATAGAGCGTAAAATGACATCACACGGCACCTTGTACGTCTCTTTAAAAATCCTCTCAGCAAGTTTCATGTTTCTACTTTTAAAAATGTGTCTGAAATTGTATCTGAAAATTTCGAGCGTTTGAAGGTGAAAAAGCGTTTTTTCGAATACACCTTTAACACAAATACTTCCCATAAAAGAAAAGTCCCTTTCTACTCCAATTTTTTGGTAACTTCTCAAATACCATCTATTGCTTATATACACAGGAAATGGAATTTATCTGACAAAATCTATTTAGAAAAAGAAAATGATTAGCACAAAATTGATTCCATACTGAAGGTTTCTATCCTTTTGAAGATTCCTACTTTAAGAACTAAATGGCTCTTATTTGTATATTAAATTATTTATTCAATGAAAATTTTCACTGTCAATTAATAAGTTATTGCATTGCCATCCAATCACTTGTTGTCTCTTCTTTTTTTCCAGTTCTGTGCAGTCCTTGGAACTTTTGTTGTGCCGTTTTCTTTCCTGATTGTCTGGGAGTTGACGCATTCCCTCCCTGCATCATCCCTTGCCGCTACCTTCATCATATTTGGTAATTTATTTTAACTCTACATTCAAATATATTTCTCACAGTTTGAATCCACGATATTATTTCTTTTTTCCGTGTATATACTGGCTGACCTCAGTGTTAAATTCTGACACTTTTCTCCAGGGGGGGAGGTGAAATTATAGAATCCCGAAGGAGGATTGCTCTTTTTGTTTTGTTGCACCATTGAAAACAAAATCTTAAATTTTCTGGGGGGGGGGGGGGGGGGAACATTTCATTGGTTGATCACTGGCTGATCTTTCTTCCCTTTGCTCACAATAATAAGTTGAAAATTGTATGAAAAAAATGGCAAATGAATGCGTTCATACTGTAACTACTCTTATAAATATTTCTAATTTGGTTGAATAGCTGTTGCACTTTTATGCAAAAAAAAAAATGCATGAATACTAAATTTATTATGATTCTATTAAATCCAGTCATATGAAAGTAATAGGTTTCCATCTTAATCTCCATGGAAACCTAAAATCATGACCTACATGGGATATCATTGATGAATTATGTAGGATAGGACTGAATAAATTGAAGAAAACTTTTATTTAAGTTTTGATTCGATTTTCATAAAATTTAAAATGACTCTGCAAAATTCTGCTATGATAATGTATTTCCTAAATTTCAAACCATTTGTTTTGGTTCTGTTATAGAGGAGAGGGGGGGGGGGGGGTGTTAGTGTGGACAATTTTTTTTTTTTTTTTTTTATGAAATAGAAATCTAAAAGCATTTTAAGAATTTAAAAATACTACTAAACTGAAGAATGACAATTTTAACTTATTATCTAAAAAAAGGATGATTATAAATCAGGGTTGTCGGCTTTTAGCCGGGCCAAAAAAAGCCGGCCGGCTTTTTTTGGTTTTATCCACTTAAAAAAAGCCGGCTAAAATTGAAAAAAGCCGGCTTTTATTTTTAAAGTGTTAATTTGTATTGAATCCATATTAAATTTTGATTGATTTATTTTAAATACATTTTTAATAATTTACTACTAAAAAAGTTATAAATTTCTATTTAATTTTTCAAATAAATAAGTCTTTATAACTGCTGGGAGTCAACTGTGAAGGCATTATGTCTGAAAAATATAAATCTTGGAAAAAAGAAAATATACTTAAAAAATGGGTTTTAAACTTCTACATTTCATAGTTCTACTTATATTACACATTCTTAAGAATTATATTTAATGGAATTATGACGAAATTAGTGTTCCCTATAGCTATAAAAAGGGCAAGGTGCTATTCATCAAAAAAAGCACTACTGTATCATAAAAGGGCACTTTTTCAAGAAAAAAAAATTGTTATTGCCTTTAGAAAGGGAAAAAAGAAAGCAGCAAAATACATAATTTTTAAATATGATAAATCAAGTAACATTAATTTCGAATGATTTTATGATATAAAAATTAGAAATACAATTAAATTAAAACATGGTTGAATGGTTTCATGTTCTTCTTAAAGAAATGAAAAAATTCTATCATTTTTAGAAATTTCACACAAATTTAGAAATACTACGAAAAGAAAAAAATATTTATCAAAAATTTCTGGGTAAAATCAGAGGTGCATTTTACTACTTTTAAAAAGGGCAGTGTGCTGCACCCTTCAAAAATGGCCTAAAATGAACACTAACAAAATGAAACACATCAAAGCATGCATGAAAACATTGTTACAGGTCAATATGTAAAGATTAAGTCATAAAATGAACAATGTTGAAAGAGAAATTAGGAAGGATTCAATATTTGAGGAAAGTTTAATACATAATTACATAAAATTAAACAACAAAAAATGTTCTAATAAAATTTGCTGGATTAAAATTTTGAATAGCTCTTTGTTATTTAAAAGTGCATCTATGCCTACTTGCATGAATGAATATATTCATGCATATGCTAATTGAGAATATTGAAATAAATTGTGAAATATAATATATTATGAAATCTGCATAATTCGAATTACTATTTTCAATAGTGAGAAATGGTGTTTTTTTATATGTATGATTTTAAATGTTTATAGCGAATAAAACATGACATTTTAATAACTCTTAAAATTAGTTAAGTAATAAAACATGTAACTAAGTAACCTTTAATTTTATAAAGCAGTAAAAATGGAAAAACAAAGGTAGGATTAAAGGTCAATGTAAATCAGAAAAAGCACTTGGTATGACCATTTTATAATTTAGCTGACATATTTGCAATTCTGACTATAAACCACTAGCAACTCCATCAATGTGTTATTCTAGTATTAATGTCTTCATTATTGAAAATTTGGGTTATAACCCAATTTCTCAGTGAATCATAATTAAAATCTCAATTTTTCATATTAAGAAACAAATTTATTAAACTCAAAGTAAATTAAACATCATTAAAATTAGTTAAAAGACACTTAAAAATGTGTTGCTTATAATAAAAAGACTTCACCGTATAAAAGCCAATTATGGCCAAAAAAGGCCAATTTTGGCCAAAAAAAGCCGGCTAAAATCAATAAAAGCCAGCTGGACTGGCTTTTTTTAATTTTAGCCGGCTTTTTTGCAACCCTGTTATAAATGCAGTTAAACAATGAGAAAAATGACAGTTTTTAACAGTCATCCATGTGTCCACTCTAACCCCATCTAGGGGTTAGTGTGGACAGCTAATTAAAAAAAAAAAAATCTTTATAAACAGTTGCAATTATTATTCAATTTTTTACTTATTTAGGTCAATGTTGAAGTCTTATGGAGTGAACTGTACCACAAACCATCACAGGTTGTGGTAGTTTAGCCATTATCTCCTGATGTTCTATTTGACAAATATCTTTAATATCGGGGAAAATAAAATGAGATGTTTGATCTTTTTTCCACAAAAACAGAACTTCAAAGTCTCTAAATCCACATACATTTTCAACTCTGCCCACAAAATGCAGAATATTTTTCTTTTTTTTCCAACACAAAGTCATTGGCATTCTCTCATTCTCCCCTAAAATATTTGAACTTCTTTTGGCCTGTGTGTGTGGTTTTTTTTTTTTTTTTTTTTTTTTTTTTTTCCCATTTTCTTTAATATTGCTAAATTTATGATCCAAATTGTTGTATAATTCTTGGTGCTTTCAGAAGAAAATCTGAGTTTCTTTTTTGTATCTTCATTATCATTTTTTATGGTGTAATTCTCTGTTCTTTGTTTGTGTGTGTGTGTGGTTTTTTTTTTTTTTTTTTTTTTTTTTTTTTAATGCCAAATTTTTAATGCATGAATAATGCTAAATTGACCTAATGAAAATGCAAAACTGCTGAATTCAAACAGAAAATGAAAATTAGCAGCAAAAATTTCAAATCTTTACTTGAAATGATTGTTGAAATTTTCATGTACAGATCCTTATTTACATTAAACTCAATATGTGTTTAATATAACAATTATATTTGTAATTTTACATATTTTTTGTATGCATTTTTTATGCTACAATAAATTTAACAATTAAAGTACAAAATATGAAAAACAAGCGACTGTCTACACTAACCCCATGCTATCATTCTATAGTTAGGTTTAAGTTTTACTCTCTTAAATAATTTTAATACTTGTAAGGAGGTTATAGAGAAGTAAAGAAGACAAATCACACATACTTTTTAGCACCTTGTTTAATTAAATTAAAATTAAAACTCTTTATACTGCTAAAATGAAAAAGAATAATTATTTTTACTTTCCATACGTGAAATTCAACTTTTAGTAACAACTAAAAGAAAAAATAATTTCCCTTTCATTATTTAAGCTGCAATTGTAAGTGTCTACTCTAACCCTTTGTCCACACTAACCCCCCTCTCCGCTATACAGACATCAGGGGTGATTCTCGTCTGAAATTTCCGAAAATTTGAAATTGGGTTATCAGTTCCGCATAGTTGCCAACTTGTACGGTTTTGCACACGGAAAAAACAATTGCGTAGAAATGCAAATTTCGTGATAAGATCGCCGAAATAGCATACATTTCGTCAATATTTCGTGGAAAAGCGACGATTTCGTCAATGTTTTTGTAAACGAACTTTGTCAAAAGATTGATGAAAAACACGAATTTCCTGTGCAGATCGCGGAAAAAACAGCCATTTCACCAAATATCACAGATAAAATGCTGATTTCTTCTGAAGACGACGAGGAAACGCCAATTTCGTCTAAAGATTGCGGGTATAACGCCGATTTTGTTAAAAGATCGCTTAAAAATATTTTGTCAAAAGAATATTTGAAAAAAAATTTGCCGATTATATCAAAAGATCACGGAAAAAACGCCGATTTCATCAAAAGATCGCAGGAATAAAACGCTGTTTTCGAGAAAAAATCGCGTAGAAAAGCAAATTTTGTCTAAAGATCGTCGAAAAAATGCCGATTTCGCTTTAAAAACATGGAAAAATGACGATTTTGTCAAAAGATCGCGGAAAAACCGCAATAAGGCATTTTTTTGGCAAAAGATCGCAATAAATGGCCGATTTTGCTAAAATATTGATGATTTCGTCTGAAGATAGCGGGAAAATGCTGATTTTGTCTGAAGATCGCTGGAGGGGCGGGGGGGGGGGGGGAACTCGCAACCTCCCCCATCACCGATTTTCGAAAATGCAATGCGAATTTCTGAAAAAAAATTTCATCGAGAATCACCCCTGACAGACGTAGAGACAGATAAACCAGATGACAACTACAGGTACTCAGTGGCGTAGCTATGTTTTTTGGCGCCCGGGGCCAGCAAGAAATTTTGCGCCCCCACCCCAATATAGATATATAACAATTTCTCTCAATTTGGCGCCCCTAGGCCTCGGCGCCCGGGGCGGACGCCCCCCTTGCCCCCCCTTAGCTACTAGAGATGAGACGGGCTCAGCCCGAGCCCGAGCCCGAGCCCGGGCCCGAGACGGGCTCGGGCTCTATTTTTATTTTAGACTTCGGGCTCGGGCGGGCCCGGGCTCATTTTTTCTAAAGCCGGAAAATTTTACTTAAATCATGTGTAGAAAAGATTGAAATAACTTTTTCCACTTAAAATTGCTTACTTATTCCTTTTCAAGTAATTTTATTTCTTTTTTACCAAAATGACGGGAGAACTGAATGCTTGTTTATTTATTTTAGTATTTCATTGCAGTTTCATATGAAAATTTGTGATAGTTACAGATTTATGTCTGCGGAACTTCCTCCAACGATCTATTTATATGGCGCCAATCATAACAAGCACAACAATAAATTTAATCTTTGTTGGCTTTTCGTTTGCTGAACATAATTTTTAATGGGATCGTTTATTTATTTATTATTTAGTTAGTAACACGAAGATAATCGAAGATAATATTTTCTTCTGTTTTTAGTAGACAAGTATTAGCTGGAGGTTTTCAAATTTATTTAATACTCGATTGTGCATGAAATATAGTCATTTTTCTTATGAAAATAACTTTAGTGATTATTATATGCATTTGTCATCATGAATATGAATTCTGCTAATGCTGAGGACGCTGTTCCTTCTCGAAATCACTTTTCTCCGTAAGTAAATTTTATTACCATATTATTCCAACAGAAAGCAATCGATCAGTGTTTCCTCTTTTTCTGTAAAAACATAGGACCTTTAAAATAACAATGTCACTTTTTTTTAATTTACGTTGATTTTCAGGTATCTGTCAATCCTGGAAGATTGTTATGAGAAAAGAATCAATTATAATGAAATATGTACACTTTTTACAGAAACTTGAAAAACGTTGTTCGAATCGCTAGCTTGCAAATAGTAATTTCTGCAAATTTCATGCATTTATTCATTAAACAAAAACGTTTCCATGAAATTTGCTTGTTAAAGGAGGAAAGAATATGAGAAAAAATATTTTACATATGGAGTATATTTTTATTTTATACGAATTTTGATAAGAATAAATTTAAATTTTCATTAAAAAAATCATATCTATGTAAGAAGTTTTTAAAAATGAGATATTACTTTTGAAACAATTTTTAAATACAATACAATTTTATTTTGTATATTTTTGGTATCGGGCTCGGGCTCTGATGACAAAAAAATTTTCGGGCTCGGACGTCGGGCGGGCTCGGACTTAAAATAGTCGGGCTCGGGCGGGCCCGGGCCCCGAAAAACGAGCCCGAACTCATCTCTATTAGCTACGCCACTGCAGGTACTACCTATTTAATAGAAGTACGACATTTCCCTGGAGACCATAATGTAATGGGATAGTCTCTGTAAAAAATATGAACAAGATTATCTTTAGTTTAACTATAAAAAATTATCACAGACAAAAAAAAAAAAAAAAAAAAAAAAACTTTCTCAATTTGCAAGTTTTTTGTGATACTGAAGGGGCTAAAAATTTAAAATTTGCATGCCATTTACTTTTAAGATTCAATGGCTTGTTAAGAGTGGTTTCTAAAAAATTTGAAATTGAAAAAGGTGGAAAACATTTTAAATAGGGATGGGACGAATATTCGGCCACTATTCGGCCCTTTTGCGGAATATTCGGTTGGCCGAATATTGAAGGCTTGTTGACCGAATACTTCGGCCGAATACCTGTAGCCGAATATTTAGAGATATCTTGCCGAATATTGCTAAAATCTCGCCGAATAGTGAAAGATATCTTGCCAAGTAAACTTCGGATTTAAAGAATTTCATTCTTGCAATTTGTTTTTCTCTAATCTAAATTGGCTACTTCATTAATGAAGTCATTCTCACTCTTACTTACAAAATATAGAGTTATTCAGATACTAAAAAATATACAGCCTTTCTGTATTTCCTATAAAAGTTAAGTGATATTCTAGAAAATGCTGCCCAAGTTGAAGATTTATGTGTACGGGAAATGTCATCATTAGAGAATGATATATTACAATTCAAGATATAAAAACACTGCCTTATTCTAAAACGCTCAAATATTTATTAATGTCTGCAAATTCCATGCACATATAAAAAAGGCTCTTATGAAATTCATAACTTATTTTCTATAAAGTAAGAAATGAAAAAGTTTATTCACTAGGTGTGTTAACGAAGATTCATTTTCAAAATTAAATATAATATATCACCATTCCAAATACAACGGTACATCTGAAAGCAGAACTGGTGTCAAACTCGATACACATTAGATGACACAACTTGCTTTATGAAGATGGTTTTATAAATATTTTAATATAAATTCTCAACAAAATGATTTTTTCATTCTATAGTTTTCACTTTTAAGCAATTATTTGCATAATTACTGACGTAAATATGTAACATTATCTATATATTTTTAATTTAATCTTCCTTTCTTCATGTTGTTATCAATTTCTGTTTATCCTTTTAATGCTTGTTGAATAAGTGAAATATTGAAGTTGAATATTGTATGTGCCGATTCAAATGTCAAAGATTTTAACATATGCATTTTAACATATGCACTTTAAGCATAACCTTTTGCTTTAACGTAATTTGTAATTTAAAGCTTGACATCTGATTTCAGAACAGTCTCATTCTTACAAATTTGCTTATCACTAGTGACACAAACTCTAAATGATCAAATTTACTTCATTAAAGGTTATTTCAGAAAATATGTCCTTGTGAGTTCTGAGAGAGAGAGAGAGATTAAAAATATTATTGATTTTGGATGCAAGAAGTATCAATTGATAGTAAAAGTGAAGTACATTCTTCATATTTTAATGGAAATATTTTCCCATCTTGACTTACTGAAAATCAATTTGGTGTACATTAGAATAAAGGATATAATACAATTTTTTTGTGTTAAAATAAGTTTTTCAAATTTAAAAATACATTTAAAAGCACATTTAAGAGTAATAATTATTAATGAGCTCCTATTTTTTAAATTATATCTAATCCAAATTTATTTTCTTTATTGGAAAAAAAATTTTACTATTCGGCCGGCCGAATATTCGGTATTCGGCTTAAAATTTGGCCGAATATTCGGTATTCGGCTATTCGGCCAAATCACTATTCGTCCCATCCCTAATTTTAAAAGGGTTCTAAATGTTGACTTCTGTGGAATTTTACATAATATTTGCATGCATCTACTTCAAGTGGATATCCATCATCCATTTTTTAATACAGAATGTGAAACTGATAATATGATCCATAAGACATTGAATAATGAACTCTGTATCGCTGAGAATTTCACGAAAAGTATTGTGTTGGAAGATATGCATAAAAGCTATCTGTTTTAAAGTACAATGTATAAGTAACATTGATTTGGAGGCAATATAAAGGGTTAATATGTATTGTATGTATAACTATTATTCTACATATATGTATATACATTAACAGTATCGGTACTGGGCAACTAGGTAGACTGAATAATGAAATAGTCTCATTTAACTGTTCCTGCATCATCATCTTCTTCTTCTTTTTTTTTTTTTTTTTCCTGTATCATATATTTTGCTTCTATATGTATCAAAGAATTCCCATATATAAAGTTGAAAGATTTTAAAATGTTCGCATCAAAATGCAAGATTATTTTTCATATGATAGTCTTTTTTTTTTTTTACTTATTGTGAAAGATGCACAAAGCCCCATTATTGTGATTGATGTTTTTATTTATTTTATTTGTATTAAAACAGAAAAATTGGATGATTCTGTTAGTGTATATTGGATTCACCATGATATTTTCATGTATATCTGATATTTTCAAAATAGCCAACTTACTGCCGGTAATATAGATTTTTCAAGCACAATATAAGTTAGAAATAAAAACAAGTTGCATATAACATGAAAACTTAATCAAATGATATTCAAAAAATGCATTGTTTATTTATTTATTTTAAGAACAAAATTAAAGGTAAACTCCTTGAAAACAAAAACTATTTTGTACACTTATTAAAAAATAATTACTCTATTCAGTATCCAGTGTTTAAAAAAAATCAGAAATTTACAAAGTTTTAAATGCAAAATAGCCTTCTTAATTGAAAAATTTTAGTGTAAGTGTCCCTATTTTGTATTCCCTATCGTTGTACAGTTTAAACTTAACTGAACCAAATATGTCACTGATTCATTAAATTAGACTTTTTATCTTTCAGTGGCTGTTCTGAATTAATTGTTAGCTTCAAATCTAAAATTTGAAAACTATAGATCACTTAAATAATGAGAAAATAGTACAAAAAAAAAAATTAATTTAAAATTTTCAGCTAAAATTGAGCATTTAATGGCGTTAACCTTATGCACACAATTGGGGTTTTTAAAAAGTGTATTGCTCTCTTTTACAATTAAGGGTTTCTTAACTGCTCCGCTCAACAAGTGCAAAACGTTTTGACACATCTACAAATTCATTTTTTTAACGGAAAGATATAAAATTAGAATGACTAACTATGGAAGCGATTTCGAATCGAACTTATTTTTCCATTTTATGATAATTAAATTACCTATCCAGTTATAAACTATTTCGATGACGTGATCACTCGTTTTTCTCTCACTTTTTGACCGGTTTTTCTGCTTTCGTCGGTAAATGTGCTCAAAAGTGTCCATTTTGAAGGCTTGTTATGAAAAATCTATTGTGTTTTTTAAAAAACAGAAAATTGAGTGCCATTAGACAGTTTCTGAATCACAACACCTGCTATTTTCATGCATT
The DNA here is from genome assembly GCA_964019185.1 of Maratus speculifer. Lineage (NCBI taxonomy): Eukaryota > Metazoa > Arthropoda > Arachnida > Araneae > Salticidae > Maratus > Maratus speculifer. The sequence continues at coordinate 461,440,354 of OZ025292.1, forward strand.
TCCGAACAAAAATAAATTAAAGCATGTGTCACAAAGTTGCCCTTTTTGATTTAAGAACACCCTTAAAGGGGTTTAAATCAACTCATTTTATCTGCTTAACACATTGCAGCTTTCTTTATTTTAATATACAGTGGAGCATTGTTATACAATGCCGAAGGGACTATCGATAAACGTCGTATAAACAATAACGTCGTATAATCAATTTTCACTTCTAAAACTAAAATTAATTTTTTTTTTCACTTAATTTTAATGTTTAATGTATTGATTTTCATAAATTTCTAAATTAAACAAACCAAAACAAACAAATAATCAAACTAAATACATAAATAGAAGAGAGCGGAATTTAGTAAGCAATTTAAATATGTGTACCTTTATTTATTTTTTTACTTTTGATGATTTTACGTAGTATTACGAAAAAATTGTCTATGATTGTTGGGACAATGGGTCAGGAGATAAGCATTTCAACTCTACTTGACAAAAAGGTTCCTCTTTTGCAGAACATCAGTTCCTTTCTTTTTACAGGCAAAGACCAAATACACAGCGTGGCCAACTAAAAGTCGCCATACTGATAACAGTTAGAAGGAAGGTTGGAAGAGCTGACCGTCCCGCAAAAAGAATGACCCTTCCAATGTAATCCATTATGCGTAAGCTGATTTTTCAGACTAATAGAACTCCAGCCTACATTATTATCATGTAAAGTACATTTAAATACACTTTTTGGTGTCATTCATTGCTGCCAGCTTCCGCCCATTCTTAAAATATACAAGAAAAATAAACAAAAGTAAAACTATACAAAATCGAAAAATCGACATATAAACGATTTTGTGCTTCGTATAAAAGATCAGTACAAAAAACCCTGAACAGGTTAAAAGCTTGTGACGCAGCACTTTATCTTATATATCTAAGAATTTTAAATTTGGGACTTAAAACTAATGATATCAAAATTTATGTGACGCTATGCTATTAATTAAAATATACATATATTAAAATTTAATTCATTAAGGTTTTATCAATTACATCTTTCATAAATTCAAAATATGAATCTTAAAAGATATGATATCAAAATTTAAGTGACGCCTTGACGAGGCTTTAAAAAATGTTTTAAAATTCCATTTATTTATTTATTGTCTAAATACATTTTCATATCTAAACAATACTTTTCATTTTCCAATACACTGTTAAATACATCACTTTCAGTGAATATATATAATGCGCTGAAATGTATTTATTTGAATAAATAGATTTATCTTTTGGGCTACGCTATCCAAAATCAAAAATAACGTTTGAATACATATTTTTTGTGTCATTGTATCTATTTGCATCTATTTAACTTACTTTGGATACAATGACTTTGGATACAATGACGCAAAAAATATGTATTCAAACGTTATTTTTGATTTTGGATAGCGTAGCCCAAAAGATAAATCTATTTATTCAAATAAATACATTTCAGCGCATTATATATATTCAGTGAAAGTGATGTATTTAACAGTGTATTGGAAAATGAAAAGTATTGTTTAGATATGAAAATGTATTTAGATAATAAATAAATAAATGGAATTTTAAAACATTTTTTAAAGCCTCGTCAAGGCGTCACTTAAATTTTGATATCATATCTTTTAAGATTCATATTTTGAATTTATGAAAGATGTAATTGATAAAACCTTAATGAATTAAATTTTAATATATGTATATATTAATTAATTGCATAGCGTCACATAAATTTTGATATCATTAGTTTTAAGTCCCAAATTTAAAATTCTTAGATATATAAGATAAAGTGCTGCGTCACAAGCTTTTAACCCATTCGGGGTTTTTTGTACTGATATCAGTGCTTTTTTTAGGTTAATAATAAAAAGATAAAAACAAAAAATTAAAGACTACTGCAAAGAATTCATATTCATGATTTCTGATCACCTTTAATTACCCCTCCCCCACCCACTTAAAAAAAGATATTTCATATTTTATTATTAATATATGCTGTGCTACTTTATTTCGTTAAAAACAACTCTGTAGTAAAGTACATTAGTATAAGATAAGAAAGTAATGTACATTCAGCACTGTATTTCTAAAAAAAGGATTTCATAATCTATGCTGTATGTATCATTTCTCATTCTAGTTAACTATGTTTATTCTTTACACATGATGATACATATACTGCAGATGGATTAAAATGATCAGGAATACAATATTCAGAATGTGCTGGAAAGTATTTCATAATCTATGCTGCGTGCATGATTCTTGTTAATTATGTTTCAACCTTTGTATAGGTTGGTAATATTGCAGATTGATTAAGACTATATCCGTTACAATATTCAGAATATGCTGGAAAGTGTTTCATAATCTATGTTGCACAAAGGTTTTTCTTTCTTGTTAATTATGATTTGTTCTTTACATAGTGTGGTAAAATTACTGCAAATGGATTAAAATGATAGGCTTACAATAATGAAAATGTGTTGGAAAGTGTTTCATAATCTATACTGTATGTGTAACTTTTCATTCTTGTTAGTTTATTTATGTTTTGCTGTTTGCACAAAACATATATAAACTAACAGGGGGGGGGGGGAGATTTGGATGGGAAGATTACTGTACAAAGATGAAACTGATAGGTTTAAAGCATTCAGAATAAAATGGAAAGTATATAAACATGTTTGATGGAAAATTTTTTACTCTCGTTAATTATGCTTTGTTTTTTTGCACAGAATGGTAAAATTATTGTACATGAATGACAATAAGTTTACAATATTCAGAATGAGTCAGAAAATGTATCATAATCGATGCAGTATGCATGACTCTTCGTTCCTGTTAGTTATGTTTTGTGGGGTCATCAAGGCTTCTTGTTAGTTATGTAAGGGGGGGGGGGAGTTTGTATCGGGTTTAAGATTTTATTAAAATTTCCATGCTCTAGTCTGTACGTATTTACATAACTTTTTTTTCTAAAAATCTTGATTTGGTTAGATAATTGTTTTTTTCTTTTTTTTTTCGGGTTTGAATCTCGATTCAGTTTGACTTGAATTGGAATTTTCAGGTTCTTGCCGAGTTGCATTTCAAGTACTAGTTTTCAATTCTGGTCAGTGGATGGGGACGGAAATTATTTTGTCTTTCTTGAACAGATTTTTATTTCCTAATTTTTTTATTTTACTTTTTTTTGGGGGGGGGGGATTGGATTGAGTTTCAGGTTATTCGGATCAGGTTTGAGATAGACTTCTATTGGAATTTCCATGATCTGGTCAATACATATCGACATAAATTGTTCTTTTTTTTCTAAAATCTTGATTTGATTAAATATTACTTACCCATCATACGTAGTATAGGGTAAGTCTTGCAATTGTTTTGAAAATCGAATTTTTTTTTTTTTTGACGGATTTACACGTTTTAGATAGTGGAGATTCCGAAAAACATATTTTTAGAAAAAAAAATTTTGCCGTCCGTCTGTCTGTCTGTCTGTCTGTCTGTAAATGCTCTATCTCCCGAACAAATTGAGATAGAGACTTGAAATTTTGTATGTAGTTAGTATGTAAGAATGGGACGAACCCTATTTAATACCAGCAACCTCGATTATCTGGAACTATTTTTTTTGGACTCTCGAAAAATTCGTTCTGATGAAAGGTATATAAAATTTTTAGAATTTTTTTGTTCTAAGGAATGGATGTAAAAGGCAATAAAATAACACACATTTTGCATATAGAACAAAGTCGATCGGATTATTAGTTGCCGAGATATTTGTAATCTTGTTTTCCACATTCTTCGATTTTTCATGACCCTGTATTTCATTCAAATTTCAATTCAGAAGTACATTTTAATTGGAAATGAGACGCTTTATCCGACGCAGTTAATTGTTAGTTAATAGAATTATTATTTTTGGAGTTATAAGGATGTTTCTTTTACGCAGTTCGGTAGTACTTGAGTAGTTTGGCGTTTTATATAATTTGTCGAAATTGGTACATCAGCAGTTCTTTAATATAACATTACTATGTATATTAACAATATTAAAATTTTGTTTATGAATTGCAGTGCATTGTATAAATAGTTTTCACATGTTTTATTTTCATACACATATCCATGATGGGTAAGTATTACGGTGGCCCCCAACGACTAGTTTTTTTTTGGGGGGGGGGGATTGAGTGGCGAATTCCCGCGACAGCCAAAATAGATACATCATGAGTGTGAGAATGTTGTGTCAGAGTGTGAGAATTTAGGAGTAATTAGGAATGAGTAATGATAACAGTACGTACGGTAACGTAAAAGCGGAAGTGTGAAATGCGAAAAAACAGACCATTATATACTCCATTTTTTGACTGTGTTTAAAGATTTTTAACTTCCGAACACTTGTCATTTCCGGTTCACTGATAGAAAGTTTCTATACGATGGAAAATAACTTGATATACGACCCCTGACCTTGATATTCGATAGTGCATGCCACGTGAAAATTTCTTATCTTGCTTCTAAAGGTGTTTAGAACACAGATCTAAGGATAAATATATGTATGTTTTTAGTATATCACTGTGTTATATTCGTTGCATACATCTGTAGGATAATGAAATGGAGTGTATAATATTATCTTTATATAAAATAATGCTTAGAAACAAAATATTAATTATTTTAAAGTAGATGAAAGAGATTTTTTAAACAGTCTTATTTTTCTTATCATTGGAGAGCTAAGCAATAGAACTGCAACAATATTAAAATTTAAGTCTTGAAGTCTCAAAAATACTTTTAGAATATTTTAAATACTATGGAGAGACAAGTAAAGAAAAAGTAACTCATACTCACCGACAAATATGAACAAATATCATTATTTTTTGTTTAATTATCTCGATTTAACGGTTTTTAATTTACTTTCCGAAAAAAGTATAATGCGAAGCAGGGTAACATGAGTTAGTTTTACATTTACAAAATGTTTTATCAAAAAGCTGATATATTTTCATATTATTAATCTGTTTGAAATAATATCTTCCGAATTTGTTTAAAATGCAAGTAATGGATTGAACATGTGTACAAGACACATATTAAAGTTTTTGAACAGTAGTTTTTAATCAAAAGTAGGTCAGCCACCTATAGAACATGACGACAATCGTATGGTCGAATTCGATTAAGGCAGCACTCGAAAAGTATTTTTCTTTGCTCGACTATGTCTAGTTGTAAAAAACATTTTCTCATTAACTTTTAAATATAACCGTGTTAACTGGAGACACAACCATATTCAAGATATTTTTGTAATCGAATAGTTGTTTCCGATAAGTGATTAACAACTGGAATTATAAGAATTATTCTCTCAGGAAAATGATTTTTCCTCCTTTCTTGCGCTTTCGTCTCTGGAAATTAGGTTCAAAATGCCAAATTTGACTGGGTGTTTGTTTCCAAAAAAAGAAAAAAACAGTTCGATTGCATGATTTCTGAATAAGGTCATCTGCTAATTTGATACGTTTATGAACAATAATGAATTTAAAAATGGTCATAAACTAGCCAATTTGCATTTGAGAAAATCCTTAAATAAGAAATAAACAAACATTAGTTTGACAATAATGTCAAGCTCTCCAAACTTTTATTCAAATTCATCTCTATAAATGGTGCCTACATGTCTCAATTTTCTATAATTGCACCAAAATCACTTAACTTGCAAGGTGTGTTTTTCATTTTATTTATATTGCAAATTCCAAATATTATTAGTTTATAATAAGAAATCGAATAAAATACATATTTCCGGAGAACAAAATTAAGGATGTATAATAATTGCTTGTTTGTATAATTTATAGATCTGTCTACTGATCTCAAAATCCCATTTTTCTAAAATCAGTTTATTCATTGCCTGGTTTTCTCAGCTTTACAATCAATTGGAATATTAATAAATTTTTGAAGTGAAATTTTTATATTAAAAAGAAAGAAAGGTAAAAAAAAAATCACTTATGTTTTTAGGAATTGCATATGGAAATACAATAACTTTCTGTAATGCGAACTCTGCGTCAGAAACAAATTCATCCTCAAAAAGATTTTCATGCTCTGTGAATTTATAAGAGTAAAAATTGTCTAAAGTAAAATATTGTCTACTGTAAGGGAAAAAAAAATTAAAAATCAGATTTCGATTGATTCTGCCTTAGGCAAAGTTTATTCTATTTAAAATCGAAAGTTAAAGTTTAGATAAATAAAAAAAGCCAACTTAAGAAGTAAATATGTCAGAAATTATGAATAAATTCCACATGAATTATCAAGACCCTCACTCATGCCCCCCCCCCCCCCCCCCCCCGACAAAAAAAAAAAAAAATAAATAAATAAATAAAACTTTAATAAAAGCTACCTGGCAAAACTGACTAGGACCTGGCAACATTTCCAAATATAATTTCATTTGACAATTTAAATCCCCCCCCCCCCCAACCAATTTAAAGTCTCAGCGATGATCCTGCATATTCCTATGAAACAAAATCCTCTAATAATAATAAAATAACTTTAATAGTATCATATTTCTCTCATATTTCATTTAAAATACTATTTTGTCTATTTAAGTCAATTATAGATCAAGTGGGATTCACTTTATTTAAATTTTTTAATTCTAAAGATTTACATTTTACAGTACAAATGTACATTTTGCTTTCTTATTTTGATAAATATATTTTCGTTTACCTCTGTTACATAAATATTTCAAACACAATTCCGCAATTAGTTTCTGGTCTACTCCTGAATTGTTCAAATCTTTTCATAAGATGAATAAAGAGTTCAACAGCATATTAACGTTGTTGTAAAGGTTGCGTATGTTGTTTATAATTCATTGCTACATGAATATAAGTTTTAAGCTATTTTCAAACTTCAAAAATTATCTAAATCATCAAATTTTCTATAAAGTGCTGTATAATTAAAGAAAAATAGGAAAAATAATATTAAAATCTTAAATTTTTTTTTAATTAATTATTTTTAAAAATTAATAAATTTTAATTTTAAATTTTATTAATTTAAAATAAATTGTATTAACTTTGAATAAATTTTATTATTTATTAATTTAAAAAAATTATAAATTAATAATTTTTAATTAAAAAAAATATTTTTTTTTTCTGGTTTATTTGCAAGTGCAATAGATATTTAAGAAAATAGTGTCCAAATGGGCGTTTTAACCGAATTTCTGTAAGAAAAGAGAATACTCAACTCAAACAGGGTTGGAAAACGTATTTGTCACGTGATCAAAATAGCTTGTAACTTAACAAGTCATTTATTCATTAAAAAATGGAGATACAGATCGATTACGATTCGTTTCCATAGTCAGGCCTTCAGGTTTTATGTATATTTCCGCGAAAAAAATAATTTGTAAATGAGGATACAGGTCGATTCCGATTCGTTTCTATAATCAGACCTTCCAGTTTTATGTATATTTCCGCTAAAAAAATAATTTGCAAATATGTTTAACCGTTTTGCGAATCCTTGTTGAATAAAGCAGCTGAAAACAAATAGCCTTTAAATCCTGTTCAGAAACTCTTCCAATAAAAAGTTATGCATCGTCTATTTTTCTTAGGTGCATATAGAAAAGTTCTTGCACTGCTAAATTTTGAAATTTTTGCTGCATTATCAAACCACAGCTTTTATACAAAACAATGACTTCTTTTTTATGGAGCATTAACATAGGTCAAATATGCTATAAAAACAGTGGAGCAACGGTGCAGCAAAAGTTACAATTTTTTAACAATGTGTTTGCATCATATATAGTATTTATGTTTTGAATTATTTTACTAATTATCTACACGTGGGATATGGGCCCTAAAGGGGTGGGATGCCCTCCGTGGGGGCCTTTCGAAGGGAACCTAACCCGTATTTACGCAAGGAAATCCAAGGTTTGAAGAAAAAACACGGAAAACTCCGAATGGTTAGGCCGACGGCCGCGATTGGATTCGAACCCAGCACCTGCCATCTACCAGTTGAAAGGTCAGAACCTCTCGGCCAATAGTATTTATGACAGTATTCAGTATAGTTTTAAATCACGAATGCATCAGTATTAAGTAGCGATTTCAAGTAACATTTATGTTTGTTTTCTATTCTAAACTAGGATGTAAAATATCATGATATTTTAAAAAATTAGATTTTTTCTTTATTTAGCTCCGATTTTTTTTTATCTATTTAAATAGGATTTTTATAATTTTTTCCCTCAGCGTTCAATTACTGAATAGTCACCAATAGTTTTGAGTTTCCAAAACAATTAAACCTCAAATTGCAAACACAATCTGGGCTTTTCGGTAAAATCATGATTTAATCGTTGATTTCATAATCAAAACTGTCTAATTTCCGACATATTCTTAAATCCATTTCTGTTTGTCAACGAATGAGAATGGTAAGTACTTTTATTCATCAGAAGCTATTAAATCAAATGTTTTTAATTTTTCGATAAAGGCTTGAGATTTTTCAGGAAAAGCGAACAAAGCTTATGTTTTGAATGGAATTTCGGAGCGCGACAACCTGGTTAACGTCGCAGTTAGATAAAAGCCGAATATCACTCTAGATACAATTCATTTATCCAAAGAGGAGAAATCCTATTTCATTACAGATACTTCATTTGTCATGTCTTTCACTGTTATGCTCTTTGTGTCTAAAAATACGCCAAAATTTGTAGAGAGAAATTTTTATTTTTCAATTATTTTTATTTTTTTTATATTTCTTTTATTTTTTTTATTTTTTTCTTTTTATTTTCTTTTTATTTTTTTTAGTACAGAAAACATTTAGACTTTACCAAAATTCGAAACTTTATTAAAAATGATGTGAAATCTGAGGACATAAAAGATGTAAAAAATATTTTCTTCAATAAATTTTTCTTTTCGAATTCATATCATATCCGTTATTTTAAGCTACTGAAAGTTTATTAAAAATATGCATATTTCTAAAAATGGTGATATAAAATTGATAAATGGGACAGATTTTTAATGCTTTCACTATTTGTTAAGGTTCTTCGTTCGTTTATCTTTATCGGGTTGATTGTCCATTTTTCCACATTTTGGAATCATTTTCTTCTTAAAAAGTGACATAAATAATCGAGCATATTCCAATGCAATTTTTATTTTAAAAAATTCAAATTAAATCCATAATAAAGTTTAATATGATCTTTTAATTAATTGTCTCTCTTTCTCTTTCTCCGTTTTTAGATAGATTCCGTATAAAATATTTTCTATTGCGATCGTTCCTATGTTGGAATTTCAGAAAATTTTTTGCAGATCTACACCGATCATGACCCCTAGACCCCAAAACTACCATTAGTAAAAACGTTTATCTGTCTATCTATCTATCTATCTATTTATAAATACATATAACTTTTTCCCAAACTGATACATAAAATCAAGGGGCATAAAATCACGGTCACGTTAAGGGAGTAGAAATAGGGAAGGGTGTTGTGAAAATAATAATAATAATAATTTCTTAGTTAAAATAGGTATCGAATCAATTTAAAGTTTATATTACTTCTAAAAAATGGGCCAAATGTTTATGCATGACAGATTTTTGATAAAATTAAAGATGGGCTCAAGGGGCGGAAAAAAAAAAAAAAAAAAAGAATTTTTGGGAATTAAAAGCTCATAAACTTGTCAATTCTCAAGATATCAAATTAAACTAATTTTGTTTATAAATAGTCTTAATATCATCTAAAACTTTTGTATTTACAAGTTTTTGATTGGAGTAACTCTTGTAACTCTTATTGAAAAAGGAAAAATTAAAAATGAAAACAAAAAAGGGGGAGGGTATTAAAGAGAAAAATCAATAACATCTCAATTCTTAAGATATGAAATCCGAGTAAGTTTATTATACATCTTCTTAATAGTATCTATAACTTTTATACTGACAAGTTTTTGGTAGGATCAATTCTTATAGCAAAAATAAATTAAACAATAATAGGAGTTGAAGATGAAAATCTTAAATTCAAACTTCTTATATTATGACTTATTTCAAAATTCATTTTTGATTTTAAACGCATCCAAATACAGATTCTCTTATTTGGGAACTACATAATGTGACCTATTGGCCAGATTTTTGATAAAGAGGAATATATTTCGAAAAATGCTGTCAAAATGTCATTTTGAACAGAATTTCTCAAAGTGATCATGATTGAAAAATTGAAGTATTCAAATAATAAATTGCTTTTTTTTTTTTTTTTTTTTTTTTTTCAGGCGCATTTTTTAATCCATTTTTGCCCTCAAAGGCATCCAATTGACAGGTTCTCTTTTTCAGGAACTGTACAATGTGCCGTATTGGTCAGTTTTTTGATAAAGGCAGAATGTATTTTAAAAAAAATGCCGCCAAAGTGGCTATTTTGAAGATAATTTCCCGAAGCGAACATGATAGAAAAATTGAGAATGTATTCACATAGCAAAATGCTTATCTTCTGACTCATTTTTAAATTCAATTTTGCTCTCAAACGTATTCAGTTGACAGTTTCTCTTATTTAGAAACTATAAAATGCGCTGCATTGATCAATTTTTCTTGATGTCCTAATATAGTCAATCCTTGTTAAAATAAACACGCTCAACATGAATTACTTTTAATGTGAATTGTTTTCACAATCCCCTTTGAATACAAAGATTTGATACGGATAACATGAATTACTGTTAACATGAACACAATTTTACCTAGCCTTCCCCCTTGAAGTTCGACTGTATATTTCAAAAAATCCTGTCAAAGTGGGTATTTTGAGCCGAATTCAGCCTAAGATGATTCTCATAAAATCAGCTCTTACACAAAAATGAAATTAAAATTTCTTCAAAAGTGGCCAAATAAAATTGTTAAACTGAGTTTTTCTCCAATTATATTTCATTTTTGTTTTTTTTTTTTAAATGAGCACATAACGAAATCTACCTCCGCTTGTAGGCCAAACCGACAAGGATTTTTTTTATCTATGTATTTTTATTTTATTGATGCCATTTTTTATTACAATGAAATAGAAATTATGTTTTTATTAATAGTGTAGATTTTAATACATGCTGGTGAAGTATAAAAATACGTACATAAAATACATGTGAAAAGTTTGTTCAGATGAAAGTATAACTATATGCTTAGTTTAAAATGTATTTTTACTTTGAAACATGTAAAAAAAAAAAAAAAAAAAAAAAAAAAAAAAAAAACTTTTTGGACATGCATTTATTAAGACTTAAGAGCATGCAAGATTTTTAAGAAACTCTAGGAATAATATATTTTAAAGACTTTTTAAAGTTTGAATGAAACGTTTTGTCTATTTTCACCCTTTAGTTTTTAGCTCACAAACTATCTAAGCCTGAGAGCTTATGTGCCAGCCCGTTCTATATGTATGCATGTACGTGCGTGCGTAAGTTCTTACGTAACGCGATAACTCATAATAAAAATATCCGATTTACATGAAATTTTGGATTTAGGCTTATTATGATAAGGCGCTTCCCTGATTAGTTTTTGGAGTTCATTCGATATGTATAAGAGAGAGAACGGGGGGCTCATGCCCCTCCCCCTAATTGATATAAATGGGTTTTCAAGCAGAATTAACAGTTTTCATTCAAAATTTAGATATAGGATCGTTCTGGGTATATAGGATCGGTTATAGGATCTAGTATAGGATCTAGTATAGGTTATAGGATCGAATTCGCGACTGTTATTAGGTGTTCATTGAATAAGTATAAACAGGGGGAACCGGGAGCTTATGCCCCTCCCCTTAATTTACATGTTTTTCAAGCAGAATTGTCAGATTTCATTCAAATCTCTGAATAGTTTTGGAAGTTTAATGGTTAAGTATAAAAGAGGGGGATAACTGCTCTTAAATTATATAAATGCTAAATGGGTTTTTTTATTAAGAATTATCCGATTTGCTCTGAATTTTGGATATAGATTTTTTATATGATAAAGCATGTTCTTGATAGTTTAGGAGGTTCAATGATTAAGTATAAAAAGGGGAAAGGGGAGGGCTGTTTCCCATTCTTAACTTTTTTTTTTCGAACGGAATTAACCCTTGAAAATATAAGGCTCTAATGAATAATTAGTATGCGAAGCCTGTGTGTCAATGCCATCAGTTTAACTGGGCAATATTTTTATCTGTTGTTAGTTATAAAAATCTGCTTCTTCTACATTAGATTTAGACGGTCGTAACAGAATGCATATTCCCCAGTAGCAGAAAGTTATGGTTGTGTCTGCGACAGTAAGGCAGCAGGATGAAAATTGACTGTGGGAGTAGTCTGTTACAATTATCTTATGTACATTATAAATATGGTTCTTACTGTTTAATATTACGAAAATACAACTATATTTCAATAATAATAAAACTTAAATAAATAAATAGCAAAATAAATATTTTTTGAAGAATTAGATAATAATGAATATGTAAAGTGGTGCTTTAAATTTGAAATTAAGATTAAACCAGTTTAAAAAAAAATTAAAATAATAGCGTATCTATTGAAAACAGTGTATTAGTTTCTTAGGTTGACCAAGTACTCAAATCTACAGAAGAAATGAATACACTGATATAAAGAAAAAAAAAAAAAAACATTTATATTGTCACATATGAAATGGTGATAATGAAGAAAACAGTTCCAATTCCATTGAACATTATACGCTATATTGCTTTCTTAGAACAATTTTTTTTACCTGTTAAATCATAATAAAATGTTAAAATAAAATATGTTATAATAAGATGTTTAAATGTGCTAAATTGTTTTATTAAAAAAAGGGGTCAAAAATCACTTTAAATATCGAAATCTAAAAAATTATCCTAAAAAGTCTGCCCTGAAAATTTAAAGTCACAAATTCTCTACCATAAAGTATGTAACGTTATGCCTTTACAGCAGTGACACCTTTAACTATCAAATAAATATTACGATAAGAAATATGTTATAGTTTTATACCTTGTAATACAGAGTAAATATTATGAAAAGAAATGGAAAATTTTAAGTGATAATTTTTTAGATGGATATGTTTCTAAAATTCTGTTTTTAATTTACAGTACCAATTTATGGTGTTAAACGAAAAAAAAAATATTTTTGTTAAATAATGTGCATGATATATTATGTTTCTTATTAAATCAACAATACAAAATGTATTAAAATGATCTATAGAAATCACTCTGAAAACGCATACAGGGGTCGCATTCATTCGGAAGGATCTGGAGCAGTCAAAAACCGATTTTGAAGCAGGAAAATCCGTTTTTGGAACAGAAAAAAAAAATTTTGGGACATGAAAATCCGTTTTTGGAGAAAGCAAAGAAAAAAAAATCCCTTTCGGCATGGCCTATAGGCGGAGGTAGATTTCGAAAAGTTTTCATCTCAAAAAAAAAAAAAAAAAAAAAAAAAAAAATGCCTATCTCTACTTAAATGCCCATTTTGGCAATATATTTTTAATTATATTCTTACTTTATTTAAAAAAAATTACCAATATGATCATTATATAGTTCCTAAATAACAAAAAACTGTTAATTAAATTCGTTTGACAGCAAAATTGAATTTAAAAATGAGTCATAAAATAACCAATTTATTATTTTTAATACATCCACAATTCTTTAATCAAGATCGCTTTGAGAAATTTTGTGCGAAGTTCCCACTTTGACAGATTTTTTTAAATATATATTTAGCCTTTATCAAAAATCTGACCAATACGGCACATTATACAGTTCCTAAATAACAAATAACTGTCAATTGAATGCGTTTGAGAGCAAAATTGAATTTAAAAATGAGTCATAAAATAAACAATTTGTTATTTGAATACATCCTAAATTCTTTTATCATGATAGCTTAGGGAAATTTTTTTGCGAAGTGCTTACTTTGACAGCTTTTAAAATATATATATTCACCCTTTATCAAAAAATCGACGAATACGCACATTATATAGTTCCTAAGCAACAAAAAACTGTCAATTGAATGCGTGTCAGAGCAAAATTGGATTTAAAAATGAGTCATAAAATAACCAATTTGTTATTTGAATACCCACAGTTCATTAATCATCTCGCTTTGGGAAATTTTGTGCGAAGTGCCCATTTTGGTAGCCTTTTTTGAAATATATTCTGCCTTTATCAAAAAACTGGCCACTCCGTCACATTATATAGTTCCTAAATAAGAGAACCTGTAAATTGGATGCGTTTGAGAACAAAAAAAAGATTTAAAAATGACTCGGTAAAAACGCAATTTCTTAAATTTCCTCAAATTTTTATCACGATAACTTCGTGAAATTCTGTTCAAAATACCCTTTTTGGCAGCCTTTTAAAAAATATATTCTGCCTTTATCAAAAAACTAGCCAATACGTCAAGTTATATAGTTCCTAAATAATAGGACCTGTAAATTGGATGGGTTTGAGAACAAAAACGAATTTAAAAATGACTCATGAAAAACGCAATTTGTTATACTTAATGAATTTTTTAATGATGAAAACTTCGGGAAATCTGTCCAAAATACCTTTTTTGGCAGCCTTTTTAAAAATATATTCTGCCTTTATCAAAAAATTGGCCAATAAGTCGCATTATATAGTTGCTAAATAAGAGGATCTGTCATTTGGATGCGTTTAAAATCAAAAATGAATTTTAAAATGAGTCAGAATATAAGCAGTTTGGATTTGAGGTTTTTTCTCCAACTCCTATTTTTGTTTAATTTATTTTTGCTATAAGAATTGGTTCTATGAAAAACTTGTCAATATAAAAGTTGTAGATATTATTGTGAAGATGTAAAATAAATTTAATTAAATTTAATTGCTTAAGAATTGAGTAAGTTATGGGTTTTTTCTTTTTCCTCCCCCCTTTTTCTTTTCGTTTTTAATTTTTTTCATCGGTAAAAATTGGTCCTATCAAAAACTTGTAAATACAAAAGTTTTAGATAATATTGAGTACATTTATATAAAATTTAGTTGGATTTGATATCTTGAGAATTGACGAAGTTATGAATTTTTTTCTCCCAAAAACCATGTTTTTTTCGCCCCTTGAGCCCATTTTTAACTTTATCAAAAATCTGTCACGCATAAACTTTTTCCTCATTTTTTAGAAGTAATATAAACTTTAAATGGATTCGATATCTATTTTAATTAAAAAGTTATCGCGTTTTTTCTGTTTTCACAAAAACCCTCCTAACTTCCACCCCCTTGGTCCGATTTTGCCCATTAACGAACTTAACCGAGATTTTATGCCCCTTGATTTTATGTAAAAGTTTGATGAAGATCTGAGCATAATTATGGAAGTTATCGTGTCTAGAAGAAAGTGATATACACCGATAGATAGATAGATAGATAGATATATAAACTTTTTTACTGATGGTAGCTTTGGGGTCTAGGAGTCATGATTCGTGTAGATCCGCAAAAAATTTTCAGAAATTCCAACATGGGAGACAATGCAATAGGTAGTATTTCATACGAAATCTACCTAAAAATAATTTTGTTGCAACAAATCAGGTTTTGGAGCAGCAAATTCAGTTTTGGAACGGAGAAACCAAACTTTTTTAAAAACGAAATTATAGTTTTTTCATAAGTTTTTGATGATATGTGCATATTTTTAGTGATCTTTTGTTGAAATTTATCATTTATATGATATTTTAAAGAACATTTTTTTGAGCAGAATACAGTAAAAGAAGTTATCCCATATAAAATGTGGAAGAGTCAGCAAATTCAAATCAACAAATTTAATAGCAACGTCTTTACTATAAGTTGAACAACTTATTACAGCAAAAGCCTCTTCAGTGAGTATTGAAAGAATATTTTCAACATTTGAACTGGTACAGCCAAAAATACGAAATAAGTTAAGATTAGAAATGGCCTCAAAACTTGTCTTTTTATTTAAAGATTTTAATTAAAATTAAATACATGGAGTTGTTTTTATAAAGAAATTGTTTTATCTAAATATATTTAAAGGTGTATTCGAAAAAATGCTCTCCCACCTTCAACAACTCGAAATTTTCAGAAACAATTTCAGATACATTTTTAAAAGTAGAAACATGAAACTTGCTGAGGGGATTCTTGAATGGACGTATGAGGTGACATGTGATGTCTTTTTACGCTAAATTTATTAGAATTTGATTTATAAACAATTACCTTATCAATAAGACCCTTTTTTTCGTTCACAGATCTCTCGCTTCGGAAAAATCGGTTCGAAATGCCGTTTTTGATTGCTTTTTTTTACAATATTTTCTGCATTTATCAAAGAATCGACAATCATGGCACCTTGTGTACTTTCCAAATAAGATATTTGGAATGTTTGGTGCATTTGAGAGCAAAAATGAATTCAAAAATAAATCGGAAAATAAGCAGTTTGAATCGAAATACACCCTTAACTAGGAAAATAAAGTTTGCAAAAAAGAAAAAAAAATAGTGATTTTTCTAAGCTTATGTCTCAATTTGTATAATATTACACTCACTGATAAATCAAGTACCGTAAGCTAATAGTTTTTTTCATCTATATTAAAGAGCCTAAACACTATTTCGAACATGTCTACAAGTTTTACGCATGTATAACAAGTAAGAAACATCATGCATTAAGCCTAGATTATGAAACATTTTCTAACATTTGCTAAAATCTTTAACAAAACTTCGTTATTTAGAAAAATGCTACTGTCGATAGCCAAGCATGTATTCCAATATTTTTTGAACAGCCCTGTATTTGATCTGTCGGTTGATATTTATACCATTTAATGGAACATTTAATTTAGCAAAAAAATGCCTAACTGGTTGAAATTTCTTCTTCTACTTTATTCTAATAGATGGGAACACACTTGAATACTTTTCTACAGCCCTGTAGTTTACCTAGTATCTTTATTACACGCCAGTATTTTGCTAAAATCTAGTTCAAACAAAAACATTTTTAAAACAACTTAAATCACATTTCCAGAAATTATCATGCTTGGGTGGCCATGTAGATAATTCTATGCGTGACCCTGTATATCATTTTATCTATATTCTACAAGCATTTCTTATTAAATTGAAAGGAGTTCAACGCAAAAATGCACATATTATTTAATAAATGCACTTCTTCTATCCATCAGCTATCATCAATAATATACAGCACTTCGGATAGAATATACGATTTGAAATATTTTGTGTGTCCCTGTAAATATTATGCATTTCATATTATCCGTGAAATATTAAGTCTCAGCGGCGTTTATCATTTTTATGATACTTTAAATCGTTTAAAATAATTAAAATGCGTCGCAAACAATTCCCCACGCCCTGCTTTATTATTCTGTAATGGAATTATTTTGACTGAGTAATGTAATGACCTGTAAATGAATAGTAACTATTATTTTCGCAGCATATTTTACGGAATGCCATTTTTAGTGCATTCTACTAATCCATATAATTTTGAGTATGTTTGACAGGGTGTAACATCTTTAAAATTCATTTGGAATGATTTTTCCCCATAGGCCGTAATGTATCGAAAAACTTTTGACTATCCCTGTAAATAAACTAATCATGGTAGAAACTTTATTCACAATAGGGTTCGTGTTAGGGTAAACATCAATAAAGTATGAAAATTTCATAGCAATCCGAGTATATTTAATTAATAAAAATAGCTATGTTAAAGTGGGAAGAAATTTAACCTATTCACCATTATTATTGTCCAAATTACTATTGTTCAGCATTATTTTTTCCAAAAACAGCTTTAAAGATGTATTTCTATTCAAACTACTTATTTTCTGATACATTTTTAAATTCATTTTTGCTCTCATATGCATCAAACTGACAAATTGTCTTATTTAGAACGTACACAAGGTGCCGTAATTGTCAAATCATTGATAAATGCAGAAAGTATTGCAAAAAATTCAATCAAAGTGGCATTTTGAACCAATTTTTCCGAAGCGGGAGATCTGTGAACAAAAAAAAATGGCTCATATTGAGAAGATAATTGTTTATGAATCAAATTATAATGAATTTAGCGTAAAATGACACACACGGCACCTTATACATCAGTTCAAAAATCCCCTCAGCAAGTTTCATGTTTCTGCTTTTAAAAATGTGTCTGAAATTGTTTTGGAAAATTTCGAGCTGTTGAAGGTGGAAAAGCGTTTTTTCGAATACACCCTTAAAATAATTTAAATCAAAATATTGCAGAACAATAATTTAGTATATGAAATATTTTTCCAACACTGTTCATTTTTAAATTCTATGCAAAGATTCTTTTTTTAATTTAAGTTTGAACTAACTTCAAATAATGATGCTTAGTTAAAAGTTTTTATTTTCTTTTTCTTTTTTGTATTGTTGCATGGCTTATTTAAAGAAACATTGCAACTTTAGTTCCCCCAAAAATAAAGGAGCCTAGTTTCTAGAACTGGATAATGATTTCCAGATGTTACTTCCAGACGCAAGTCATACTTAAGGGACTAACCATTAAATAAATAAAGTAACGTTCAAAGGGAAATGTATAGCTTTCGAAAAAGCAATCAATCAGGCGAAAAAAAATCATTTCCGCTGATAAGAGGGAAAATACGAATGCAACAAAATGGCGGTAGTTTTACCTTTTTGCAAAAACCCAAAAAGGAGCGAGAATGGGTTTCCCCCTAATTTGTACCTAGTTTGTTAACCTGCCAAAGGTGCTGTCACATCAAAATAAAATTGATGTATTTTGGCTCTAAAGCACCCAAATCGATTGAGTCTGGTTTCAGATTGACTTCAAATGGAATTTTCAGGTTCTTGTTGAGTTGCATTTCAAGTATATTATTTTGTCGCAGATAAATTGGGTTACAATTGGATTTTTTTTTTTTTTTTGGGGGGGGGGTAGTGTTTGAACTGGGTTTAGGATAGATTTCAATTGAAATTCTTGTCAGTGTATGTGGACAGAAATTATTTGGTCTTTCTTGGACAGACTTGTGTTTCCATTGTTTTTTCCTTTTCGGGTTTGGATTAGGTTTCATGTTAACTTTCAGACTCTTGTCAGTGTGTATCGGCAGAAATAATTTTCTCTTTTTCGGATTAGGTTAAGGTTCGATGGAAATTTTTTTCAGGTTTCAATCAGGTTCAATTGAAATGGAATTTTCAAGTTCTGGTCAGGTTGCGCTTTAATGGAAAATATTTTGTCCTGTATAGATACTGGGCTCCGGTTATATGGAATTTCCTTTTTCAGGTTCAGATTAGGTTTAAGATAGACTAATTGGAATTTCCAGATTTCTGATCACGCATATCTATGGAAATTAAGTTTTCTTTCCCAAATCGAGATATGGTCGGATAATTTTTTTTTTTGGGGGGGGGGGGGGGGGGGTTGAATCTGGTTTCGGTTTGATTTCAAATGTAATTTTCAGGTTCTTGTTCAATCGCATTTCAATGTATTTTATTTTGCAGCAGATAGATTGAGTTACTCTTGGAGGGATTTTTTTCTTTCTGGTTTTGGATTGTATAGGATAGATTTCAATAGGAATTTTTCGATTCTGGTCAATGTATGTCAATGGAAATTATTTTGTCTTTCTTGGACAAATTTATCTTTCCATTAAATTTTTGTTGGTTTAGAATGGGTTTCAGGATAACTTGTAGGTTCTTGTTGGCAGACTTGTATAAAACCAAAAACTTTCTGCAAATTAATTTAATGTTGGGTGTAATTCGCATTTTTTGCGCAATTCATGGTCATCATTCGTGTTTTTTATGCGATTTATGAATGTAATTTGCATTTTTGAGCAATTTATGGACATAATTCGCAATTTTTATGCGATTAATGAATGTAATTTACATTTTACATGATTTATGGACGTAATTTGCTATTTTTATGCAATTCATAGACATAATTTGCATTTTTTCAGCTTTCTGTTGATGAAATTTGTGTTTTTTTAATCAATTTATTGATGTTATTTATGTTTTTATAGGATTTATGAATGTAATTTGCTTTTTTTACCAATTCTTGGATAAAATTTGCATTTTTTGTAATTTATGAATGTTTTTAGTTTTTTTTTTTTTTTGCATGATTCATGGAAGGGATTTGCATTTTTTGAGTGATTTATGAATGTAATTCACGTTTTTATGCGTTTCATGGACGTAATTTGTGTTTTTTGAGCGATCCATGAATGTAATTCGCGTTTTTTATGCAATTCATGAATGCAAAACACTATTCGCTATTTTTATGCGATTTATAGACGTAATTTGCGTTTCAGCTTTCTGCTGCCAAAATTCGTGTTTTTTGAGCGATTTATGAACATAATTTCCGTTTTACTACACGATTCATAGACATAATTTGTGTTTCTCATACAATTTCTGAACGTAATTCTGACTTTTTAAAACAATTCATGGACGTAATTCACATTTTGACGATTTGTGGACCCAATTCGTGTTTTCTATGCGATTCATCGACATAATTCGCGATTATATGCGATTAATGAATGTAATTTACATTTTACAGATTCATGGATGTAATTTGCTATATTTATGCAATTTGTAGACATAATTTGCATTTTTTGAGCTTTCTGTCAACGAAATTTGTGTTTTTGATTGATTTATTGACGTTATTTGTCTTTTTATAGGAATTATGAATGTAATTCACTTTTTTTACCAATTGTTGGACTTAATTTGCATTTTTTGTAATTTATGAATGTTATTAGTATTTTTTTGCATGATTCATGGAAGTGATTTGCATTTTATTAGTGATTTATGAACGTAATTTGCATTTCAGCTTTCTGCTGCCAAAATTCGTGTTTTTTGAGCGATTTATGAACATAATTCCCGATTTACTACACGATTCATAGACTTAATTTGTGTTTTTCATACAATTTCTGAATGTAATTCTCACTTTTTTAAACAATTCATGGACGTAATTCACGTTTTGAGCAATTTGTGGACCCAATTTACGTTTTTATGCAATTCGCCTTTTTTGAGCGATTCATGGACATAATTCGAGATTTTTATGCGATTAATGAATGTAATTTATATTTTACATGATTTATGGATGTAATTTGCTATACTTATGCGATTCATAGACCTAATTTGCATCTTTTGAGCTTTCTATTTGTGTTTTTTGATCGATTTATTGACATTATTTGTGTTTTTATAGGATTTATGAATGTAATTCGCTTTTTTTTACCAATTCTTGGACGTAATTTGCATTTTTTGCAATTTATGAACATTATTCGTGTTTTTTTGCACAATTCATGGAAGTGATTTGCATTTTTTGAGTGATTTATGAACGTAATTCACGTTTTTATGCAATTCATGGATGTAATTTGCGTTTTTTGAGCGATTCATGAACGTAATTCACATTTTTTATGCAATTTGGTATTTTTATGCGTTTTATAGAGGTAATTTCCGTTTCAGATTTCTGCCGCCAAAATTCGTGTTTTTTGAGCAATTTATAAACATAATTCATGTTTTACTACACGATTCATAGACGTAATTTGCGTTTTTCATACAATTTATGAATATAATGCTCGCTTTTTTACATGATTCATGGACGTAATTCACATTTTAAGCAATTTGTGGACATAATTCCCATTTTTTTATGCAATTCGCTTGTTTTTTTTTAGCGATATATGGATGTAGTTCACATTTTTTATGCGATTCATGCATGTAATTCACATTTTTTATGCGATTCATGCATGGAATTCGTATTTTTTATGCGATTCATGGATTTAATTAATGTTTTTATTGTGGTCTTTGGACAAAATTCACGTTTTTCACGTGGTATTTTGTCGAAATGTTGGGTTTTTTTACATGATTCTTTGTTGAGATACTTTTTTTTTTTACGCAATTTGTCGAAATAAATAAATAAAAATTGTTTCTTCATAAAATTTTCTGCACATGGCGTGCGTCTATTTTATACAACTCTGCTTGTCAATGTGTGTTGACAGAATTTTTTTTTTTTTTTTTTTTTTTTCTTTTTTTCAGATCGAATTAAGGTTTGGTAACCCATAGACTAATTGGAATTTCCAGATTTCTGACCACGCGTATCTATGGAAATAAAGCTTTCTTTCCCGAATCGAGATATGGTTGGATTTTTTTTTTTTTTTTTTGGGGGGGGGGTTGAATCTGGTTTCGGTTTGATTTCAAATGTAATTTTCAGGTTCTTGTTCAGTTGCATTTCAATGTATTTTATTTTGCAGCAGATAGATTTTTTCTTTCTGGTTTTGGAGTGTATAGGATAGATTTCAATAGGAATTTTTCGATTATGGTCAATGTATATCAATGGAAATTATTTTGTCTTTCTTGGACAAATTTATCTTTCCATTAAATTTTTGTTGGTTTAGAATGGGTTTCAGGATAACTTATAGGTTCTTGTTGGCAGACTTGTATAAAACCAAAAACTTTCCGCAAATTAATTTAATGTTGGGTGTAATTCGCATTTTTTGCGCAATTCATGGTCATCATTCGTGTTTTTTATGCGATTTATGAATGTAATTCGCAATTTTTATGCGATTAATGAATGTAATTTACATTTTACATGATTTATGGATGTAATTTGCTATTTTTATGCAATTCATAGACATATTTTGCGTTTTTTCAGTTTTCTGTCGATGAAATTTGTGTTTTTTGATCAATTTATTGACGTTATTTGTGTTTTTATAGGATTTATGAATGTAATTCGCTTTTTTTACACAACTCTTGGACGTAACACTTTTACACAACTTTTTGCAATTTATGAATGTTATTAGTGTTTTTTTGCACAATGCATGGAAGTGATTCGCATTTTTTGAGTGATTTATGAACATAATTCACATTTTTATGCAATTCATGGACGTAATTTGCATTTTTTTAGCGATTCATGGATGTAATTCACATTTTTTATGCAAACCATGAATGCAAAATGCTATTCCCTATGCGATTTATGCGATTATTTTTATGCGATTTATAGACGTAATTTGCATTTTACCTTTCTGCTGCTAAAATTCGTATTTTTTGAGCGATTTATGAACATAATTCCCATTTTACTACACAATTCATAGACGTAATTTGCATTTTTCATACAATTTATGAACATAATTCTCACTTTTTCAGACAATTCATGGATGTAATTCACGTTTTGTGTGATTTGTGGATATAATTCACATTTTTTATGCAATTCGCTTTTTTGAGCTATTCATGGACATAATTCGCGATTTTTATGCGATTAATGAATGTAATTTACATTTTACATGATTTATGGATGTAATTTGCTATATTTATGCGATTCGTAGACATAATTTGCATTTTTTGAGCTTTCTGTCGACAAAATGTGCGTTTTTTGACCGATTTATTGACATTATTTATGTTTTTATAGGATTTATGAATGCAATTCGCTTTTTTTACCAATTGCTGGACCTAATTTGCATTTTTTGTAATTTATGAATGTTATTAGTATTTTTTTGCACGATTCATGGAAGTGATTTGCTTTTTTTGAGTGATTTATGAACGTAATTTGCTTTTTAGCTTTCTGCTGCCAAAATTCGTGTTTTTTGAGCGATTTATGAACATAATTCCCGTTTTACTACACGATTCATAGACATATTTGTGTTTTTCATACAATTTCTCAACGTAATTCTCACTTTTTTAAACAATTCATGGACGTAATTCACGTTTTGAGCGATTTGTGGACCCAATTCATGTTTTTATGCAATTCGCTTTTTTTTTGAGCGATTCATGGACATATTTCGTGATTTTTATGCGATTAATGAATGTAATTTACAATTTACATGATTTTTGGACGTAATTTGCTATACTTATGCAATTCATAGACATAATTTGCATCTTTTGAGCTTTCTATCGATGAAATTTGCGTTTTTTGATTGATTTATTGACATTATTTGTGTTTTTATAGAATTTATTAATGTAATTTGCTTTTTTTTACCAATTCTTGGACGTAATTCGCATTTTTTGTAATTTATGAACGTTCTTAGTGTTTTTTTGCATGATTCATGGAAGTGATTAGCATTTTTTGAGTGATTTATGAATGTAATTCACATTTTTATGCGTTTCATGGACATAATTTGTGTTTTTTGAGCGATTCATGAATGTAATTCGCGTTTTTTATGCAATTCATGAATGCAAAACACTCTTCGCTATTTTTATGCGATTTATAGACGTAATTTGCGTTTCAGCTTTTTGCTGCCAAAATTCGTGTTTTTTGAGTGATTTATGAACACAATTCCCATTTTACTACACAATTTATAGGCATAATTTGTGTTTTTCATACAATTTCTGTACGTAATTCTCAGTTTTTTAAACAATTCATGGACGTAATTCACGTTTTGAGTGATTTGTGGACCCAATTCGTGTTTTTTATGCCATTCATGGACATAATTCGCGATTTTTATGCGATTAATGAATGTAATTTACATTTTACATGATTTATGGGTGTAATTTGCTATATTTATGCGATTCCTAGACATAATTTTCATTTTTTGAGCTTTCTGTCGACAAAATTTGCGTTTTTTGATCGATTTATTGATGTTATTTGTGTTTTTATAGGATTTATGAATGCAATTCGCTTTTTTTACCAATTGCTGGACCTAATTCGCATTTTTTGTAATTTATGAATGTTATTAGTATTTTTTTGCACGATTCATGGAAGTGAGTTACATTTTTTGAGTGATTTATGAAAGTAATTTGCATTTCAGCTTTCTGCTGCCAAAATTTGTGTTTTTTGAGCGATTTATGAACATAATTCCTGTTTTACTACACGATTCAAAAACATAATTTGTGTTTTTCATACAATTTCTGAATGTAATTCTCACTTTTTTAAACAATTCATGGACATAATTCACGTTTTGAGCAATTTGTGGACCCAATTTACGTTTTTATGCAATTCGCCTTTTTTGAGCGATTCATGGACATAATTCGAGATTTTTATGCGATTAATGAATGTAATTTATATTTTACATGATTTATGGATGTAATTTGCTATACTTATGCGATTCATAGACCTAATTTGCATCTTTTGAGCTTTCTATTTGTGTTTTTTGATCGATTTATTGACATTATTTGTGTTTTTATAGGATTTATGGATGTAATTCGCTTTTTTTTACCAATTCTTGGACGTAATTTGCATTTTTTGCAATTTATGAACATTATTCGTGTTTTTTTGCACAATTCATGGAAGTGATTTGCATTTTTTGAGTGATTTATGAACGTAATTCATGTTTTTATGCAATTCATGGATGTAATTTGCGTTTTTTGAGCGATTCATGAACGTAATTCACATTTTTTATGCAATTTGGTATTTTTATGCGTTTTATAGAGGTAATTTCCGTTTCAGATTTCTGCCGCCAAAATTCGTGTTTTTTGAGCAATTTATAAACATAATTCATGTTTTACTACACGATTCATAGATGTAATTTGCGTTTTTCATACAATTTATGAATATAATGCTCGCTTTTTTACATGATTCATGGACGTAATTCATATTTTAAGCAATTTGTGGACATAATTCCCATTTTTTTATGCAATTCGCTTGTTTTTTTTTAGCGATTCATGGATGTAGTTCACATTTTTTATGCGATTCATGCATGTAATTCACATTTTTTATGTGATTCATGCATGGAATTCATATTTTTATGCGATTCATGGATTTAATTAATGTTTTTATTATGGTCTTTGGACAAAATTCACGTTTTTCACGTGGTATTTTGTCGAAATGTTGGGTTTTTTTTACATGATTCTTTGTTGAGATACTTTTTTTTTTTACGCAATTTGTCGATATAAATAAATAAAAATTGTTTCTTCATAAAATTTTCTGCACATGGCGTGCGTCTATTTTATACAACTCTGCTTGTCAATGTGTGTTGTCAGAATTTTTTTTTTTTTTTTTTTTTTTTTTTTTTTTCAGATCAAATTAAGGTTTGGTAACCCATAGACTAATTGGAATTTCCAGATTTCTGACCACGCGTATCTATGGAAATAAAGCTTTCTTTCCCGAATCAAGATATGGTTGGATTTTTTTTTTTGGGGGGGGGGGGGGGGTTGAATCTGGTTTCGGTTTGATTTCAAATGTAATTTTCAGGTTCTTGTTCAGTTGCATTTCAATGTATTTTATTTTGCAGCAGATAGATTTTTTTCTTTCTGGTTTTGGAGTGTATAGGATAGATTTCAATAGGAATTTTTCGATTATGGTCAATGTATATCAATGGAAATTATATTGTCTTTCTTGGACAAATTTATATTTCCATTAAATTTTTGTTGGTTTAGAATGGGTTTCAGGATAACTTATAGGTTCTTGTTGGCAGACTTGTATAAAACCAAAAACTTTCCGCAAATTAATTTAATGTTGGGTGTAATTCGCATTTTTTGCGCAATTCATGGTCATCATTCGTGTTTTTTTATGCGATTTATGAATGTAATTTGCATTTTTGAGCGATTCATGGACATAATTCGCAATTTTTATGCGATTAATGAATGTAATTTACATTTTACATGATTTATGGACGTAATTTGCTATTTTTATGCAATTCATAGACATAATTTGCGTTTTTTCAGCTTTCTGTCGACGAAATTTGTGTTTTTTGATCAATTTATTGACGTTATTTGTGTTTTTATAGGATTTATGAATGTAATTCGCTTTTTTTACACAACTCTTGGACGTAACACTTTTATACAACTTTTTGCAATTTATGAATGTTATTAGTGTTTTTTTGCACAATGCATGGAAGTGATTCGCATTTTTTGAGTGATTTATGAACATAATTCACATTTTTATGCAATTCATGGACGTAATTTGCATTTTTTGAGTGATTCATGGATGTAATTCGCATTTTTTATGCAAACCATGAATGCAAAATGCTATTCCCTATGCGATTTATGCGATTATTTTTATGCGATTTATAGACATAATTTGCATTTTACCTTTCTGCTGCTAAAATTCGTATTTTTTGAGCGATTTATGAACATAATTCCCATTTTACTACACAATTCATAGACGTAATTTGCATTTTTCATACAATTTATGAACATAATTTTCACTTTTTCAGACAATTCATGGATGTAATTCACGTTTTGTGTGATTTGTGGATATAATTCACATTTTTTATGCAATTCGCTTTTTTTGAGCTATTCATGGACATAATTCGCGATTTTTATGCGATTAATGAATGTAATTTACATTTTACATGATTTATGGATGTAATTTGCTATATTTATGCGATTCGTAGACATAATTTGCATTTTTTGAGCTTTCTGTCGACAAAATTTGCGTTTTTTGATCGATTTATTGACATTATTTATGTTTTTATAGGATTTATGAATGCAATTCGCTTTTTTTACCAATTGCTGGACCTAATTTGCATTTTTTGTAATTTATGAATGTTATTAGTATTTTTTTGCACGATTCATGGAAGTGATTTGCTTTTTTTGAGTGATTTATGAACGTAATTTGCATTTTAGCTTTCTGCTGCCAAAATTCGTGTTTTTTGAGCGATTTATGAACATAATTCCCGTTTTACTACACGATTCATAGACATATTTGTGTTTTTCATACAATTTCTCAACTTAATTCTCACTTTTTTAAACAATTCATGGACGTAATTCACGTTTTGAGCGATTTGTGGACCCAATTCATGTTTTTATGCAATTCGCTTTTTTTTTGAGCGATTCATGGACATATTTCATGATTTTTATGCGATTAATGAATGTAATTTACAATTTACATGATTTTTGGACGTAATTTGCTATACTTATGCAATTCATAGACATAATTTGCATCTTTTGAGCTTTCTATCGACGAAATTTGCATTTTTTGATCGATTTATTGACGTTATTTGTGTTTTTATAGGATTTATGAATGTAATTTGCTTTTTTTTACCAATTCTTGGACGTAATTTGCATTTTTTGTAATTTATGAACGTTCTTAGTGTTTTTTTGCACGATTCATGGAAGTGATTAGCATTTTTTGAGTGATTTATGAATGTAATTCACGTTTTTATGCGTTTCATGGACGTAATTTGTGTTTTTTGAGCGATTCATGAATGTAATTCGCGTTTTTTATGCAATTCATGAATGCAAAACACTCTTCGCTATTTTTATGCAATTTATAGACGCAATTTGCGTTTCAGCTTTTTGCTGCTGAAATTCGTGTTTTTTGAGTGATTTATGAACACAATTCCCATTTTACTACACAATTCATAGGCATAATTTCTGTTTTTCATAAAATTTCTCAACGTAATTCTCAGTTTTTTAAACAATTCATGGACGTAATTCACATTTTCAGTGATTTGTGGACCCAATTCGCTTTTTTTATGTGATTCATGGACATAATTTGCGATTTTTATGCGATTAATGAATGTAATATATATTTTACATGATTTATGGGTGTAATTTGCTATATTTATGCGATTCGTAGACATAATTTTCATTTTTTGAGCTTTCTGTCGACAAAATTTGCGTTTTTTGATCGATTTATTGACGTTATTTGTGTTTTTATAGGATTTATGAATACAATTCACTTTTCTTACCAATTGCTGGACCTAATTCGCATTTTTTGTAATTTATGAATGTTATTAGTATTTTTTTGCACGATTCATGGAAGTGATTTGCTTTTTTTGAGTGATTTATGAACGTAATTTGCATTTTAGCTTTCTGCTGCCGAAATTCGTGTTTTCTGAGCGATTTATGAACATAATTCCCGTTTTTCTACACGATTAATAGACATATTTGTGTTTTTCATACAATTTCTGAACGTAATTCTCACTTTTTTAAACAATTCATGGACGTAATTCATGTTTTGAGCAATTTGTGGACCCAATTCATGTTTTTATGCAATTTGCTTTTTTTTTTGAGCGATTCATGGACATATTTCGGGATTTTTATGCGATTAATGAATGTAATTTACAATTTACATGATTTTTGGACGTAATTTGCTATACTTATGCAATTCATAGACATAATTTGCATCTTTTGAGCTTTCTATCGATGAAATTTGCGTTTTTTGATTGATTTATTGACATTATTTGTGTTTTTATAGAATTTATGAATGTAATTTGCTTTTTTTTACCAATTCTTGGACGTAATTTGCGTTTTTTGTAATTTATGAACGTTCTTAGTGTTTTTTTGCATGATTCATGGAAGTGATTAGCATTTTTTGAGTGATTTATGAATGTAATTCACATTTTTATGCGTTTCATGGACATAATTTGTGTTTTTTGAGCAATTCATGAATGTAATTCGCGTTTTTTATGCAATTCATGAATGCAAAACACTCTTCGCTATTTTTATGCGATTTATAGACGTAATTTGCGTTTCAGCTTTTTGCTGCCAAAATTCGTGTTTTTTGAGTGATTTATGAACACAATTCCCATTTTACTACACAATTCATAGGCATAATTTGTGTTTTTCATACAATTTCTGTACGTAATTCTCAGTTTTTTAAACAATTCATGGACGTAATTCACGTTTTGAGTGATTTGTGGACCCAATTCGCGTTGTTTATGCCATTCATGGACATAATTCGCGATTTTTATGCGATTAATGAATGTAATTTACATTTTACATGATTTATGGGTGTAATTTGCTATATTTATGCGATTCCTAGACATAATTTTCATTTTTTGAGCTTTCTGTCGACAAAATTTGCGTTTTTTGATCGATTTATTAACGTTATTTGTATTTTTATAGGATTTATGAATGCAATTCGCTTTTTTTACCAATTGCTGGACCTAATTCGCATTTTTTGTAATTTATGAATGTTCCCAGATAGCATGCAAGCTTACGTAAACAGTCGTTTTTTTCTTTACTTGCCATTATCCTGCAAAGCTACATTATCTTACCTTATACCACGGGCACAGTGAATATTTTGAGTACTAGGTTTGCATGACAATCGTGTAGAAACCACTTTTCGTAAATTATCGATATAAGTATTCGAAAGGAATCGACTTGAGCGCATGCGCAGAGTCTGCTTCTGCTGGTAATGCCGAAGAAAAGATGGCGGTTCGGTTGCTGTAAATTCACATGTGAAATCGTTTTATTAAAGATTTACAAAACATTCCGTAAGTTCATTATTAGTATATTATTATTATTTAAATATTTCTTCTGTATTGCCTTTTCTATTATTGATTCAGATCTTTTTCATAAATGTATCATATATTTTGTTTTGCTTTTGTTCATTATTAAAGCTGTTTCACTTTGTTTTGCATGCTAAATTTTTAAATTACAATTATTTCTATAAATATGATATACATAAAACTTTTTTACGGAGCATTGTTTCTGAGCAATTTAGAGTTTTTAGGATTACAGTGTTAAATACGTTTTATCAACAATATAATCGAGATTCTTTTGTAATTAAAAGCACTTGTTTGCTTTTACGTTTAGTATTTTTAAGTCGGTATTTTTTTTCTTAAAATCATCAAAAATAAAGGAAATGTTGTTAAAGTTTTACCCACGATCCCCTTACAATATTTGATGCGAGCTTTTCTTACGAGTTACAAATCAAAATAGTTTGACCTTCAACAAATTACATTTATTTAAAAATATGTGATAAGGTTTTTTTTTTTTTTTTTTTTTTTTTTCCATACAGTTTTTGCGAGAATAGTTTATTAATGTTGTTGAAACATGCAGATCCGTTTATTAAAGTGTATTTGTAAATTTAAGTGTACTGTTATCATTTTTAGCTACACTATCTTAGCCTTAGGTAAACATATACTTGCAGTTCAAAAACAAAGTACTACGTTTTAGATCACATTTAGAATTTTATTTTTACATTTTAACTATGTGTTTTAATGGCATTTGTGAGCCGAACGATAAAAATGATTCGTATTTTGCTTGAAATAAGGTTTACAATAATAATAATAGTAATTTATATAACATAGTAATAAAATATATATCTGAAAGAGCAATTAAAAACTGGAGTATTATGGAATTTAACGTATTTGGCTTTAAATCTTATCTTTATGAGTACAAAATATTTCAATTTTAAAATAATTTCATACGTCATAATGTAATCTACTTAATTTTAATGCTTTTATTTTAACCAAAATGTGTGATGTCACATTTCAGCAACACATACAGAGCAATGTTTAAAATGTTATTTTCTAGTAGGATAAAATTTTTTTGTAATTTTGTTTTAAACAAATGAGGTACTGGAAAACAATGGTTCATACAGCTTGGTTGCAAGCGTTTGTCGAATTTGATGCTTTTCCCTTATTATAAATCATTTTTTTAAATATTTGTTTGTGTTTTTCTTATTCATATTTTGAGCACAGATGTCATATATGCACCACTTTGGCACAATTTTATGTCTTGCATGGTAATGGTAACACGTCTACTGTCGTTTATTAATAAACTGTTGATTTAATTTTATTTTCTTTTTTAAAATATTAAATTGTTTTCTTCTATAATTATTAATTAAACTTTATTTATTTATTATTAATTTCCATTTTAAAATAATTGGAAACAACTAATATAAATGAAGGGCTCACCAAATTGGCATTAGAAAAAAAATTGCATTAATGTGGTGTGTATAGGACATCTGTGCTATATTTTGGACAATTTCTGATTTATAAGTCTTAAAAATGAAAAATTATGCACCAGAATACATGAATTAAGTAAGAATTAGTTAATTTTGTGCATGTGTGTAATTTTATAAATATGTCATAGTTATTTGTATTAAAGGACATAGTTTTTGTATTGTAGCTTATATTCTTCTATAATTAACTGCTAAAACATAAATTTTGTCTTCTATAATAATAATAAATTTCGTTTTTAGAAATTTAATTGTATTCTTTATCAAACATTGTCAAATTGTTATTGTTTATCAACATTACATGTCAGTTAAATATGAATTTCTAGGTATTTGTAATTATTTTCAGGCGATATTATTTAAACAGCAAATCTAACATAAAAGTTCTTATACTAAGAGTAATTGAACTTGAAAAATTCTGGATCTTTTTTTTTTTTTTTTTTTTTTTTTTTTTACAAAAGCGGGTTTCCATTAATAAATCATATTTATAGGCGCAAAAATTGAACTTGTTTATTTGAAAAAAAAAAAAAAGAAATGCAATAATTATTGTTTTAATAATAATTAGTAGATAGTAATTAAAACCAATATTAATATGTAACACTATGGAAATAGTGATTCGTGAGAACTTGTCATGAAAGGTTTAAATTTTTTTTCTGATTGTCATTATTTTATTTTGTATTTTTCAGTTACATCCTAATGACATCTCGTAGAAATGCCACAGCCATGGTCTCCAGCTTGTTGATAAAAATGATTCAATGTTTAAAAGAGGGAAGCAACTAAAGATCCAGGTCACCTGAAAAATAATTGGTAAAGATTTATTTATTATTATATACTATTTTGATAACATTAGTATAATTTAGTAAGTTTATATACAATTTTTGGAGGGGGGGGGGGTTGATTATTTTATACAAATTAAATATGTTTTTGTTGTAAAATGCATCCCTTTTATTATTATTATTTTTTTTTTTTTTGGGGGGGGGGGGCATTATACGCAATTAAATATTGTATATACTTTTATATATTAACTTTAGTACTGGCATTTTTTTTTTCTGTTCTCGGGATGGTAACACTGTTTTCAAATTGTAACATTTACACTATTTAATTGTAAATTATATAAAGTGAATGTTATTGTTCAGAAATAAGTGCAGAGTTATTTTATACAAATTAAATGACATGTTTTTGTTGTAAAATGCATCTCTTTTTTTTTGGTTGGGGGGAAGGCATTATACACGATTAAATATTGTATATACTTTTATGTATTAACTTTAGTACTGGCATTTTTTTTTGGGGGGGGGGGGATGATAATGCTGTTTTCAAATTGTAACATTTACATTATTTAATTGTAAATTATATAAAGTAAATATTTTTGTTCAGAAATAGGTAACATTGTGAAATAAGTGCGGGATTATTTTATACAAATTAAATGACATGTTTTCGTCATAAAATGCATCCCTTTTTTATTTATTTTTTTATTTTTTTTTGGGGGGGGGGCATTATACACGATTAAATTTTGTATATACTTTTATATATTAACTAGGGATGCACCGAATAGTGATTTTGGCCGAATACCGAATGCCAAATATTCGTCCAACATGTGAACCAAATAGTAATTGTTGGGCCGAATGCCGAATATTCGGCTTCCCAAATACTTTTTTAATTTCAAAATTTAAAGGTATTGAAATGTTACTTTTTAAAATAGTTTTACATAATATTTAATAAAAGAAACTTACCTTTTGATAAACAAGAGCTTTTTATAAGAGCATTTAGTATTGAAAAAAATCTGCCTTGAGTTATTTAAGAAGCACAGTTATGAAACTTTAATTAATAAAATTTTCTACGAATCAAAACAAACATTTTAAAATCAAATAATGAAAAAATGGCCGAAGAAAAATTTTACAGTCTGATAATTGTCCTTTTTAAATAACTCAAAGCAGATTTTTTTCAATATAAAGTACAAATACTTTCAACTTAATTCTGAATAAAGGTATGTTTAGCTCATAGTTCTTTTCTTATGAATGGTGGTATTTTCCACCCTTCCCATCATATCATATTTTACAGAAATCAAAGCATGTGAGTTGAAAATATGTTATCTTATTTATTGTTAATGTAATAAACGAACACACAAGTTTTGACCTAGAGTGAGATGAAATGCAGTATACTTATGACTCAATAAGTTGATTATGATTATGGTTTCATGAACAAAAATTGTCTGCCTTGATAGCTATTACTAATCTCAAAAGTTGTTTTTTTTTTTCTTTTAAAGGACTTTTATTTGGGGAAAAGCAAGAAACAGATTATTTACTAAACAAAATTTAGAAACTTGTATGAGCACGTAATTTATTCCTAAGGAGAATCCTGATAAATTACTATTTTAATCCTTCTCATGGTTAATTTTCTTAAGTTATACTTTACAAACAGCAAATAAATAATGTAATATTTTATTTAAAAATTATTTTGTTTCTAATTATTTTAAATATAAATTAAAAAATTGACAGTTAACAGTAGAAATAGTGAAAAGTTCTTAAAAGGTTTTATTATGTATTGGATTCGGCCGAATACTTTGATATTCGGCAAAGCCGAATAGTTTAGTATGGCCGAATAGATACCGAATATTCGGTGCATTCCTAATATTAACTTTAGTACTGTCATTTTTTTTCGGGGGGGGGGGGGGGGTGATAACGCTGTTTTCAAATTGTAACATTTACATTATTTAATTGTAAATTATATAAAGTAAATATTATTGTTCAGAAATAGGTAACATTGTGAAATAAGTGCGGGATTATTTTATACAAATTAAATGACACGTTCTTGTTGTAAAATGCATCCCTTTTTTATTTTATTTTTTTTGGGGGGTGAGGAGGAGCATTATACACAATTAAATTTTGTGTACACTTTTATATATTAACTTTAGTACTGGCATTTTTTTTTTTTTTTTCTGTTCTTGGGATGGTAACGTTGTTTTCAAATTGTAACATTTACATTATTTAATTGTAAGTTATATAAAATGAATATTATTGTTCAGAAATAGGTAGCATTGTGAAATAAGTGTGGGGAAAAAGCTATATTAACTAGTTTACTTAGTTATAAATTCTTTTGTTGGACTTTTCTTGACTCCTAAATTTTTCATTTTTACACCTTCTATTGATAAGTTTGTTTCTATTAAAAGCTAAATATTTTTTTGTTATCTTATTGAATGATAAAAGATAAATATACATGAAATAACGATTTGAATATTAGTAAAATTTATTTCAAAATAATTTTCATTTATAAATTATTTATTTTATAACTCTTGTTCTTACATATGAATATTGTATTACCAGGGATGTAGAAATATATCATTTTGCTCGCCAGTTTCAAAGGATTTTCTGGCAAGGCGAGTTCATTTTTAGTTTCTGAAAAACTGTAGGTAATAGAGACATTGTCAGACACTCTTTCTTAATCTAGATATTTTAACTTTCCAAATTATTACAGTGTTAATAACTAAGCTTCAATTACTAAGTGCTACTCTGTTCTATCGTTTATTAAGCTTATTTCTGTTGTATATATTTCTTAATATAGAAAAAAAGAATTATGAAAATGCATTGTAGTAATAGTAAGTTTGTCTGCAATTGCATGCGATTTTGTCATAACTATTTTCAATTGCGTGTGTTATGTCTGCTATTTCACTTTTATTATTTTGTCAATTTCTTATCATTATCCTTTTGTATAATTTTTATGACAGAACACAGAAAGTCAAGAAAAACTCTTAATTTCTGACGAAAATTCAGAGCATCTTCAGTGAAGAGCACTGATCTTCAGCAGCCTCAGAATTGATTTAAAAAAATAAGTCACTGGTCTGCGGCATAAAATTTTATTAAATCCTTTTAACTCTTTAAGCGACTCCTCCTCCTAAATATAAACTAAACTTACTTTGCAATTATCCAAAATTTTCTAGATAATAAAATGTAAAATTATAAATTATTAAAAATTGAATAAAATCATGATTTGAAATCTTTACTAGTATCTCATGGCCAAGAAAACTTACATTTGTCTGTCGGAGAGGGCAAAAAATGTTACCAGTCCTGCTGATCACTAAGTTTTTCCAATTAGTTGTTCGATTAAATTTTTGGCTGATTCGTACCAGTAGACCACTAAGGATTTCAAACACTGTCTAGGTTAAGATATGATAATATTTGTTTGAGAATTAAACTAACCAATATAAGATTTTTTGGTACTTCTAGGTTATCCCGTCGACCAATTTCGCCAAATTATACAAATCGCCAAACTAATAGCCAAATTATACATGTTGACATAATTTTTATTTTAAATAACGAAAAAACAAATAATTAGTAGAATATTAATAAAAAGTCGAAATAAAAATCACTTAATGACATTTTAAACACATGAATCGCATTTAATGTCATTGAATGTGACATTCGCGATCATCCATTATTGGCATTTAATCTTATACTTTGGCGATATAATTTTTTGGTCGACGGGATAACCTAGAAGTACCAACTTTTTTTATTGTAACTAATTTTGTAGATTTATTATAAATTTTTGAAACAGTGTTAGTTGCTCAACCTCGTCCTCTGAGCTGCAGCCAGCTATCAAGGATTCAATTTAGCATAGAGTCTGCAATCTCACTGTCTGCTAATCCATCGCTTTAAATCTTGAAATTTTTAACGCTATCTGAATGTACAATTTTTTAGGTCACACAGTACTTTATTTTTGCTATGCATATTTGATTTGTGTGTTTATATTTATCTTTTTGTTTTCTAGAAAAAAAAAAAAGAATGAATCAAGAAGAGGGAGAGACTTAACTGAAGTTCCTGACAAAATTATATTGATGTAATATTGATAAATTATGTCAATTCTTTGCATGTAAATAAATAGAATTTTATAAACTGAATGATATTTCATTTATTTTCGAGAATATTTCCTTCGTACAGAGAAATACTTTTCATTGCTTCAGTCAGAATTCAGTTATTAAAAATTATAAAGGGAAAAGAATAATAATTTAAATCAGTTAAATTATAACTTTAAAAAATTAAGATTAGTTTAGTATTTACTGTGTTACTCATAGAAAAATATTTCTCTGGCTTAAAAAAAAAAAAATAAAAATAAAATAAAAAATAGAAGGAAGTGTTTGAATTATTGTAATTTGTAAAATTTATGTTGTTAAATAAATAAGAAATATAAAATACTTTAATGTAAAAAAGCTGGAATTGAATTTATAAAAAAGTTTCTTTTTGGAACTTTCTTTCTTAAACAATTTTCTTATAAAATATCAAATAGCTGCTGCAGGCATCAAACTAAATTCTATGGATGATTTTTAAAAGTCCTCCAATATTCTCTGAATAATAATCAAAATTCAAAGAAATAATTAAGTTTAATAAATGAAATAATTAAGAATTTAATGAAGTACTAATATGAAAAATCTGCAATCTTCTACTGTCATAAAATGTATGCTGTAATGGAATTTCACATATTCAATTCAATATTTATTGTAAGTAAACAGATTTGTATATACAATAAATAATTAACTGATCCTGAATTTTGAACTGGATTCGAAAGGTAAGTAATTAGTGTAATCAAATTTACTATGTATGAGCTTAGATATAGAGTTGCATATTTATAAGTCCCATCAGCAATTTTTAAATACTTGTTTATCCTACGTATTTAAAAAAAAGGTTTTTTTCCACAGAGATATGACATCAGAAAAAAATCCCTCTGCTTATTTTTATTTCAAATGCTCAATCAATAATTTACAAGCCTATATGTATAAGGATGAATTTCAAATGTTAAATACATGAAAATTTTCACATTTCTAACTGAGCGATTCTGTGTGTTATCAGCAGAGTGAGAAATGCTCCAATGAACTCTAATCACGCTTAGTTATGAATGTGAAAAATTTCAGTAATTTTAGGTGTAATTTCACAGTTGATAATTAAAATTTTTCCCTCTAGAAAGTTTTAAGTAAGATATTACTTTGTTCATGCATAAACACTTGTATGCTATTGTTAATCTTATGAGAGAAAATTCTTGACTATCTCATTTGCATTTCCATATTTTAGATTTTAACTGTGAACAGTCTGTACCAAAACTAAGTTTTCTAATTTGTTTACAAGCTTCTTTTTTCCCAAATGAATAAACATTTCCTTTCAAACTTTTGAAAATAAAATTATCTTAATAGAAAAAAAAAATAATAACCTTGTAAACTGCATTGAAAAAGTAAAAAAAGGCCTTGGTAGAGATCAACCTCAGGCATCCAATGGAAAAAGAAAAAAAAAAAATGCAAATAAGATTTTTTTTAAAAATCCCCAGAGGATTAACATTAGCAATCAGGTGTTTTTCCATGAGTAATATAACCTTAAATATAATTTAGGATTATGTATTTATTTATTTATTTATTTTTTTAAGTATTAAAGTTAAATCTAGTAATGCTGTGAATTGATACAAATTCAATACATATTTTATACATACATAGTAAAAGATTATAGGAATGTTATCTAATTAAAAAATAAATAAATAAAATGCCTAAAAACAGGCTATTTTTTATAATTTAAAAAATAATTCAAATTCAAATATTATCTGTTATCTAATAAATATGTATTAAAATAAACTATTTGATAAATATGTGACTAACAAAAAACTATAATAATTTTAATTAATAAATAGTGTTTGACTAAAACTTGGTTTTCTGTAAAAACACGCAAAACGAGCAGCAAAAAAAAAAAAAAAAAAAAAAAGTAAAGTCAAATCAAAAAATTGTCAGTTCAGCTATTTTGCTTAAAATCCCATTTTTCTATCAAATATATACATATGATTTATAAAACACCTCATTTTAATTTAAAAAGTAAAGTATATTGAAATTTAATCATTTATTTAATAAATATATTAATTATAATAATCAAATTTATAAATACGTGACTAAAAAATAAACTATTTTTCAATATATAGATAATATTAGACAAAAATTTAGTTTTCCGTAAAAACAGATACAAATGAGTAAAAAAAAAAGCATACATAGCTCAGAAAACTTTTAAGTTCAGTAATTTTGCTGAAAAACTACTTTTTCTATCAAATAAGGTATTGAGATTAATAAAAAACCTCATTTTCATTTTTTTTCTGCATGCTTGTTATAAAAGCCTTTTATCTATCTTTGATTGTAATTCCTCTAACTTTCCTTTTCATTCTTCCCTTTCGCATGCTTATTCTGAAACACTTGGGGACAAGCTCTGATTGCGTCAACTAGCAACCTGTTCTAACCCTTTTCAAAATCTTTACAAACTTTGCATGAAAAGCCTTTAAAAAGCATTCAGACATTTACATAGTATGCTTGAAAAAAGCTGTTAAAAAGCAAAAAATGCTATCTGGGTTATTAGTATTTTTTTGCACGATTCATGGAAGTGAGTTACATTTTTTGAGTGATTTATGAACATAATTTGCATTTCAGCTTTCTGCTGCCAAAATTTGTGTTTTTTGAGCGATTTATGAACATAATTCCTGTTTTACTACACGATTCAAAAACATAATTTGTGTTTTTCATACAATTTCTGAATGTAATTCTCACTTTTTTAAACAATTCATGGACGTAATTCACGTTTTGAGCGATTTGTGAACCCAATTCATGTTTTTTATGCAATTTGCTTTTTTTGAGCGATTCATGGACATAATTCGCGATTTTTATGCGATTAATGAATGTAATTTACATTTTACATGATTTATGGACGTAATTTGCTACACTTATGCGTTTCATAGACATAATTTGCATTTTTTGAGCTTTCTATCGACGAAATTTGTGTTTTTTGATCGATTTATTGACGTTATTTGTGTTTTTATAGGATTTATGAATGTAATTCGCTTTTTTTTACCAATTCTTGGACGTAATTCGCATTTTTTGCAATTTCTGAACGTTATTCGTGTTTTTTTGCACAATTCATGGAAGTGATTTGCATTTTTTGAGTGATTTATGAACGTAATTCACGTTTTTATGCAATTCATGGATGTAATTTGCATTTTGTATGCAATTCATGAATGCAAGTCGCTATTTTTATGCGTTTTATAGAGGTAATTTCCGTTTCAGATTTCTGCCACCAAAATTCGTGTTTTTTGAGCGATTTATGAACATATTTCATGTTTTACTACACGATTCATAGACGTAATTTGCGTTTTTCATACAATTTATGAATATAATTCTCGCTTTTTTGTATGATTCATGGACGTAATTCACATTTTAAGCAATTTGTGGACATAATTCCCATTTTTTATGCAATTTGCTTTTTTTTTTAGCGATTCATGGATGTAGTTCACATTTTTTATGCGATTTATGCATGTAATTCACATTTTTTATGCGATTCATGCATGGAATTTGTGTTTTTTATGCGATTCATGAATTGAATCAACGTTTTTTTTTTGCGGTCTTTGGACGAAATTCATGTTTTTCACGTGGTATTTTCTCGAAATGTTGGGTTTTTTTACATGATTCTTTGTTGAGATACACTTTTTTTTTTACGCAATTCTTTGTCGAAATAAATAAATAAAAATTGTTTCTTCATAAAATTTTCTGCACATGGTGTGCGTCTATATTATACAGCTATGCTTGTCAGTGTGTATTGTCAGTTTTTTTTTTTTTTCAGATTGAATTAAGGTTTGATAGAATATTTCTTAGGGTTTGGATGAGGTTAAACTCAAATAGAATTTAAACAATTACATTTTAGAAATGACAAAACTAAAAAATGTAATTATTTATCGCCCATTATTAGCTGTTAGTATTTTAAAATATTTATTTGTTAGTGTGTTAGTAACTTTACATTATTTGAATTAAAAATTTTTAATTTCTTGTATTAAATTTAATCTTAAACATGTTTTCTTCTTAGGTATGTTATGCAATTTATTTAAATAATGGATTCAAAGTTATTTGAGGATTTTGTGTTGATTAGTAGAAACAAGGCCTTTTTTTTTTTTTTTTTTAATAAAAAAAGCGTTAATTATCAAACATTTTTGTAAAAGAATGTTAGAAAGAAATACTTCAATTTCGAGACAATGAATATGAAATTAAAACATCTATAGAAAAAAAAGGGGGTAAATTTATATTTTATGAAACTCATTATTAAAGCATAGAAGTATAAGTTATTTCTTTTTAAACCAATGTTATCGTTAATATTTGGTTAAGAATTATTTGCTTACCCAACTTTTAGTGCTTGTAAATTCTAACATTATAAAAATATATTAAGATTTTCCATTTTAGATGTCCAATTTATAAATGCAGTTTATTAATAATGCTATGTTCTAAGCTGTAAAGCTAATGCTTTTATATTTTGATTATTGATTTCTATAACGTAATATTAACTATTACAATACTTTTGTATTCGGTTTGTGATCTGAGACAAAATTTTTCATGCTTGGATTTAAATCATCAGACTCTTAGGAAGAAAAAAAGAAAAAAAAAATTCTATTTTGAACAGCATCTAATGCAGACTACAATGATGCGCTGTAGTACCTCCGTGGCAACTGCTAAATAACATTTTAAAATATAAACATGGAATTTCGAAATTATTAATGAAATAATAGGATGCATGAAACATATTAAAGCTACAGTCACTAATGGATAATGAGAGCTGGGTGCATGTCAAATTACTGGATGCAGCAAACTTATGCAATGGTCTCTAAAACACATAAAATTTCTCAAAGCCGCAGTCAATAACAAATGTATGAGCACTATGCCCATATGAAAACAAACAACAAAAATTAATAGATGCAGCAAACTATGCGGTAACATGCAGATTACCAATATCTGGAAGAAATGAGTGATACCTGAACTAAAAAAATCCAGTGACAATATTGTGAAACAAATACATTGAAACAATAACGTTTATATTAGAAAAAAAAGGGCCTAAAACTCTCACTCGCTAAAATAAAACTCATTAAAGCAATCCAACTACTGCATGTATAGCACTTAGAGCACATGAAAACAAAACAAAAACAAAACACTCAGGCTGCAGCAAAATTGCTGTGCAACAATCCGTAAAATACACAAAATTAATTAAAAATGCAATCACTAATGCATGTTGTACAAGCACAGTGTGTACATGAAGAAAAAAAACAATGAGTGCAACTAATTTGTTTTTAAATCTGTGAAATCTTTATAGCCACAGTCACTAATGCATGTAAGAACAAATTAACTTCATTACTTTCTTTTGAATTATCAAAATACTGCTGTAATTTGTTGATAAATACTAGTTTGTTCACAATTTCCAATAATAAGTGCACTTACTTATTTTAAAAATTGTTTAAAACCTGGATTTACTGGCCATTAAGCTAAGCTAAAAAGGCACAGTTTCAAAATGAAAATTAATAGCGACATAAATGCATAAGAAAAAGTAATAAATGCATTTTGAATAACATATTCAAGCAATTTTAATCTAAAAATTAACATCCTGGGTTATTAATCACAGAAATTAATAAATGAAATAAAAAAGCACAATTTTTACAACACTTAAAACTTAGTATTGTTAATTAATTCATATAATTGTTAATTAATTCATATAATTATTGTTAATTAATTCATATAATAAGGACATCTATAAACTTAAAAACAATTTATTTTGAGAATTTTAGAATTCACAAGCACTTGGTTAAACTGTTGGTCAATTATAAATATTGTTTGTTTACCAAAATTTAGCAATAGTTTACACATTCTGTGATAGTTTATGTTGGTTTGAAATCAAATCAACATGCTAACTAATGTATACATCACTTATACTTTTTAAATAATACTTT
Organism: Maratus speculifer; assembly: GCA_964019185.1. Classification (NCBI taxonomy): domain Eukaryota; kingdom Metazoa; phylum Arthropoda; class Arachnida; order Araneae; family Salticidae; genus Maratus; species Maratus speculifer. The sequence goes on from OZ025292.1 coordinate 461,482,383, forward strand.
AATAATGAGTGCCAAAAAATATTTATTTACCTTTCTTTTTCATTATAGATGGTTTAGCTTCACGTTCGTCTCCTGAAATTGAATATTTCATGCCAACATACAGCACGAATCAATTTGTTTTGATTTGTGTACTTTGATTCACCATATTATTTTATCCAAAAAAGGGGGGCCTTGTTTCTCCAAATAACACAATACCTATATTACCATAATAACCATTATTTCGCAAATTACACAACATACATGCTAAAAACAACAAGTGCCAAGTACAAAGCTTACCAACAGCGAATTCGATTACGATTCAAAACAAAACTATCTAAACGCGTATGAATACATGGAATTCTAAAGCAAATTTATTAAAAATAATTTTTGTTTGTAAACTTTAAAAGAAAATCATAAGTCAAAAGTATATTGAATATGTATAATTAAAAAATATTTTCCTATTTTAAAAAAGGATTCAAAATATTTTTTCCACAAAATGCAAAAATATCCAATGTAAGAAACGTAATATTTTCTTCTTATGAAAAATAAAGGCAATATAAATAGAAATTTGATTTAGTATATATTTATTGAATGTTTTAAAGCACATGATAAGATGTTTTTGTAGTTTAAAAAACATTTATTGCTTCGATGCCGGTGTTTTAACTGTGACCATAACTGCATTTGCCTTTTTGCAGTGTCTTCGTCTGCTAACCCATAGAATAACATGTAATCCGCGAGCTAATATAGTCCAATTTTCCAAGACCAATATATAACAAACAAGAGTTTCTAGGAAGAAACAAGGCAAGTCTTATTCCCTCTATCTTAAAGAGATTCATATTATATATAAGTTTTAATAAAATCTCCCAGCCCGTTTTCTAGATCTCATTATCAGGAACAAACACCATCGATTTCAGTTTAAAAATGGTTATCGAGATCTAAAAATATACGGCACGTAGAAGTGTAAAAATTATAGGATAGGATTAGAGTGGGAATATAAGACTATATTAAAAAAATTGGATCATTCTGACCAATATTTACTGAGTTATTAGAAGGCGGCTTTTCCGATTTCCTTTGATGTTGAGTTAGCTGTATATATGAAGTTCCGCATCTACCCTTATGACGATGTAGGTTTTGACGATGGTAGGTTTAAAGCTGCGTCACTTGAAGGCTGCCGCCTTCTATGATATATTTGTACATTAAAATGAATAGGAATGAATTGGGACCACACTAAAACGTCGTATAAACGATGCTTTACTGTATTTAAGTGTTCAGTAAAAATAATAAAAATACGTTGTGTGTTAATACCTTGATCGTTTTTTGTTTCTGAAGAACAAATTCTAATTTTTCGCCAACTGCAGCCATCTGAGAGACAAAATAAGCGTTATTCCATTTTTTGGACTGTTCCTGATCTGTTACAGTGATCCTAGTTCATCATTCCAAATTCATACGCATAATGAGAATGAGAATGTTTTAGACATATTATGCAGTGAAGCTTTAAGCATGTTACTGACAAAGACAAAAGTTCTTTATCTACAGATTGACACAGTCCATAACAGTTGAAAATTTCATGAACATTTGTTTTGAGTGAAACTATCAAAAATACCTTGCACAGTAGTATTTTGAAAGTAAAGATCCTATATATATCAACCAACCCTGAGTAAGTATACATCTTTTAAATGTTTTTATTTGGCCAAATCACTTCATCCCTACTTATCCAATGTTTCATCCCTACTTATCCAATGCAATGAAGAAATAATTCAATGTAGGATTTGTATGTTTTTAACAAGTGGCGAGTGAAACTACTTGCTTGTTTAATGCCAATGTTTTTTTTTTTTTGTTTTTGTTTTTTTTAACATGAGCAGAGTTAAGCCTTATGAAAATGTCTTGTAGAATTCTGTAAAAAAAAGTTTTATAGAATTGTGGTCCGTTTTTCTCTAAGCTAGTTTAAAAGCTATAGAAATATCTGTAGAAGTTTCATAGAAATGACTGTAGAGAAATTGTTTAATAGAAATGTCTGATCTATTGAACTTCTACAGATATTTTAGTACTACTAGGTTATCTCGTCGACCAAAAAATTATCGCCAAACTATAAGATTAAATGCCAATAATGGAGGATCGTGAATGTCACATTCAATGACATTAAATATACGATTCATGTGCTTAAAATGTCATTAAGTGATTTTTATTTTGACTTTTTATTAATGTTCTACTAATTATTTGTTTTTTTGTTATTTAAAATAAAAATCATGTCAATATGTATAATTTGGCTATTAATTTGGCAATTTGTATAATTTGGCGAAATGGGTCGACAGGATAAGAGAGTAGTACCGATATTTCTATAGCTTTTAAATTAGCTTATAGAAAAACAGGTTGTAATTCTATAGGATTCTATAAAACTAAAAAAACATTTTTTGTAAGGGGTGGGTAACTGCTAAGTGTGATGATGTTTTTATTTTTTTTCTTGTGCAGATGTTGGAATGATAACGCTGTCTCAATACATCCTTCTGGACCCCATCCTAATGTTTTTCATCGTTGGATCTGTCCTGGGCATGGTGGAGTTTCGTTCTCAGGGTGACAGGTATTTTGTAAATTCTCATTCACAAGAAGAATTATCTGCCTCTTAGAACCTATCTCTGAATAATTCATAAGTTTTATAATTAGACATCTGTTTAGAAATTATATATACAGGGTGGAATCTGTCAAATTTCGACAGAAATAAATGTTTAAGAGAGAACGGTTTCATTGATTTATAATAAACCTACAAAATTAGCTACAGTAAAAAATGCATCTTACAATGGTCAGTCTACTCTCAAACAAATATTATTTAAAGCTGAAATTAAGAAAAAAAAATTATTTCTATAAAACTCAGTTGCCCAAATTATTAAAATTAAACTTTAATCGCATAGGTAAAAATATAATAATAATGCAAAATATAATAAAGATCAGTTATTAAGATGAAGTTGTCAATTGAGGTTCTTATGTTTGGTATAAGTGCGTATGAAAAAAAATATTTCAAATCGATACAATCTTAAAATTTCACGTAAAATCTAAATCCATCATAATTTTCACCTTCTCAAAACTTATATGTGCATATTTTATTTATTTATTTTTTAATTTAAGAGAAAATGACGTATTTCTGATGCCACGATTACGAAAGTCGTACTAAAAACTATAAAAAATTAATATGTCATGAATAAACTGAGATACAGCTTTCAAACAAATTGCATTTAAAAGTACATTTTTTTCTCTATACGATGGTGCAAAAATTAAAAATGTGCGATGTTTAGGAGGTAAAATTTGCAGTATCGAAAATTGAAAAATAGAAATTGCAGGGGAAAGCGTTGCCATTCGCAAAATGACGTATACATTACGCACAGTTATGTTTGGCCGTTATAATATAGATAGTATGGAGCCAGTTATCCAGAGTGATACAGTAGAGGACCTATTATCCGGAATCGTCGGGACCGAGGGCTTTCCGGATTTTGGAATTTTCTGGATTTCAGGTCCGTCCGAAACTCGACACTCCCCTCCTGCCCCCTCCAAAAAAAAAAAAAAAAAAAAAAAAAAAAAAAAAAAAAAAAAACACGGAAAATTTTAAAATAACAACAAAATTATAGCACTGATATCTAGAATATGAATGAAAAGTGTGTTGTATGAGAAGTCTGTGGAAAATACTCTAAGCTACAAATTTGAGTCTTGTACTATAGTACAAAGTCAAATATACGGACATCCAAAATTCAGAGCTCTTCAAAATCCGGACTTTTGCTAACTGGCTTTATATATATACATATATATATGTATATAACCGTAAAATACCGTTAATCCGCTCCTCCAAAGGTGACGTAAATCATAAAATAATTAAAGGGGGCGCTTACACGGGATTTTTCCGCGATCGTTTCACAAAATGTGCATTTTTTCGCGATATTTTATGATATTTGCAGGGTTTTATTGCAATATTTGACGAAATTTGCAGGGTTTTATCGCGATATTTGACGAATTTGCATAGTATTTTCGCGATACCTGAAAAAATTTGCGTTTTTTATGGGGATGAATCATGAGGAAATGAATGAATCATGAATCTTTGAATGAATTATGAATTTTGATACTTGAAGCAATACTTGAAAAAATTTGCGTTTTTTTTTTTTTTTAAACGTATATTCTGTCGAAAAAACGCAGAAAAAATGTGAATTTCGTAAAAAAAAGGCCAAAAAAAGCATGAAATCTAAAAAAATCTCGATAAAACGCACACTTGATCAAAGATTCGTGATTCATTCATTTCATCATGATTCATCTCGTTCTCAATCTTCTTCATTTCCGGATTTCGGGTCCTTCCGGATTTCGGAATTCCGGATAATAGGTCCTCTACTGTATTTCTAATAGACTGGTGTTAGAATCCTTGTAGAAACTAGTTGGATGTGTCAATCCCGAAACTTTCTTCTATCTCATAAATACATGATATATATATATATATATATATATATAAATAAAAAAAAAAAAACGTGGTGACTTTAAAGTTACTTATTATCGAATTTCCTCGAACATTTGAGCTAGCCTAATGAGATTCTGGTATCCGAAAAGCCTAAAACGCAAAATGTAATTAATATTCTGAGAAAATGAGCTTAGTAGTGCCTCTTGGTGGGTAATTTATACTAAAACCTAATAAGCATCTATTGATGTCAAGACCTAACAGAATCTGAAATTTGATGGAATTTCGTCCATTAGTTCTTGAGATATAATTATAACAAAAAATTTGCAAAACGTAGCACAGCAACACCATATTTTGGACAATTTATGCCAAAATGTAAAAAAGCGTCTAATTATGTTATGGTGTAAAAGAATCTGAAGTTTGATGAAATTCTGTGCATTAGTTCTTGAGATATATCTAGTTTTAAAAAAACGTGTAAAATATAGCACAGCAGCACCATCAGTTGAAGGATTTATAACAAAACGTAATCATCGTGTAATTATGTTATATGTCATTTTGTAACAAAATCTGAAGTTTGATGAAATTCTGTGCGTTGGTTGTTAAGATATAGCTATCGGAAAAATCGTGCAAAATGCAACATAGCTGTACCACCTGTTGTAAGGTTAATACCAAAATGTAATCAGCGTCTAATTATGTTATATATTCTAGTGTAAAAGAAACTAAAATTTGATGAAGTTCTCTGCATTAGTTCTTGAGATATAGCTATCGCAAAAATCGTGCAAAATGAAGCATAGCAGCGCCACCTATAGGGAAGTTCACACCAAAACCTTATCAGCAACTATGTATCTCAAGGTATCGCGGAATCTGAAGTTTGGTGAAATTCTGTGCATTAGTTCTTGAGATATAGCTGTCATAAAAATCATGAAAAACGTGGCATAGCAGCGCCACCTGCTGGCCAATTTACACCAAAACTTAATCAGCGTCTATGTATATCAAGGGGTAACAGAATCTGAAGTTTGGTGTAATTCTGTTCATTAGTTCTTGAGATATAGCAATCTTGAAAATCATGAAAAACGTAGTATAGCAGCGCCACCTGCAGGCCAATTTTCACCAAAAACCAATAGGCACTAATTCATATCAAGGTCTAACTGAATATAAAATTTTATTAAATTTCGAGCATTAGTTCTTGAGATAGAGCGCCCACAAATTTTTTGTCACATACAGACAGACAGACTCACAGACAGACACAGACTCACAGACAGACGGACAGACTCACAGACAGACATTTTCTAAAAATAGTCAAAACGTGTTCAGGACCTTCTAAAACGTATAAATCCGTCGAAAACCGGAAGTCGAAAATTTTCATGAATCCAATACTTTCTTCTTGTAAAGATAGAAGAAAGTAAAAAGTGTCATACACTGTCAGTTTGACATATACATTGCTTAAAACAATGGAGAAATTTTCTTTTTATATTGAAGAACACAAAAAAATAAAAAAAATGATACAATTGTTAGAATTGTGTAATTTTTTTTTTGTGTGTGTGTGTGTTTGAAGCTTCAATAATTCACTAAATGAATTTTAAAATTGCAGCTTTTGTCTGGGTGAGAAAATGCTGTATCGCGAACGAAAGTGGCTGTGACATCATTCGTCCTGTAAACATTGTCATGCAATATTGTTGGCTTAAGTGTTTGACTTATTTTTGATGTGTTTTTAAATTTTCTATATCAAAAATAACTAGCAAAGTGTGTTATAAATATTGTATAGTGCCACATTGCACAAACAGTACAGTAAATTCGCCTGATAAGCACTATCGTGTTCCTAATGATTATACAAGGGGTGATTAAATGAAAAGGTACGAAATGACATGGTGGGTACAAATGTAGACTTTATTCAAAATATTCACTATAGGCCTGAGCATAACGATCCCACTGATGAACAAGCTGCAGGATTCCTTGTTCCCAGAATTCCTGTGGCCGTGACGAGACCCAGTCCTTCACAGCGTCCATGAGTATGTCGTCTGAGTTGAAACGCTTCTCTTTCAAGTGTTTCTTCAGTGGACCAAACACATGGAGATCACAGGGTGACTGTAGGGCGGATGGTCTAACGTATCCCACTTGAACTTGACCAGTTACATATCCCGGCCTGCACGAAAATGGGCACTCCATTTTCTGAAAGACTTGTTAGAGACACATTTCTCTCCGTAAGCTGACTGTCACCATCCGGTGGTGAATAGCTGCCGGTTTCTCACCTTCGGCTGTCAAAATCGGATAACGCCTCACTGCTCCTCAATCGTCGAATTTTGCAACTTGAATGCCATCCTGTCCTCATATGAATCACCGCATCATTTGGATGCCGCTTTTGATAAGAGCTTCTGTTCTCTACTGCAATTACGGGTGCCCGTGCATGCTCTGATCCCAGTCAGATACTCAAATCGCATCCCGAGATGTCTCGCTACGTTCTCCCATGGCGGAATATGCAAATATTTAATTGTTACGTTTTTACGTCGGTCGTTTTGTACCTTTTCATTCGATAACCCCTTGTAATAACAATAATTTATTTTTATGTTAACTTGATAGAAATGTTTTTGTAAACTTATAATTTGCTATTCTTTGTTTGTATGTGTATTTATTGATTGAATCTAAATAAAATTTTAATAAATTTCTTTTTTTTTTTTAATATGAATGGGAATAATCACATATAGAACAGAAAAAAAATTATGAATCATTCATTTTTATTTATGCATATCAAGAAGTGCCTTCATGTAATGATAGCTTATGTTTGAATTATATATATACAAGTATTAAAAAATGCTCTGGTGAGCACCAAAAAAGGTTAATGTGTTTCTGAGTATGCAAAAGTGTTTGACAAGTGCTTCTAATTGAGCACGAGAAAGGACAAGGGATCCCTTCTGGGCTGCAGCTCGCTGTCAATGCCAAATTTGAAGAGAAAAAAATCGTAGCATGTTGGAAATAAACAATAAGCATTTGCTGTGGCATCCTTCTCTCTTGTGAGATGTTTGAATTTTTCCATTACAATTTGGAATCTTCCATTGATTTCTGTGCAAAGATTTTTTTTTAATGTAGCCTACAAAATCAGAAGTAGAAGTTTATGAGATCCAGTTTTTTCTTGTTTGGTTTTTTTCCTGTCACCACTGTTGTATTTACCTACCGTAAAATCCCATTAATCCGCCCTTCCCGATCAAACGCCCCCTCCCCATTTTATAAAAAATTTAAAACTTTCAAAACATCCCAAGAAAGTGCCCTCCCTCGCCATTCTCAAAAGCGATTGAGAATGGGATGAATCATACTGAAATGAATGAATCATGAATCTTTGGTGAAATGTGCATTTTTTCGGGATTTTTTAATTGATTTCATACTAATTTTTTACAAATGTCTCCTTTTTCTGCGTTTTTGCGACAGAATTTACGTTTTTTCTTTTTTGAAAAACCCAAATTTTTTCAAATATTGCTTCAAGCTCATGATTCATTCAAAGATTCACAATTCATTCATTTTATCATGATTCATTCTTGCGAATTTTGCTAAACGATTGCAGAAAAATCCCGTGTAAGTGCCCCCCCCTCTAATTATTTTACGATTTTTCTTCACGTTTGGGGGGGGGGGCGTATTAACGGTATTCCTTTATTTTTGTCAAAGATAGGATGGCTCCTTATTAAAAAGAATTTAAATTAATTAAAATTGGCTGTGCTTCATATCTTTTTTCAACCAAAACAAAAATTCAGCTGACTGGCAGTCCGTAGGTATCCTAAATTGTATAAAAAAAAATTCTTAGAAAAAAGAAAAAAAAGAGAGAGAGAGAAATTTTGTTATAATAACCAGTTTTGACCTTGTTGGTGTGTGATGGATGGATTCATGGAGGGGGAAGAAAAGTGTCCTGAAGGATTTTTTTTTTTTTTCGTATAAGAAAAACCTTGCACAGTCACCGTGTTGGTTTCAAACCTTACAAATGTTCACTGAAGCTCTAAATTATGTGTCTAGCCATTGGACTGAGCAGGCTCCTTAGAAAAAAAGAAAATCAAAGGCCCCAAAAATGAACACTTAGTTCTGGTTTGTGGTAATGAAGATGGACTAGAAAATTCTACAACTGAGGGGGGGGGGGACTTAAATGTTATCTAATAATAATCAGTTAGATGTCATTTAAGTTTCTTTTTGTGTTGGGAAGTGTGTGATATTTACTGACTCAAAATGCTTTTAGTCGACCACCTATAGCATTTTGTGATACTTACTTTTATTATTTTTCTGAAATAGTTTCTGTAAGGCAATAATGTCTTTTGATTCGTTTTATCCCCAGAGCCTTCAGTCTGATGTGGTGGTTCTGGCTGACATGGACTGGAGTCTTCATGGCTTGCTCCATAAGGTGAGTGTCCTGCTGAAATTCTCTTACTATAGTTTATATGTACAGGGTGTCCAGCAAATAAGACCCCAATTTCAAAATTAAATTTCTCAAAAACAAAGATTGATAGAATTATGCGGTAAACGGTTTGTTTATTAGGTAAGCTGTAAAAATGTGATATAGAAGTTTCGATTGGTGAATATTTTGAAAAGATTCTGTTTTGACTGCAAAGAATGCTTGATTTGACATTTTTCTTGTTTTGGATTGCCTGCAGAGAAAGAGTTTTTTGGCGCACAGTGCCATATTTTGATGCTTTTTTGAACTAAATTTACGTAATTTCAAAATTTAAGAAATTAACGTTCCAAAAATCGTTAAAATATGGCACTGTACGCTGAAAAACTCGTTCTGTGCAAGCAATCTAAAATAATAAAAATGTCAAGTCAAGTATTCTTTGCAATCAGAACATAATCTTTTCAAATTATTCACCATTTGAAATTTCTGTATAAGATTTTTACAGCTTACCTAATAAACAAACTGTTTATCGCATAATTCTATCGATCTTTGTTTTTAAGAAATTTAATTTTGAAACAGGGATCTTATTTGCTGGACACCCTGTACATGCCTAGTGCTATGTCTCCTAAGTATATCTACTAAAAATCGGGTGGCAAATTCCTTTTTCACTACAATGCTCTATGTGGGGCAGGTTCTAATGTTGATGATACAGAATGACATTTGTGTAGCAATAGAGTATAGTCTGCAAATCCACCCAGCTTGGGACCAGAGGCTTGTGCAGATGTTAGAATTTTGCAGTTTTCTTTGTTCGCATTTTTTAAACACTCAGTTGAAACTATAATGAATGCTTACAATATAATGAAATACCAAAATAAATAATAAAAATTTAAATGCAATATCTTTAGATTAAATGGAATATCAAAATAAGCAATATACTAAAGTAATAAAAATTTAGATTATTTTTAAAATGATTAAAATATTAAAAGCAAAGGTCAATCTAATAATCAATAATGTATGATTAAATGTTCATCTTACAGATGGAAATTTTTTTTTTTCTAAATAATCATTGAAACGTACTTCATAAAGATACATTACTCATTCACATCCAAATCATAAAATAAGGAAGTTTTACTTCCTTATTTGGACTTAAGGTTTAGCCAGACTTGATCAAATAAAGCTCGATTAATACATAAATATATTGGGTTAGAAGATTGTGATGACCCACGATATCAGCAATATCTTCCTTATTTTCAGAAATAATTTTTTTTTTCTTCCTTTATGAAAAAGCATGAATTCAGTCATATTAGAAAAAATTACAAATTAAAATATATATGGAATTGATGTAAAATTTTAAAAAGTCAAATTGTGTCCCTCTATCTGAACTGAATGCTTCATTAGATTAATTTTTAAACACGATTATTCAATCGGTAAATTTATTATAACAGAAGTAATTTATTCCATTTTTCATTATTGGGTGAAAAAAGTCTGGACCAGGATTCAAACCAGGGATGTATTGGCTGAAGCCGCCAATGCTCTGCCAACTGAGCTATCCCGGACACGAACACTGGAGGACTATTTCACCCAATTAACCTCAACGATCACTTTATGACAGCCAATACATCCCTGGTTCGAATCCTGGTCCAGACTTTTTTCACCCAATAATGAAAAATGGAATAAATTACTTCTGACTGCTTCATTGTTTACATTTGTAAATTATGTGCGGATTTTAGTAAGCTGTGGATTTGAGGGAGTTTTCTGTATATGAAAGCCATAGAATGCAATACCCAATGGATCTAGAGAAAAAAAATCTCAAACTTTACATTATAATTTATAATCAGATAATTTTTTTCATTTAGCAATCAGCATGCAGGGTTTGAAATTTTTATTCGCGAGTTCAAATCCCAGGCACACCTATTTTTTGCAACATCCACTTTTCTTAGTTATTTTTAAACCACAACTGAAAAGTATGTATAATAATTAAAATTTATGAAAAATATATGTTTCGTAACCTATAAATACATTTTAAATTTTGCATCTTTAAATATTTAATAATAACTAATAGAAAGGGAAAAAAGTAGGCACTTTAAATTGGACAAGAAATATAGAGATTAGAAAGTTTATCTGTTATTTAAATTTTTTTACAGTTATTTCAATGAATACTTTATTTTTTTCCTCAGAGAAATAAATTAAAATAGGTGATAAAAATATGTGAATAAATATAATTTTTAAATTTTGTTTCATATGAAAATATTTCATGATTTTGTGTAAATGTATAGATATATTTTAATTTTTAGCGTATACATTCTAATTATAAACATAGGTATCGAAGATTTAAAAAAATTTAAAGTTAAAAAGCTGATTTTTAAAAAAGATATATATTTTGAAATAATATAATAATAGAAAAATTAAAATTTGATAATTAAAGTACTCACTTTTCTTTTTTGCTATTACAGTAAAACAAAACCCAAAAAGTCACTCCCCAAACTCAACTGCTGAGCACATTCTCTATCCTAACTCACTACCATTCAATTAATAAGTATTTTGCTTTTGTTCAATCTAATGTGTGTGTATTATTAATTGTTGGTTATGTAGTCATTGATGTGGATAATCATTCAAATAAAACTAAATTAGTATAGTTTAGCCAAATAATAATAATACAATAATTTAAAAACATGCATGCAACATATTTGGTTTTCTTACACCGAGTTCTCTAAGTCATTTTTAAACATTAAGAGAGAGTTAATGCATAAAATGATCAATTGCATTATTCGGTACTACTTGGTTATCCCATCGCCAAATTATATGAATTACCAAGCTAGTAGCCAAGTTATACATGTTGACATATTTTTTATTTTAAATAAACAATAAAAACAAGTAATTAATAGAATATTAATAAAAATACAAATAAAAATTACTTGATGATGTTTTAATCATGGGTATCGTATTTAATGTCATTGAATGTGACATTCACAATCAACCATAATTGGCATTTAATCTTGTAATTTTGCAATACTTTTTTGGTCAACGGGATAACCAATTAGTATCCATTATTCCTAGTGTAATATAACTCCATGAAGATAAATAGTTAAAAAATACTATTAATGAGCCTTTTTTTAAAAAATCATGAATAATTCACCATCTTGAGATTTTATTACTTTTCTTTTACCTAATTATAAAGTTTCAAAGTTTTTCTCTTATCTAAAAAACATAATGTAGTCCTCACTTAAATTAAAATATATATATATATATCCTTTAAGTTTTGAGAAAAATATGAAAAATCTTTCCATTTGAGAATATTTATGTCTTTCTTTTTAAATGCACTGTAAAAAAAATTCAGAAACGTTTCTGAATATATGGGGCAGCTACGGTGCATGTAATTTTCAAAAACGTTTCTGAGTATTTCGGAAACCACTTTCCGATATAGTCAGAAACGTTTTTGACTATTTTAGAAATCTTTTTGAAAGGTTTCCGATATATTCAGAAATATTTTTGACTATTTTAGAAATCTTTTTGAAAGGTTTCCGATATATTCAGAAACATTTTTGAGTATTTCATAAATCTTTTTGAAAGGTTTCCGATATATTCAGAATCATTTTAGAGTATTTCATAAATCTTTTTGAAAGGTTTCCGATATATTCAGAAACATTTTAAAGTATTTCATAAATCTTTTTGAAAGGTTTCCGATATATTCAGAAACATTTCAGAGTATTTCATAAATCTTTTCGAAAGGTTTCCGATATATTCAGAAACATTTCAGAGTATTTCATAAATCTTTTTGAAAGGTTTCCGATATATTCAGAAACATTTTAAAGTATTTCATAAATCTTTTTGAAAGGTTTCCGATATATTCAGAAACATTTTAAAGTATTTCATAAATCTTTTTGAAATGTTTCCAATAAATTCGGCAATATTTTAGAGTGTTTCAAAAGTTCTTTTGAAATTTTCTATTACATTCAAAAAGGCTCTTGAGTTTTTCAGAAAATGCTCCATTATATAAAAGTATCCAATAAAATACATAAAAAGCCATTTGATAGAAAAAGTTTCAAACGCCGTACACAATCTTGAGTCAGTGTTCTTGCACTTTCTTTGGTCCCCAACAAGAAGTTTTAGCCACACTTTATGTATCTGTAGTTAGAAATTTTAAGAGCTTCGCGTTGCAACTACATAATAATTTCTAAATAAGAGGAGCATTTTAGTGCTTTTAATAATGACTTCAATTGGTTGTGTTATATTTAAAAAGAACTGGACTATTCTTCAGTTTCTGCTTTTTAAATCAATGTGTTTTTTTTTTTCCTTTCAGTTTTTTTTTTTTTAATGAAAATATTCAAACTTTTACAAATCAAAATCATACAAAATGTTACCAAAAAAAAAAAAAAAAAAAAAAAAAAAACCCTCAAAAAGGAGGAAAACCCCCAAACACATTAATGATTTAAAAAACAATAATTTAACAAAAAACATACCTTAGTTAAATCTAAAACAACTAGTTGAAGTTAGTGTAGGAAAAATAAAAAAAGTTATCTTTATTCAAAAATCTTATGTATTTTACAACAGAAAGCTCTGAAAAATCTATCGGATGAAGCGATTAATGACCTGACACATGTACATCATGGGTGTAAAAAGTGCATCCAAGCAAAGACCGATTTTTTTTTTAAGTATTGGAAATAACTAAATAAAAGTAGGTTAGATTTCTTTGGCTAAAATTTGATCCCTTACAATAAAAGTTCAAAATACTGGAATTAAACAAGCTTTTCACTTTAATATGGTGTTAACTTGCATAGCACTTCCACTCCATTAGATTCGTCTATGCAATCTATTCTAAAAATTGTTTTCCTTTTGTATAGCATAAATTGCCTTGTATGAGGGTGTTCAGTGACTAGGGGTTTCTTGTGGTCGACTCACTATAGATAAATTGGCTTTTTAGAAATACAATGCTAACAATAGCGAAAAGAAAAATTATTAAATTAGTGAATTAAATTCAGCTTAATTGTTCTAGTTTATTAAAGTACAGTAGCCTCCCGCTTAACCAACCTAAGTGGGACCAAAGGTTAGCTAGTTAAGAGAAAAACCGGTTAAAATGGATTGAAATAAATATTATCACTAATAACAAATAATGAACAAAATTTAATACAAATTAAATTATTAAAAATCATGTCACATACCTTTATAAAAAGTTGAAATTATTCTATATTATTTAAATTTGAATTAATTAAACATAAAGATATGAGAACCAAAATTTTACTTTTTGAATTTTGCCTGATGTTGGGGAAAAAAGGCAGCCGGTTAAAGCTGAGTTTCAGTTAAGAGGAAGACCACTGTACTTCGTAATTTCTTATACGCAAAGAAGCTATATCACCTCTTAAACCCCCTTTTGTTTCAAAATTTAAACTAATTTGGGGTTTTGCATTTTAGAGTCTGAAACTTGTCAAATTTCAATTCATTTTAATTAAATTTTTAAACAAGTTAAAAAAATTTGCATATCACTACCTACTTATAGGAACATAGAAATTTTTTTAAACCATTCTTTGACTTTGAATATGCTATTTCTCTGTTTCTAGTTTACAAAATATCAATCTAAGTAAAGTCTCCTTTAAAAGTTGTAATTTCAAATCAGTTTTTTGTAACAGAAAATGTATGACTGATACATGGAATGCTTTAAAATTTTTTGTTTAACTTGTGCTATTAAGTAGTAAATATCATGCATATACTGTAACTCTAATAAGTTATACTAATGAGCTGATAAGCTGCACCAATAACATTTTTACCTAAAATAAATTAAATAACAATTTTGCAAAAATTAGAAAATAAATTTTTGCAGTCTTCCAGCCTACTGTTATAAGTAAATAATGAGGTTCTTTTTTGACTATATATATTAAACAAAAACATAATTTGCAGAACAAATTAAAAAAAAAAAAATGCTAGATTGTTTTATCTCTAGAAGTGACAGACATTATAATATTTCATTCAATTTGTTCTACATTTAATGTCTAGTTTTTATAATTAACAAGTTAAACCAATTTAACATTTAAAAAAAATTACAAACAATGTGATACTTAAAACACCCCAAAAACTCAAGATATGTTCAAATGCCATCAAAATAAACTTTAGACTTTTTCCAATTTTAATAGATTTGTACTGCAGAATTTGTATTATGTTTATGATGATTGTACATAAATCATAAGACAAGATACAAAACTTTAATCAGAAATAAACTAAAAATCAGTTATCTGAATTTGGGCAAATAGGGGGATGAGAGCATTTCAGTTTTAATTATGTAATAGGAAATTAGAAAATAATAAAATGTAAGCATAATACAATGTAGATTAGGAGTATGGTGAAAAACTGCATTGTTTCTCAATGATTATTACTTTGAAATTCCCGCCAATTAGCGACCTCATTTTATATACTGCAATTTACCTGAAGTTTGATACTAATGTTAATATTTTAAGACATATTGGCAGTTTAAACAAATTTAAACATACCATAC
The DNA here is from genome assembly GCA_964019185.1 of Maratus speculifer. Taxonomy (NCBI): domain Eukaryota; kingdom Metazoa; phylum Arthropoda; class Arachnida; order Araneae; family Salticidae; genus Maratus; species Maratus speculifer. The sequence continues at coordinate 461,497,635 of OZ025292.1, forward strand.
ATATCAGAGCGATATAAGCCTAAATTATTTGAAATTTATGAAATAAAAATACATCAAAGTAGATGCTTTTTATTGAAAATAAACTCTGTAAAGGTGAACAATTTGTTTTTCAAACTGCCATATTCTGTTCAATTTAATGTTTAATTTTAATGTTTACAAGAGAATGAAAATATATCTAAATGAAATTCTAATCAGTCAATCTGACTATTAAACAAATTTTTTTAATGCTCAATTGAATATCTTAAAAAGATAAAAATTTATTAATTGTATAAAAAATACTATTTTAAGTTTAATATATTTCACAAAACAAATTGAAAAATCAATATACAAATACACAACGATTGCAAAGGAAAAAAAAAAAAAAAAAAAAATTAATTTATAAAGGTGAAGTTAAAAGTGAAAGGAAAACCAACATTAACATCAAAAAAAAAAAAAAAAAAAAAAAAAAAAAAATTCAATACAGAGAGAAAATGAATTTATTGCATTGTACATATCAATAAACATAACATCAAATGAAAAGAAAATATCAGAACTATCTTTTATGCTTTATGAATTAATACATAAACAGTAAATTTGATTAAAAGACAGACTCAGTGAAACCTAAGGAATGAAAACTGTCATATGAATTTGCACATAAAAATAAAATAAAAATTTATTGTAGGATTTTTTAACAAAAAATTAGCAGTGAATCATAATTTTAAATTATGAATACTGAGAGTGATACTTAAAATTTCCTGAATGGCTGATTTGAAAATAATTTAATAAAAACAATCGCTTTCCACATTTAATATAATGGACCTTTCAAAAAATAACATAATAATAAGAATGCATTCCTCTAGTATAAGAATAATACATTCATATTCATACTGTTTTTGTACTAATAATTTACAAACATTTTCTAGATTATTTATAGAATGTTTACAATAATAGAAAGAAATGCAGTTCTACCTGCCATCTGCGAAGAATGTCCTATGAACAGTTTAGAGAAGATTTTGTGTGGTAATTCAAGAAACCATGTCACAGCAGGAATGCAATTCATGATCCTGTGAATAAATTACACAGAAGTAGAAATGTCACAAAGGGAATTATTTGATCATCAATGACACAAGACAGCCAATGCACAATATTTCAAATTGCTTGCCTTCTGACGTGGCTTCTTGAATTAACATACAAAATCTTCTCTGACTTTTCATGAATCTTCATAGAACATTCTTTGCAGATGGGCAATTTTTTTTTTTTTAAAAATTCTTTCTATTATTGTAATAATTTCTTAAAAGACCTGAAAAATAAAGAAATCATTAGTACTAAATTAAAATTTTGTACTCACAAAATCAAATTTTTTATTTCAAAATTCCATAATATGATTTACCTAATTTAAATACACTTCAAGGTAAAATGCTAACGTGAACAGTTCAAGAAATATCAGATGAACAAAGTGAAATATCCTATTAACATAAAAAAAAAAAAAAAAACTTGCAAATTTAGTAAATAAATTCTTTTTTATTTATTCATTAACATTTAAAATTATTTTTAAAAAATTCACATTTGTAGCTGTTCTTACATGTGGTTAAACTTAAAGGCTTCATATTTTAACTATTTTAGGGAATATAATTATTACTGGTTTTCAAATGTACTTTTTACGATAAAGCTTTACAAAATGTAATTAATTTTCCTGGCAAATTTTTACAATGTAATTGCAAAATATAAGACTGGAAAAATTTAAAATTTGCCATCGCCTCTTTTGGATATTCTATATTTATCACGAAGTACAATCCTATTAATGTAGCAATCCCTTCAATAAAACCATTACATTCAATTAAGTTTTTCTTTTCAGCAACAACATATACCTCTGAAGTAGAAAATGGGTCACCTAACACGCATAAATGAGGTGTTATATGTGTATGTGATAAGTCTTGCATACTAGTTTCTGAAGGAAACTCTTTATAAAGAAAATCTGAGTTTTCCCCAAGAATTTCTGGAATCAATAATATAGTACGAATTACTTTATTTTCAATATTTTCAGAAATGGGCACATTTATTAAACTTTCACCTTTTCTTTTCTTCTTGGCATATGCTTCTACAGCAGAGCTACATGCCTGTAATGAAGTAAACATCATTTTCTCCAAATCTATATTATAGAGAACATTAAAATCATACTGAATTCCAAAAACGGTGAATAGGGCTGGGAACATATTTTTTAAATCACCCATAAGGGTATTTGAATTAATGGCAGTTCTACGCTCTTTATAAGTAATTTTTAATCCTTCTTGAATGATTTTAACACATCTACTGCCAGGCATTTTCTTCATCTCCAATAACATTTTCTCTTTCACTTCTAGGTTGTCTACTGAATCTTTTGTAGGCTGATGAGGCAGTGTTTTTTGAACTTTAGGAGAAAATTTTAAAGTTGAATCATTCTTGTTAAAAAGTTTTCTCTTGTGACTGAAGATGCTTCTTTTCCTAGCCTCATTTTTTACTCTGTCGTATAGTTTTTGTGCCCATCCTTCATAGCCTTCTCCTATGTTACTCTTCAAATTAGGATATCTTTTAATAAGTTCCCTAGCAACAATGTCTCGCTGAGAAGGAGATGGATTAGAAGTATATTTTAAAATTTCTTCAGCCATAATTTTCAAAAGCTCACTCTTGCTTGACCAAGATAGACTTCCAGAAACAGCTTCCTTTTTCAAAGATTCAGAAAACTTCGAAGTGGGAATTGAAAAGTTTGTAGGTCATGCAGCAAAAAATTTTAAACCTAGAAAAAGAAATATGATATAAGTAGCAAAAAATATTAAGAGGCAATTTAACTGATAAAGCATACTTACTTATTTTTTTTTTAATATCAGGGAATGAGAATAGTATTCTCATATAACTGAAAACCAGGGCTGCAGAGTCAGAGGGGAAAAATGCCCGACTCTGGAAATTTTAATGATCTCAATTCCAGGCTGGCTAATACAGTCAAACCACATTAACAAGAACACGCTTATCATGAATTAATTTTAACAGGAATTGTTTTCACAGTCCCCTACAGAAAGGAATACAAAAATTTTATATTGATAATATGAATTACTCTTAAAGGGCTTCAGTCAAATGAAAAGACTTGTTTGCTAATGCTAATCCTATGGAAGAAATTTATAAAGATATTTCAGTTGCATTTTAATATTTTTAAGTGAATTTTTTTTGCATTGGATAGCTGAGATCGGTGTGAATTCTGAATGCAGGCCTTTTTTTACCCTTTTCTATTTCGGTTGCAGATAGTTTTTATTTGGATGCTTCCACTTTCCAAAGCATTCTTATAAGAAATATCTGTAAACAAAATCAAAAAAGTAAAAAACGCCATGCATACAGATCGATCTCAGGTATCCAGTGCAAAAATTATTTTAAAATATTAAAATGCAACCGAGATTCTTTATAAATTTTTTCCATATGATTAGCATTAGCCATTAGTGAATGGGTCTTTTCAGTTAAGTGAAGTAGCCTCTTAACATGAACAAAATTTTGATTCCCCTTGAGGTTCATGTTAACGAGGTTGGACTGTATACTTACTTATACTAGTGTTGCCTGTTGGTTAAAATTACGAGAGAACGCAGGAAAAATAAAACAAAAATGTTCACCATTCCGGCATTACTTCTATTCTTAGGGTTTCAAAAGGAAATGAGAAAAAATATTCTAAAATTTTAATTATCAATTTTAAAAACAATATTCTAAATGTGTTTTTTTTTTTCACTTGTGTAACAAAATTGAATATCAACTACAGTATAACTTCAAGAATCTGGCATCATCGGCACCAACATTATTACGGATTTTTGAAGGAATATCATTCTTAATGGTACCTTTAGTCATAATTTAATTTATTATTAACTGATTATTATGTGAGAAAAAGAGAAAATTAGATATCCAAAAAAAAAAACTTAGCTCTAATTAATGTTTTCTGTGTAAAAAAAAAAAATATATATGGGTCATTCTTCAAAAAAGGGCATATTTCAGATTTTTTTTTTTAATTTAAAAACTTTTTTTTTTCACTTAATTTTTTTTTCTGGGTTTTATAAGCAAGTGAGGAACACTAATAAAGCTATGGTCCTGTTCAATTAATTTTATTTATTTAATAAAAAAATATTTAAAAAATTTTGTGGTAACGGAGGTGAGACTTTGGTAACGGAGTGGAGATGCATATTCTTATTAATGTATATACTTATTAAAAGTAACTAAAAATCTTAAAATAGAAAGGAATATAACACATTGAAATAAAAACAAATGCATATACTGCTCTAAAATTTTATAATTTGAAAATTATCAAAAATAAAGTTTATTTATTGAACACATAATGGCCTGTGTTAAAAGTGGGTTCATTTAGAATTTCTAGTATCTGTTTAGGATCAATAAAGTCTGTGTCGTCATTCTCTGGAAAAATAAAAACCATCCCAATCTTTGATTTCTTCAGAAAGTTCACCTTATACATCTGATTCATTTCTACAGACATGATTTTACAAATGAATTGATACTTTTTCATTTTCACGAATACTCAACCCTTATCCATGCACCAACATTGGGAATTTTGAAAAAAATTGCTTGAAACAGATTGTGGAAGTACCAATTATGAGAGTGAAGGAAAAAAAAGAAGGTTTATGTGCATTTTATGAATTATACAGCATAAGACATATGTCAGAAAAATTAATATATTTAAAACTTACTAATGCTCATTAAACTCATAAATTTTGCCAAGTTCAGACATTAATTTGTATTTTCTCACAATCTATTCTGCTACACCTGATATCACTTTTCTATATTTTGTTTTTTGTTTTAAATTGTCTTTTAGTTGCTTTGTTAAGACTTCACCATACAATATATATTTTTTAATTGCTAGCGAAATATGCTGACCTTTAACAAGTTCTTTTACATTTTTTTTTTTTTTTTTTTTTTTTTTTTTTTTTTTATTGCTGGAGTATCCAACTTTGCTATTTGAGATCTTTGTGCTCTTTTTTTGTACTTTTCCATCTTATTATTAGATTCTTTAAGCTTGGCTTTTAACTTTAGATTCTCATTCTTCAGATCACATATAATTTTTCTTCGTCTGTTTCTATACAGGCTTTCTCTACTTGTTGAAGGCACATTTTGTACCAATATTGGTAAACCTGAAGATAGGCTTGCTGGAAAAGTATTTTCTTCAATTTTTTTCTCTTTTTTTTTTTTTTTTTTTGCTTAGGTTGTAAGATTTTTTGCTCTTTTCTTGCCAATTTTTTCTAACATTTATTTGTTCTTGTGGTGTCATTTTATGAATACTTTTAATTTTATCTTAAATTTTACCTTTCCTTGTATCTCTCTTTTCTTTCTCAAGCCTAAGTGAGTCATTTTTTGTCGCATCACATAGTCTCTGTACGTTCTCTCTTTTTTTTTTTTTTTTTTTTGATTGACAATACACTTTTTTTCGACCTTTTATACTATTACGCTCATTTCTTTTCTTTATCATAGTACTAAAAGAAATTATATATAATAGACTCTCTAAAATTCACACATAATTTACAGATGTAAACAATGAAACATTCAATATTGATTTAGGGATAAAATTTTACTTTTTTATTTTTACATCAATTCCATTTTTATTTTAATTTGTAATTTTCATTAATGTTACTGAATTCATGTGTTTTCATGAAGGAAGAATAAATTTATTTTGGAATAAATTAAGATTTTGTATCACTAGTATTCAAATCTTTTTACCAAATATATTTATGTAGTAACCAAACCTTTTTGGTTATTAAGTCTAACTAAACTTGAAATAAAACTTCCTCATTTTAAGATTTTGATGTGAATTAGTAATGTATTTTTATGAAGCAAATTTCATATGAAAAATGCATCTTATCTTTATAATAAATATTTAATCTTACATTATTAACTTGACCTTTGCTTTTAATATTTTAACCATGTTAAAAATTATCTAAATTTTTATTATTTTAGTTTATTACTTATTTTAATGTTTTATTATATTGTAAGCCTTCATAAAAGTTTCAATTTCATTGTTAATTACATTCAAATTACTGTTTAAAAACTGTAAACAAAGCAATGACCAGAAATCTGCAAAACCTCTGGTCCTAGGCTGTGCGGATTTGAGGGAGTCTACTGTATAGGATTTATTGAATTAAAGTAACAGTTTAATATATGCTAGCTACCCTATATGTTTAATTTCATGCCACTAATAGAATATTAAGATATAAAAGTATTTAAATCACATAAATTATGCTAGTCACTTAATATCCATTGTTAGAATCTCATAACAGAAAATTATTTAAAAACATTTGAAATATAATAATCATTTTGCTCTCTAATAAATCTTAAAACAATAATCAATTATCTAAAAAATTCTTAGTTATAATAGTTATTATTTTTTCTTGCACTTTTTTGCTTAGTTTGAGCAAAGAATCGATTAAATCAACAGAGATAAATTATTAAAACATAGCTAGTGAAAGCCATGAAATAGTTGATAGCAACTTAATTAGAAATCTAGGCTACAATTGATCAGTCCAATAACAGAAATAAACTATATCAATATTTATTATATTATGTTAGTATAATAATTGTTAACTAAACCATTAACTTTTATTTTGATTAATTTTAAGTACTTATATTTAATTTAATCTCACCTCCATTTCACTTTCTCACCTCCGTGATTAGCAAAGGTAACGGAGGTGAGAGTAACGGAGGTGAGGATATTTCATATAATGATGCACTGTTTGTAAATATTTGAATCAAAACTAATGTTATTCACACAGGATTGTATGTGTTGTGGTAACTTTCAAATTCAAATGTAAAATAAATAAATATAATGCAGTGCTTACCTTCTATTGACAGTAATGGAGTGGAGAATCCCAAAAAACAAAATAAAGAAATTCTATTTATTTGAATAAAATAAGCTTTAACTGATAGCAAATGACAATTTTTTTTCACAGAGCTAACAAAGAGAGTTCTTTTCCTTTGTTTTAATACAAATTATTTACCAGTATTGCCTTCTATGAATGAATGTTTGAAGCTAAAACTGTTAGTAACGGAGTTGAGAATTTCAATTGGGACAAACAAAAACGTAACTTAAAAATGCATTTGCAAAAATTATTTAATTTATTGAAACCCATTTTTAAATTAGCTAAGGTTCATTTAAAAAGGAATTAACAATAAAAATTATTTAACATTTAATTTATTTCACTTTTTAATCGAAGAATTTTTAAAAATGTGAATGGGGGACACCCACGGAGGTGAGGTTTCCCATGTATTACTTAATATTAAGACACAAAATAAAATAGCTATAGAGTAGTAAATTGTATGAAAAGATTCTCTGTTCTTTAAATATTCAAAACAATAAAAAAAAATCGCAAATAAATAAAGCAAAATTTTTTAAATGATGCCAGGACTGAAATAGACCCTTTTTTCAAGAATGACCCATATATAAACAGTGAAGTCATACCTTCCTTTGCAATTTCGGGAACATCAATGTCAACTTTGTTTACTTCAATTTTTTTCCCCAAGTTTTTTGCCGAATTTTGTTATGTTTACCTTCAACCAATTGGCAAACTTTTATTTTTCAACCAATTGTCACAAATTGTAGATTTTTCCACAACTGATTGACAAATATCAGATTTGTTTTTTTTTTTTTTTTTTTTCAACATTCCACATTCCATTTTTTTTTTTTTTTTTTTTTTTTTTTTCTCCTATGGCCGATTGTGCAATTTTGCGAAATTATTCCTTCTATCAATAAGTAGGGATGCACCAAATAGTGATTTTGGTCGAATACCGAATAGTAATTGTTGGGCCAAATAGCAACTATTTGGCCATGTACTGAATATTCGGCTTTCCAAATACTTTTTATACTTCAAAGTTTAAAGGTATTAAAATGTTACTTTTTAAAACAATTTTACTTAATATTTAATAAAAGAAACTTACATTTTGTTAAACAAGAGTTTTTTATAAGAACATTTAGTATTGAAATTTTTTTTTAATTTCATGGCTTCTTTTATGAATTAAAACATTTTAAAATCAAAAAAAAAAAATAAATAAATAAATAAATAAAAAAAAAAAAAAAAAAAAACTTGACAGTCTCTTAATTGTCTTTTTCAAATAACTCAAGACAGATTTTTTTCAATATAAGGTACAAAGTTTTTCAACTGAATTCTGAATAAAGCAACATCTAGCTCAGTTATTTTTTTATGAATGGCATTTTCTATTCTTCCCATCATATCATATTTTACAGAAATCAAAGGATTCAGTTGAAAATATAGTTATGGTATCTTATTTATTGTAAATGCAACAAATGAAAACACAAGTTTGATCTAGAGTGAGATGAAATACAATGTATTTATGACTCAATAGGTTGCTTATGATTATGGTTACATGAACGAAAATTGCCTTAATAGTCATTACTATTCTCAAAATTTTTTTTTTTTTTTCCTTGTTTAAGGACTTTTATTTGAAAAAAGCAAAGGAGAACTCTAATAATTCAACATTTTATTCCTTTTTAGGGTTTATTTTCTTAAGTTATACTTTACAAACAACAAATAAATGCAAAAACATTCTATTTTATTTAGATATGATTTTCTTTCTAATTATATTAAATATATTTATAAATTGACAGTTAAAAGTAGAAATTGTGAAGTTTTAAAAAATGTGTTTTAAAAGGCTTTATTAATATTGGATTCGGGTGAATACTTTGATATTCGGCCAAACCGAATATTCGGCAGGCCGAATAGTTTCATACTCAGCCAAACTGAATATTTGGTTTAACCAAATGGTTGATTTTCAGCCGAACCGAATATTCGGTTCATCCCTACCCAGACTTGTATAAAACCAAAAACTTTCTGCAAATTAATTTAATGTTGAGTGTAATTCGCATTTTTTGTGCAATTTATGGTCGTGATTTGCGTTTTTTTAATGCGATTTATGAGTGTAATTTGTGTTTTTTATGCGATTAATGAATGTAATTCATATTTTACGCGATTTATGGATGTAATTTGCTATTTTTATGTGATTTATGGACGTACTTTGCTTTTTTTGAGCTTTTTGTTGACAAAATTAGTGTGATTGATTTATTGACGTAATTTGTGTTTTTATGCGATTTATGAACGTAATTCGCTTTATTTTACACGATTCTTGGACGTAATTCACGTTTTTTTGCAATTTATGAACATTATTTGTGGGGTTTTTTTTGCACAATTCATGGACATAATTCGTGTTTTTATGCGATTCCTGGACGTAATTTGCATTTTTTGAACGATTCATGAGCGTAATTTGTGTTTTTTTTATGTGATTCATGAACACAATTTGCTATTTTTATGTGATTTATAGACATAATTTGTCTTTCAGCTTTCTGCCGACGAAATTCGCGTTTTACTACACGATTTATAGACGTAATTTGCATTTTCATACAATTTATGAACGTAATCCTCGCCCTTTTTACATGATTCATGGACATAATTCGCGTTTTGTGGATGTAATTCGTGTTTTTTACGCAATTCACGTTTTTTGAGCGATTCGTGGATGTAGTTTGAATTTTTTAAGCGATTCATGCATGTAATTTGCATTTTTTATGCCATTCATGCACGAAATTTGTATTTTTTATGCGATTCACGGATGGAATTTACGTTTTTAACGCAGCCTTTGGACAAAATTCACATTTTTTACTCATCCTTTGGACAAAATTCACGTTTTTCGAAATGTTAGGGTTTTTTTTTTTTTTTTACACGATTCTTTGTTGAGATGCACATTTTTTTATGCAATTCTTTGTCGAAATGCATGTTTTTACACGATTCTTTATTAAAATTCATGATTTTTCCCGAGGTTTTTTGACGACATTCATGTTAACAGTAAATAATTTGTTTATACAATTGAGGGAATATTTTTATTTTTTGGTACTAAAAATAAATAAAAATTGTTTCTTTCTTAAAATTTTCTGCAAACTTCATAAAATTTACTGCACACGGCGTACGCGTGTGCTTCTATGTTATACAACTCTGTCCCTACCAATAAGCAAATTTTGCAGCAACTTCTTGCAACTAATTGGAGAAAATAATGCATTTCTTTCCCTTACTGATTGACAAATTCCGCAATATTTTCTTTTTTCCTAATTGGTGACTTTTTTGCTTTTTCTTGTGAACAATTGGTAAAAAGCATGCTTTTTTCAGTTTTCGATCAACTAATTTAATGTTTTATCTGCAACAGATTGCATTTCTCAATTTTTTTCTTTGGATTGGAAGACTGTCGCTTTTTTTGCAAGAATGATCAACAAATTTCAGACCCCCCCCCCCCCCCCTAATGATACACTGGCGAATTTTATCTTTGTCTTTCACATGTGACCAATTTTTAAATTTTGCCAACATTATGCCTATTTTATACATTTGCCACATAATTTTTGCAGCTTTTTCTTGAGACTGATTGGAAAAAATTAAGGGTTTTTTTTTCTGCTACGAATCTATGAATTTTGCAGTTTCTTCTGATGATCCACTGACAAATTTCATGATTTTAACATTAAATTGTTCTGGAAAAAATGCACATCATATCTCTTGTCATAAACATAAAAAAAAAAAAAAAAAAAAAAGAGAAAATATTTTTTAAATAATATTTACATTTATTTTTTAATATTTAACCTGCTGGTAATCTTTTCAGTAAGGAAAGTCATGTACTGACCACATTATTTTATTTTATTTATAATTTCTCCATAATTTTATGTTTTAATTGAATTGAAATATAAAATATATTGTTAAAAGACCAATATGTAAAAAAATAAATTATTTTTGTTAAATCTTATACAAAAATGACTAAAACAAGTCACAATGGGCAGTGTATACACATGTATTATTCAACTCAAGTATTGCTGACTACTACGTAAACTACTATTGTCCTTTACAACTCAAACATTATTTTTCTCTGCTTTGAAGAAGCTCATTATGCTCTCCAGCAGATCTGGTTATGGTTAATTACATCCATACAAGAAAAAATTATGTTAAAGTTTCTGGTAGCTCAGTATTGTTAGCGGCTATTCTATACTAATGAGTCCTAATAAGGACGAAACTAGTTTATGGATGTAGTTGAAAATACTTGATATGCATTATACATAAATAAGTTCCAATATTAAACTATTTTATAAAATCTTATATTTAATCTTTAAAACATGAACTAATATTGATATTTTACATAAAGTACCACCAGAAGTTTGACAATTTTAACATTTATACATAAAGAATGTGTCAATGTGTTATTATCATTGAATATTACTATTATTATTTCTGTTAGTAAGCGTTATTTCACAAATTAAAAAAAAAAAAGAAAAAAAAAGGGGGCATTGTATTTTGTTTTTTAGATTATATACTAGGTTATTTGCATTTAAAAACAATAATAATTACCTTTTTCTGGAGAAGGAGATATAAGTTTGTTGTATTCATAAACTTCTAAGGATGAATCAGATCCATTAATTATTAGTGTTTCTGAAGACTTCCTTGTAGAATCAATCGCTGAGTCATTGACTGATACTTGCCAAGGTTTCTAAAATAAAAAATCAATGACTTAGAAATACAATGGATTTTCGTCAACGAATAATAAAAATTGCAATTTTTGTCAAGGGATTGCAAGGGAAAATGCATTTTCCATCAAAGAATTGCAACCAAAATGACATTTTTGTCAAAGGATTGCAGCAAAAAAATTACGAAACATTGTAAAAAAAAAATGTGAATTTCTATGGAGGATTGTGTAAAATATACGATTTGAATAAAAAAATTGTGAAAAATATGCAATATTTGGCGAGATATCGTTTAAAATATGCGAATTTCGTTGAAAAATCATTGAAAAAATGCCAAATTTGTCAAAGAACTGCAAAAAGATGCGAATTCTGTTGAAGAAATGTGAAAAAAAAAATTAATATCGTCAAACAGTCAAGAAAAATGCAGTTTTTGCCAAATGATCATGGAAAATTACTAGATTTTCATCAAAAGATCATGTAAAGTATGCAAATTTTGTCAAAAGATAATGGAAAATTCATGAGTTTTGTCGAAAAAAATGTACAGTTTATTCAAACGATTGTGGAAAACATTTGAATTATAGTGAAAATATGCGAACAGAAAATATGTGATATAGAAAATGTAGAATATATGCAAATTTTTGCAAAAAAATTGTGGGAAAGACCTCAAAGTTTGTCAGAAGATTGCGAAAAAAAAAAAAAAAACCACCACGAATTTTGTCAAAATGGCACGAAAAAAATCCCTTCAAAAGTCCGGTAGGCCCTAAAAGTTCAGCTTTTTCTTTCTTGTGCCTGTATTATGCCTGTATAACATATCGTAAACGCTTGGGAAAATTTTTATATGGATTGGGGGAAATGCCGCGAGTATAAACATTTTCTGCACCCCTACTACATTGACTGTACATTAGAGGTGATTGAAGGAAATGCATTTTTAATTCTGATATGCACTTTTATGTTTCACTATATTTAAGCATACTGTATAGTGTGTATAAATACTATAATTCATGCACTGTACATGGTTATTGGTTACACAAAAGAATTTGAAAGAATTACTGGGTATGAGCACAAACAGCATAAAGATGGTTTTTAAATAAGTTAATACACTTTATGCTGAAGTGCATTTAGTTTATTAAGAAATAACTGTAGAATATAGATATACACGGTCACGCAAAAAAGTGTATACATGCCACTTATGGATGATAACTTTTGGAAATGTGATTTCAGTAGTTTTAAAATATTAGTTTCTGAAGCTTCGATCAACTAATGTAGTGTGAATACAGACCCTTTTCTCTTGAAGGGACTTCTGTAGCTCCAGGAGGGGTAGGGTGGAGAGAGAGAGAGAATTGTATTTTATGACCATTGAAAACTTAAAAACTAAAATTTTCCAGAAGAGATACTTCATTGCTACAGGGAGGAGACATTCCACCCCCACCCCCTGAAGCACCACCTGAACAGGGTTGCCGGCTTTTAGCCAGCTAAAATTGAAGAAAGTCAGCTTTTATTTTTAAAATGTTAATTTATATCAAAGTCATATTAAATTTGGTTGGATTAATTTATTTCTAATACATTTATAAATATTTTCTACCAAAAAAGTTATAAATTTCTATTAAATTTTTCAAATAAATAAGTCTTTAAAACTGCTAGAAGTCAATTGTGAAGGCATTATGTATGAAAAAATATTTAAATCTTGAAAAAAATATATATGTATGGGAAATGTATCCTATTAGTCCATGTTTTCTGTTTAAAGATTATCAAGGGTGATCAGCATGTTCCATCCATTATGAGCATAAAAAAAACTGTGAAGCACGTTTTCTCATATGACCACTTGTTCTAACAAAAACTATTTTTACAGCTCTTTTCTCTACTGACTACTGAGGGATTTGGACACATTTTTTTCTATTAGCTACTAGCTACGCACAAAAAAGTTTTTGATTGCTGAATTTTTCATCGCTTTTTTATAACATTGGCTTATACACAGAAATATATGGTAATATCATATTTTCAAATGACATTCTTACATGACAATGATGTTAAATGCCAAATTTAACATTCTTAGTTTCATACAATAATTTCAGCTTACAGTGTATTTCTTAAATTAATATCACCAATAGTGATGGGAAAACCCTTAAAAAGTTTGGAGGGGGATAAATGATTTTTTTTTACTTGGTTTATTACTGGTTTATTTTTACTTGGGAAAATTTAAATTTTTAAAATATCAGAAATGGTGCATTCATAATTTTATTGAAAATTCAAATGAAAAAATAAGGCTTTAAAGTAAATCATTTTATTTTTTGCTAAAAAGCAAGAAGAAATTCATTATTAGGCTTAAAGTATGTCTGATATCTGTATATGCAATAAAGTGAGTTTTAAGTTTTGGTTTAGCTTTAAAATCTAAACTAAAATATAAGTTTTGTTTGAATTTAGATTTGCAAGCTAAACTGAAACCAGTATAATTTTGAAAATTTGAATAATCAAATCAAACTACATATTATCTTTTTACAGACAGTAACATTATGTTAAAAGAAAAAAAAATATATATATACAGTAGACTCCCTCAAATCCGCAAACCAGAAATCAGCAACTCTCTAAAATCCGCACATATTTTATGGATGTAAACAATGAAACTTTCAGTTCAGATATTGGGACAAAACTTGATTTTTTTTAGTTTTGTATCAATTCCATGTATTTTTTAATTTGTAATTTTCTTAATAATAGTCTATTCATGTTTTTTTCATGAAGAATACCTTTTTTTGGAAAAAATTCAAGATATTGCTGATATCACTGGTAATCAGAATCTTCTTACCAAATATATTTATGCATTAATCCAGATTTTTTGGTTATTAATGCCAGGTTAAACTTGGGAAAAAAAAAAAAAAAAAAAAAAAAAAAAAACCTTATTTTATGATTTTGATGTGAATTAGCAAGTGTGGCAAGTTTTGTTGAATAATTTTGGAAGCATTTAATCTTTATAATGAATATTTAATCATACACTATTAACTTGACCTTTGCTATAAGTACTTTAAAATCATTTTAAAAATTATCTAAATTTTTATTATTTTAGTTTATTACTTATTTTAATATTTTATTATATTGTAAGCATTCATTTTATTTCCAATTGCACCATTAATTGCACTCAAATTACTGTTTAAGAAATGTAAACAAAGCAATGACCAGAAATCTGCAAAATTCTAAAATCCGCACAACCTCTGGTCCCAAGCTGTGCGGATTTGAGGGAGTCTACTGTATATATATATATACATATATCAATTTTTAAACTAAGAAAATGTAATAATGATTTTTATAATAATAATATGATGTTGCTAATTATAATAATTTTCTTTTCCAAGTTATAAGCATTTATATAAATAAAAAGAATAGTTGTATAGATGAATGATAGAATGTACAATATAATTAAATTTTGCTTTAAATCTGCAATAGTTGCTTAAAATATTCGTAATTTTTGAGGCGTATTTATTAATGAAATATTTTAGTTTATAAAAATTAAATTAAAAAAAAAAAACAGCTTTTATTTACTTTTCAGTAATAGGGGATAGTGGAGTGGAACGGGACAGTAGGTTTTTCTCTTTATGTATCATTTGAAACATTTAATCAATGGCACATTAAATGAAGCGATAACAGTGCAATCTTCAGCTGAAAAAAGTTGCTGATCTGCAGAAGCTTGCAATTGTACAAAGAAAAAGATTATATTAGGAATCAAAAGTAAATTCGCTTTGTATACTTTCTGTATATTAATGACTTGTTTAAGCGTAGATGTAAAAGTTTCCCTATTTATGGAATATTATACTATAGAATTTTAACTAAGCCAAAAAGCAGTATTTTTGTTTTTACAAGAAGTTTAACATAAAAAAAAAGGTAGCGGGGAAGAATGGTTCATGCCAGCAAAGGGAGGAATGACAGAAGTGAAATTCGTTCTCTTTAATAAAATGAATGTAACTAACTAATATGCAAACATTTTTATAGGCTAATATATTAATTGTACCCCAGTTCAATATAAAATAGAAAACTGATTCAAAAATAAATCTATAAAAATACCTAAGAAAGAAATTTAAAAACAAGCATTTTCTAACCAAAAAAAAAAAAAAAAAAAAAAAAAAAAAAAAAATCAAGTAAAGAAACAGTAACTAACCGCTCCAGATTTAAAATATTAATTAATTAGTTAAAAAAAAAAACCTATGATTATGCACATTAATTACACATAACAAAATCAAAAGAGAAGAGGTAAAAATTTTATCACTCATATAAAAACCAGGTGCATTTGGCATATTTGTCATGTCAGGGTCATCATAATTGACACAGTTATTATCAAAGTTTGGTGATTTTTTTTTGCTTTTTGTAAAATGAAAAAATAAAATAAATTGGTGCATTGTGGTAAATGTAAATACAACTAAGCCTCAATTTGCGATGAATTACGGGATAAATAAGCTTTGGTACTATTCACACTTTAAAATTATATACATATATATATTGTATTACAATATGTGAACCATTGAATTTAATAACTTATAGCACTTTGAACCAGGGTTAGAAATTGGAAGTATTAAGTAAGGCGTCAAATGACGCCTACAATTTTTTTTCTAGGTGCCAAACAACATTTCATGGTTGCAATTTTATGGTGTATCATATTTTCTCATTTCTTTTTGCAACTATGTTTTATGTGTTAAGGCAGGGGGTAGGGCTGGGCGATATCAGGATTTTAATATCGTGATATATCGCTGACCAAATATCGATATTTTTGATATATCGATATATTTCAATTCATATGTCACTCCATTATAGGGTCATAAATGTAACTGTCCTCTGTATAAAATACTACAAACACATAATAGTATATATATATATATATATATATATGTGTGTGTGTGTGTGTGTGTGTGTGTGTGTGTGTGTGTGTGTGTGTGTGTGTGTGTGTGTGTGTGTGTGTTAATTATCAAGAGAAAACAAAAATATCAATATCTTAATATATTCCAAGGAACATAAATTTTAATTTTTATGTATTGATTCAAAATATGCAAACCTTTTACCTGCAAATCTGATCTAAAATAGATATTATTGAAAACTCTTGGAAAGTTAAACATTATAAATCATTAAAATGAAACAAGAAAATGTATATAAGACAACAAAGACATTAGATATATTGAAAGAAAATACTTTAATTACCTATAAACTTAGAATTTTTTTATTACAATACAAAAAAAAAAAAAAAAAAAAAAAAAAAAAATTGCATTTCTGCAATTTTGGGCAATAAGGAACACCTGTTTTTCGTTGTTATAATAAATAATTCTATTATTAGTCAGAATACAAATGAAAGCATTAGAACAATCAAATAATTTTAAGAACACACGAAATTTCTTTAACAGAGTACAAAGTCTCAAATCAGGATGTTTTGCTGACTACCTTTTTTTTTTTTTTTTTTTTTTTTTTTTTTTTCTAGGATGCTTTTAGGGAAGAGTCCGATATCCTGCGCTAGATTGGAAAACTTGGCGAAAATTTTTGCGCCAAAATGCCGTTTTGGCGACATGAAAAATTTTCCAAGATGGCGGAAAAACGACGTTTCTAAATCTTTGTTATTTATAAATCAATGATTTTGCACTATTTTATAAAACTAGAAAGTTATATAAAATCATTGATTTATAAATAACAAAGATTTAAAAACGATGTTTTTCCGCCATCTTGAAAAATTCCTCGATGCACAATTTTAAACATTACACAATAAACACAAACAATAAATAAATCAAAAACACAATTTTAAGCATTCTAAATAAGCTTTTCTATTGTCAGGGGGGCTCTGCCCCCCTGAACCCCCCGTTTTAATAATAATAATACAATACAATTTAATAATAGTACAATAACAAAGGGAAAAAACTTACCAAAGAGTAAGGTGCATTTAAATGCTTAAAATCTCGCTCACAACTGCCAAAAAATTCATTTAATATTAAAAAAAAAGGGGTGGTTACATAAAAAATACCAATTAATACGACGGAGAATTAAAAAAAAGGGTAAATATTTCATACAAAAAAAGGAAAAATATACATAAAAAATAATAAAAATATGTATAAAAAAGCAAAGAAAAAAAAAACAAAGAAAAAAAAAGCAGTTAAGTTTTACGATGCAAGGATTATGCGTCATTGGACCAGTACACTTAGGGCAAGGTGGAGAATTTTTAATTTCAGGCAAAAGACCAACTTCAGTAGCAAATTTGACTGCTAATTCCTCCGTCGCTAAAATTTTATGCCATGAAAATATGGAAACATTTTCTAATGATGGGTGCATTTTGGGAAATAACTAATTTAAAAATTCAAATAAATCAAAAAAGAATTCAAAGAAATAAAACAAAAGAAATAAAAAAGGCAGTTTGCAAACGAGACTCACCGAGACGAACGTCCAACTAGAAACCGTTGAAAGCGGCAAGTGTAACGATGATCTAACAAAATTTAAAATTACGCTGGGTAATAGTTCACGTGATACTAATAAACCAATAAGATTAAAGACCTCATACTCCGGCTCCGAAACGCATTTCCGAAAAAAAAGCAACCCTAAAGGCGCTCTCCGGCCGCCGCTTCAACGTAATCCAGATCGAATTGTTTATCGCCAAAAAGCGCGCCAAAGAAAACCGCCAAAAATCTAGCACAGGATATCGGACTTGTCCCTGCTTTTACTTTCGAAACCAGTTTCAAAAATGAAAGTATTCCAGTAAAGAGAAAAAAACTTGAAAACAAATATTAAAAAACGGCTTTTGTTGAAAGAGATCAACTTCAGATGTGCAATGCAAAAACAAAACAAACAACAACAAAAATACGAGTTATAAAAAAAATAAGATTAACATTGAGCGGATGTTTTTGCATTAGTAAAGGAGACATGATATTCAAAATCAAAACTATCCTCATTCTTTTATAAAAAATAAACTGTTCGATTTTTTTTTTTTTTTTTTTTTTTTTTTTTTTTTTTTGTCTTTTTAATATAAAAGGGTTTTGTGAAAGTATCAACTAGTTACAGTTAAGTGCGCGAAAAACACATTCAACGGCACATGCAAACGAAAAGAGGGGGGGGGGGAAGAAAAACATAACCTTTTATTCTTTACCATTAAAAGGGGAAAAAAGCATAACTCCTAAGTTAATTTACCGATTTTTTTTCAAATTTTCAGCAATTTGCAATAATAGTAAATTAGGCTGTGTGACAAATTTTTATTAAAATATAATAAGTTATTACAAAATTTAAGCGTCTTTTACAAGTGTGTAGTACAGAAGAACCTCAAAGAAAACGTAGGAAACTATCCATCGTTTGTTTTTGTTTATCGAACTCAGCGAAATCGAAACTTGAATGTTTATACAATCATATTGTCATCTGCTGTGGATGGGTAATATGTTTTGCCAAGCAGAAAGACACCATCCATAGAGTTTTAGCGAACTTTCGAAAAGAAAAGTATTTTTCTTCCTAATTTAAGAAAAATTTTCATTTTTTTTTTTTCGTGATTTTTCTTTTTTAAAACCTGTACGCAAAACGGGTAAAAATACTAGTATTCAATAAACTCTAAAACTAAGGTGAATCACAATGAAAAAAGAAAAAACTTTCGCTTTAAATAAAATTTCTGCTTAACATAAATGACATAATTATCATACATGTAAATTATTAATGTCATTAATAAAAAATGTAAAATAATATGTGATTTAATATAATTATTTATTAATGCTATTAATAAATGAAAAACAAACATACAATATCGATTAATTGTGCTCACATTCTTGAAAATATGTCAATCTATTCTGTGTTCCATCAGCAATAACTGTACACAAGCTCACAAGAAAACAATAGTCAGCCACCGATATGGAGTCAACAAATGATTGTATCGGAAATGCCCGATCCTCGAACGAGTGTTTCAACTTCGATTCTCGAACGAACTCCGATAAATAAAGCGGTACATGCCCATATTCCGGTATGTGCGCGACACCAGCGCAAAAAGGAGACGGTTCGCCCATATTCCAGTATGTGCGCGACACCAGCGCAAAAAGTAGACTGTTCGCCCATATTCCGGTGTGTGCGCGACACCGACTCAAAACCGGAATTATCACGCAAGTGCCGATTACGGCACGAACATTTGCAAAAGTAAACAACTTTTGCGCCGATAGAGGTAGATTCGAAATTCCATAACTCCGTAATTAATTCCGAAAGTAGGATGAAATACCGTTTGAAACGATATATCGGAAGGATTGAAATCTCAATATCGTTACCGCGGTCTTAAAGAAATATCGATATATAACGATATTACGGTATATCGCCCAGCCCTAGCAGGGGGAGATGTATAAAAGAAATTATTAGTTCTTTTGCGATCTTTTAACGAAATTTGCCTTTTTTTAACGATTCTAAGACGAAACTCTGACTTTTTTTTGCAATCTTTTGACGAAATTGGCCGTTTTTTGGGAATTTTTAATGGAATTTGCTGCATTTTTTGATGAAAATTATTGTTTTATCACAATTTTTTGACAAAATGTGTCATTTTTTGAAGAAATTAGTCGTTTTATGTGATTTTTTGAAGAAATTAATAGTTTTTCGCGATCTTTTAACAATATTTGCTATTTTTAGCGATCTATATGACAAAACTGGCCTTTTTTGCAATCTTTTAAGAAAATCTACCGTTTTTTGGAAATTTTTGACGAAGTTTACCTTTTTTCTGCGATTTTTTCACGAAATATGCCATTTTTCGAAATCTTTTGACAAAATTGGCTGTTTTTTCGGAAATTTTTGACGAAATGTATCGTTTTTTGAAGAAATTGGTTGTTTTTCATGATTTTTCTGACGAAATTTATAGTTTTTTGGTGATCTTTTGACGAAATTTGCCATTTTTTGCGATCATAATACGAAATTTGAGCCTTTTTCCGCAATTTTTCGCCGATATTGGTGTTTTTTCGGGAATTTTGACAAATTTTGCCATTTTTTGTGATTTTTTGACGAAATTACGTGTTTTACGGACAAGTAAGAGCTATTTTTGTTGCATTCCATCTCCGATATTGTGCATAATTTACGTGATATAGCGTATTCGTGTAATTTCTAAGAACGTTTAGTAAACAAAAGTTAAAGTAAAAAAAAAAGCTAGGTGTCATATTTGACGACTAGGAATAATTTTGTAGTCGTCAAATGCAATTATTTAGTTGCATTTGGCGACTAACGACCGCTAATTTCTAACCCTGCTTTGAACATGGAGGGAAGTAATTACTTAAAGAGAACTAATAATGTAATAGTAGTACTATAATGAACCAAATTTATACCTCTTCATCTTCAGCCAAAAGATAAACAACAGATCCAGCAGGCAGAGCTTCAAATATTTCTTCATCATCTACTTCGGTGCCATCTTCAAGAAATGCTTTTAAGTTTTGGCATTTAATGCCTAATTTTGCAATACCCTTTTCAATCATATCATTAAGATTAGAGCAGACAACAGCTTTTTTTGTTGAAGATGTCCATATTTTCACTAATTTTTTTTCCATAGTTTCTGAAAATAAGTTTTGTTTACTAAACAAATTCGAGAATCAAGAAGTGACACTTATAATTCAAAAGAACTAAATAAACACATTAGATCTTTTCAGATTTAAAAACAAATCCTCGCATAAGTAGAAAATAAGGCGATAAAAGAAATGGATAAAGAAGTTTACAATCTTCAATACTTATTGCATCCCAATCTAAGGTTTAAATATTTATTCATATCATTTACTTAGGTGCCATCTGCTAGAAATGTCTTCAGATTTTGCAATTAATTTAATCAGAACACACAGCAGCTTTTTTTTTTGTTGGAAAAGTCCATATTTTGATTTTAAAAAAATTTTCCCACATAGTTTCTGAAAATATGTTTTGCTTAGTAAGAAAATTCACAGAATCAAGTAACTCATAATTTAACAATTTTAGATACTAATTAAACACAATAGATATTTTAAGCTAATTTTTTTTCTTGCATACCTAGTAAATAAAGCGATAAAGGAAAAAGAAATTTGCAGTCTAGAATACACATCGCACCCAGGCAAAAAAAAAAAAAAAAAAAAAAAAAAAAAAAAGAGTATGCAACTTGAAAAATTTAATTGTTGAAGGGAAACTAAAAATGAAACACAGCAAAATGCAAAGATCAATGCATTGTTTTTTCTGTTGGTAAAGAAGTGCCTAAAGCTTTATTTCTTATGTCTAACTTAAAACTATTTTTCTTTTAGTTTTCTTGCCAGGGTGCAATTTGTATCTATCCATATGTTTTTGTCCTTATCTCAGAATTTTACGATTTTGGATACTAATTGTTTTCACACAAGTGATGCTTCAAGCTGAGCAAATTAATTTTTTTTCCTTGCATATCTAATGAATAAAGTGATAAAGGAAAAGGATCAAGAAGTTCGCAATGTTGAATACAGATGTACTGATCCATGCTTTCAAGCTGCAAAGATCCAAAATGTTCATGTAGCTCTGAATAATATTTTTTCAAAACAAACCACAATATCTCCTCTACAAATAGAATACACAGAATTTCTCCAAATATTATGGTGCCATTGGAAACATTAATTGGCAGAAATTGCTTTGCCTCATACTGTGTACCTTTAACTACAGCTTTTGACACCTGCATAATACAATTAACATCATTTAGCTTATCAAGAATAGCATCCTTTATTTTACTATCAATAATATGAAAATTCAACTGGGTACTGCCAGAAACTAAAATATCTTCTTTTAAAAATCCTTTTGAAGTTGAGCTACTGTAATAGGCTTGCAATAACTGATGCCTTCGAGCTAAAGTTAACGGTGGGTTTCTAAGTTGTTTTACATGCCGCACTACTTGCTTAAAGTAAGAATGCTTTGCCTCAAATCGAAAGCAATAATACCTGATTAATGGTCCAAAATTTAAAATATGCTGTGGATAATGGAGAATGAAATGTTGTTTTGGCTTTATACTTTTGGTAGGAAACAATTCTTTGAAACGATTGAGATGATCAGTTAATTCAGATTGTAACAAGCTTACTAAGCCTAATGTAAAGGAAGGGGCAAAAATTAACTGAACAATATACTTTAAATGCATCAAAAATTCCCAGTATGGATTATTCTCTGGAACTCTAAAACCAATTAAAAAAGGTAACATTCTGAGGAGACACCAATTTTCTGCAGCTGTACCAATTATTCCATCTTTTAAGGTCTGTTCCACTGGCTTGTTTACAATATCAGTGCTTCCATAAGGAAAATGGTGTATTCTTTGATTAAGAAATTTTAAGGTGAAATGCTTTTCTGAAATTAATTTATTTAGAACAATCTCAACTTCATATGGAACCACACCCTCTAACACATCATGCATGGCATCAGGTGGCAGACCTGTCAGCACATGAAAATTAGGAATGTCCATCAAAGGTGACTTGTACTTAATGCCCCATTGGGACAAGTCCGATATCCTGTGCTAGATTTTTGGCGGGTTTCTTTGGCGCGCTTTTTGGCGATAAACAATTCGATCTGGATTACGTTGAAGCGGCGGCCGGAGAGCGCCTTTATGGTTGCTTTTTTTTCGGAAATGCGTTTCGGAGCCGGAGTATGAGGTCTTTAATCTTATTGGTTTATTAGTATCACGTGAACTATTAGCCAGCGTAATTTTAAATTTTCTTAGATCATCGTTACACTTGCCGCTTTCAACGGTTTCTAGTTGGACGTTCGCCTCGGTGAGTCTCGTTTGCAAACTGCCTTTTTTATTTCTTTTGTTTTATTTCTTTGAATTCTTTTTTGATTTATTTGAATTTTTAAATTAGTTATTTCCCAAAATGCACCCATCATTAGAAAATGTTTCCATATTTTCATGGCATAATATTTTAGCGACGGAGGAATCAGCAGTCACATTTGCTACTGAAGTTGGTCTTTTGCCTGAAATTAAAAATTCTCCACCTTGCCCTAAGTGTACTGGTCCAATGACGCATAATCCTTGCAAGGATGTTAAATTGAAGTGGAGATGGGTATGTTGCCGCCGCAATAAAACTAAAATCAACCCAGTACCTTGTTACGGCACCGTTAATCCGGTCTTTAAAACTTTTTTTGAAAATTCAAAAATCCCTGTTCGCGACCTTTTGGCTGTAGTTTTGTCATTTGCACTCAAAATGCCGACAAATTTTTTATATGAGCAATTGTGTAACTGGAGAAAACATAGAAATGAACCGACCCTATCAAAAGGAACGCTTTGTGATTATTTTTCTTATATTAGAGAAGTTTGCGAAATTCACTCTTCTCACCTTTATTCTGAATTGGGGGGCCCGGGTAAAGCAATATTAATTGATGAGACTTTTTTGACTATTCGGAAATACGGAAGGGGTCGGCTAACTGCTAATCATACGGTAGTTGTTTTGGGTATTTCTTGTAGAGAGGACAAAGAGGGGTTATTTTTTAGGGTAGATAGCAAAAAAAAAAGTGATATTTGGCCTTATATTAAACGATTTTGTCATAAAGACACGCGCGTTGTCTACACAGATTCGGCTAAGCAGTATCATGATGTTGAAAAATTATT
Source organism: Maratus speculifer (assembly GCA_964019185.1). Classification (NCBI taxonomy): domain Eukaryota; kingdom Metazoa; phylum Arthropoda; class Arachnida; order Araneae; family Salticidae; genus Maratus; species Maratus speculifer. The sequence continues at coordinate 461,521,640 of OZ025292.1, forward strand.
CTCCAGTAAGACAACGCACGAAGTAACAAACCATAGCAAAGGTGAATTCGTTTCCAAAACTGATAAAGCGAACACCATAAATGATCTAGAAAATGAAAATAGGTGGTTTAAAAATACAATAAAATGTCGCAGGAACGATAAAATGTTGTCACAATATATGGCTCTTCATTTTTATCGTCGACGCAAACTAGATCATTTATCAACGGCTGCCGAAAGAATGCAAGTCCTCATAGATGACATTATTAAAGTCTACCCAGGGTACGGAAAGGAGAATTTAGAGATGTTGGCATTTGATAGACCAACGGCACAGTCTGAAAGCATCGAGGGTGCATTGCCAAAATTAAATAAAAATTTAAATGTTCCCGATCTTGTTTTAGAAGGCGAAGTGCCTTTTATAGACGATGTTTCAGACCCTGACTGGCACCCTGATTTATTTTCTTAAACTTAACTGCTTTTTTTTGTTTTTTTTTTTTGTTTTTTTTTCTTTGCTTTTTTTTCTTTGCTTTTTTATACATATTTTTATTATTTTTTATGGGATATGTATATTTTTCCTTTTTTTGTATGAAATATTTACCCTTTTTTTTTAATTCTCCGTCGTATTAACTGGTATTTTTTATGTAACCCCCCCTTTTTTTTAATATTAAATGAATTTTTTGGCAGTTGTGAGCGAGATTTTAAGCATTTAAATGCACCTTACTCTTTGGTAAGTTTTTTTCCCTTTGTTATTGCACTATTATTAAATTGTATTGTATTATTATTATTATTATTAAAACGGGGGGTTCAGGGGGGCAGAGCCCCCCTGACAATAAAAAAGCTTATTTAGAATGCTTAAAATTGTGTTTTTGATTTATTTATTGTTTGTGTTTATTGTTTAATGTTTAAAATTGTGCATCGAGGAATTTTTCAAGATGGCGGAAAAACATCGTTTTTAAATCTTTGTTATTTATAAATCAATGATTTTATAACTTTCTAGTTTTATAAAATAGTGCAAAATCATTGATTTATAAATAACAAAGATTTAGAAACGTCGTTTTTCCGCCATCTTGGAAAATTTTTCATGTCGCCAAAACGGCATTTTGGCGCAAAATTTTTCGCCAAGTTTTCCAATCTAGCGCAGGATATCGGACTCTTCCCGCCCCATTCATGAAATAAATCGTCGTCCTCTTTTGCTTGCAAGACAGTTTTCTCATAATTATCAATAGTCCTCATAGGAAATTTTGATGGAAAAAATTCTTTTTGGATGTTATCTCTGTCAATTAAACAAAATCTGCATATGTGTTTCACATATGGCGAAAAACTCTCTGAGAAGCCACCGAGAAAATTGCTTCCCAGGTTATCTCCAGAAAAAAAGGCAACACCACCTTTCAATACACCTTTGCCAGGAACAGAAACCCCTTCACATGATAGAGTATTTAAATCACGTATAAGAGGTTGTAGAATTTTGTGCAGTCCAAATTCTTTAATGTCTGCAGCACGACATAAAATACTGAGCTGTGTAACATGAAGCGATGACCTTGACTCGGGTTCTATATTGGCCAATATGTAATAGAAGGCAGCCATTTTATGAATTTTTCTGTGAGATCCAATTGGATTTACAATTTCAAATTCATCAAAATAAAATATCAGAGCTAAACGGGGGTGTGCATCAGAAGCAGGATTAAGTAAGGAGTTGTTTTGAAAGTACATACCATCAGTAAGATCTCTATAGCAACCATGCACATGCGAGTACGAATGATAAACATGTTCCAAAATATCCTTATGTTGTAGTAGTCTTTCTACAGTTTTCAAGTAAAGGCACATATTGAAAACTGCGTTTTTGGCGTTTTGCATTTCTTCCTAAAAATATTTCTTTCGAATCAACATAACCAAATTTGGTTTTAAAATAGAGTAATCTCTTATAAGCAGATTTAAAATCAATTAAAAAATCTTCACTGTGCGCTCTAAAGAAATGTGTCAGGTCATTTTTAAATTCCGAAGATATTTCAAAATTATGCTTACTAAAAATTTCATTCAGTTTAAAGGAAAAAAAATCTAATTCTAAATTATGAATACTGAAAGTAGTATCCACAACTTCCTGAATGGCAGATTCGGGAAGCATGTACTTCGAAAATAATTTTAATAAAAATAGTCCAAACTTTTCTTTAATGCTTTCTGTATTAATTATACTAAGATCAGAAATAGGTTCAAAAAGATCAGTACTGTGATTTTTATCATCTGGAAGAGGATCTTGATCTAAAATTGGCTTTGTTGGCAATACAGAATTTTTATGCATTCTTGAGAAATGTGACGTAAATGAAGAATACACTGAGTAATATTTGCTACAATTATTTACAGGGCATTTTATTTTTTGGTGATGAATAAAATGAATGCGAAAATGAATAACTAACTTAGAATAGTTTTCAGCGTAATGATCACAGTGTGAACATTTTAAAATTAATATTGGTTTGGTTATTGTTGTACTTCTATGATATTTTTTAATGTGCCATTTGTAAGATCTAGTAGTTTTGAAAGTTCTTTTACAATTCTGAACATCGCAGTTCAGTGTAAAACGCGGTTCATTTTCATGGACTAATTCAATATGTAAAAGTAATTTAGTTTTGTTTATAAACTTTTTACTGCAAAAACTGCAAGACAATGTCATTTTCAAATTCAAAAAACTATATTTAAATAAATAGAATGGATGAAATAGAATGGATTTAATATAATCATTATAAATTTGCACATGATAGCAATAAGAATAACGAAAGTAGAAGTACACTTACTATTTACAGCTTATGCTGATTTCATAAACAATCGCGATCGCGAATGAATTCCTTTTTTTTTCCCGCTTCTCGGTATTGAGCGTGTGCTTGTGTTGCCAGATGCCAAAGGATCACATCATTTGCGCATGCGTCAACGTATTCAGCTCCTTGAATTTGAAAATAAAGAAAACGTTTCGCAACAGTTCAGAAACATGATTTTAACAAGAGGTTTTTTGGATTTTCGGAAAGGTTTCAGATTAATAAAAAAAGGTTTCGGAAATTTTTTACAGTGTGGTACTACTTGGTTATCCCATCAACCAAAATACTATCACTAAAGTATGAGATCAAATGCCAATAATGAATGACATTAAATACTATACACATGTTTAAAACGTCATTAAGTGATTTTTCCTTTGACTTTTTATATGTATTTTTATTAATATTTTAATCATTGGTTGTGTTTTTGCTATTTAAAAAAGAAACTGTGTGAATATGCATAACTTAGCTATTTGTATAATTTGGTAGATGGGATAAACCAAGTAGTAGTTTTATTATTCCTAAGTTATGGTTAGAATTAATGAATAAATTCCTCGTGAGAGCTTGAATGGGATGAACCATGTTGAACATTCTTTTAGACCATGCAGGGCTTGAATTTCAGGGCGGGATGGCGGATTCGCGCCCAAAATTTTGAAATCCCGCTCAAAAGAACAACGTGGAACGAGAACGACGAGGCTCCCGCCGAAACAATTTTGCATTTTCAAACTATGATCAACTCCCACAACCGTTTTCGAATTTTGTGATATTTTCGTGCGAGTAATCGACACATTTTGCGAATTTTTTTACTGCAAAAAATCATTGAAAATCACGTTTTTTTCCGCGACTGATTGACAAATTTCGCAATTTTTTCCTGCAATCGATTGACGAGTTTCGTTCTATTTTCCGTGGCAAAATAGAGGTGATTCTGTTTGGAATTCCCCCCCCCCCCCCACAAAAAAAAATTAACGCATTCAATTTCAAAAATTATGAAACAGTGATGCCGCGGACGCGCTATTGCGCGTAAATTACGCAAAAGATCGGATATGACACACAAAAGAAACAGCTATTACACGTTTCACAAGACGCGTGATTTCATAAAAGTTTGCTAAAAATGGCAAATATTGTTAAAAGATCGCGAAAAGACGACTAATTTCCGGCAAATTTCGTCAAAAGATTCTCGAAAGAATGCCTAATTTCGTGACAGAATTCTGTAAAACGGCAGTTTTCGTCAATAAGGTCGCGTAAAAACGTCAAAAATCGCGACAAACGGCAATTTTCGTTAAAAAAATCGCGATAAAAAACATCAGATTTCATCCAAAAAATCGCGAAAAAACGACAAATTTTCTCAGAAAATTCACGAAAAAAGTCAAATTTCGTCCAAAAATCGCGAAAAACGATAAATTTCGACAAAAGATTCATTATAAACGGCAATTTTCGTAAAAAAAATCGCGATAAAACATCAGATTTCATTAAAAGATTGCGAAAAAACGGCTAATTTCCTCAGAAAATTCAAGAAAAAAAAGACGTCAAATTTCGTCCAAAAATCGTGAAAAACGACAAATTTCGACAAAAGATTCACTATAAACGGCAATTTTCGTAAAAAAATCGCGATAAAACATCACATTTCATTAAAAGATCGCGAAAAAACGGCTAATTTCCTCAGAAAATTCAAGAAAAAAACCCGTCAAATTTCGTCCAAAAATCGCGAAAAACGACAAATTTCGACAAAAGATTCACTATAAATGGCAATTTTCGTAAAAAAAATCGCGATAAAACATCAGATTTCATTAAAAGATTGCGAAAAAATGGCTAATTTCCTCAGAAAATTCAAGAAAAAAACCCGTCAAATTTCGTCCAAAAATCGTGAAAAACGACAAATTTCGACAAAAGATTCACTATAAACAACAAATTTCCCGAAAATATCACGAAAAACGGCAATTTTCGTAAAAAAAATCGCGATAGAACATCAGATTCCATCAAAGATCGCGAAAAAACGGCAAATTTCCTCATAAAATTAACGAAAAAACGGCACATTTCGTCAAAAAATCCGGAATAAACGGCAGATTTCATCAAAAGATAGCGAAAAAATGCAACTTTCATCAAAAGGAACCTCTCTTCCCTTTCTTGCCCCAAAAATAATATTACGCGGAGTTCATTTTTCTGTTCAACAAGCTAATTTTCCTGCTTCAATATATTTTTTCTTCTTTGCTGCTCTTAAATCAGTTTCTGATAGCTCCAAATCTTTCTGAGTGAGTGCTATTTCTGAAAGCAGCCATTCATTAAACAAAAAGTATCCTTTTACTCAACAAAGTATTCATTTTTTAAGAAAGTCTCTTTCGATGAATTTGACTTGCCCCTTTTATTAAAGAACAATTGTGATACTTCTTATTTTCTACGCTCAAATAAGTATATTATTTTATGATTAAATTTGTATCTTGCACATTTAATATGCAGAAAAATAATTTTGGTTATAGCAATTAATTATAAATATAAATTTATTAAATTAATTAGAAGTTTTATTAATTATTATTAAAACAATAATTAGACCTGTGACAAAAATAATTAGCACCGGTAGGGAATTTATCGCCAGTAAAAAATTGACAATATAAAAGTTTTTTTACACATTTCGCAGAATTATTCTGAATTGTTGATAAAAATTGCTTCAGTGATATTTTTTTTATATCTGTATTCTGGTAATTCTTTAAGTAGCACATAAAATGATGGCGTATTTAAAAAAAATTTTTCTCCCTCCCAAACAGCCAAACTCCCTTCCATTTATAAATGTTGGTAGGGAGACTCCCCTCCTTCAAAAAAGTGAATTTCAAGCCCTGCCATGGCCTATATTTTAATTAAATTTTTTACAATAGAGCGTGTGGTCTTCTTGTGTTTTTTTTTTTTTTTTGTTGTTGTTTATATCTCATTGTCACGTGTCATTTGTATTGTATTGACTGTGAAATATTTTGAAATTTTATTTCTATTTATATTATGATTATGGAACTTATTTGACGGTTCTGAAACATGTCAATGTCATTTATTTTTACTATAGCACCTTTCTTAAGTAAAATAAAAAAATTTCACCTTTTAAACCTTATTGTGATTTTTCAGCGTCAAGTTTGTTGGATTATTCGTTGTTTTATTGGTTGGCATCCACACGATGGTGGACCTCTGGAACGTCCTGGGTGAGCAGGAAATTCCAATGGCAAGTATTTTTACTCTGCATCTTTTCATGCGTAAATGATAATAACTGTGCTTACAAAAGAACAAATCAATCTGTCTATATGTATATCTATTTATATCTGTTATATATCTGTCTGTATGTGTACAGCGACTAGTGGAAACTAAGGCTTAAATTTTTAAGTATACTTTTATATAAGTAGAATTTTTTTATAAACTGTGAATGGAAGGTTCTGTCTAGAAAGAAAGATAGGGTAAGTTATTAAAATGTTTGGTACTACTTGATTATCCTGTCAACCAAAAAACTATCACCAAACAATAAGATTACATTCCAATAATGGATGACCATGAATATCACATATGCGTGTTTGTTGCATCATCAAATCATTTTTTATTTGTATGTTTGATTACGTTTTAAAAATTTATTTGTTCTTCTGTTATTTAAGATAAAAATTATGGCAGTTTATGTAATTTGGCAATTGATAATGATAACTTGGAAAAATGGGTCGATGTGATAACCAAGTAGTACCAAATGTTTTCTTTACAAAGAATTTGTAATTAATTTAGTAATAATTAAATGAAATACTTGATGTTTCAAAGAATGCTATTTCAAAGTTGCGCTGTATTTATTCTTTTAGCTTTATCCTCTGACATTCAAATGACCGTAAAAACCTTTTTGAAGGGTGCATTCTAACCAAAGTTATGACCCCTTTTTCAGACTCAAGTTCTAAAGCATTTTTTTGCTCGAGTGCTGTGCTTGATTGTACTACCATGCCTGCTGTACATGACATTCTTCTACATACACCTGAAAACATTATACAAAAGGTTTGTATCTGTGTACATTTTTTTTTTTTTTTTACTTTATTTAGTCATTTGGCAATGCTTTGTGAACTTTTGATGTAAAGATTGTTTTGTGGTGGATTCCTCTTTATTTACATAAACTATTAGTTATTTTCATAATATTCTATGGTACAGTAGACTCCCTCAAATCCGCACAGCTTGGGACCAGAGGTTTTGCGGATTTTAGAATTTTGCGGATTTCTGGTCATTGCTTTGTTTATATTTAAAAAATAATAATTTGAATGTAATTAATAGTGAAACCAAAAGTATAATGAATGCATACAATATACTAAAACATTAAAAAAAGTAATAAACTAAAATAATAAAAATTTAGATATTTTTTTAAATGATTAAAATACTAAAAGGAAAGGTCAAGTTAATAATCAATAATGTACAATTAAATATTCATTATAAAAGAGGAAATGTGTTTTTCCTAAATTATTCAATGAAACTTGCCTCATAAAGGTACATTACTAATTCACATGAGGATCATAAAATAATGAAACTTTATTTCAGGTTTAGCCAGACTTAATAACTAAAAAACTTGATTAATACATAAATATATTTGGCAAAATTGTAATTACCAATAATATTAGCAATATCTTTATTTTTTCAGAAATAAATTATTCTTTTTTTCATGAAAAAACATGAATTCAATAACCTTAATAAAAATTATAATTTAAAAAATGTATGGAATTGATATAAAACTGAAAAAAATCAATTTTTGCACCTACATCTGAACTGAATGTTTTATTGTTTACATCTGTAAAGTATGTGCGGATTTTAGAGAGTTGCGGATTTTAGGAGTGCGGATTTGAGGGAGTCTACTGTACTTCTCTGTTATCCGGTCTACCCATTTCACCAACCTGATTGCCAAATTATACATATTGACATAATTTTTATTTTAAAGAATGAAAAAACGAACAATTAGTGGAATATTAATACAAATATTAATAAAAAGTCAAAATAAAAATCATTTAATGACATTTTTTGACACATGATTCATATTGAATGTCATTGAATGTGACATTCACGATTCTCCATTATTGGTATTAAATCTTATAGTTTGGTGATCATTTTTTAGTCGATGGGATAACCTAGTAGTACCTATTTTATTTAAAATGATGATGTTTTTCATAGTAAATATTGCGTCTTCTATAAACACACACAACATTTATTAGCACAGCCACATACAGAATCAAACATCTCAGAATCCAAAACAACAATAATAATAACCTATCTAAATTTCCTCATACATCGTCTGTATATGAAATAAACTCAATACATATGGAGTAATGGAACAAAATGTCTGTTGCCCAAGAGTTCTTTTAAACAAAAAATAATTTAATTATTGTCAAGCGACTTTATTTACTCTGTCAATAATGAGCCTATTATAAGAGTGAAATATTTCAGTAATGTTCCATCTGCTTTATAGTTTATTTTTGTATCAGTTGCCTTGTAATGTCTGAATTTCTTTGCAAGTATTGCATGAAAAAATGTGCGCATTCTATGAATGGCTCTCAAAAACTGTACCCATAAGATTATTAAATTTTTTCCCTTACAAAAGGGGACTTCTTGTTTTTACCTCCCCTTTTTTCAAACTACCTACTTTATGTCATACATTCTATATTTTCATGTTCCAGTAAACAGGCTGAAAAAAAAATTGAAATGTTGCCTTAAAATGAAATGTTTTGTTTATTCTTAAAGTTATCGTCCTGAAATCTAAACGTGCTGCCTTCTAACTTATTCAAAATCACTTTTATTCCCAAAGACATCTGGCGGATATTGTTCTTCTCTCTCCAAAGACATTGAATAGTGTTTTGTTAAAATAAACCTTGTGTACTGTCACTCATTGAACAAGATGCATCTAAACCTATTCATTATCAAATTTTGTCAGTGTTTAATTGAATATTGATATGGATGATATTTCATCCTATAGATTCTGAGTTACAGCTATCATGAAAATCGAACCCATATAGCTACATCTACTCTGCTCTGCTACACGAAAGCTTTATATGCATCTATTTGTGTCAAAGTTGTAAGGAAATAATGAAATTTTGCATTGAAAGAGGCAGCCTGTTCAGCTATGAAATTGTGTATTCCTGAGATGGAGTAGCCACACAAACATCTTCTGAAAATAGTCAAATCATTTAAATCCACCAAAAATGTTTGCAATGCCAGTACTTTTTAACACTTTCCAACAAAAAAAAAGTGTTTGTGCTTTCGGTTTGTCTGGCCACATAAATAGATTTGTATCATCATGAAATTTTTAGATGTTATTGATGTTTACCCTAACACGAACCCTATTGAAAATGAGGGTTAATTTGACAGGGATGGTGAAAAGATACATGATGGCCTATCGGAAAAAAAGTCATTCAAAATGAATTATGAAGGTGTTACACCCTGTCCAACATCTTCAAACCTATATGGATTTACGAATATGGGCACTGAAACCCTTTCAAAACATGGTTTGTTGAAAATGAATTCTCATAATGCTCAGGAATCATCATAATGGGTGATGAGCCAAAAGAAGATTGATCCTTATCTTGGTGACCCTCTTCCTCTGAACAAATTATTGATTAAAATATATATATATATGTAGAATTGTGACGTTTCATTCAGTGGACTTCGGATGCATGTTTCTTAAGTCATTAAGTGATTTTGAATTCACTGTTTATCTGTGTTTTTGATGGCATTTTACTGATTTAGTAATTATTGCATCCGTTAGTGCATTATATTTCTAACTAAATCAGTATGAGTAGCGAGTGAAAGTCTTTAAAAAGTGTAATGTGGAAGACTTGAATGAAAAAAGCAGATTCAGTTAACTTGGTTTATTTCATGACGATCAATAATGAATATTTACAGTGAAGAAATTAAGCATTACTTTGCTTAAAAATAAAAACAACTCAAAACATTACAATTACTTCAACTATAAGTCTTTTGCCATTCTAAAAACAACTGCAGCTGCTGCTATAAAGCAAGCAATGACTTGGTAAGATGATGATAATGCAAAGAACATCCATCATGTTCGTCTTTAAATAAAAACAGTATTCTGCATTACAGATGATGCCAAGCAAAAAGAAAAACTAACGCAGAATCACCATTGGTTGATCCAAACTGACCTCTTCCTGAGCGCGCTGCCAATCAGGTTTCATGAACGAACATGAATAGGGAAATCACCAGTGATTCAACAATCACGGCACCAGAATACTAGAAAATCACGTATTTTGTTATTTTGGTGATGTTTTGCTGATTTAGTAGTTGTATTGCTCTCATTACAATAACAATGACCTCCTTAAACAGTCAAGTTGCGGCATTGAAAGAGAAATGCCATTTAAACAAGTCGGAAATTGCATGTCAAACGTATCGAAATGAGATTTGTTCATACTATAAATATTTTTTATAGATATCCAGATTTTGACGCAATAGCTGTTAAACTTTTATACAAAAATACAAAATATGATCGGATTATATATCAATTACAGAGCAATACAACTATATCAATGCAAGTTAGAGACAAACTGAATTCTTAAACATTTTTAATTATGTTATAAAGTGTTAAAATGTGTTACATGTTGAAAATAGACTTTCAGAAATTTATACCCAATAGACGGTAACATACAGGGTGTTTATAAAGTCCCGGACCCATTTTGATGTTTAATAACTCATAAAATAATAAAGATAGATTAAAATTAGTAACATAAATGATTACATAGACTCAAAAAGTTTCATGACCCTTGTCAATGAACTTCCACGTGTGCTCCCTTTGTTGCATGGAGAATCGATAGTCAATTTCACACCTGGTAGCAGCAAGAATTCCTTCTTTAAGCAATTTGAACTTTGTATGCATGCAGTCTTAATAATAAAGTTTGAAAATATATGAGTTATTCCATCCATAAATGCCATAAGTTTGTTTATATCTTCATTATTTTATGAGTTATTAAACATCAAAATTGATCCGGGACTTTATAAACACCCTGTAATTTAATTCTTTTGTACTGACTTATTTTGTCTACTATTTTTACATATGTATGTACAACTATTTAGCTAAAATTTAATGAAGCTTAAAAATAGTTTTAAAATCATACTTTTAGAGAGTATTGTTCCGCTTCTGTATTGTGTTCTTGTAACATCGCCTTGGCGACAAACACAGCCCACGCCAATTATACGCCAATCGGCAATTTACTGTAACCCTGCTCACGTGTTGTGTGACGCAGTTGATTGAGAGAAACAGTCTCTTAGCAACAAGCTCTAATGCTGCATCAAGCAGCGACTCTTAAAAAAATAAACATTCCATTAAATTTACAGTCTACTTGCTTTTTCTTTTTAGTTTTTCTTTTTAATTTAGTACACCTCCGTACATTTGGTCCTAGCGACCCGGAGGTATGAACGAATCAGTGTCTTTTCTATTGAATTAAACATTGAATTTATCGAATTTCGTCAACAAGATGAATAATGTCGGAAACTGAGATAAAAGCATTGAACAGAAGGCGAGGGAATATCAAGGCCCAAGTCACCAGGATATTTAACGCAACGGATGGAAAAACATTTAATTTATCCGAATGGAAAGCCCACCTGGATTTACTGTCGAAAACTGAAGAAAAGTTTGAAGCTCTTAAACTGGAATATTATAGAATAATAGAGGAAGAAAAGTTGGAAGAAACTGAAAAAATACTGAGTCAACTGGACGAGGATATTCTAAAACTAGAGGTAAGCTTAAAATCCTCTATTAATGCTTATTATGAAAATACTGATTCTAATAAAAAATCTATTGAACAGGACCAAGCTAAAACATCTAGCATTAAGCTACCTAGGGTCATATTGCCGGTTTTTAGTGGCAGAATTGAAGAATGGTCCGTATTTAAAAGTACTTTTAATGAGCTTATTAATGATAATTCAAATTTAAAAGATAATGAAAAATTATTTTATTTGCGTTCTGCTTTGACTGGTGAAGCGAGGAGTTTGCTTACACCAGATGAAAATTATGTTTCACTTTTCAATGCGTTAGAACAAAGATACGAGAATAAAAGAGTTATGGTAGATTGTCATATAAAGAATATTTTAAATCTTTGTGTAATTAAACAGGAATCCGCTAAGGATCTCCGTATTTTATTGGATAACGTGAAGAAAAATTTAAGGGCTTTAAAGATCTTAAAGTATGATAGAGATAATTTCTCGAACACAATTTTGCTGAATATTATTCTAAATAAACTAGATAACGAAACTCGTAAACAATATGAACTAACATTAAAGGATAATGAAGTGCCTAATTTTGATGAATTTTTAGAATTTCTTGAGCGAAGATGTCAAATCTTAAATAGTATAAGTTCTAATGTATCCTCTAAATATACTGCAAAATCCTTATTCATAAAAACAAACAAACCTCAAAGTAAATGTTGCGTAATTTGTAAAACCGAAAACCACCCCTTATATCATTGTGTTAAATATAAAAATATGAAGTTAAGTGAGCGAATTAACCTTGTTAAGAAAAATAAACTTTGCTTCAATTGTTTAAGTTCAGCCCACCTTATTAATTATTGTAATTCAAAAAGCACTTGTCATGTTTGCAAGAGCGCAAGCCATCATTCATCATTACATAACTATACAACACCAGTAAACAATCCTATAAACAATCTCCCAATACATGAAACAATAAATAGCAATTTTGTTTCGGAAGATTTATCACAAAACGAAACTACTGCTCATTCATTTTTTTCATATGAAAATGATAATAATAAATCAGTTTTAATTAGCACTGCAATAATTTATTTGACAGATGTAAATGGCATCAAAATTCCTTTCAGGGCAATATTAGATTCCGCATCTCAGAATTGTTTTTGTACATTTAAAGCAGCACAAATATTAGGCTTGAAAAAGGAGAAAATAAATATTCCTGTAAGTGGAATAAATAAATTGCCTATTTACATTAAATCTAGAATCAAATCAAAGTTGTCAAATAAAATGAATAGTGCCAGTTATGATATTGAGTTATTAATCGTTCCAAACATTTGTGACTTCACGCCCTCGAAAAAGATAAACATATCAGATTTAAAAATTCCAGCAAATATTTGTTTAGCGGATAAAAAATTTAACATTCCAAGCAGTGTGGAGATAATTATCGGTGCTGAACTGTATTTTTCTCTTTTAAATGAAGAAAAAATAAAGTTAGGCAATAATTTATATTTGCAATCAAGCATTTTCGGTTACATTGTATCTGGTTGTATTTATGACAAAACAGTAAATAATAATAATACTAATTATTGTTTCTTAACAAAAAATCTTGATTTACTTAATGACACTTTGAAGTCTTTTTGGGAAATTGAAGAAGTGCAAAATTTAAAACCCTGTAACAGTGAGGAATTAGAATATTGTAATGATCACTTCGATAAAACGCACTTCAGAAAACCGGATGGTAGGTTTGTGGTCACGATGCCGTTTAAACCACAGGTTTTAGAACCCGATTTGGGAAATTCCAAAAATCTTGCTTTGAAAAGATTAAACTCTCTGTGGCAACGTTTAGATCGAGATCCTGTTATGAAAAATTTATACACAGAATTTATTAAAGAATATAGAGATTTAAATCACATGCATGAAATAAAAGAAAACACGAACTTTAATGATGGCTATTACTTACCACATCACGGCGTTTTACGACCCTCTAGTAAAACCACAAAACTACGCGTCGTTTTTGACGCTAGTGCCAAGTCAACCAACGGAAAATCTTTGAACTATTTATTATGTAAGGGTGGAGTTCTGCAAGATGATCTTTTTTCGATATTAATTAGATTTAGAAAGCATATTTATGCTTTTACTGCGGATATTAAACAAATGTTTAGGATGATAGAAATAAATCCATCCCAGTACAAATATTTAAAAATTTTGTGGAAAGACAGTATGTCATCCCCGGTTAAGGTATTTCAGCTAACAACAGTTTCGTATGGAACATCTTGTGCTCCCTACTTAGCCACCAAAGTATTACAACAATTAGCTCTAGATGAGAAAAAGGAATTCCCGTTAGCATCGAAAATTGTTTTGAAGGACTTTTATATGGATGATTGCCTATCGGGCTCATCCAATTTAGAAGAATTCAGATTAATGAAATCGCAATTAACTGAACTCCTCCTAAAGGGAGGGATGGTTTTACACAAATGGTGTACCAATGAGGTCCAATCTACTGATAATCACATGTTTCCCCTGGACCGAAATTCTGAAGAAATAACTGTTAAAACATTAGGGATGTTGTGGAACAGTTTCAATGATACGTTTAGGTATAAAGTTAATATCAACACAAAGAGTGATTTCACAAAAAGAGATGTACTTTCGCAAATTGCCCGCATTTATGATCCTCTCGGTCTCTTAGGGCCAGTGATTGCTAAAGCAAAAATATTCATGCAGGAGCTATGGCTTCTTAAAATAGAGTGGAATGAGAAGCTGCCCTCTCATGTCGCCAAACTATGGGAAACCTTCCTCGAAAGTCTTAAAGAACTGGAATCCATTGAAGTACCAAGATGCTTCCTAGCTGTGAACCAATCAGTGGTGCTAAATGGTTTTGCAGATGCGTCCTCCAAGGCTTATGGTGCAGTGATATACATGCAAACATCTAATTCTAGTGAAACCATCAGTTACTTATTATGTAGTAAATCCCGTGTGTGTCCAACCAAAGTAATAACAGTGCCACGTCTCGAACTGTCAGCATGTCTTCTTCTGGCTAAACTCACTAACAAGGTCTTAAATTCATTAGACAAACAAATAGCTTCAGTCAATTTGTTTTCTGATTCAACTATTGCTTTAGCTTGGATAGACACTGCTCCTCATCTCCTGAAAACGTTTGTGGGAAACCGCGTTGTGCAAATTAAGGAACAAACTAAGAACTTTCCATGGTTTCATATTCCGTCAGAACACAATCCAGCTGACTTGATATCAAGAGGTGCAAGTGTGGAAAACCTGTCTTCTAACCAGTTGTGGTGGCATGGCCCGCCTCTTTCAATTCTTGAAGAAACAATAGCAAAAACTGACTCTAATATAAGTGACATTAAAGATGAACATTATTCTAGTGAGCTTAAAGCTCCCAGCAACTTGACATTCGCTATTCATAATGACTCTAATTTCTGTGATAATTTAATTAATCTTAGCAATAATTTCCAAAAATTAATTAGAATTTTAGCTTATGTTTTCAGATTCATACATAAATGTAAAAAAGCAACATCTGCAACCGGCCCTCTGTTGCTGGAGGAATTAAGAAAGGCAGAGGTTTATTTAATAAAAAATGAACAGGTAAAATATTTCAAAAATGAAATTTCGGCCCTCCAAGCGGGATCTTCGGTTCATCGCGCAAGTAAGTTAAAATTCTTAAATCCCTTTTTAGATGGAGATAGCTTATTGAGGGTGGGAGGAAGACTAGCAAAATCAAATTTGAATTTTGATCATAAACACCCCATTATACTTCCGGCGAGCTGTCGCTTGACGAAACTAATTTTTCAATATTATCATAAACGAGATTTTCATGTAGGACCCCAAGCTCTTTTGAACACTGTGCGTCAAAAATATTGGCCTCTCGGTGGCAGAAATATTGCGCGTAAAATTGTACATGAGTGTTTACAATGCTTTAAAATTAAACCTATAATGGCTAGTCAAATGATGGGGGATCTCCCTCCTGAAAGAATAGTGCCCAGTTCCCCATTTTCAAATGTGGGATTAGATTTAAGTGGGCCTTTTGAAATAAAATATAAAGGTCAAAGAAAGGGTACTTTTCAGAAAATCTATGTTGCCATATTTGTATGTATGGTCACTAAAGCTGTGCACTTGGATTTTGTCTCAGATTTGACATCCGAGGCTATAATAGCTACTCTAAAAAGATTCTTCGCTCGTCGTGGGAAAAGCTCTGTAATCTTTAGCGACAATGCTACAAATTTCGTTGGGGCTTCAGCAGAACTAAAACATTTACGTAGACTTGTTACGAGTGATGAAGTTTCGAACTTTTTAGCTTCTGAAGGTATTAACTGGAAGTTCTCCCCTCCTAGGGCGCCAAATTTTGGTGGCCTTTGGGAGGCAGGAGTCAAATCTTTCAAATACCACTTAAAAAGAGCTGTGGGTTCAGCTCATCTCACGATCGAGGAATTCCTGACAATTATCACACAGATAGAGGCTATTTTAAATTCGCGACCGCTTTGTCCTTTGTCAACAGATCCTGACGATCTTCAGGTGTTGACTCCTGGTCACTTTCTCATAGGAAAGCCTCTTAATTTAATTCCAGAACCTAATTTAAGTGAGGTCAAAGATAATTTGCTAAATAAATGGCAAAGGACTCAAAAATTAACGAAGTTAATATGGAAACGTTGGCAGAATAATTATCTGAGCCAGTTACAAGAAAGAAACAAGTGGCTATTTAAAAAGCCTAATATTCTGCCAGGAATGCTAGTTTTGCTTAAGGACTCACAATTACCCATTTGCACTTGGTCACTAGGCCGCATTAATAAGGTTTTCCCAGGCGCGGACGGGATAGTCAGGGTAGTTGAAGTTCGTACCGCTAAGGGTAATTTTAAACGACCTATTTCAAAAATAAGTATATTACCCATTGAGGACAACATCATAGATCCTAAACTTTAAATGTGCTTTATTATGTATTAATTTTTCATGTATTATTTGTGTTTATTTATTTTATTTATTTATTTTTGCTTATAATCTGTATCATATTGTATTATTACTTGTATTGCATATGTATCTTGAAATATAAAAATATTTCAACGCCGGGCGGGATGTTCCGCTTCTGTATTGTGTTCTTGTAACATCGCCTTGGCGACAAACACAGCCCACGCCAATTATACGCCAATCGGCAATTTACTGTAACCCTGCTCACGTGTTGTGTGACGCAGTGGATTGAGAGAAACAGTCTCTTAGCAACAAGCTCTAATGCTGCATCAAGCAGCGACTCTTAAAAAAATAAACATTCCATTAAATTTACAGTCTACTTGCTTTTTCTTTTTAGTTTTTCTTTTTAATTTAGTACACCTCCGTACAAGTATCTTTCTTAGACAGCCATGTATTTCTAATTCTTTGTGCAGCCCTTTCTATCACTTTTCTACATTCTATGAACATATATTGGTTAACTAAATGCAGTTCATCTTATTTTAAAAACACCTCTACTCTTGTTCATATTCTGTAACCTGTGCAGTTTCTGTTGTGTTATTCTGTATAGGATCTACAGCATTTACACAATATGCAAAAATTCAATTAAACTTAAAAACTGATATCACAATTAAAAATGCACTTCTAGCAAGCATCTTTAATGCACAGTATTTCGGTTGCAGTATAATATCCAAAATCTTTTGTATGGCCCTATTAATGCTATGTACTTTCTTTGATACAGGATGTATGTCAGCCATTTTTCCTTCCTTAACACTCTAAAATACATAATTCTAATTATATATATTGTAATATTGTAAAATGGCATGGCTTACTATCTTATATTTTGTTCCAACTTCCATTTTTCTTCTTTGCCGGCATTTTCCAATCTTCCGATCTTTTGTTTACATGTTCAAATCAATCGCTTATCTTTTGTTTTTCCGATCGTCGCTGATGGGTGTGTTCATCCTGGTTTTATCGTTCCGTTCGATCGCAATCCGCAAGCATCGCGGATCGCAACTCGTAAGTGGCTGTCTTGCATTTCTTCCATCGCAAGTCAGGAGCTCGCTTGCTCAACTCGGAGGGGCGTATCCAGTTTCGAATTGCCGCTGCTATTTAAACCGGCTGAGATATGTTGTGCTGGGGATTTTGAAGCGATGTTATGTTTCAAGATAGTTGATGTTAAAGTCAATATGATATAGTTTCAGAAATGTATTTTAAATTCATCCAGTTTTAAAGTTTTAAAGTTAACATCTAGTTGTTTAATTACGCCAAATCCGTTGCTGGACATTTAATTGTGAAAAATGGTTATTCAACTTCGCCCGTTTGTCATTTTACCAGCAGTCATAATCCATTTGTGTTTTTAATTAAGTTTTCATATTCATTTGTGGACATTATTATCTTCAGTTAAAACTCTACATGTTTTCAAGACTTTTCATCGAAACAGTTGGTGTGCCGTATCATTGGAATTTATCCAGTACGTCGATAGCTCTTATCCATAAGTGAGTCCGTTTTGTTTTCAGTGCTATCCTAATATTGTTATATGCCATGCCATGCCATTTAATAAGTAATATTATGTCATTATATAGAATAGTTTTAATTTAAATACGGAATTGAACTTATTTTCTGTTTACATTTTACCAGTTATATTTTTCATCTAAGTTGATACATATTTTTATTTAAACTTGAATATTATTTCATGACATAGAATAACTTTAATATAAATCTGGAATTGAACTTGTTTCTGTTTATGTTATGCCTGTTATATTTTTCACCTGGATTTATACATGTTTTTATTTTAACTTGCATTTATATTTTCGTTAATAAACGTTAGTATTATTTCACTGAAAAACAGTTTCTTTAATGAATGTCTTAAACTACACTGTCACAATGTCACCAATACTTACTCTCTTAGGTCACCGAAGTTGCACTATTATAAACTGCTAAATTTTATTTTGTTTTAGACGGTTCTTGTTAAAGATCCGATCACGGGTTATGGGCCCAGAGCGAATACGCTTTTAAACCCTTTACGGCGGCCATAACCTAATTGGTGACATTTCAAAAAAAAATTTGACAGTTGTTTGTAGTATGCGGCCATTGGACCTCCGAGTCATTTTAGAGGGGGGGGCCGCAATATAAATTTTTTTTTTGAAGGTTAAATGAATTTTTTTTTTCTATTGATATGAAATACAAAAAGGTTTTTTTTTGGATAACTTATAATAGAAATTTTGTTTATGTACTATCTGACCACTAAGTACGTTATTTAAAAAAAAAAAAAAAAAAAAAAAATTTTTTTTTTCCTTTTTTTTCCTGTCAAATCTTCTGTTTAAGGCATGGCCATGGCTAACATACAGGTGTGCATAACAAAACTGAATTCTCATAATTATGGAACTTGGGCAGCTGACGTAAAGTATCTATTATTAGATAAAAATGCGTGGAGCATAGTTAATGGCACTGAAAAGGCTCCTGATGAAAATGACTCTGTAGCGACAAAAGAATATCAATCCAGAGTCAGGTCTGCCCTATCAATTGTGTATTTAAATGTTGAAAATGAATTCCGGAGAATCATAGAAAATATCGACGACCCTCATGAAGCCTGGACTAAACTTAAACTGCATTTTCAGCCTGATAACCGGGCACGCCACATGCAGCTCTTTGGCGAAATACTTTCCTGTAAAATACAACCTGAAGAGCCCGTTGATATGTCTGCAGCTCGCCTCCAAAGACTTGCTGACCAACTTGCTGCGATAAATGAGCCAATCAAAGAAACTTACCTTACATTTCAATTGCTTAGATGGCTCCCGAAGAAGTTCGACAACATGGTGCAAGGGATTCTGCGATGGCCAGACCAACAGTTCACGTTTAAAGATGTTCTTACAGAGTTAGTCGCAGAGGAGTCCCGTATCAAACTACGAGAGGACGACAGAATAGATGCCGTGCAGTCTCATTTCTCTAGAGCCCGTTCCTCAAAGAAGTGTTCCTTTAAGCCTAAGTTCAGAGGTCGGTGTCACAAATGTGGACTCAGAGGACATTTACAGAGCCAGTGTAGAGTGCCTGATGTCACCCGCCAGGAATCCTGTCTTAGCTCTAGTTCCAGAAATTCCATGATGCCTAGAGACTCCTCCAATTCCGGTTCCGTGGTGTACAGAGACTCTTCCAGTTCTAGAAATTCTTCTTTGTCCAGAGGTTCCTCTTTTTCCAGAAATTCATCGAAAGACTCTTCTGTATCCAGTCCTGTCCGTGCTCAATCTGATGGTCATAGATCCAGAAAAGATGTGCCTCGCAACCGACGTCAACGTAAGCCAACAAGCCAGGTAAATTACCTCATACAATCTAATCTGAGTAACATAAAATGTGGTGGAGACGCCTGGGTCTTTGACACAGGTGCCTCCCACCATTTCTGTAAAGATAAAAGTTTGTATGTTAAGTTCAAACCATTAAAAAATGAGGAATTGGCTGTTGCTGTTGACGGTGCTACTTTCCCTATCGAGGGCACCGGTTTAGTGGATTTAAAAATAAATGGGGAAATGGTTCGCTTCGGCGACGTCATGTATTGCCCTAGTCTAAGACATAATTTAATTTCAGGTCCCAGACTTGATAAAATGGGTGCCAGGTTCAAAGGAGGTGAGGGAAGGGTCAAGGCATATCGGGATTCTGGCACACTTTTTCGTGCTTTTCTTAAAGATGGCATTTACTGCCTCTATCCAGATCCTAACCATAAAAATAGAAATAAAGACCCTAAAACTAACCGTAATCAAAATCCTAAAAAGGTACGTTTCCAAGCCTCAACCGTTCAAAAAGATGATTTTAAACTCTGGCATAGACGCCTTGGGCACATCAGTTCCACATTAATTGAACATACTCTAAAATGTAATGGCGTTAGGGGCTTACCACCCATTAAATGTAAAGACTTTGAATGTGAAACATGTAAAATTAATAAACACAGACGAACATCATTCCGCCCAATAAACCAAATAAGATCTAAACGACCTCTAGAACTGCTACACACTGACCTGTGGGGTCCGACACAAATAACAGGGCGAAACGGGGAGAAGTATTTCCTAACTATAACAGACGACTTCTCTCGCAAAGTATCGGTATACCCCTTATGCAGTAAAACACAGGTGTTTAAAGTATTTTCTAACCACGTAAAAAGAGCAGAAAGGTTTTTGGGCACCAAAGTAAAAGAAGTTCGTAGCGACAATGGGCGGGAATTCGATAATGAAGCATTCACCAAATTCTTTGAGGACAATGGCATACGACACGAATTTACCAATGTATATTCTCCGGAGCAAAATGGAGTTTCAGAACGTTTAAATCAAACAATAATGGACGGGGCTCGCTCAATACTCAATGAAAGTAAACTCAGTCTCAAATTCTGGCCAGAAGCTGTCTTATACATCGCATACACTCTTAACCGAATATGTCACAAAACTCAAAAAAAAACTCCTTTCGAATATTATTGTGGTAATAAACCATCCATAAGACATTTACGACCTTTTGGTACGGTGGCATATGTGGGGGTACCTAAACAACTAAGAAACTCCAAATTCGATCCGAAGGCTAAAAAGGGTGTTTTAGTGGGTTACGCAATGTCTACAAAAGGCTACAGGGTATGGATTCCCGAAACCAATAAAATAATAGAGACAATAAATGTTAGGTTTGGTGACGAATCTGTATCCAGAAGTATCCACAAACACAGTGAACAAGGTCCAAGCTATTCAATAGGCACAAACCCATTTACAACTTCGGAGCAGCGCAACGGAAGCGATCTGGGACCCTCTTACATCCTAAGTTCCGAACCACCTGAAATAGACCCTTTGACTGACCTTCAACCTGACAGATTTACTTCAGAAACACCACCCACTCAAAGTATTAGACCGAGTACCTCTAAATCTTCCGACTCTGCCTCCCCACACCCATCTGAGGGTGACAGTGACGAGGATGGCGAGGATTTTTCTAGAACTCTCAGGGAAGCTGTCTGGTTCCGTAAGCCTGTACCCAGGCCTGACAAATCGAGAACCGACGTCTACTATTACGAGTTGGGTGAAACACAACGTCTAAGATCACTGAAGGAAGTAAGAGATTACTGTCAATCTAATGGTATCAAATTTAATCCGTCACTGTTCAGTTTTAAAGGAAGCAATAAGTACCAAGGCATTGTAAAGTCCGCTCCTAGTGCTAGCTCAAGTCCTAGTTACACACCTCCACACACCTCTTTCTCTGAAACTCATAAAACCAATACCTGACTAGAAGACTCCATACCTAACACATATAAACAGGCATTAAAATCCCCTCAGTGGGAACTCTGGAGACAGGCAATGCAGGAAGAGATGGTTGTTATAAATAAAAGACAAGTATGGGTATTAACATCTCTGCCACCCAACACCGAACCGCTAGGCTGCAGATGGGTATTCACCATCAAACGAGACGACAAGGGACGGGTTGCAAGATATAAAGCGAGACTTGTAGCACAAGGCTATAAACAAGTCAGGGGTGAAACGTACGATGAGACGTTTTCGCCCGTAGTCAATTTCAGTCTAATTCGCTTTTTCTTTGCAGCCCTTGTCTCATGTCTCGGATGGATCCACACTCAGTGTGATGTAAAAGGAGCCTATCTGTACGCCCCTCTTTCTGATAACATCTACATGAAACAACCATCAGGGTTCGAGGTAAAAGGTAAAGAACATTTAGTCTGCAAACTCCAGAGGGCCCTTTATGGTCTCCACCAGAGTGGACGAGTATGGTTTTATGAATTACATAAGATTTTAATTTCTCTTGGTTTTAAAAAGTTAGAGTGGTGTAATTGCGTCTATACGTTTTCTAATCATGTTGTTTTATTACTATATGTGGATGACTTTGTAATATTAAGTAACCATCAGAAACATATTAATGAAATTTTAACCCTTTTAACAAAACATTTTGACATAAAAATCCTGGGGAAAACACGCAAACTACTTGGTGTTGAATTTGAGGAGGATGGGAATGGCACTGTTTCAATTCATCAAATGCAATATATTGATGATATTTGTACAAGATTTAAAGAATTCAACTTTCCCATTACATCACTCCCTATAACTAAAGGTACTGTATACTCCAAGTCACAATGTCCTCAAACCGAAGCAGAAACCCAGGAAATGTTACAATATCCATACAGAAGTGTTTTGGGCTGCCTTTCATTTTTAACAAGCAGGACACGTCCTGATATTTCGTACGCTGTAAATATCTTCAGCCAATTCCAGAGCAATCCTGGGATTGTTCACTGGAATGGTCTCCTGAAGCTTTTAGGGTATGTCCAAAGCACAAAACACTATAAACTGAGGTTACCTTGTCACCACATAAACCTAATAACTTACACCGACGCGGATTTCGCCGCTAATAGGGATGACAGGACATCAATGGGGGGACAACTACTAATGTTAGACAAAGCTCCTATCATGTGGAGAGCCTTTAAACAAAAATCTGTCTGTTTGTCTACTATGGAATCAGAATTTGTGGCTTTAACAGAAGCAACTAAAGAGCTTCTATGGTTCAGTAGGATCATAACTGAATGTTATGACAAACATATTTTTACAGGTCCACAAGTTAAACCAACACTTTTAGTAGACAACATGGCCTCCATTGATTTTCTTAAGTCTCCCATTGAAAATTACAGAACGAAACACATTGACGTAAAATTATTTTTTGTTAGAGACCTTTTAAACCAAGAGATTTTTAATGTTAAACACGTAGCCAGTAAATCTAATCTCTCAGACATTTTCACTAAACCTTTAACAAAGTTTGATCTTAAAAAATTTATTGATGTAATTTTTAGTTATAAGTAATTTATATATATACATGATATTTAAATGCTATGAAAAAAAAAACTCCTCCTCCTTTGAACTTGTGTCAAGCATTAAGATGCTTGTTTAACTTTTCATGTTAAACCTTGAAGTTTAGCATCTTTTTTTTAAAACTGGAATTTTTGTATATTTCAGTACTTTTCTTTTAAAAAATGTTTGAATATGTGATTATACTCTTGTTGTTTCATATTTGTTTCGTATGCATACGTTTCATAATATCATTTCATAGGTGTTGAAAATCGAGTTGTATTTTTTATTGCATATGTAAATATGAAAATTTTTCTTCTCGTTTTAAGAGTATATATAACAAGTTTTTTTCATATTTAAATTAGCCAAATCATTTGCAAATGTATATCGTTTCAAAAGCTTAAGCATATTTTTTTTGTGTTGTCTTTCACGTGAGCGCTCACAGTCATTTAACTCTGTCACTATCATAATCATAATTCATAATCGTTATCATGATCATGATCGTTATTGTTCTCATTATTAAAATTTTCTCATTTGCATAACATGTATCTTTTATTGTCAAAGTATTTTTCATATTGTAATTCATGTATATTTATTCTTCATATTATCCTGAATTTGCGTTTATATGATAATCATTCTCTTCCAGAATAAATATGCAAATGTATGATTGTTTAAAGTTCATTTGAATATTGTACAAGTCAAAATCAAGAAAAAGATCATCATATTAAATTGTTATGTAAAGGTAACTCGTAGTCACTTGCACGTGACGAGGTAATTGTAATTATCTTTCATGGTTTTTTTTTCAGGAAAACGTTATCTTTATAGACTTTTGCTATTGAACTTTATTCGACGTGGAAAAAAAAAACTTTTCGTTAGAGTTACAATTGTAACTGAACTTTCATGAAATGAAAAAGTTGTTAATCTAGTTGTTATATAATTGTTAAAATTGTTGTTATTGTTGAATATTGTTATTAACATTATTGAAAATTGATGTTTTTGATTAACCCTGTTGAAGTTATTGAATTTGTTGCGTTTATACTTGTTAATGTTAAGTTTCTGTTTTACTGATAACTATCGAAGTGTGATAGTTGATATTCTAATGTTTTACATTATTCTATATATATATATAATTTACAATATCTGTTAATTATCCATTTTATTTTTAAGTACGAGTGTTAAGGGGGGGGGGCGATTGTCAGCCATTTTTCCTTCCTTAACACTCTAAAATACATAATTCTAATTATATATATCGTAATATTGTAAAATGGCATGGCTTACTATCTTATATTTTGTTCCAACTTCCATTTTTCTTCTTTGCCGGCATTTTCCAATCTTCCGATCTTTTGTTTACATGTTCAAATCAATCGCTTATCTTTTGTTTTTCCGATCGTCGCTGATGGGTGTGTTCATCCTGGTTTTATCGTTCCGTTCGATCGCAATCCGCAAGCATCGCGGATCGCAACTCGTAAGTGGCTGTCTTGCATTTCTTCCATCGCAAGTCAGGAGCTCGCTTGCTCAACTCGGAGGGGCGTATCCAGTTTCGAATTGCCGCTGCTATTTAAACCGGCTGAGATATGTTGTGCTGGGGATTTTGAAGCGATGTTATGTTTCAAGATAGTTGATGTTAAAGTCAATATGATATAGTTTCAGAAATGTATTTTAAATTCATCCAGTTTTAAAGTTTTAAAGTTAACATCTAGTTGTTTAATTACGCCAAATCCGTTGCTGGACATTTAATTGTGAAAAATGGTTATTCAACTTCGCCCGTTTGTCATTTTACCAGCAGTCATAATCCATTTGTGTTTTTAATTAAGTTTTCATATTCATTTGTGGACATTATTATCTTCAGTTAAAACTCTACATGTTTTCAAGACTTTTCATCGAAACAGTTGGTGTGCCGTATCATTGGAATTTATCCAGTACGTCGATAGCTCTTATCCATAAGTGAGTCCGTTTTGTTTTCAGTGCTATCCTAATATTGTTATATGCCATGCCATGCCATTTAATAAGTAATATTATGTCATTATATAGAATAGTTTTAATTTAAATACGGAATTGAACTTATTTTCTGTTTACATTTTACCAGTTATATTTTTCATCTAAGTTGATACATATTTTTATTTAAACTTGAATATTATTTCATGACATAGAATAACTTTAATATAAATCTGGAATTGAACTTGTTTCTGTTTATGTTATGCCTGTTATATTTTTCACCTGGATTTATACATGTTTTTATTTTAACTTGCATTTATATTTTCGTTAATAAACGTTAGTATTATTTCACTGAAAAACAGTTTCTTTAATGAATGTCTTAAACTACACTGTCACAATGTCACCAATACTTACTCTCTTAGGTCACCGAAGTTGCACTATTATAAACTGCTAAATTTTATTTTGTTTTAGACGGTTCTTGTTAAAGATCCGATCAATGTAATTCATATTAAACTTCAGCAATGTATATGAATTTCATTATGTTGGAAATAATTTAACATGATTAAACTGCCGAAAACAAAGTTTCACCTTACACCATTATGTAACAGAATTCTGTTGTGTGGCCCTGTAAATGAATAATAAACATTTTTTGCACCGCATTTTGTAACAGAATGTATATTTTAATACACTTCAGTGATTGCATATCAATTTTATTCTGTTTGAAAGGCTGTAATACCATTAAAATGCATTAAAACATTTCTTCCCCCATCATCTATAATGTAACAAAAAACTTTTGACCATCTCTGTCATTAAACTATACATCTGATTTTCATAAAATTTGAAATGACTCAACAAAATTTTGCAGTAATTATATACAGTCTAACTTGGATAATTCGAAGTTCAAGGGACCAAAAGAAAAATTCGAAATATCCAAAAATTCGAATTAAATATATTCGCTCCAAAAGAAGAGATAAATAGAAAAAGATTAACTCCACAATGAAATATTTAATGGATAAACTTTATCTGAGGATACTGCTACCTTTTTTTTTTCATTAACTCAATCATTTTTTACTACTTTAATTATTCATCGTTTAAAAAAATCAGATATGTTTGATTGCTTTTCAAATGCAATTCTTGAGTCATAGCATATGATTCCAACTTATCATTTGACACA
Source organism: Maratus speculifer (assembly GCA_964019185.1). Classification (NCBI taxonomy): domain Eukaryota; kingdom Metazoa; phylum Arthropoda; class Arachnida; order Araneae; family Salticidae; genus Maratus; species Maratus speculifer. The sequence goes on from OZ025292.1 coordinate 461,547,970, forward strand.
AAAATGCAATCTTTTACATTGGACTGACCTTCAAAAAAGCGTTGAAATTCATGTATATTCACCTTAGCTTCTAAGGAATTAGATAAAGGCTTCTATTATATTTAGTTGTGTTATGTTTATCTTCAGATAGTCCGTACCCAGCTTGGTTGATCTCCGTCAGTTGAGCAACAATGTGCGCATAAGTTAAATTGCCACAGACAGCCACATTTTGGTCCACGTTGACATAAATAAATTCAGAAAGACTGTTAAAAAATACTGTTTTACTATTTTGAACTTTAGCTGAAAAAAGTCTCACGATCAATATTTACCGGAAAATTTGAAAGGCAATACTCTGAAAAATTCAAATTATCCAAACTAAAATTTGAAATATCCACAATTTTTTTACATTTTTTTTAATACAGAACTCTAGGGACCAAACGAAAAATTCAAATTAGCCAGAATTTCGAATTGTCGAATTATCCAAGTTTCACTGTATTTAAAATTACAATTTATTCGATAGATAGTGTTTGCGCTGTTATATGTAGTTGGACAGACAGATAGGTGGGCTGAACAATGATTATAGGTGCTATTTGTTTATATAATTACGAACGCACCTAGAAAGTGTGATACCTCATTATTGTAAAATAGATTCATTTTATCAGATGTCATCCCAATCCACCAGCTGAGAGAGATTGTTAAAAAAAATAAAGAAAATTTTTTCTGTTGTTTTTGCTAATATCTTGTAAATTTTACTGCTTATAGTGACTAATAATTGACACTTTCACGTGTTGAACCCACATTTTTGTTTTTATTATTAGTATTATTGTTAGCTTTTTTTTTCTTTTAGATTTAATAGCGAAATTCTAACATTTGTATATTGGATGTTACAGTTTAGTGATCGTTTTTTATTATGAAAAGTAATTGATGGTGTGATGGAGAGTAACAATTATTTTTAGTCTACAAGATAGTACCTTTTTAACACTTTAAACCAAAGTTGAAAAGTGTTTATGACTTCAATATGTCTGCCCATGCTCTAGCTCTCTCATCAATAGTCTCAGGTTGCCCTGAAATCTTAGGTTTCTAGCATGATTAATTAATTTGGTACTACTTGATTATTCTATCAGCCATTTTCACCAAATTATATAAAGTGCCAAAGTATACAAATTGGCATATTTTTTTATTTTAAATGATAAAAGAACAAATAAATTAGTCAGACATTAATAAAAATACAAATAAAATGCTGAATAAAAATCATTCAGTAACATAACAAACTTGTGTAATGTCTTTGATGTCAAGTGAATGTGGCATTTACAATTATCTAATCATTGTCATTTAATCTTATAGTTTGGCAATAGATATTTATATGGCATGATAATAAATTAGTACTGTTAATTTACAGGGATATTCAAAAGTATTCTGTTACATAGCAAGAGCAAATCATTTCAAATGAATTTTAAAGATGTTACACTCTGTCAAACATAATAAACCCACACACATTTACGAAATGCATCTGTAAAATATACGGTGAAAAGAATCTATGTGAAAGAATTCCATTACATAATGGTAAAGGGCGATTGTTTGCCACCTATATTAATATAATATTGATATAATAGGTATAATAAGATATATAATATTGATATCTTAATATAAGTTATTTCATGCATAATACAAAATTTACAGCATTTACAAGGACACACAAAACATTTCAAAATGATGGATCAATGAAAAGCATATTTCATTATGATATATGCTTTTAAATTTCACTATATTTAGTCATATTATGGTGAGCATATATATAGGTATATTATATGCTATAGTTGATATACAAGACTATTTGTAAAGGTTTCTGAATATGATCATAACGTAGAGTGGGGGGGGTTTTAAAAGTATTATGCATTTTTATGCTGAATTGCTTAAAATTTACTAAGAAATGTTTGTAGAATATAGATAAAATGACATGCAAAAAAAATTGGATACAGCCTATGGATAATAATTTCTTCAAATGCAATTTCAGTAATTTTAAGAGTATTTTAGTTTAAATTAAATTTTATCTAAATATTGGCATGTAATAAAGGTACTATGGGGTATAAAGCTAGAGGGCTGAACAAAAGTATTTAAGTGTGTTTCCCTCTATTCATATAAATTTGCTTCAACTTCTTCTTAGGCTTCTTCTTGCTAAACTAAATTTTTTCTTTATATAACATATAATATAGCAACGGACAGATCCAATACAGGTCTGCTCAAAAGTATTTTTTGCCTACGGACAATGACACCTTATTTCCCTAAATAGCGAAATTTTGATAAAGATTTCAGGAAGTGTTGGAAAGTGTTTGATAATCTATGCATGATTTTTCTTATTTCTTTCTAAACAATTCTCTTTCTTGTTTTGTCTCCCCCTCTGTAGTGGTTCCGGAGATGGATTTTTCAGTTCTGCTTTCCAGTCGCAGCTTGAAGGAAATTCCCTCTACCATGCGCACATGCCCAAAGGTAAGTGAGTCTCAAAGAAATGCTCTCATTGTAATATATTTTTACAGGGATAGTCTACCCCAGACTAAATATGGCCAATTGTTTGTTTGTTTTTTTCACAAAATGTATATCAATTAAACAATTCCTGAAGGATTCTATTTGCTGTTGGCTAGAAAAATACGTTAATGTAAGGATGAAGAAAATGTAACCCATATCATTTTTGACAGTAAAACACTCTCTCCACTTTAGAAACTCAAACCATACTTGTCAACTTTTACATTTTAGGTGTAAAATGTACACTTTTTGTATTTTTACACTTAGGATACTTATTTGCAAAGTTTTTCTTAAATTTTGTTTTTCTTCCCTGAAAATTGTGAATTTTTTTCTCGTTGTCATTAATAATAGCAAAAGCTGAATGCAAATAGATTGTCAAAGAAATGAGTTAAGGTTTCATTGGTCAAACCAGCAGAGGTTAATCTATTCATTTTCATTCTATGTAAAAAGTAATTTGTTAAAAAATTGTTCAGGTGTAATTTTAAATATAAAGATAATACTTTAAAAAGAAAAGATCAATGTATGTTTTTAAAATGAGTTCCTTTATGAAATTTTCTAATGGTTTTCATATTTTTCTCTCTTGAAAACAATCTTTATGATGATCATAACTTTATTTTTCAACAACATGAATATGTACTTCAAAAAGATATATAAACATTGTTTATCAGTTGCATAAAAGATTGGGTCACATGGGGCTCATGTTCTCAATGAATAAAAAATTGTATATCAATTTACACTTTAACCATTTTCAAAAGTTGGCGGGTATGTTAAACTCTTTTGATCCATTTTAGAAAGTTTCACCCGTTTTGGTGTTGCTTGTACCTAGCATTGAGACTGGGTGCATTTTGAAATCTCGTTGCACAAAGCCTCTATTTGGAATTTATACAACACTAGCTGCATCCGTCGAAACTCGACGGAAAAGAATATATATTAGGTATGATATATATCAATCTTATATAGACAGTAAAATACTGAGCGAAATAAACAATTGCTACCTCTTAAAATAGGGATAAGATAGCTTTTCATGATGAAGATGTACAAACTTCAGAAAATAACAAAAAATAAGGAAAACAACTCATAAATTTCTATGTTGGACTTAACTTCAGCTACAATTCTTTTTTTAATGCGGTTTCTAAACCTTAAATATTATTTAAATGCCAAATTATTTAGGAAGTTAATATTATACCCCAGAAGACGAATTCAAAAATATCTGCTTAGTTTATTTTTTCTTCGTTTAAATATCGCTTGATAACTGTACAATAATTATAATATCAATGAAACATTTTAATTGTAATAGAAACAGGGCCTTATTAAACTGCTTAACCAACTCACTACACATTTACAGCACTTGCAATAAATTTAATTTATTTATTGGTTTGTATCCTCCATAAACTTGTAAAAATTAATTTTATTGCTATGGCAACAACAAAAAGAAAAAAAAATGATATATCTGTTATTAAAAAGAATAAAATTTTTGTATTTATTGCTGAAATGCAGAATTTTTTTTATTTTAAACAATAACTTAATACAATGAAATGATTTTAATTATTTTTTGATATTATGTAAGGTAGAAATATAGTAATACCGGTATATCACATGTTTTATTCTTTTTTTTTCTAATATGACATCATTTACACCTTCAGAAATACTCATCTTTTCTTAAATAAAAGCGTGATTTATGCAGTTATTTAAGAATTCTCTAGTTTTTCATAAAATATTCATTATAATTAAATAAAAATGGCGCAGTTTATAGAAATATTTTCATTTGGGCACACCATGGACATTCACATTGATAGAAGTTCACTTTATTTAGATGCAGGAATTAAAGTCAGTGAATATGACATCATCACTGACACAGCTTTAACAATGTGTATTATATTCATGGAACAAATTTATCTGGTTTCTGTATGACGACATTTTCTCCATCGACAAAATTTCGCTTTAGATAGTATATTTTGTTAAAGTTTATCTTCTGTTATTTTACTTACATAATATTACTCAGTAAATAATATGTGTATTGCAGGGAATAACTATGAGCAATCATTTTATTATGATTAAATTTAACAAAAACCTTTATTTATTTTATTTTATTTTTATTTATTTTTTTTTTATTTATTTTTTTGAAATGCGATTATACATTCACCGATGAGATCAATCTCCTGATTGGTGGAAAATAATGAAACAAAATAAATTTTGAGAAAAGCTTAACCTGTTGCCACTGTTTTGAAGAAATGTCATGAAAAAGCTTTTAAAATTGAAAGTAAAATATAAAAATTGAAATAAATTAAAAATTAGCCAGAATGGGCACATCTACACATAAACAGCTTTCATTTAAAAAAATAATTATCAAAATTGGGCCAGTAGAAAGCTCAGGGTTGATGTCCAAAAAAACAGCCAGGTGTTTTAAATATATAGATTACTTAAGTTTTCATACATGATTTTAAAAGAATGTTTTCATCATTATATTTTAAATATTTATTTACATGCAATTATTAAGTCATAAACATTTTTCATCTACGTTATAAAGTATTGAAAATTACATTAATGAAGGAAACTTTTAGTTATACAATTTTTAATTCGTATTAAATGTTTTCAATATCTTATTTAATTTTAATTTGATATTTAATTATTGCTAATTTTCCAATTTCCTTCATTTTAAAAGCGAATATTTATTCTAATAAATAATAATAGAACGAAGACCATTTTAAAAATTTGCTATTTCCTCTTGAAATATGCTTCAACTGTAATTCATTTCTTTCAATTCGTCTTATAATACAAAATCTCTTCCACGTCCTTTTGTTTGCCACATTAAATTTGAGCGATAAATGGTTTCATATCGCAAACCTTTTTTGAGCTTACTTCACCTCCACTTATCTTATTCCTCCATGGGTTTCTTTAATTCTGTCTCAGCTTTCTTATTACTTCTGCGAAAAATTTTACACAACCAACCAACCGTAAACAAATGAAAGAGAAAAAAATTGGGAAAAGATGATTTTTTATGAGAGTGACCTCTTGATTTTAATTAATTACTCAGTTAATAATTGGAATTTTGAAATTCTGAAGCTCAGGTGCATCAGGAGAGATATTGGGCTACTCTCAAAAAAATTTTGAGTTTTGTACGTGCTGTAGATTTTGCTAGCCATAGCAGACACACACACGGACATACACACAGACACACACACAGACAGAGCGTTTTGTTCTTTTATTAGTATAGATTACTGTAGTTCGTCTATATCAGAACAAGATATTTTGTCTCAGTTGAATGTATTGTGTTTGTTTGCATTCTGTTGTCATTTTTAAATGACACCCATGGTTCACTTTAGGAATAATGAGCAGTATTTTAAATGAAATGTCTGTGGTGAGCTCCAGATCCTAATAGTGTTGACAAATATACTTGAATATAAATTTTACACGTTGGAATCATGCATGGAATGTATTATTTTGGGGGAAACCAATAATGTAGTATTCAATCTATTTACTTGTTTATGTATCTTTAACTATTTGTTTTGAAATTCTTTGAATGAGGTGTGGCAATTTTCGATCATTTTATTTTAAATGCAATTTCTCCTTTTCATACATTAAATTGCGTTTATTAGGATTGCTAACTTGTTTTCACATTTACAAGTATAGAATAGAATAAACAAAAATGCACTTAACAATATTTTGAATAACTGATATATTTCAATTATTTCCCGAAAAAGTTAAAAGCTCATTTTTTTTTTTTTTTTTTTTTTTTCATAGTTTTTATGAGCTGCTTCTTTTTTTTTTTTTTTTTTTTTTTTTTTTTTCTTTTGTCCTACAGTTTTTGTAAATTATTTAGTAAATAATTAAAATGGTTTCATAAATAATTGGAAAAAAAGGTTCACTGACACGTAACATTTTGGCAGCCCCTCTATGAAATCCGTAACTCATTCTACTTCTTTTACTGTATTTTCTATTTCATTCCATCCTAAAAGTTGGAACAGTTTTAATCTTTATAAAACTAAAAAACAAAAAACATATGACGGAATGCAATTCTCACATTGTTTTTAACACAAAATATATAATATGAACTTTGAAAAAGTTCCAGCTTTCTTAAAAGGTGATTAAAATAATCAGATAGAGATGCTAATAAATAATTTTACAGTCGAGTCTCTCTTCAACGAAACTCCATACATCGAATTTCTCTATATAACGAATTTTTAGTAGGAACGGCCCCCTTTTTGCATGATTACATTAAAGACAGTCTCTATATAGCGAAATATCGATCTCCATACAACGAATTTTATGTTAAATTGGTCTTAACTTATTCAGTTTTAAAAAAGATTCGAAATCATGTGGAATCAATTTTCCATCACTTATTTTTGATTTGTCGTCAGTGCTGAGTTTTTTTTTTTTTTTTAATATTATTTCTCTCCTTGTTCTTTAAATCCAACGAATTCATCCCACCTCCCGCACACCTTTCCATATCCTTCTCAAAATAGTGTCAATTGAATTGAAACACACATAAGAGAGGAATCAATGAGAGGCACACAAGAGAGGCCTTTCAAATGGAGGGAAATGTTAACTACAATTTTTCATTCCTTGGTCAAATTTGAGCATTTTTTTGCGAGCGTAACAATTTTAAAATCAAAACAACAAAAAATTACAGATTTCTTCATCTGACATTAATGCAAGTCTTCCTTATTTGATATCCATTATGCTTTCAAATAAATGGCTGTTCTCTTTTTTGAAACAGCTTAAATAATTAAGAAATAAAATGCTAGGTTAATATTTACTTTTAAACACTTCAAATCTTAATTCAAAAGATCAAAAATAATATTTGTTCAAATTTCACACATTAAATACGATTTTTAACACCATTCTCTATATAACGAATTTTTTACTGGAACGGTGGATTTCATTGTATAGAGACTTGACTGTATTTAACAACATCTTAGTAGTTTCAACATTTAATCAGGCTCTTCTTCAGAGAATAAAGAAAAAGAAAATATGTATATATTATCTGAAGAAGCTTTATTTAAAGCATCTTAGTGCTTTCAAGCTTTAATTCAGAGAATATTTAAAAATAACAGTAAAATAAAAAATATATATTCTCTAAAAATTTGAAAGTACTAAGATTTTTTTAAATAAAATTAACTTTTAACATATCTTTTGATTATTTTGATAGCCTTTTTTAAGCAAATCTGAACATTTTAAAGTTCATATTATATCAGGGTTGCAGTTGCTACACAACCTGGAAAAGTCGGGGAATTTGATAAACTTACATTGTCATCTCTAAGAGAGTTTGATCATTGTGTGGCCAGAAGTGAGAATCTTTCATGATTTGGCAAACTGTATATTTAAAAAATAAATAATAATAATAATCTACTTTTTTTTTTTTTCAAAAGTTTTTTGTCTCACCCTCCACATTTTATGTTTTTAATACTCATTATTACAGATTTTAAAACTTTATCCAGCAGCTATTTTCATGTAACAATAAGTAATTATCACAAGCCTCCATCTCTTTGCTCTGTTTCCCCTTCTCCTGTTGAAAATAAATTTTAACTAGACAGTGATTTTGGGATATAGTTAAAGAAATGAATGTTTGTGAATTCACTACACAAATATTTTGTAGCAAGTTTGTAGGAAACTTTATTTTAAAGGCTTGCAATCCTAAATTATTAAAGAGAGCGATTCCAATTGTAAACATCAAAGCAAGATTGCTATTGACTTGGGAGGAAAACTGGGATAAAGAGCTTTAGCTCAGAGATTATTAGCAACTCCTTTCAAGAAATTTTAGTGTTTTTTGAGTAATATAACCTTTTTTTAAAAAAAAAAAAACCCTCAGCATATCCACTACACCGCTAGACTAGAATTTTTTAGCTCACAGTCCATCAAAGCCTGGGAGCTTATGTGCCTGTCCATTCTGTATGTGCGTAATGCGATAACTCATGATAAGAATATCCGATCCACTTGAAATTTTCTATATAGGTATATCCTGATAAACGCTTCCCCGATTAGTTTTTGGAGTTCATTCGATATGTATATGAGGGGGGGGCAGGGGCTAATGCCCCTCCCCTTAATTGATATAAATGGGTTTTCATGAAAAATTATCAGTTTTTGTTCAAAATTTAGGTATAGGATCTTTCTAATAAGGAACCTCCGTGATTAGTATTAGGTGCTCATTAGGTAAGTGTAAAGAGGGGGGGATGGGGGGCTAATGCCTCTCCCCTTAATTTAAATAAATGGTTTTTCATGCAAAATTATCAGTTTTTGTTCAAAATTTAGGTATAGGATCTTTCTAATAAGGAACCTCCGTGATTAGTATTAGGTGCTCATTAGGCAATTGTAAAGAGGGGGGGGCTAATGCCCCTCCCCTTAATTGATATAAATGGGTTTTTCATGCAGATTTATCAGTTTTTTTATATGATAAAGCATATTCGTGATTAGTTTAAGGAGTTTAATGATTAAGTATTAAGCGATGAAATGGAGGGAGCTGTTTCTCCCCCCCCCCCCTTAATTTGCTTTTCGCACGGAATTAACCCTTGAAAATATAAGGCTGTCATATACAATTAATTTGTGTAGCCTGTGAGCTCAATGCCATCAGTTTAACTGGGCAGTATTCTTTTTATTTTAAATGCACTTGGAGAAGTCGGGGAATTTCATTCTCCCATTTGAGTTGCAACCCTGTAATATATTTTGAGTTTAAACCTTTTATTTTGTCCTAGATGCCGTCTAAATGAATGAAAATTTATGAGAATTTGATTATAGGTATTTTAAGAGTGTTTTAGTTTAAAATAAATTTTAGCTTAAAACTAATGTATAATAAAGATAGAAGCTAAACTACAGGGCTGAACAAAAGTATTCAAGTATGTATCCATCTTTTAGTATAAATTGCTGAAGAAAAAATTGCAAGATACTAGACATTTTCCTGCTAAGCTAAATTTAAATATAGGGCTGCTCAAAAGTATGGGAATACTTATTTCGCTGTATTTAGCTGTATACTTTTATTTCCCTAAATAACAAAGTTTTATTAAAGATTTCTAGAAGTATTACAGGGTTCATACAGACTACTTAGAAACTACTTAGAAATGAAAACGTTCCCAAGTAGTACTTAAAACTACTTGATAAATAAAATACTCCTTAGAAACTACTTAGAAATGAAAACATTTCCAAGTAGTACTTAGAACTACTTAGATAAATAAAATACTCCTTAGAAACTCCTTAAATTGTATTGCGGTTTTGCACGGGAGCAATATTGCTTCCGGAAAAAAAAAAAAAAAAAAATTGTGATTGTAAATCCTTTATCCACGTCATTTGTTAGAAGCACAGCAAGTGATCTACATTTTATCTATTATTTTGATCTATATTTTATTTATATATGTGTACATAATTTAATTAAAGTATTCAAGAGTAGATAATGAAGACTAGTATATTTTAGTAATGGAGACTAGTATCTAAAAAGTAATGGAGACTAGTATGTTAATAATGGTGCTTTTTTTCATTTTACAGTAGAGGACCTATTATCCGGAATCGTCGGGACCAAGGGCTTTCCGGATTTTGGAATTTTCTGGATTTCAGGTCCGTCCGAAACTCGATACTCCCCCCCCCCTCCCCCGCCATAAAAAAGCGCGGAAAATTTTAAAATAATAACAATATTATAGCACTGCCATCTAGAATATGAATGAAAAGTGTGTTGTATGAGAAGTCTGTAGAATAAACACTATGCTACAACTTTGACTCTTGTACTACAGTACAAAAGTCTCAAATCTGGACATCCAAAATTCAGAATTCTTCAAAATCCGTTCGTTTTTTAATTGGCATTATATATATATATATATATATATGTATCTATCTATATATATATTTATATATATATATTACCGTAAAATACCGTTAATCTGCGCCTCCCGCCCCCCCCCCCCCAATGTGACGAAAAAATCGTAAAATAATTAGAGGGGGGCGCTTACACAGGATTTTTCTGCGATCGTTTCACAAAATTTGCATTTTTTGCGAGATATCTGCAGGATTTTTTCGTGATATTTGACGTGATTTGCAGGGTTTTGTCGCGATATTTTACGAATTTACAGAGTTTTTTCGCGACACTTGAAAAAAATTGCGTTTTTTATGGGAATGAATCATGATGAAATGAATGAATCATAAATTCTTGAATGAATCATGAATTTAATACTAGAAGCAATTCTTGAAAAAATTTGCGTTTTTAATAAAAAACGCAAATTCTGTCGAAAAAACGCAGAATGAAGGTGAATTATGTAAAAAAAGCCAAAAAAGCATGAAATCTATTTAAAAATCTCGAAAAAACGGACATTTCATCAAAGATTTGTGATTCATTCATTTCATAATGATTCATACCGTTCTCAATCGCCTTCATTTCCGGATTTTGGGTCCTTCCGGATTTCAGAATTCCGGATAATAGGTCCTCTACTGTACTATGTATGTCATGGACAACATTTACCTTCAAAGAAAGTGATTAAGATAAAGTGCCCTAAAGGTGACTCCCAAAATACAGTTCTTAAAGCTGACACCTTTAAGTAAAACAAATATTTAAAGCATTATCAATTTTCCAAATCCAAGATATCTTTGATTTAAGAAGAAAAAAAACTCATTCTAAATTATTTTAAAAAATTGGTAATGCTTTAAATATTTGTTAGATGTCAGCTTTAGAACACTTTACCTTATCGCTGCTCTAAAAGAATAAATTCAGAACTTGTTATATTTTTTTGTGTATGTTGCATTAGCATTTTTTTTTCTTTTTTAACCCTTGAATTTTTTTTTTTTTTTTTTTTTTTTTTTTTTTAAGATGTATGCGATATACGTAAGTGTTTCAAGTTTGACTGATCTCTGTGTATATGACCATTGGTCACTGCATAAGAAAGTTGATTGTGTATTTTTTTATTTAAACTTGCAAAATCACCAAGGTTATGAATTCTGTTCAATTTCAGCATCAATAATTAGATTCTAATAGAGAAAAAAATGTTTGAAATGTTCTTCTCTCCAAATGGGACATTAAAAATTGGGGTGTGCAAGTGCATGTCACATAAATAACAACAAAAGCGGCAAGTCTTGAAAAATTCTTTGGACTCCTTGGATTTTTTTTCTTCCCAACTCTGTGTGAACCCTGTGTTGGAAAATGCTTCATAATCTATGCTTAACACATGATTTTTCATACTTGTATGTTTTGTGTTTAACCTCTTCAAATCTGAGCATAAAATAATGCTACAAATATATATTTATTGCTTTTGCATAATCGAAATGACACCATAGATGACAGAAAGAGTCATTTTTATAAAAATTAATACTTCAGGGACCTGGTAATTTAGGTTTACAAATGTGAATATAGACGTACTAATCGCCTTAAAACATCAGCTTAACTATCAATAATATAAATTTGTACAACAATAAAATTAAGGTCTTTAAACAAGTAAATGATCAGCAAATTCTCAAAATTTTTTAACACAAAGCATTTAAAATTAAATAATCATGAATCTTTCTTTCTTTCTTGGCCACAATGTCCTGAAGGTATTTTCGAAACTCGGATGAAAATATTTATTTTATGAGGTAATATTTATCAATGCTGACATTTATTGGTTTTGTTTTAAAGCAAAAAACACTCAGCTGTATGTGAGTAAAGTAAAACTGCAAAAAATTCAAACAGTTTAGTTTTTATGAGGAAAAGAATGGAGGTACACATTTGTGTACCTCAGGTCTGAAGAGCAGGGCTGATTCTTGTCCGAAAATTCTGAAATTTCCAAAAATTTAAGGCATCCTCTTCCGAAAATTTGATATTGGGTTATCAGTTCCGCATAGTTGCCAACTTGTACAGTTTTGCGCGTGGAAAAAACAATTGCATAGAAATGCAAAATTTGTGAAAGGATCGCAGAAATAGCATACATTTTGTCAATATTTCATGGAAAAATGACGATTTCGTCAATGTTTTTGTAAACTAACTTTGTCAAAAGATTGATGAAAAACACAAATTTCCTGTGTGGATCACGGGAAAAATGGCAATTTCTCCAAATATCGCTGATAAAATGTTGATTTCTTCTGAAGACCATGGGAAAACGTTGATTTTGTCTAAAGATTGCGAATATAACGCCGATTTTGTTAAAAGATCACAGGGAAAAAACACTGTTTTCGATAAAAGATTGCTTATAAATATTTTGTCAAAAGAATATTTGAAAAAATAAGCCAAGCCAATTTCATCAAACGATCACGGAAAAAACTCAGATTTCGTCAAGAGATCGGGGGAATAAAATGCCATTTTCGAGAAAAAATCGTGTAAAAATGCAAATTTTGTCTAAAGATCGTCGAAAAAACGTCGATTTCACTTTAAAAAAACATGGGAAAATGCCGATTTTGTCAAAAGATTGTGGAAAAACTGTTGCTTTCGGCAAAAGATCGCAATACATCCACCCCCCCCCCCCCCTGTCGATTTCTGAAAATACGATGCGAATTTCTGAAATTTTTTTTTAAATCTAGAATCACCCCTGCTGAAGAGGTTATACGTATTCAAGTTCTTTTTTTGTGTTTCTCCTAGATGTGGCCTATGGTGCCATGGTGACGATCAAGAACCACCGTACGGGGGGAGGCTACCTGCACTCGCATTGGCACCTCTATCCGGAAGGGGTGGGTGCCCGACAGCAGCAAGTCACCGCCTACTCCCACAAGGATGAGAACAACAAGTGGGTGATCAAGAAGTATGACTCGGAGCCCGGACCCAACGATCCCATCGAACTCGTCGCAAACGGGGACCTCGTGAGGCTGGAACACGCTGTGTGAGTAGTCCCTCCCAATCAGTCCACCCTTTACCACCTACTAAATCCTGTTGGTTAAAACCTTATGTGATAGAATTGCAATATTGTTTACACTCTAAATTTCTTCATATGCTAAAAAAAGGATTATTTCATCATGATCTTAATTGCGTAAAAGCTGCCCCCCCCCCCCAAAAAAAAAAAAAAAAAAAAAAAAAAAACAGTACTACTTGGTTATCCCATCTACCAAAAATGTACCACCACCAGACTAGAAGATTAAATCCCAGTAATGGATGATTATAAATGTTGCATACACTTCACATTAACCACAATCTACATGTTTATTTTATTCAACTTTTTCTGTTTTTATTCTATTAATTTGTTTCTTCATTATTTAAATGAAAAATTGTGTTCATTTTTATAATTTGGCTAAGGAGCCATTCATAAATGATATCAAGCTTGAAAGGAGGTGCATGAAATTGTGACAGTTTGTGACAAGGGGGTGGGAAGAAATGTGAAATCACACACTTTGGTTAAAACAAAAATTCAGCTGATTAAATCTTATGAAGCTATTTTCAAAATAAAATATGTTGTGTTCATAAAGATAAGATTTAAAGCCAAATTCTATTTCAAATTCCAAAATATTGCTGTTTTCAATTGCACTTTCATACTGATGTTTTATTACTATTCTTAATTATTTGTAAACCTTATTTTATACAAAATAGGAATCATTTTTATCGTTCAGCTCACAAGTGTCAGTCATTAAAACACATAGTTTAAAGTTTAAAAATAAAATTTGAAATGGGATCTAAATTGCAGTGCTTTGTAAGATTATGTAATAGAGTGTGACAAGAGGAAAGTCAAAAATATGGAAGAAATGTGTGTCATCATTTATGAAAAAAATTCCCTCCCAATCAGTCTATCCTTTACCACTTATAAATCCTAACCTTATGTGGCAAAATTGTAACATTTTTTACACTCTAAATTTCTTCATATGCTAACATATACAATGTTGTGTAAATAGTCTATGGAAAAATTTCCCTCACAATCAGTTCACCATCTAAATCCTGTTGGTTAAAACCCCGGTAGCAGAAACCGTGCAGCACGGCAGCGAGCGCTGCAGATTCATTTCAATGCTTGCAGATTAATTTCCAACTTGGAAAAAGGGAAAAAACAAAAAAACAAAAAACAAAAAAAAAAAAATATTTTGTATATGTACCGGACGAAAAAGTGACCCGAAAATGGACCCCCCCCCCCCCCCGGTCGCTAGTTTCTAGATTATTTTACTTTTTCTTTTTGCCGTAAATTATCGCCCTTTTCACTCAAACTATGAATGAAACGACTCCCCTTCTTGAAGAGACCAAAGTGTCAATCATCAAGATCGCGGCGATAATGACACGCCCTTCGTTTCCACTGGTTAGGTGATTGGGTTTCAACCTTCAGTGGGTTTATTTCTTCTATCTTCGTGACGTAGTACAGTACAAAGTCTCAAATCCGGACATTTTTCTAACTAGCGTTTTTTTTTTTTTTTTTTGTACCGTAATTTATGGAATAAACGCCGCGGCGTTTACGTGTTTAAAAGTTAAAATTTTCATGTATGCGGCGTTTACGAAAATTTTGAGCAAATTATTCAGTGTTTCAAAAGAAAAAAAAATCACTTTTCTTTTCCCTTTTCCCCGTGTTCGCGATGTTACCGATCGTAAATCAACAAATGCAATGCATCATGAGTCATCCTTTTCCAAGAAATACGGTGACTGGAGTAAACAGGAAGGGACAATAGACGCCTGCTTTTATTGCACTTCGTTGTAGAAACAAAGTATTGGAAACAGGGGCGTGCGAAAAGAAAACTGCCCACGGGGCAAAGTTGCATTTTGGCGCTTCCTTCTCCCAACTTTTTTTTTTTTATGACACGCCAAAAATGAAGTTGATAGTATAAATTTGGCGCGCTTTAAATTTTCACGCTCGGGGCGATCGCCTCCCCCCCCCCCCTTTCGCACGGCGCTGATTTGAAAGGTTTTTTTTTTATTTCACAATTGAAATGTCTCTTTTGTTGGTACTAGTCCTGTTACAAAAACTGCAGTATTTTCGATCCTTTATCAGTGCAAGATTTTCTAGTTCTCATTCTTATGATGATTTACATTAAAAAAAAATATCTATATATTTATCTAATAATAAGAGCGAAATTTTGTAATTTCCTTCTTATGACAACTGATACGATATTTATTGATGCACTTTAATTCATATTCCGTAAACGTATAAAAAAAATTTCCAAGAAAGTTTATAAAAATTTTCTAATAAAGAAAAAAAGTGAGAAATTATTTAAATTCTATTCTTTTATATTTAAAAAGGACCTCGTGAATGTGTCATCAAAACCGCGATGTTTGAGTGTGGAAAAAGAAATTAATAAGCTGCAAACAAGCGAAAAAAAAAAAAAAAAAAAACAGAAAGACATGATAAGCAAAACAAGGTTTCTTTTTATTATTAAAAATAAATCCATATTTTCTCTGATAATTTACCGATTCCATTCAAATTTTCAGCAAATTGCAATGATAGTGAATTAAGGTGTGTAATAATTTTTTATTAAAATATAATAAGTTATTCAAAAGTTACAACATTCTACAAAAAGGTCCAGTACGTAGAAAAAAGAAAACTCCAAAGAAAAACAAGTGCTCGGCAGTTTTTCGAAAGTCAACGTTATCGAAATAAGGCTCCGTTCAGATTGCAATACTCTTCCCTTCAACTGAATCCTTGGAAAAAGTGTGGAAGTCCTTTTGTATAGGATCTACTTGCAGTTTCTACATAATAGAAACACGGGGAATTAACAAAAGAATCGGCAGATAAGCAATCCACCCTACTTGACGGAAAGGTTTTTCTTTTACCGGACAACCGCTCCTTTCCTGCAAAACTCATTAAGATAAAAAACGCCACGACAAACGAGCCGACACCGAACTTCAAGAAGTGGTAAAATGTGTTTGGGCCTGCAAAAAGGAATTGTGCTTGGATTTTTTTTTTTTCTTTTTTGTTATTGTTAAAGAAAAAAATTTTTTGGTGGCGGGTTTACAAACTGATATACATTTCGAAAAATGAAATATGTTCAAAATTGGGAGCGGTGTTTTCGAGATTTTACAGTATGTATTTAAAGTAAGAAAAACAACATATCAAAAAAATTTCAGGAAAAAATTCCGGATCCGGAAGTTCCGGAAAATCGGTTCTGTAATATAAATATTCTATTCCTACTTTTTTTTTTTACAATTAGTTATTTTAATAATTTAATTAGTCTAATAATTCCATTTTTTGCCGTATTTATGCGATATTTTGGGTATGTTATCGCATCCTTAATAAGAGAAAATAATTTCTTAAGGGTGCGGCGATTATGCCGATTTTTTTCAAAACGATATCAATATTTGAGGCTGCGGCGATTATCCACTACTATAACAATTCTTATAGGCCCTAACGAAAGTTTGGGATCGGCGTGAAAAGTTTTCAATTCATTAGATGATGTAATCAAAGGATTGGAGCAGAGGAACATTGTAACAGGACAGGAACTGATGTCTATTTACAGAATCAAAGAAAAAGTTTTCGCCGAGAAATCGAAATTAATGAAGCAGCGCAAAATAACGGACATGTTCAAAAGACAATAGTGAAAAATTGAATTTATTAACTAACATTTGTTGTGATTCAGATAAGCTTTTATTTATTTTTATTAAAATAATAATCTATCTACTTTAGTTTTATATTTTTTTCCAGTATTGTAAATGTGTTTCTGGTGTAAATAATTCGTGGGGAAAGGGATTCAGTGTGGATATTTATTTATTTATTTATTTTTTTCATTTAAAAAACTTTTTTAAGGTTATCTCATTATTATTTAAAATATCTTCTTTAATATTATCATTTTTCAGTGCTAAAAATGCAATTTTGATATAAATCACGTACTTTTTTTAGAAAGGGGGGGAGGGGGTAGATTCTAAAAATGATCTGAAATTCGGAAAAGTCCGATATTCGGAATCGTCGAGGTCCGGAGAATTCCGGATTTCGGACATTGTACTGTACTCCTTACTTTCCTTCGTGACGTTTTTGCTCTTTGACCCCTAGCATTTCGTTTCTTATTGGGAGTATGTACTGGGGTCACGTGAGTCGGCGGCGTACAAACTAACAGCACATGTTGCTTTGATTCTATGTTGTCTCTATGCGAATTTTTGACACTGCCTTATTTTTTCCTGCTTAATCTTTTTTATTGTTACGTTTATCTTTATTATCAAAGGCCCTTTTCAGGGCCACACAAATCTTACATAATCTGCTATTTTTATTATTGTTAAGTTATTATTGTTATAAGTTTATTGCATTATCACTCGCACGTGCTCTGAAATCCGTGGTTTTTGCTAGTGAAAATATCATGGCTTCGCAAACTGAAAAAGTATCGTGTTTGCATTGCAACGAATCACTTATGCTAAAAAATTTAAAAATGCATAGTCAGCGTATTCATCCCGGTCTGAAAACGAGATATAAATCTCTAAGAAATAAAAATGTAATGGATTTGTTTAAGAATGCTTCTGATTCTGATGCACAAGTGGAGATTTCTGAGGAACAGGAGGTTTCTGATGAGCAGAACCAGAAGGTCCCTGATGATAAACCAAGGCAAGAAATTACATCAAAGAGAGAATCTGAAGGAGCTGATTCAGAAAATCCCCCCAAAAAGAAAAAAATCAGTGAAACAATAAGGAGCAATTGTGACCTTAATAAAGAACTTTTGGAACAAATTTTAAAAACTGTGTCAAGTAAGTAATTTACTTTTATTGTATTTTTTTTTTTTTTTTTTTTTTTTATTCAATTTGTATTTTTACAATGAAACAAAAGTAAACTTTAATTTCTTCATATAAAAGGCACATATTTGGCCTAATGAAAAAGAATAAATTTAAAAGGTGGAAAATTAAATTGCAGAATATTGACAGCAATAGAAATATTGCTTCAAGTCTGTGAAAGACAAATATGCATGTATATTGAATATAAATGTTACAAGGCTTGAATACTGTGCTTCATGCAATTTAACTAATATTCTAATATGTTTATAGGTTTACAAAATATTATTCAAAAAGTCTTAATTAACTAAAAAAAATTTTTAAATCATTTTCAATCTTTTAATTGCAGTTAAAAATTGAATGAAGACAGTCAAGTTTTGGTTTTACATAAGTATATATACACATATATATATATTCTTTTCCATAAATTTTCTTAGCTTTAGCTCTCAGCTGTATAAAACCTACTTTTGTCCCACTAGTTTAATCTGATTCATTTGTCAAAATCAAAACCAGAATTGAATGCTTTAAAGAAAAAAAGTCCTTCCGGCAATGCCGGGAGGAAGAGGTAGCTTTCATATACTTATATACTTATTTATTTATTTTAAGGTAAGTTACATTGTTCAAAAATACTAAGCTCAAATTAGTGGAAATAATCTTATAAAATTAGTGATTTTATAAGATTGAATACTAGTTTTTGTCAAGACTGATTATTAATAGGAATTTTTAGAAATTAGTCATCTTTTATTCAACCTGGTTTTATTTTAAGCGATTTAGAGAGTCACCAAATTCCACGATATCATAAAGTGTATACCATTTTAAAGCAACATTGTGGATCGTTCAGATCAGACCGTTTCAAAATGTCAGCCATAAGCAAAATTCAAAGTGCTATAACTCAACCATTTTTTAAGATATAGACAAAATAAAAAGTGTTCTGAAATCTTTGTTTTAAGTTCTAATACGTAAAAGAAAAATATTTTTCAACTTTTAATTTTTTTCGCATTTAATTTTAAATTTTAAATTTTTTAAAAAATTTAAAATGGCCACCATTTTGAAACAAAATGGCGGATGATGCTGGCCAACGAACTCGGTCAAGACATTTGTATGTACTATGTACATACCAAGTTTCATTGAAATCGGTTCATAAATACGCGTGTTATCACGTGACAAAAATCAGATCGTTTCAAAATGTCAGACATAAGAAAAATTCAAAGTGCTATAACTCAATCATTTTTTAAGATATAGACAAAATAAAAAGTGTTCTGGAATCTTTGTTTTAAGTTCTAACACGTAAAAGAAAAATATTTTTCAACTTTTAATTTTTTCGCATTTAATTTTAAATTTTAAATTTTTTAAAAAATTTAAAATGGTCGCCATTTTGAAACAAAATGGCGGATGATGCTGACCAACGAACTCGGTCGAGACGTTTGTATGTACTATGTACATACCAAGTTTCATTCAAATCGGTTCATAAATACGTTAGTTATCGCATGACAAAAATCAGATATATATATATATATATATGGTTATATATATATATATATATATGTCAACATTTGAACGGAGGGTGGTTTTGGGGTCTGGGGGTCATGATCGGTGAAAATATACCAAAATTTTCCGGAAGTGCTTTCCTCCGGACGGCTGCAATAGGTAGCTTTTTACTTTTTGTAATGAAAGCTACCTAATAAAAACCATTAAAGCAAAATAAATTTTAGTTATTTAATCAAAACGCTTATATTAATTTAAAGAAAAAAGTTAGGCTGCTATTTTGAAAATTAACCTTTTCCTTCTCATTCTCCAATATATATTTATGATATACACAAAATATCAGATTCATAATTTATCGGTCCACTTCATATAGCAATATATTAACCCAAATTGTGTATTGTTTGTATGGTTTATCAATAATATCAGTTATAGGTGAGGAAAAAAGAAAAAATTATGCAGACATCTTTAGGTGTCTTATTTTTAGAGTAGAGTGAAATCTGTCCTTGTTCTGTAAAATTAATATTTTCATATTAGTCTTTTGAAAAATTACTGAACTTAAATTATTTTGTTTTCACTTATTTAGATCTACAGACACAACATAAAGAAGTTGCCACTACTTCAAAAGGTTCCACTGTTATAGAAACAGAAACTTCAGATGACTTAACAGATGAAGAACGAATAGAGCTTTTGACTAATTCTCGTTCCATTGATAGGCTTCTTAAATGGGCAAGATGTTTTGTAAGAGTAAATGATGGGCTTCAATGTCTATATTGTGGAAGCAGTGTGTTTTACGATTTCAAAAATGGCGAAAATTTTGCAGAAAAAGATGTGATGCCAAGATCATTTCGGAATTTAAAGACCGATGTTAAAAGACACATGCAATCAAACAAGCATATCACCAATTCGCAAATCTATTTTCGTGAAAAGAAAAAATCAGAAGAAATAGAAAAGGCAGGTAAATTAAATGCACTAAACTGTGCAAATGCTGCCTATTTCACCTATAAAAAGAATTTGTCCTATGAATCTTATCAAGATTTGGTGTGTGTCATGCATAACAGTGGCTGTGATGTTGGAACAAAAAATCACTCAAAAGAATTTCCCCGCTTATATTTGCCATTTGTCCATTCTGTGCTGCTAAAGGAAATCTCAACTTTCATTACAAGTGGTAATCTGCCTGTGGGAATTGTTGCTGATAAAATAACAGTTAATCACCGCAGCAGACATATTGTTGGTCTGAGAATACCAATTTTCGATATTAATGCGAAAAATTTATTTCATTCTATTTATCTGGAACACAACTTTGTAAATGATTTTACAGGTAAAGGTTTATCATCAAGCATCCTTAATACTCTTAACAAATTTGGTTTGGATGCTCAATATGTGAGGCAGCATTTAGCTGGTTTAGCTGTAGATGGGCAATATATAAAGCTAGGTGTTGCTGATCACATAAAAAATGAATTGAACTTGAAAAATGTTTTGGCATCTTGGGACATGATGCATCGTATTGAATTAATGGAGAAAAATTCTGAGATGCCAAACTTTATAAATAAAGCACACAATCTTATACTAGAATGTATGAAAGAATTCAATTATGGACTAAAGTATGAGAATCTCGTGAACATTTCAACAGATTTTGAACAATTTTTGTACAAACCAAAACTTTTCAAAACTATGAAATTTGCTGCTTACTCGATGGATGTTTTTACCAGTTTTATACAAGATTATAAATTGTTTGTATGTGCTTGTGAAAAAGATATGGACTTATTTACCTTAAGAGACAAATTGTTAAATAAGACAACTATATTTCACATACTTTTACTAACAGACTTGTATCATATTATATCATCATTTTCGAAATCTGTTCAATCAGCTCAAATCCTTCCTTGGGATTATTTGAGATATGCTAATAACTTCCATTCACATTTGGAGTTATTTTTGAGTTACATTGATGCCATGTCCCACATCAAAACAAATGTTGATCTATGCGAATTTTTGGAAAAAATTCCAGATATTTTTTTCTCACATTCCAAAACTGCTGTAGAAATGTTCAAATTTTCCACCTACCAAGATGTGCCACTTCCGGACAAACCGGTAAGTTCAAAAATATTAAGATCATTTGCTTCTGCCAGCTATAATGAAGAGAAAGAAAATCAGCTGACAGCAAATTATAAAAATGATATAACCGATTTTAGCAAATTTATCAGATGCATTATGGATAAATTTGAACATTATACTAAAGGAAAAAATCAAGGTATAGATGAAGTTGTGAAAAAGTCTGAATGTCTTTTTAGTTTTGAGCATCTTATATTTCCACGGTCAGATGTTTCTGCAGAAAATTCATTAGCAGAATTTACCTCTGAGACCTTCTTTGATTATGTAAGCGATTTTCCTTGCATCATTCCAGATGTTGAAAAGGACACTCTTCTTTTTGAGTATAAAGAATTACGTTCTTGGATGGAGAATAAAATAGCTGAAAGTCGAGATGAAGGCTTACTCTGTGACTTGCGAAAGCTTTATAAAGTAACTATGTTACAACTAAAGAAAAAGTTTCCCCTTATTTTAAAGCTTTTCATGTTTGCTATTTCCATCCCTGTGTCAGAGGCCATATGTGAGAGTTGGGGCTCTATAATTGCTAGTGTGATGCTAAAAAGACCTAGAGGTGATGATGGTTTTATAGAGGATATTGGCACATCTGATATGCGTGTGTTTATTATGCTGAATGGTCCAGAGAGTGGATTTAAGCACATACGTAAATTTTTGAAAGCTGCATTGATTGAGAAGTATGGTATGTCATACTTCCAACATTTTAAGCATGTTTCTACTAAAGCTGCTTTTAAACAATCTGTCACTTCAAAAGTAGTTAGTAGAATCATTGATTCAGACAATTGCTTACCATGTTTTCACTAAGTACCACAATAAATTCCTTTTTAAAAATTTAGCAGAGTTATTTATTTATTTTTAACTTTTAATATACTTTTATCTTAGTACATTGCATTAACTGAATTGCAGATTTATTTATTTGTATGGTTATGTGTATATCATTGTATCAGCAAATTTTGCTTTCTATACGATTTGAAAATGACTACAATTTTTATATAAAAAGTTTGGTTATGCATCGTTAGGAGTCGCAGACAAATTTTGGCTTGTGATACTAGTGCTGCAGATTGATATTGAAAATTCTGCTACTGGGGTTAAAACCTTGTGTGGTAAAATTGTAATATTGTTTCAGGGTTCATACTCATCAGAATTTCTGGGAAAATCAGGGGATAGATTTTTGGTTCTAAAAATTATAGGAATCTCATACAAAAAATTTCCCAAACAATGGATCAATGACTGGCTACTCTGGCAAATGGAGGAGAATCTGCGGGCTTTTATGATCAGATCCAGATGCACCTATTCTAATAGTATGAGCTTTGACAATAGTTCAAGAGGAATAATGAAGTACATTTTGGAATTGATATTGGCACTTTTAATCTTAATACAATTTATAATGCTTTTCAAAGAGGTACTGAAATCATGAAGTGGAATTTGAATTTTTGCAGCAAACTACAGAATATTGAAGGACAGCTCCACAAGGGCATGTAGACTTCATCTATGTTTTACACAAATTAATGTTTTTCTTTTAAAGTTTTTCATTCATATTGCTTATATAGCTTGTGCATAAACTTTTTTTTTGCGATTATCTCGCTTTTATTTTATTTTGAGAAGGTGGGGGGTGGGGTGGTCTTGATACTGGTTTAAACATGCCATTAATTGTTGACTTGGGAAAATTCTATATCCCCAAAAATTCATCAGGGTATTTTTTGTTTGAAAATGAGTATGAACCCTATGTTTACACTCTAATTTTCTTCCTATGCTTAAAAAGAAGAAAAAAAAAGACTATTTTATCATGATCTTAATTATGTAAAAACTGACCAAAAAAAAAAAAAAAAATTTAGTTAAATAACTTTTGAACAGTTTTCAATAGAAAGTAGTTTTCAGAAGCTTCCGATATATCAGTCAAAAAGGACAACTTCTTCTGTAGTTTTTGAGCTGTACAATCTATTTTGTGTGTAAATTTAACATGATATCCAAATTTTAACTCTAAGTGACTTGATCTTTCATTTTGTATTTCAAAAGAACCCAATAGGATATCAAAATGAGTTTAAGTATGAAGATGACCCCCTATGCCTGTTTGTTTATTTTTCCAACAAAAATTGAAAAAAAAACTTAATTTTGAGTCATGGTTATTTATGTTTTTTCCTGTGACTATTTGGAAGGAAGAAGTTTGGAAGCATTAACAATTATTCAGTAAGTAATGTATACCCAGAGAATTAAGAGTCGTCCCTCAATAAAAGATTTGTGAAGTGAATGCCCTATTTTCACTGTTTTGATCCCATATTCGGATTCGACTCTGTTTTGCTAACAAGGAAGGTCTCCATACTGGGCATACTCAGAATTTTATGAAAAAAAATACTAATTGAAGTACTTATGTATGTAATAAAGGATCAGTCAAAATTAGTGGCGGAATCACAGAAGAATATATGTAAAAAAATAAAATATTTTCGAATATTTGGCGTGAAAGGACGAAACAGTCACTCGATTTGTCGAGCAGTCCTTTTCCTTGCCAAAAGCAAACGATTATAATACAACTCAAAACTGTTGGATATTTAGAATGCATGTAAATGGTATTTAACGAATTTAAGCATGAACAATGAGAGACTTTAATATATACATAAATATACATATTGTATTACGTATATATATTACTTGTTGAAATAGTTATTTAATTAATCACTGGTAAAAATGTTTTCATAGACAAAAAAAAAATAAAAAAATCATATTGAGAAAAATTATCTTCATATATTCTAGCGTATTCAAATAATAAAACCAGGGGTTTCCAAAGAAACGAAATCTAATCAACCATTCTCAATTGAACTTTGAGCTTGAAACAAATTTCATTAATTTAAATTATGAATTTCATTTTAAATCTTAATTTTGATGATTAAATTAGAATATAAATACATATAAATATCGATATAACAAAATTATACTTTAAACAAACTAAAACTTACAAAACTAAAGTTATTTAAATTAAATTTATCAAAACAAGTTCAACATGAAACTTTTCTTTTTCTTGAAGTGTATTTGACATGAAGTATTTTTTGAAATTACATAACATCGCCAACCAAAGATAAATAGCCAATTAACAAAATTTTCATTATTTTTTTACGGTTACTGAATGGAAGTTCCGCCGAAATTTTTTTTATAAACGTATATATCCACACGAGAAGAACATTTAAAAAAAAAATTTACATATTAACGCCACCGCAGCAGAAGTTGCGCTAGTGTGCCAATAAAGAGCAATTTTGTTGTTTGCAGGCGCACGCAGTTATCTTTTAGATTCCTTGTTGCTTTGTTGTTTGCTGATTTTTGACACCATTTGTTAGTGCTACGAAAATGCGTATTTGGTATTTGCCAAAAAAGAGACTGTTTAGAATTTATGTTAAACTCTATATCAACTCATTTTCAACCGAAATTCGATTGGCTACTTCATTTTTAAATAAAGTGTTTTGAATTTTGAAAATGTTTTAATTTTAAATAAAGTGTTTTATTCTATCTGAATTTTGTTGCAAAAATTTTAGGTGTAGATTGGCAGTACTTAAAAACTGCCATATGTGTAGTTGCGGTGGCATTAATACGTAAGCACCGCTGCTCTTGTAGAACTGTTAAAAAGATCTGTATGAAACTGTATAAAAGTTTATTTTTATAAATAAACTAGCAGCCTTCGCCCACTACGCTGGTCAGTTATTTTAAAAGAAACTTTGAATCAAACAAAATTTGTATATCATAGTAATTTTTAGTTTTATATCGTATTTTAGACTGTCTGTCATCACTGAAAAATCAGTCATCTAAACGGAAAGTTCAATGTTAGTCACCAATGAATGACATAGTGCTCAACATGTTAACAGATTTAATGACATAAAAATTCATTCAGCGGAACCTTTAAAATAAAGCCAGTGTTTTGTAATTGGGTTCATCTGATTTAAAACATCTCCATAAGTATTCAATTAAACAACGTAGAATGCTATATTTCATTTGTTACAAAATTTCTGAAAAATTATCCAACTAAGAATGTAAGTTCCATAATCCATTCCAGTTAAAATCTGTCTGGTAGAACTTAAGTTATAAGCGGTCAGAATGAAATTTCACTTTGCGTTTTATATACATTGAGATATTAAATATAGCTTACATAATCATGTTAACCTGATTATAGAACTCTCCTCTCAAAACTGAGTATCTCACAAACTACTGGATTTAAACGAATTTGCTTAGTGCCATTCGATTCAGCATGAAAAAATACACAAAATATGTTATCAGTTGACAAAAAAAATAAAATAAAATAAAAACTACAAAAGCCGATTTTTTAGGAATTTTTTTAAAGTTCGTTCTTTTTTTTTACCCCCCCTTAGGGGTGGAATTTTCAAAAATCCCTTCTTAGAGGCACTTAATGTTATAAGAAGTATTTTTATCCCAATTTTCAAGATTTTTGGCTCAGTAGATTTTTTTGTGCTGTGATTAATATGAAATCGAGACTTTCTTTTATATATATATATATATAGATGACTCCATCCCAACTTGATCTGTTTCACTATTCCATTAGATAAAGAAGACACATTGAAAATTTTGCAAAGTAATGGGTTTTTTTCTTCTCCTTTACAGGACCAAGCGCAATCTGCACAGCCACAAGGAGATGGCTCCAGTGACAAAAAGACACCAGCAAGTCACCTGTTACGGAGAGGTAATGTTGGCATTTTCATCTTAAACTCATGAAATGGGAAATAGCCAAAGTGGAAATAAATTCTAAATCTGAGATTTTTTTTTTTTTTTTTTCACATCTGTTGCTAAAAATTGGCTCATACATTGTTATTATTTATATTTAAAAAATGTAAACAAAGCAATGGCCAGAAATCTTGAAAAATTCTAAAATCCGAACAATCTCTGGTTCCAAGCTGTGCAGATTTGAGAGAGTCTACTTTCTTTCTCTGATGAAACGTCTTTTAAAGCTTCTTAAATGTGTCCCCCCCCCCCCAAAAAAAAAATATATATATATGAATTAGCATGTTGACTGTGATGGCCAATGTTTAACATCCAATGGGCTGGCTCACTGTCAATAACCGCAGTCGACATGTTTTAAAAAAAATTCCTTTTTTACTTTTCGAAGGAGCGCAGTTTGAGAAATTTTGTTGGAAAGTGAGAATTAAAAGATTGAATAACATAAACTAAGACAGACTTGAATACATTTTTTTTAAATAATTAAAATACTAAAAAAGATTTAAAAAGTAGAAAAAGTAAACATTTCGCCAAGCTGCATGCAAGGCCTCATCCGTTCCGTACCAATAATTACTCATTGCATAACAAACATTGGAACAAATCAAGAACAGTTACAGTTAGTTATTATTTTTTAGAAAAAGATAATATTCATTGGGGACCGCATGTTAGCATCATTCATAGTTGGCGATCCTAAACAAGTGAACCAACCTTCGAGGATGAAACATTGCTAAAGGTGTATGGAAATACTAAATGATCACTAGAGACTAGAGCTGGATGCATTAAGATATAAGAATTTATTCCTGAATCCAAGATCCGACCGTCTTACATCGTGGCTGACAACGAACGAACCGCCGAACATCGTTCGCGGCTAAACTGCATTTTGGCTGGCGCTGATGGCGCCATCTAGTGCACATCATAACAGATATAACATTCTCTTCCTTCTTAAAGGAAATATTCAAGTTGTTAGACATGCACAATACAATAAAAAATAAAGTCCTTGACACAGTTCAAAATTTAACAGTCCAATTTAAAAAGTCTAATATTGCAAACGTTCAGGTTTTGCTTTTGGACGAGTGGAACGTCTAGGAAGTGGCGCTCCTGGATTCTGCAAAACTGCTTGCGGCGAGAGTGCTGGAGGATCTGCCTGAGAACTGTGTTCTTGGACACTTACCTGCGGAGACAGCGTAGGAGGTAGAAGGGTGTCTGTCACCTGATCAGCTGGTAACTCTACTACATCTCTCGGTTGCACTGTAGGCACTGACACATCTGATCCTGAAGAAACAGAATCTGGTAGTTCTGGAGCTGGAGGAATTTCCTGTAGAGTGTCCTCTTGCCTGTAACGAATTTGATCAATGTGTCGTGTCCAAATACCCCAAGTTGTCTTGACTTTGCACATTGTATTCCCCATTGTTCCTGTAACCTTTCCAGCAACCCAAGATGGGCCCCGGGTAAAAGAGCGCACCCAGACAGGAGTGCCTTCTGTAAACTTGCTATTATGGGTATCTCCCCTCTCAGATGTTTTAACTTTAGCACTGCGGATAAGATCCAAACGCATGCGAAGAGGTCGTCCGAACATTGCCACAGCTGGAGATATACCCGTTGCCTTTGATGGGGTATTTCGAAAATTCAGAAGAAATCTGGTCAGTCTTTCAGTGAAAGTGCCTTCTTTAGCTTTCTTCAATGCAGTTTTTACTGTACGCACTGCTCTTTCCGCTAAACCATTTGAATTCGGATGGTATGGTGCGGTTTTAATTGGTGTAATGCCATTTCTTTTCAAGAAATTTGTGAATTCGTCACTACGGAAGCCAGGTCCGTTATCACTGACTAAGCTCTCTGGTAAGCCAAAGCGTGCAAACAGGTTACGCAGAGCTATTATCGTTGAAGTTGCTGTGGTGTTGGGCACTGGAATCACTTCAAGCCATTTTGTTTTGGCATCAACTATAATTAATAGCCAATGGCCTTCTACAGGACCCGCATGGTCGATATGGATTCTCTCCCAAGGTTTTTTAGGTGTGAGCCAAGGGATTTGTGTCGAAGGAGGAGCTGCAGCATTTTCTTGACAGTCGAGGCAGTTTCGAACTTTTGTTTCTAAGTCCCGATCAATACCAGGCCACCAGACATGGGAACGAGCCAGAGATTTAATAGCAGAAATCCCTTGATGAGCACTGTGAAGTTCATCCAAAACAAATTGACGAAACTTTCCTGGAACAAAAACACGGGAACCTCTGAGAATGATGTTTTCCTCAACTGACAGTTCATGTCGGATATGCCAAAAGGCTTGTAAATTTTCTGTCACTTTCTTTGGCCACCCATTTTGAATATGAGATCGTAGACGGCTCAGTGCAGGACACTTGTCTATCTCCCTTTGGATTAGATGTGCTGTCAGTGGACTATCATTTAATTGTCGGATAAGCAAAACCGACTCGACAGGTACTGGAGGCTCCGCCATTTCAGATTTCAGTGGAAGTCTGCTGCAAGCATCAGCATTTCCGTGCAACTTCCCTTTTCGGTACTCTATCTTGTAAACGTAGGCAGATAAAGTCAATGCCCATCGCTGGATACGGGCTGCAGCAACTGATGGAACTGGTTTTTCTTCTGATAATAAAGTTACCAAAGGACGATGGTCTGTAAGTAACGTAAATTTACGTCCCAAGAGATAGTTCCGGAATCGAGTCACTCCAAACACTAAGGCTAAAGTCTCCTTCTCAATGTGACTGTAATTTTTTTCTGCTTTCGTCAGGGAGCGAGAAGCAAAAGCGATTGGTCTATCACCATCTGGAGTTTTATGTGACAGAACAGCACCAAGCCCGTAAGGACTTGCATCACAAGCCAGGATCACTTCCTTGTCTTGGTCAAAATGCACTAGTAATGATGAGGTTTGCAGGACATCTTTAGCTTTTTTAAAAGCTTCTTGTTGTGATGAACCCCATCTCCATGGCCGTTTGTTTTCCAGCAACTGGTATAAGGGTGCTAAGAGTGTTGACATGTTAGGTAAAAATTTCGCATAGTATGTGATTAGGCCAATAAAAGAACGTAGCTCGTCTACATTTGTTGGTTCCGGAGCATCTGTAATCGCTTTGACCTTCGATTCAACTGGATGCAATCCATCTTTGTCCAGACGATGACCAAGATATTCCACAGATGGTCTGAGAAATTCACATTTTTCTGGATGTAACTTTACACCTGCTGCTTGCAGACGAGAGAGAACTTCTTGTAAGTTCTGTAGATGTTCTGCTTCAGTTTTACCAGTTACTAGAAGGTCATCCAAGTATTTAGAGGCTCCTTTTACCCCTTGTAAAATCTTGTCAATTTCACGTTGAAAAATAGCCGGGGCGGAAGCAATGCCAAAAGCCAGGCGTGTGTACCGGAAGAGACCTCTGTGCGTATTTATCACTACCAGGCGTCTTGACTCTTCATCGAGCTCTAGTTGACAGTATGCATCCCGCAGATCTAATTTAGTGAATGCTGTACCCCCAGACATTTCAGCAAACAAATCTTCGATATTTGGCAGAGGGTACTGCTCTAATTCTGTTACTTTATTGACTGTTAGCTTAAAGTCACCACATATTCTAATTCTGCCGTCTTGCTTCAGCACGGGAACAATAGGAGCTGCCCAATCAGAAGTTTTAACTGGCTCTAAAATGCCATCTGCAAGAAGGCGGTCTATTTCCTTGTTGATTTTTTCCTTGTATGCATATGGTACAGGACGAGCCTTGAAAAATTTCGGAGGTTCACCAGTTTTACAGGTAAGATGAACTTTAATTCCTTTCACTAATCCCAAGCCTGGTGAGAAAACATTTTGGAATTCTTTTAAAAGTCCATCTAGCTTGAGCTGCTCAGTCCTTACACAATGTAATGTGTGGTTCATGTTGGCATCAAATGCATTCATTAGGCTTAATGGAACAATCCAGTTTCGCCCAGCTAAATTAGTGCTTCCCTGAGAAACCACTAGTAGAGGTAAAGTCTCTGTTCTTGCTTGGAACACCACATTCACATTTGTAACTCCCAAAATATCAATGGTATTGTTGGTGTAAGACTGAAGCTTAATGTTCGTTTTTTCCAAAGGAGGGCAGAATCTTCTAATTTTATCAAACAGTTTTACAGGCATTATGGAAAATGGAGCCCCTGAGTCAATTTCAAAAATAACAGGCTGGCCTTGGATCTCACAAGTAATTTTCACCGGAGGGTAATCTCTCTTGTTATCTCTTAAATTAAAAATTGTATACTCCTTACTGCCTAAATCTTCTTTAGATTCAGCAACTAAGTTAACTTTAGGTTTGTAACCTTGTTTATTCTTTGATAAACACACTTTTGACAGGTGCCCCAATTTTTTACAACTATAGCACGTGCTATTTTTGTGTTTGCAATCAGAAGGATGGTGTTTGGAGTCGCCACAACGATAACACTTCTTCCCTGTACGGCCGTTATTTGAATTGGACGCCGATTTAACGATCTCGTTTTTTCGCGGCCGTTGCGCCGTAACTTGTAATTTTTTCACTTCAGGAACGGCAGATATCTTCAGATCAACAGCATCCCTCGCAGCTGCTTCCATTGAAACGGCAATTTCCGACGCTCGCAAAAGGGTTAAATTGCTTTCTGATAACAATTTTCGTTGTATTCCTTCGTCTTGTATGCCGCAAACAATCCGATCACGGAGCATCATATCTAGAGACTCGCCGTAATTGCAATACTTCGCTAATTTCCGAAGCTCTGCGATATAATCGGCCACTGATTCGTCCGTGCGCCGTACGCGGCTGTTGAACTTGAATCGCTCCACGATCTCTGAAGGCACTGGATCATAATGTCCGTTGAGGATGCCGATGAGTTCCGCTAATGTCTTAGATGTGGGTGCAGCCGGCGATAGCAGATTCCGAAGCAATCCGTAAGTGGCAGGTCCTACCACCGTTAAGAAAACAGCACGCTTTCTATTGTCTTCGACTATGGCGTTGGCGATGAAGAACTGTTCCAGTCTTTCGGAGTATTCGCTCCAGGATTCGACCGATTGATTGAATTCTGCAATACAGCCAAAAGAAGCCATGCCGGAACTTGAATAAACAACTCTGGGGTCGCCGGTCGCCGATTAAGCCTGCTTCGCTAACGCCGTAACGTCCGTCCGCCGATCGGCGCTTAGGCCTAGTAGGAACACGCGGTCATCCACCGCTGACGCTCTTTCTTCAAAATCGCGTCAAAAAACATTTTTTTTTTATTGAAAAAACATCGATAGAGTTTATCCTCGTCGCCACTGAAACATTTCTAAAGGTGTATGGAAATACTAAATGATCACTAGAGACTAGAGCTGGATGCATTAAGATATAAGAATTTATTCCTGAATCCAAGATCCAACCGTCTTACATCGTGGCTGACAACGAACGAACCGCCGAACATCGTTCGCGGCTAAACTGCATTTTGGCTGGCGCTGATGGCGCCATCTAGTGCACATCATAACAGATATAACAGAGGAGTATCCACTGTTTGTTATGCAGTGAATGGGTGGTTTTCAAATATATTGCCGTATTAGGTGAAACAAAATTTGAAAAAATAATTTGGTTTAAATATAAAAATTTACTCAGGTATAAGTTGCTTATAGTTTACAACATTCTAGCAGTAGATTATTTGCGAGTTTTTTAATTTATATTTCAGAAATTTCAAGAAATGTCTTGCCCAGTCACTATTTTTCTCATAAGTGTGACCTCTATAAAACATTCTGATTTTTTTTTTTTGTGTCAATAATTAATTAAAAAATTGCTTAAGGTTCTTAAATACATATTAATAAATCAAAAATGTATTAGTATTTATTTATTTCATAAATTTAAAGCATTTTAATAGTTGTTTATGCCATGAGTGTTACTTTGCTTCTTAAATAAAGGGTATAACATCTGATTAAAAACAAATTTAATTAAAAATAAATTATTTTCATTGCAGTTATAATAAAGAATTAGAAAGTTCTAATAGACAAAACAATTAATTTAAGTGAAGTAACAAATGCATTAATAAAATTCTTATTTTTAGTTACAGTAACGTTCATGAAAAGTGGTAACACTCATGACAAGCGATAACACCCTTGCAGCAAACAACTTTTTTGTAACAATATATGTAAAAAAAGATTTTTAAAAGTTTAAACTATGATTTGTGTAAAATAGATAGTGCTTTGAAAATTATTTATTAAAAATTAAAGTTTGAATCTTAAATAGCACTTACAAAACACGTGTGCAGACATGAAAATCCTGTTACAATTTTTAAATAATTATAAATATATATAATATGACAAAATATATCCCTGAATCATGAATCTATTATAATCATAACTTAAATCTTACACATGATTTATAGTTTTAGAATTGCTTAACTTCTTTTCTCATGAGTGTTATTTTTTCCAAGTAACACTCATGTAAGGTAACACTCATGACATTTATTAAGGAATTCTTCACTAAAATAAATTCTAACTGTTTTATAGAAATTTTAGTTGGGCCTATTGATTCCTGAACAAAAAATACAGAATTCCCTAACTTAACATTTTTATACGTTAAAAAATAATAATAAATAAATGGGTAACACTCCTGTAAGAAAATAAAAATACTCACCATGTTGAAATGAACATTCTGATAAATAGCAATTATAGAACAAAATTATCGTGTTCTAAATAAGCGCACTGTAAAGAAGAAACAACATCGTTTTCTCACTACCGTTGCCAACTGCAATATACAAATATTTTGAAAACAAATAATATTAACTTACCTAAAGTAACACTCATGTTCTGCATATGCGGACACAAAATGCATTTAAATTTTTAACTCTTAGATACTAATTTTAAATATGTAAACTATCTATTTGTTTAATTAACACAGGATATTTTACTTTTAATCCATATATAAAAATTTTAAAATGTTTGGAAGCATAAAAAAAGATTGAAATTTTGCGAGTTTTGTATTCAGGACAAGTAAATTCCCATTACTTGCTAACTAAAGTACAAAAAAAAGATCACTATTTGACAACTCTGAAAAAATCTAATGAATGCATTGAATTAGGCATAAAAAGTGGAGCTACTACTTGATTTTAGAATATCAAAAAATAAATTTATTAATATGAAATTTAGATTTAAAACATCAGGACATCAAACTGGCAGTTCATGTGAAATTCACCCGAATAATTACTTGTACTGATGACACCTTGCGTGTAGCATGGCAAAACGTTTACTCTTGTATTTTTTAGTGTTTTATTTTTTGTATGCAAATTTTATTTTTAAAAAAATGTATTAAAATCTGTCTTAGTTTGTATTATCCAATCTTTTCAATTCAGACGTTAAATGTATGTATATTGCAAAGTGAGAATTGTTTAAATGACTGAATATCTAGTTGATAATGCAATCTTTCATGCTTCATTGTGTAGAATGGAACGGGCGATGCCAATGATGTGTGGCGGCTGGAAGTAGTTGGGGCGGGCGACAAAGCCACCGTAACCACGGTGACCAGTAAACTGAGGTTCATCCACTACCTGACCGGCTGTGCCCTGCATTCCCACTCAAAACAGCTGCCCAAGTGGTGAGTCTTAACCTAGGACAACAAAATAATGTATATATTTTTTTTCTTCCAGTGTATCTAAATATACAAAATTCAAAAAACACAAGTTCTTTTACTACTTGATTATCCCATCGACCAAATGACTGTCGCCAAATTTTAAGATTAAATGTGAATAATGGTGGATCCCAAATGTCACATTCACTTGAGATTAATCATGATGCATGTGTTTCTTTCATCATCAAGAGACTTTTAATTTGACTTTTTATTTGTGTTTTTATTAATGTTCTACTATAATATTTTTTTTTCCCGATTATTTAAAAGAAAAATTGATTAATTTGGCAGAATTAATCAACACTATAACCAAGTAGTACTTTTTTTTTTTTTTTTCAGTGGATCTATTCTTACCAAGTTGTGTTCTCTTGTCTATTTATTTTCTCGCGTTTGATTCCTGTAAATTGTATTCAATGAGAAGCACATCTTGAAGCATTATCACAATTCATAGCATTCAAATGACAGTACTGTTTATTGAAAATTGAAGTGTCTCTTAAGGGTGTTCTCAACTGCTTTGCTCAACAAGCAAAAAACGTTTTGACACATTTACAAACTCTTTTTTTTAACGGAAAGTTATAAAATTGGAATGCCTGACTATGGAAGCGATTTCGAATCAAACTTATTTTCTCATTTTACGATAATTAAATTACCTATCGAGTTATAAGCTATTTCGATCAATTGATCACCCGTTTTTCTCCTGTTTTTTGACCAGTTTTTCTGCTTTCATCGGGAACATGCTCAAAATCATCCACTTTGAAGGCTTCTTATGAATGATCTATTGTGTTTTTAAAAAACAAAAAAATGAGTACCTTTAGACAGTTTCTGAATAACAACCTCTGCTATTTTCATGCAAAAATAAATGAACGCATGTGTCAGAAAGTTGCCCTTGTTGATTTAAGAACATCCTTAAGACTATAGTAGACCAACTTGAAATTGGTTTATGACAACAGAATAGTATTTTTTTTCTTCCAGTGAACTGATGTATCAAATAGACATTAGGTTCTACACTGTTAAAAATTTTGCTCTCGTTTGAACCAAATTTTGGGGCTCAGTAGATCACAATAAGATGGCAAAATCTCGTACCAACATTTGGAGCTTCCTATTGGAACTGTGCTTCAACAGAAGTTCCAAATACTGGTTCAAGGTTTCACCATCTTACAGAGTCTTGGACAGGTTCAGGCTATTTTTTTTTTCTAAAATTGGAAAAATGTATTTATCTGTGCGTAGAAAAGATTGAAAAAACTTTCTTCCATTTAAAATTCCGTACTTATTCCTTTTCAAATCATTTTAATGCTATTTTGTAGAGATGTGTCATTTGTTGAGGAACAATTCCAAAGGAATGATTCTGGTGATGGAACTGAAGGAACGATTCCTCTCAGTAAAAAAGATTCGTTCCTTTTCGGAACAATTCTAAAAAAGAACGACTCCACGGAATCAGTCCTTTTCGGAACAATTCCGCAAAGGACCAAATCCTCAGAGGCATTCTGAAATGAAACGACTCCAAGAAGAACCGATTCCTTGGACTCATTCCAAAATGAAACAACTCCAAAAAGGACCGATTCCTCAGATTCAATGGAAAAAGGACCGATTTCTCGGATTCGGTCCAAAATGGATAGATTCCGAAAAAATCTGTTTTTGTAGATTGGCCAGTTTTAATAATTTAAAATACGCTATTTTATTTTAAAATAAGAGATTTTGATTTTATTAAAACAGAGTGTATTGCCCAAATGCCATTCGAATGTGTATGAAAAAAAGCGAGTGAGGAGGAACAAAGAAAAATGAAAGAGAAAAGAAATTGAAGTTGTGGGAGGGAGCAAATATTTAATAAACTATAACTGCGTATTATATTCTTTTAAATTTAATGTTTAGAAGAATAGAAGTATAGAACAACCCAGTTCAGTAATCCAGTTCCGTGCAATAACCCAGTTCAAGGTAAAATAAGAGAATCTATCAAAATCATTGCACAAGAAAATAAACCATATAATGATAATTTATCCTACAATATACCAAAAATATGGCATAACATCATAAAATCTTAAAATTTTTATTTTGTTACAATATTTTAATTTTTACTCATATGTAAGTGACAACATTTTTAAACTTTTAATTCATTTAGATTTTAATTTAGTAGAAATATTATCTCTCGATCAAGATGCAAACGTAGTCCTTCCATTATCATATTTTCCTGAAGACGCCCGCAGAAGACGGCGCGAAACGTTGATATTTTAATTTTATTTTAATTGTACAAGTGTATATTAAAATTCTTGTTTTGTGCACCACTGAGCAATGTGTTGTATTTTAATAAATACATTCTTATTAGTTAAATTTTATGATGCAACTGTCCTGTATATATTTATTCATGATACACATGTTTCTTACGTCATCAAGGGACTTTTAATTTGACTTTTTTAATTTGTGTTTTTTTTAATGTTCTACTATAATATTTTTTTCCCCATTATTTAAAAAAAAAAATTGATTAATTTGGCAAAATTAATCAACAATATATCCAAGTAGTATTTTTTTTTTTCTTCAGTGGATCTATTCCTACCGAGTTGTGTTCTCTTGTCTATTTATTTTCTCATGTTTGATTCCTGTAAATTGTATTTAATGAGAAGCACATCTTGAAGCATTATCACAATTCAAATGACAGTACTGTTTATTGAAAAATGAAGTCTCTCTTAAGACTATTGTAGTGTCGTGGCCGTTGTTTCTACCCTTTTACCATATATATAAAAGAAATAAATCATTATATCAAATTTCATTCCTAAGTTCTTTATTAGAACTGCTAATTACAAAATAAAAAAAAATACAGTCAACATCACATTCATAAGTGAGGTAGATTCAGTTCGTACATGTTGTTACATTTTTCTCATCGTCTATCTCAGAAACACCCAGAGAGTCAATACCACACTTCCACTATATCTGAGAGAATCATCAACCGCCTTCTTTGAAGACTACATAGGGAATGTCATCGCTTTTCTTCTCTGCACAGCTGTTCTGTTCGACCCCTTTCATTTCTCAGAATCTTAGCTCTTTCCCGTGTTCCAGCAACAGTCCTGATCAACAATAGAACAACCCCACTGACATTCCATTTCACTTTCCTCTCCTCATGGAGATGGGAAAACTGTTTGTTTCCTCAGGTGATTCATCTAAGAGATCACACTATAGTACACCAACTTGAAATTTGACTTATGATAACAGAGTATTTTTTTTCCTTCCAGTGAACTGATGTATCAATTAGACAAAACGGGCTTGGGCTCTACACTGTTAAAATTTTTGTTCTCATTTGAACCAAATTTTGGTGCTCAGTAGCTGCCACTATAAGATACCTATGCCCAAGTGGTGAATTTTAACTTATGACAACAGAGTTATTATTTTTTTTTTTTTCTTCCATTTGAAGTGATGTATCTAATAGACATGATGGGCTCAGGCTCTGCACTGTTAAAATTTTTGCTCTAGGTTGAACCAATTTTGGTTCAAGATTTCATCATCTTACAGTAGCAGCTATTGAGCACCAAAGTTTGGCTCAAATTACAGCGAGATTTCTAACAGCGTACTTTTATTCTAGTCTTCAGTCTCGGACAGGTTCAGGCTCATTTTTTTCTAAAATTGGAAAATTTTATTGATGTGTAGAAAAGATTGAAAAAACTCTTTTCCATTTAAAATTGTGTGCACTTATTCCTTTTCAAATCATTTTAATGCTATTTTGATCAAAATGACAGGAAGCTGGAATAGTGTTTATTTATTTTAGTTTTTCATTCCTGTATTAATTGAAAATTTGTGATTGTTACCGATTTATGTCTACAGAATTTCCGGCGACAATCTTTTGAATGCTGCCAATCAAAATAAACACAGCTCTTTTAGTTAGCTATTCATTAGCAAAAGATACTTTTTTAATAGGATCGTTTATTTATTTATTTATTATTTAGTTACACAATGCAAGCAAGTCACTTTCTTCTGTTATTCATAGATTAGAATTAGCTGGAGGTTTGCTAATTATTTGATCTTCTGTTATACATGAGTCACATTTTTTTCATACGAAAATAAATTTAGTGATTATTCTAACTGTTTACCATCATGAACTCTGCTCGTGCTAAGGATGCTGTGCAGTTTCAAAGTCTCTTTCCTCCATAAGTAAATATAATCACCATGTTATTCTGATAGAAAGCAACTGATCAGTGTTTCCTCTTTTCCTATAAAAATATTGGACCTTTAAGATAACAATGTAATTTTTTTTTCAACTTATGTTGATTTTCAATCACAGAAGATTGTTATGAGAAAGGAACTGATTATAATTAAAGATGTACTATTTTCACAGAAAATTAAAAAACATTGTTTTATTCAACAGATTACTAATAATTGTTTTGGCAATTTCATGCATTTATTCATTACACACAAACTGTGTCCATCAAAGTTTCTTGTTAAAT
Organism: Maratus speculifer; assembly: GCA_964019185.1. NCBI lineage: Eukaryota > Metazoa > Arthropoda > Arachnida > Araneae > Salticidae > Maratus > Maratus speculifer. Next base: position 461,586,291 of record OZ025292.1, read on the forward strand.
TAGAGAAAAATTTGAGAGTAATTTTAAGAATCAAGTACATTTTTATTTGATAATATTGAATTTAAATTTTCATTCAACAATTATGTCTGTGTCAGACATCCTTAAAAATGTTACATTACTTTTGAATAGAATACAATTTTGTTTTGTATATTTTTGGTATTGGGCTCAGGCTATGGTGACAAAAAACCTTTTAGGCTATAGCCTTGAAAAGCCTGCAGTCATCTCTAGTATCTAAATACAAATTTGGAAAACACTTTTTTTTCCCTCGCAGTAGGTTTAAGTCCACCTAGTTGTGTTTTCTTGTCTGTTTATTTTCTCATGTTAGATTCCTGTAAAATTGTATTTGGGCGACTGCACAATGACCCACATCTTTCTGCATTCACACAGCATTTGAATGCCAGTACTGTTTATCGAAAAATGAAGACCATGGTATACCGACTTGCATTACATCTCCCATAGAGTAGAAATCTTCCATGATCATACTACAAATAGTATTGGAAAGCACTTTTTTAATGTAAAATGCTTAAACTTATCAATGTGCATTTATTTATTGATCTTAATTCAGTCCTAGTGAAATGGTTTTTCCCATACTCCAATCTGTAATACAATCAACTTTTATTAATTCAAAATGGGATAAATCAAACCTTTGCTTAACTCAAACTAAATGTGAAGTCTTGACATCTTCAACAGCAGAATAATGTTAAAATTTTTCACTTATTCAAACTCATTTTCACTTGACTTTGTTTATTTCGAACTAATGAGAATTCCAATTTCTCCTTTTTCCTTGCTTTCTCTCACAAACTTCACATCCTTAAAGTAATTTTTTTTTTCTTTCACTTTTCTCAAAATTGTTCTGAAACTAGTACAGTAAAACCTCTATTATGGACACTCCCAAATAGCCGACACCTCTATTTAATGGACAATTTTCCAATTCCCACTGCCAAAACTTAATTTTTTCTATATTTAACCTCTGAATAACGGACATTCCGAATAGTGGACACTATTTTCGGCGATAAAGAATGAAAAGGTATTTTTTATGGAGAAAAAAAAATGAAAAAAAAAAGTAAAAAAGTGTCTAAATTTATCGGGCAAATGTGTCACAAATTTTGTGATAACAGATAAATGTAGAGGATGGGCTGGGGAAAGTCCCCCCCCCCATGTCCAGTGTTGAATTCAGGAGTTTGTCCTTGAGGGACATCTGCCAGAGCATTCGAAATGTTCCCCTGGATGATTTTGAGATTTTATGTTTTTAATGCTAGAAAAGGGCAACCCCCCCCCCCCCCATACTATACCACATACCCCCACTCTATAATGTCCAATAACGTCACATTGAAAAACAAATTACATGTAATCGCAAGCAAAAGTAAACTTTTGTAATAGTTTTTTTATAGGAGTGTACTAGACAGAGGATAAAGGTATGCAGAATTTTATTTCAATTTTATTGCTTAAAAGATAATCTTAATTTTTGATTGATCCTATAATCGAGGTTCTAGGAGAATATAAAAGTCATTTAATGAAACATTAAGCATTTCTTTGCAATTTTTGAATTTCTGAGGTTTTCCCAATAGTGGACATCTCCAAATAGTGGATAATTTCAACGTTCCCGAGGTGTCCTTTATTTAGAGGTTTTACTGTATACAAATAATCCCATTCATTTGAAACCCAATTTCTTAATCATCCGTCTGTCCTTCAAAGACACTTCTAACCTTTCTTTCATTGTGCTTGTTCCTTAATTAGTTTGTGTCTTTTAATTTAATATTAAGTCATATTCCAATTATAATAGCCAAAATACTATACCAAAAAATGCTATAAAAATACTATTAACCTTAATATCTTTGTAATAGTACCCCTTTAAACATGTTTTCCTGTTCATATTTTTCATCCATCAAACTCTGTACAATTCAAGCATTTTTTTTTTTTTTTTTTTTTTTTTTTTTTTTTGGTCCTGACAAGTTTGAATGAATGAGAACTGACTGTATTAACACCTGTGTCATAAAAATAACCCTAACCACTTTTGATTTAAAAATTGGAGATTAGTGGTTTTAATGCCAGGTTTGTCTTAATCTGTTAAGGGTGTATTTCGATTTAAACTGCTTATTTTCCGATTTATTTTTAAATTTATTTTTGACCTCATATGCACAAAACTCGCAGATTCTCTTATTTAGAAAGTACACAAGGTGCTGTGACTGTCAATTCTTTGATAAATGCAGAAAATATTGCAAAAAATGCAATTAAAAAAACGGCATTTTGAAACAATTTTTCTGAAGCGGGAGATCTGTGAACGAGAAAAAAGGGTCATACTGAGAAAATAATTGTTTATAACTCAAATTCTAATGAATTGAGTGTAAAATAACATCACACAGCACCTTGTACTTCTCTTCAAAAATCTCCTCAGCAAGTTTCATGTTTCTACTTTTAAAAATGTGTCTGAAAATTTCGAGCCATTGAAGGTGGAAAAGCATTTTTTCAAATACACCCTTAATACAAATTTTCCTGATTTGAGGGATCCACCTACAACACCTTTTTGTTTTGTTCAGTTTAATATGGAAGATGAAATTCATGAGAGTTATGAGTCTGTCTTCAATGGTCTTGTTGGGGAATCATGACTAATAGTATTTTTAAGAATTCTAAATACTAAAGAATAATTTAAAAAATTGCTTAAATGTATGAAAACTTATTTTTAACGCTTTCCTAATGTAGGATAAAATAAAATTTCTTTTTTTTTTTTTTTTTTCCAATTTCATACAATGCAAATAAAACTCATTGGTTTGTTACACCAGCTATTTGAACTAAAACTTCATTCTCATTTCTTTAGTTATGTAAAAAAGAGGAAAAAAATTTCAATATTTAAAAAAAACCTATTTTTTTCAAGAAATGGGTGAGAGTCTTTTAAGTTCAAAAATGTGTTTAAAAAAGTGATATTATGGCAGGCAATAGTCTTTCTTCAGAAATGTTTCCATTTTTTCTGAATAAACTAAGCATGCTCATGTCTGAACAACCCATTGTTGCCAAAATAAGATGCATTGAAAACAAATGCTTATCTTCTGATTCAGGCTACATTTTCATTGTTATTTATCTCCTATTTGTTCTGGAGTGTTTCTTTTTTTTAAATCAAGGGATTTCGGGCAGTGATATAACCATAAAAAAACAGAGGGTATGTGATGTAACACATATTTTATTATCTGTATTTCTAATATTAATATTTCAAATGTTAGTCCCCCCCCCCTTCTTTTAAAATTTAATTTTAAAAGAAAAGCATTTTTAATAGGTATTCTTATTGAGTGTTCGTCTCCAAATTGCATATATAATAATAATAATAATAAATTGAAAACAAATAATAAATTAGTTTTAAAATATCCCTTCCATTTATAGATTTTTCTTTCTTGCTCTTCTGTTTATTAAATATCAAACGAATTAAATATTTTTTCTGTTTTAAATAACTGCTATTTTTGTTTCCTGCATCCATTTTCTCTTGCATAAAGAACTTAATTTTGACCGATTGTGTAATTTTGTTTTAGGGTTACTGTGTGTTGTGCGGTTTTTTGCTGTGGGCGTTAACTGTTGGTTTCTTGACAACACTCATTTTAAAAATTTTCCCATTGCTTATTATATAATGGTCCTTTTTATTTGTATGTTTTTTAGATCAGATTGGGAATCTATTGTATGCCAAGGCATTTTCTCTTGGCGTTTGTGAAATGTGAAAAATTATTCAGATTACATTTTGTCATGGTGAAGTGAACCCGCACGCTCGCAGTTGTCAAAAATGACAAATATTTCTTTATTGTGCTTGAAAGCGCTTATTTTAGCGTGCTGCATTCTTGTTGTTTAAAAGTGCTCAGTTTCTTGTGTTTCGGAAAATAAAAGAATTAGTCAAGAATATTTCTAAGAACTGATTTCCTTGATGAAATGTCTTCATTGTTTTATTCCAGAAGAAAATATAAAATAGGACCTGGTGTACTTCACAATATAGAACAGCGATCACAGTCAATTCACAAAAGATGAATTTTTTTTTTTTTTTTTTTTTTTCACCACAGGGTAGTGGCAACCACACCCTCTGAGTAGAGGGTATATGCTCAAGGCAGAGGGTATACCCTTGAGTGTGCATACTATTAGCTTTCTTGAAAAACAGAGGGTATACAGTGGTCCTTAAAAAAATTCCAGAGTGTATATGGTGTATACTCTCCACTACATTCCTGATTTCGGAAATGTTCTTTGTATTTTGTTTGTAAAAAAAATGTCCTATTGCTGCTCCTGTACTCTCTTGCACATTTCAAGAGGCTTTACTATACATGCTTTGTTTTGCAGCTGGGTCATTTTCCCATTTGTTTTGTTTTGGAAAGTAACACAGGAATAAATAAAACAATGCTTAATAATGTTATTTTTCCTTTTAGCTCACAGGTTTTCAAAGCCTGAGAACTAATGTATGTACATACATAACAGGGGTGATTCTCTTCCGAAAATTTAAGGCATCCTCTTCCGAAAATTTGAAATTGGGTTATCAGTTCCGCATAGTTGCTAACTTGTACGGTTTTGCGCGCGGAAAAAACAGTTACGTAGAAATGCAAATTTCGTGAAAGGATCGCCGAAATAGCATACATTTCGTCAATATTTCGTGGAAAAACGACGATTTCGTGAATGTTTATGTAAACGAACTTTGTCAAAAGATCGATAAAAAAAGCGAATTTCCTGTGCGGATCGCGGAAAAAACGGCAATTTCACCAAATATCTCAGATAAAACGTTGATTTATTCTGAAGACCGCGGGAAAACGCCGATTTCGTCTAAAGATTGCGGATATAACGCTGATTTCGTTAAAGGATCGCGGGAAAAAACGCCGTTTTCGATTAAAGATCACTTAAAAATATTTTGTCAAAAGAATATTTGAAATAATACGCAGATTTCATCAAAAGATCACGCAAAAAACGCCGATTTCGTCAGAAGATCGCGGGATTAAAACGCCGTTTTTGAGAAAAAATCGCGTAAAAATGTAAATTTTGTCTAAAGATCGTCGAAAAAACGGTGATTTCACTTAAAAAAAAACATGGGAAAACGCCGAATTCGTCAAAAGATCGCGGAAAAACCGCCGATTTCGGCAAAAGATCGCAATAAATCACCGATTTTGCTAAAATATTGCTGCTTTCGTCTGAAGATAGCGGGAAAACGCCGATTCTGTCCTAACATCGCTGGAGGGGGGGGGGGGGAGCTCCCTCCACTCCGCGGATTTCCGAAAATGCGATGCGAATTTCCGAAAAAAAAATTTCATCCAGAATTACCCCTGATACATAATGTGAATGTGATAACTCTTGATAGAAATACAGTAGACTCTCTCAAATCCGCACTCCTAAAATCCATAACTCTCTAAAATCCACACATAATTTATGGATTTAAACAATGAAACATTCAGTTCAGATGTAGGTGCAAAATTTGACTTTTTTAGTTTTATATCAATTTCATAAATTTTTTAATTTGTACATTTTGTTAATGTTATTGAATTCATGTTTTTTCGTGAAGAAAGAATAATTTATTTCTGAAAAAAATCAAGATATTGGTGATATTATTGGTAATCACAATCTTACCAAATATATTTATGTAATAATCAAAGTTTTTTAGTTATTAAGTCTGGCTAAACCTGGAATAAAGCTTTGTTATTTTATGATCCTGATATGAATTAGTAATGTACCTTTAGGAGGCAAGTTTCATTGAATAATTTTAGGAAAAACGCATTAAATCTTTATAATGAATATTTTGCTTTTAGTATTTTAATCATTTTAAAAATTATCTATTTTTTTATAATTTTAGTTTATTACATATTTTTATATTTTATTGCATTGTAAGCATTCAATATACTTTTGATTTCATTATTAATTACATTCAAATTACTGTTTAAAAAATGTAAACAAAGCAATGACCAGAAATCCGCAAAATTCTAAAATCTGCACAACCTCTGGTCCCAAGCTGTGCAGATTTGAGGGAGTCTACTGTTTTCAATTTGCTTTAAATTTTTAAGTTTATTCTGATAAGGTGCTTCCCTGATTAGCTTTAAGGATTCATTGATTAAATATAAAGGTGGGGGTCAGGGGACTATTCTTTCTTAATTCAGCTAAATGAGTTTTTTCATGTATGAATTTTCAAATTGGGTATACAGTTGGGTTATTCTGACAACGCACTTCCCTGATTAGATTTGGAGGTTCATTCATTAAGAATAAAGGCCGGAAATGGGAGAGCTAACTCCTATTTCCTGTAACTAAACTAAATGGGTTTTTCATGCAGAATGATCCAATTTGCTTCAAATTTGGTATACTGTTTTATTCTAATAAGGCACTTTCTTGATTAGGTTCAAAAGTTTAATTGTTAAGTATCAAAAGGGAAGGGTTAACACCCTTTAATTATTTTTTTAGGGGCATTATGCTTTGAAATAAGAGTATAGTATTATTTTAACACAATCAAACTGATTGGTAAATTCATCATTCAAATTAAATATTTTTAACTGAGCAAAAAATTGCTCAGGCCGGGATTCAAAGCTTGATCCTTGGCTTACAAGGTTTTACCGTTTCAGCTAACTGGCAGGCATTTTTCACTCAGTTAGAAAATATTCAATTTGTATTATATCTTTATCTATCAGTCTGTGTTAAAATAATAGCATTTGAAAACAAGTTGGAAATTGCACGTGAAGCGTAGCAAATTAGGTGCGTTCGAACGATAACGAAGTTTTAAAAATATTACTTTCATATATCAATCTCATAACATTGTAAATAGTGAATTACAATTAAAACGCTCATCAAACAATGTTCTCCCTATACCATTATGTAATGGAATACTTTTGTGTGGCCTTGTAAATCAATAACAAATGTTCTTTGCACCACAAATTATGTAAGATGTATAGTATAATATGTACTTTATAGTTGCATATAAATTTTATTAAGTTCGCATGAGTGTAACACGATTAAAATGCATTTGAAACATTTTTTCCCATTGACCGTAATGTAATGGAATACTTTTGATTTTCCCTGTAATTGATCTATGCATCCGATTTTCATAAAATTTGAAATAACTTGAAAAAATTATGTAATAATTATGTGTTTTAAATTTCAAATGTATAGAATATATTTGAAACTTTTTCCCCATTGACCATAATGTAATTGAATACTTTTGATTGTCCCTGTAATTGATCTATGCACACGATTATCAAAAAATTTGAAATAACACGACAGAATTATGTAATAATTGCGTATTTTAAATTTCAAACGATTAAAATGCATTTGAAACTTCTTTCCCCATTGACCGTAATGTAATGGAATACTTTTGATCGTCCCTGTAATTGATCTATCCATCCGATTCTCATAAAATTTGAAATGACTCGACAAAATTATGTAATAATTATGTATTTTAAATTTCAAACGATTCGGTTGGGTAGTTTTTGCGTTGTTATATGCGGACAGACGGACGGACTGAACGATCACTATAGGTGCTACGTATTATATAATTACGAACGCACCTAAAAAAAGAAATCTGAAGAATTTTTAACAACTGGCAACCTGTGATCACAATGCCATCCATTTAGTTTGGACATGCATTTTTAGATTTTGTTTGTCTGCAAATGTTCCTTTATTTTTATTTCAATTTCTCTTTAGCATATGTCTTAAAGAGGTGGAAAAAGTGAATGTTGTCTGTTACTTTTTTGTTGCAGGGGCTATGAACAGATGGAAGTGACTTGCAATCCAAGCCTTCGAGACCCCAAGAATTTGTGGAACATCGAAGACAATTTCTTTCCCAGGCGTGAGTTTGCTTTAAAACCCTCCATTACACTTGTTAAATAAACCTGTGGAAACAGGATCCAGTCTCAATAGGAAAGTATTCAAAATGAATTCTACACTATATTAGAGACTTGCTTAAAGTTGTAACCTGTGTAAAAATGAGTTTTGTTTCCTAGAGTTTTTATGATTCTGTTTCCACAGGTTGACTCTGAATCTCTAAGAGATGTCATCGATTCAACACTGTTTTAAATTACATTCACCTCATTCAGTTTTTATGCGTCTCAAAATGCTTGACTGTAGAATCATGTCAGTTACTTATACATTTTGTTTTTGCAGTTCATAAAATTTACTCATGGACATGCTATAGTTTATTTCTGTATTGAAACCTTAAATGGGTATGCAGCCACCCACCTGTGCATCCCAATAAATGGTCTACTTTTTAACTGGTTGTTTAGCCATTCTGGATACTTGCTTACTTCTTGGTACACAAAATCTGCCAACAAACGAGGGGATGGAATGCCAACAGGGTCCTGTTTTTGTGAAATTGTGAAGTTTTTTCTTATATTTGTTGAAAACTCCAGTCAGAATTCTGTGTATTTTAAATTACTGATGTACGCAGGTTCTATCCTTCATGCATTAAAAGCTAAGTAATATGCTCTTTGGTGAGGCCAACTGTTTATTTGCCGGCAAGATGTTATTTTTGAATGACTAAAATTTGTGAAAAATTCACTTTAAAGGTGAAAATATTCTGTAAAAGGTCCGTCTAAGAAACAAATAATTTTGTGGAGGATCCTGTTTTGGGATAAATTTCTTTGTGAAGGGTCTTGTTTTAAGGTAAATTATTTTGTGAAGGGACTAAAATTTCTCCTAAACAAGTGCCTGTCACATGCAATGTGCCTATTATTCAATGAACTCGTTTGAAATAAAGAAAGTGGCTTGCAGCATTTGCTGACAGTCAAACAAAAGAATGGACATTGATTCAGTGAAAGAAAAAAACATTGAAGGCTCCGTTTCCTGCCTTCATGAGCTGTTCTTTCTTCATCATTGGATCATGGAATTGCTAATGAAATCTAACATCTTGATCCATTAATTACTGTATATACTCACATATAAGTTGAGAAATTTTAGACAAAAAAAGAACTTCAAAGTGGGGGGGGGGGGGGGATCAACTTATAGGCGAGACCTAAAAAAAAATTCTATAAATAAAATATCAGCAAATACTTTGCTAGCGCATTGGTGCTGCAGCATTCCATTGTTTCTAGAGTACAAAATCCAAAATCTGGAACCCTTCCAACCTCAAAAATTCTGAATTTAAGATCATTTTAAGTTAATTTTAGAAAAAATAATATACCCATTCTCTGTTGCAAAGAACAAAAAAAGTGTGTGATTTATGTCGAGAACACATTTCCAATACAAAAAAAATAGAGATGAGCTAAATTGTCCTTTTTAAGGAGTCATTCTAGTATGAATCGTTCACCGAAAGATCAGATTTATTTGAAGTCGTTCTGAAAAAAAGAACGAATCTCAGAAAAATTTAACATATCCAAAAAAAAAAGGAACAAATCTGAGAAAATGGAACGAAATTGAGAAAAATAGAACGAATCCAAGAAAAAACGGAATGAATTCAATTTTTCTTCATCATTCTTCAATTTCAATTTATGACATTAAGCATAATTTTTCGGATGAATTGTTCCTTTTTGAATTTGTTTTATTTCGAAACAAGTCTGTTGAATTGGTCCTTTTCGGGGGAAAGTCAATCGGTTCCACCTTTTGGAGAGGAGTCTACTTATACGTGGGTTTTGAATTTTTTCTTATTTTTAACAACATAAGTTAGGGGTTCGTCTTATACGCGAGTATATGCGGTAGTAGCATTGACATTCTGTTTTATGAATAATAAAAGGGACCGAATTTCCAGTCCACTCATTTGAAATTAAATACTGTTACACTGGAGAGAAATGCATCATGTTATCAATGTCTTGCTTAGCATTAGGGTAACCTTGCAATCAGAATTGGTTAAAAAAAAAGTTTCCAACCTTCAATCCTCCCAATAAAAAGAATATTGCCCAGTAAAACTGATGGCATTGAGCTCACAGGCTACGCATACTAATTGTATATTATAGCCTTATATTTTCAAGGGTTAATTCCTTTTTTTTTTTATTATTATGGGGGGGGGAGCTCCCTCCACTTTCCCTTTTTATACTTAATCATTGAACCCCTTAAACTAATCACATATATGATTTATCATATAAGAATTTGGAAAAAAACTGATAATTCTGCATGAAAAACCCATTTATATCAATTTAGAAGAGGGGCATGAACCCCCCGTTCCCCCCTTTTTATACTTATCCAATGAACACCTAATACTAATCACGGAAGTACCCCATCGGAATGATCCTCCATCTGAATTTTGAATGAAAACTGATAATTCTGCATGAAAAACTCATTTATATCAATTTAGAGGAGGGGCATGAACCCCCCGTTCCCCCCTTTTTATACTTATCCAATGAACACCTAATACTAATCACGGAAGTACCCCATCAGAATGATCGTCCATCTGAATTTTGAATGAAAACTGATCATTCTGCATAAAAAAAACCATTCATATAAGCTAAGGGGAGAGGCATTAGCCCCTGTTCCCTCTGTTATACATATCGAATGAACTCCAAAAACTAATCAGGTAAGCGCCTTATCAGAATACACATATATACAAAATTTCAAGTGAATCGGATATTTTTGTCATGAGTTATCGTGTTACGCACGTACATACATACAGAACGGGTGGGCACATAAGCTCTCAGGCTATACTAGCCTGTGAGCTAAAAATGTACTTTTTTCTCTGTGTGTTTTTTGAGGGGGGAGATTAAATATAATTCCTTATCCCATACATTTGCATATTTCTTGATAAAAAAGGATAGTGTTGGAAAATATATAAATAATGTAACTTCATTTGAGAAGCAATTAAGTAAAGACAGTCAGTTATATAGAAACTGGAAACAATTTGTAATTTAAACATTATAGCAACAGCTGTGTCTTATGTTCCATGAATAAACTGCTCTGCACAATGAAACAGAACATGGATACCTATGCGGAATCTTTCAATTAATAACAATAATTATTTAATGTGGTTTCATGAATACAATATACTTTTCCCACAGCTATTCAAAATTTATTTGAAATACAGTCGAGTCTGTCTACATCAAAACTCCATACATCGAATTTCTCTATATAATGATTTTTTAGTTTGAACGGTCCCCTTTTCTCATGATTACATTAAAAACAGTCTCTATATAGCGAAATAGCTATCTCCATATAACGAATTCTTCCATAAAATATTCTTTATTTATTGATTTATAGTCCAGAGCTGAGTTTTTTATATTACTTCTTTACTTTGAATTTCCTTGTTCCTTAAGGCCAACCAATTCACACTCTCCCCTTCCCACGCACCTTGCATTAATGGCAGTCTTCCTCCCAGTCTAAAATTACTGTAAGTTTTCCTTATTTGATTTTCATTAAGATTTCAAATAAATGTCTGTTCTCTTTTTTGAAACTGTTTAAATAATTAAGAAATAGAATATTGGGTTGACATTTACATTTAAACATTTCAAATTCTTAATTAAACATATCAAAAATAATATTTGTTCTGAAATTTACACATTAAATAGGAATTTTAACATCATTCTCTATACAATGAATTTCTCTATTTAACGAATTTTTTACTGGAACCGGGAATTTTGTTATATAGAGACTCGGCTGTACTTGTTGTCTGGGATGCTTGATTATTTATGGCAGAACATTCAACGAGTCTTTAATTCAAATGAAAACTTTGCATGAGGAATTCCTGAAATGATTTGACATTTAACTGTTGAGTTTTTGCACCTTCTTTCATTAAGTATGTAGTGTTATTTGTCTAAATTTCCAGGTTTCCATAAAAAACAATAATAAAATGAGCGTAAAGAACTTATTTAGCAGCTTTTAAGAAAATATTGATCTTGAAATGCACAGTAGCTTCAAAAAAAAAAGTTGACGTGCACTAAAAAAATTGAAGCAGTCATCTGGCTTAGTAAAGTCTTTTTTTTTTTCCTTAAGCTATGTTATAGTGCATATTACTTAAGTGGTAAAATTAAAATATTAATGAAATTATATATTTTTAGGCATTTTTATACAATGTTGATATTTGAAAGAACAAACCCTAATTTGAATTTCCCCTCCCCCTTTTCTTGTTAGGTACAAGCGATAGGCTTTGATTGCATTGTGGAGCTTTTAAATATATCTTGGCATAGATTTTAGTTACAAGCAAGCAGTTACTTATTCAACAGAATTTTTTATTTAAAATTTTTAAAGCAGAAGAATGTACCTAATCTTTTGGTTATAGGAGCATGTAAAAGATTTTTACCTTGATTTTTGAAGTTATTTCTCTTTTTAGTGTGAAAACCAGTTTACAGAACATTTTAATATTTTTATTTTCTTCTCCCTTACTTCATAATTATAAACAAATTCATCTTTAAGATAATATCCACAGAATGGCAAATTTTTTTTTACATAAATATCATTATCCAAAGTTGATTAATCTTTTCAGATTCAAATATTTTTTGTGATTTTATTTCTTTGAGGGATGTGCTCTGAGTCAGCATTTTTCAACTTTAGATTCAGAAAATAACAGAAGAGATAAAATGAAATACTATCAGTGGCACTCAATTTTTGGATGTCCTTATTATTCAACTTCATATTATGTATTATTATTAGCTCACAGGCCAGGGCCGTAGCTAAGGGGGCGCTATGGGCGGCTCAGCCCCCCCCCCCCCTAAAATATTTTGAGCCCCCCTGGAAAAAGTTCCAAGGTCACTAAATGTTCCGAAAATTCAAATGAAATTCTGTTCAAAAATCTAATTTAGTTTTGAGACCCTTTCACAGTTTTGCAGAGTTACTAAATTGTATCTAAAATACGTATTTCAACACTCCCTCATCCTATTGGTACATAGGAAGCTAATAGAATGTTTAATTTTGCCCCAGTTATACATTCAAAATTTTCATCATCCTATACTTTTCTTAGCATAAAATGGAGTTATTACAACAGTTTAATGAGAAACATAGTACCTACAATGTGAATAGGCACTCATTTATATTTCTGCACTAGAGAGAGAACAAAAAAATATGAGCCCCCCCCCCCCCCCTTTATCGTACACTTCTAGCTACGACCCTGTCACAGGCTATCATAGCCTGAGAGCTTATGTGCCTGTTAGTTCAGTATGTATGTACGTGCATACGTAATGCGATAACTCATGATAAAAATATTCGATTCACTTGAAATTTTGTACATAGGTATATCCTGATGAGGCACTTCCCTGATTAGTTTTTGGAGTTCATTCAATATGTATAAGAGGAAGAACGGGGGTCTCATGCCTCTCCCCTTAATTGGTATAAACGGGCTTTTCATGCAGAATTAACAGATTTTGTTCAAAATTTAGATATAGGATCATTCTGATGAGACGATTCCGTGACTGTTATTAGATGCTCATTGAATAAGTATAAACAGGGGGAACAGGGGTTCTAATGCCCCTCCCCTTAATTTATATAAATGGGTTTTTCAAGCAGAATTGTCAGATTTCGTTCAAACCTCTGAATTGTTTTGGAAGTTTAATGGTTAAGTATAAAAGAGGGGGATAACTCCTCTTAAATTATATAAATGCTAAATGGGTTTTTATTAAGAATTATCCAATTTGCTGTGAGTTTTGGATATAGATTTTTTATATGATAAAGCATGTCCTTGATAATTTAGGAGGTTCAATGATTAAGTGTAAAAAAGGGGAAATGGAGAGAGCTGTTTCCCCTTCATATTTTTTTTTTTTCGAACGGAATTGACCCTTGAAAATATAAGGCTGTAATGTACAATTAGTATGCGTAGCCTGTGAGCTCAATGCCATCAATTTAACTGGGCAATATTCTTTTTATTAAAGAATAATCTCCTCAATTGAGAAACTTCTCTTTTACATTTTCACCTGATTCTTAAAGACCCTGCTATGTTGTAAATTATCTGTATTTCATCTTTAAAGGAAATATTTGATGTTAAATAGTGGGTGTTTTTATTTCTTTTTTGCTAATTTCATGTGGTTTAACCCTTTCAGGTCTGGTGTACTGTTAATAGTACATGTCTTTTAATAAATACTTCTGCTACTGTTTACATGAGTAATGTTAGTATGAGGCTATGTATTTACTGTGGAATTCCAATAATGTTTAGGCATTTAATAATAATAAATATTTGTTTCTCTTTGCACCGTTTGCAATTCTTTTATTTTAAACGTACATTTTACACTTTAAATTTAAAACAAAAGTTACTTTCCTGAATGAATTGTGTGTCAAGCGTAAGAAAGTTTTAATATAAATTAAATCTTATTGTGCTACAATACTTTCCAAATCCCTCCAAAAATTCTTCCTTAGTCATATGAATAGGAACTGAATACTATGCAAAACAACAACACTCGCTATCTTTCAGACAATTAAATGTTCGTTAAACTCTAATTAATCTATCTGGATAGCTAGTGTTAATGTTAATAATGTAAAAGTAATTTTTCTAAAAATTACAAAAATAATCAGACCTGAAAGGATTAAGATAACTCTTATGGGCATGTTCATGAACACATGCTGTTTTTTATCTTACACAACCGAGACCGACTTTGTCTCATGTTTATTGCTGAAAAAAAAAAAAAAAAAAAAGTGTTAAAAGTAGAAGTTTTTTATATCCAATAATTTAAAGTTGTTAAAAACAGAAAATATTAAAATAGATTTTTTTCAGAAATAATGGCTCGTTTAAACTGTGCCAACCCTCCCATCATACTTTGCATTTTTATTCAAACACATGTGTAAAATAACATGTCAGAAAAAATAAATTTGATATTTTAAATGGTATTGATTGTTTAAAATGGTCCAGAAAATGAGGGATATATATCATGAGCTGTACTCATAATATCAAATATTGTTGTTTATTTTGGGGGTCTGAGAAACCTTTTTAAGTGCTTCTAATAACAGTTAGCTTCTATTTTAATCTTATTTTTAGGTACATTCGTAAATATGTAGCACCTATGTGTAGTCGTTCAGACCGTCCGTCTGTCTGTCTGCATATAACAATGCAAAAACTACCCAACCGAATCGTTTGAATTTTAAAATACATAACTATCACATAATTTTGTTGAGTCTTTTCAAATTTTATGAAAATCGGATGGATAGATCAACTACAGGGACAATCAGAAGTGTTCCTTTACATTACAGTCAATGGAGGAAAATGTTTCAAATGCATTTTAATTGTGTATACTCATTCGAATGTAATAACATATTATAATATACATTTTGCATAATCTGTGGTGCAAAGAATATTTGTTATTGATTTACAAGGCCATACAAAAGTATGCCATTACATAATGGTATAAAGAGAACATTGTTTGATGCGCATTTTAATTATAATTATTTACAATTTTATGAGATTGATGTATGAGAGTGATATTTTTAAAATTTTGTTATCGTACGAATGCACTTTATCTGCTATGCTTCACATGCAATTTCCAGCTTGTTTATTTTGGGGTCTGAAAAACCTTTTTAAGTGCTTCTAATAACAGTTTGCTTCTATTTATTTTTTCTTTTCAGTGCCCAATGTCAGCTTTGAGGTGTATGCTCCCAGCTTTCTAGAGAGATTTTTTGAATCTCATGCTGTTATGATACAGGTAAATTCAAAATTCTTTGTTATGGATGAGTGTTTTCTTTTTAAACACCCATCCAGTTGGATATAGGGGAGGTATTAAGGCCCCTGTCTTCGCTTGAAGAAACGCTCGTGAGCTAATGCTATTCCTATGGGGAAGCATTTCTTTAATAACTCTTTCGCATTTTGACATTTTTGAATAATTCTTTTTTGCATTGCATAGCTGAGGTGCATGCCGACAGTGCACCTTTTTTACTTTTTCAATTTTGGTTGCAGATATTTTTTACAAAGTTAGTTTCACTTTCAAAACTGGTTTCAAAACTGAAAGTGCTTTAAAAAAAAAAAAAAAATCTGCAACCAAAATTGAAAAAGTAAAAAGGGTGTGCTGTTGGCATGCACCTCAGCTATCCAATGCAAAAAAAAATTATTAAAAAATGTGAAAATGCGAAAGAGTTATTAGAAAAATGCTTCCCCATAGGAATAGCATTAACTCACAAGCATTTCTTTGAGCAAGGACAGGGGCCTTAAGAAAGATGTTTGTAATAGATTTCATTTTCTTGTTTTCCATTTCAGGGAAATTCAGGATTGAAACCGAAAGAAGGTGAAGTCACTTCGAGACCGTGGCAGTGGCCTATCAATTTAAGGGTGAGTACTGGAAATTAAAAAATAAATGGATTCTCTCACTAAAAAAAGAGATCTTTACAAATTTGTACTTGTCCTCTTTAATGAATAGTTGAAATTATCATGACAGAAAAGTACTTCTTAATCTATTTTTAAATTGAATGTTATGAAAAATTGTTGTGTATGTATAAAATTAAGTTTCAGGAGATCGAAGCAGTCCCTTTGGATGCATGAGAGTATTCGAAATGCATCATCTTTTAATCTTGGGAAAAGCCTGCCTGTTTTCTCTTTACAAAATGCTAAGGTATCTTTATTGGATGGGATCTATAGGATTATAAGGTTACAAATTTTGTTTATTCCGCTAGAGGACATAACAAAAATATCAGCCATTTCCAGAGATAATTCATTTCATTCCAATTTATGTTTCAAAATAGGTGAAACAGCAATCCTTTCTAACAGCTTAGTTTCATTTATCAAAGTATATTTTTAAACATCAATATACTAAGTGATATTTTACTCCAACTACATCCAGATATTCTTTTTAAAAAGAAATGCTTTTAAATTGTTAGATTTTTTTTTCACACCACTTCTAGTGGTGCTATTGTCAAATTTCCAACAGATAAGGAATGTATTCTCATGTAGAACACACTCCTTTGAATACATGTTTTGACTTGAAATAGGAGCAGGATTCATGAAGTAAAGATCTTGATGGAAAATTTAAGGGTTTGAGTCACATGACATGGTTTACTGGCAAAAAGAAGGGAAATAACTATTGAAACAAATAATATGATCCCAGTAAATGATTCAGTTTAAGATTTTTTTTTTTTTAAATATTAGCCCTTTATTTCACAAGACTTTTTTTCTTTCAACATTAACCTTACCTCCTGCCATTTATTTTTTGTTAGAGGTATCATCAGCTATTGTCGAGGCAGTAATCTCTCAGTAGAACTACTGTTCATTTACTTTTAATCTTTATAATACACTGAAATTTATCTTGCTGTTGAGAAACTGTTGAAAAATTATCTTCAAGGGTAGAGTCCCTTTGATGGAAAAAATAAATTAATAAATAACAGTGGGAATTTGGGATTGCAGATTGTACAAAGGATTTTGTTTAATATTTCTTCTAAAACAACTTATCCCTTAATTAAAAATCGTAGTTAGTAAAATTATTAAATTCTTACATAGATGGTAGCATCAATAAATTTAATTTTAAAATAACTAGCAAAAGCCATGCTTTGTTTGGATTCGTGAAGTATTATGCTAATATAAGATAAATATTTCAAAGTAATAATGTATTTTTAAAATTACTTTTGCATCTTTATTAAGCAAAAATGTAATTTTATGTTTCGGCACATTTTAATTTTAAAATGTATTGCAACCAAATAACTAAGAATTTCCTGAGGTTGTTTATTTATGATATAAGACTGGTATAAATAAAAATATTTTCAAAGTAGAATTATACAAAATATTAATTAATTTTATTTGTTTACAATTCTTTTATTGCCACTTCAAAAGAACATAATGTAATTCTTTTAAAATTCATAAATATCGTCTGCTTAAATGATTTCACAAAATAAGAATAAATTGTGTATTTGAATTCCTAACACAGAAAAATACTTTTATAATTGAATGTTAATAAGAGAATTTTCGCAAATTTTAATTCATTAAAAATATGCTACAATTTTTCTAAAAAAAAAGTATTTTATAAATTTCATAAAAGAAATCATGAAACTATACATAGTTAAAAAGAAATGAGCATAGTTTGAAAATCTGAAAGCAGTTTTTGAGATATTTTATCAGAATAATGAAAATATATTTAATTTATCTGTTTATTTAATGATGATTCTAGCTATAATTGCTGACCCCATGATTTAAGTTTTTCTTCTGAAAACGTACGTGTTTCACTTTTTATTTGAAAAAATGCGTTCGTAATGGAAAAACATGTAAAATAAATTAATTAAAATAATAATTTTTTGAAAAGTATTTCTGTAAAAAAAAATAATATTCTGCAAATCTACAGATCATAATTTATATTTGTGTTTAATTTCAAGTCAAAATACTGTATAGTTTTTTTGTAAAGTGTACGACAAAATGTCATTTGAGTGGCCTAGTAGAGGATTCGCTTCGCTCATCCTAATTATTAAAAAAAGTTGTTTATTTTGATCAAATTAAAAATGTTCAAATCAAATTATTGAAGTAAAATCTAAAATTCCAAATTTTTTTGAAAATCAGAAATTAAAAAATATTAGTGGAAATACAAATAAAACTTTAAATTTTGAAAAATGAAAAAAAAAAAATGCTTAAACGAAATTTAAAATGCTGGATCATGAAAAAAATCACAATATTATAGTTTTAAGTTTTGTTATAATCACAATATAATAAGTCACAGTAGTTTTTTAAATAGAATAAAAAATTGTATTTCAAAAAATATTATGAATGTTAGATGAATGAAACCCTAATAATTTAAATCCTTAAACTGGCAAAAAATATGAAATTTCTTTTAATTAAATCCATCTTAATATGAAAATTTCAACTTGCAGCATGAGGTATCGAACCAACAATCTCCTGTTTATTAGTGAGACACTTTATCTCTAAGCTATGATGTCGACACACAAAATGTTGAAAGTATGGTTTTCTTTTAAAATGTAAATTGCAAAAATGAATGGATGACATTGAAGAGATTAATTTTAATTAAAATAATAGACTTTTTCAAAATTTTATGATTAGTTGCGTGACACGAAATTTTCAGCTGTATACACAAAATTTGAAGTCTCTGACTTGTACAGTTTTTGCGTATGGACTCTGTGACAGAGGGACAGACAGAGAACAGAGGTGAACAAAACCCTAAAAATAAAAAGCTGATTGAATTCTTTGTTTTGAATAAAAGTCAGTAGAAGCTGGCTTCTGTTTCTTGTCTTGTTATTAATACTGATGAGTTTTAAATATTGCTTTGTACTTGGCAAAAGATTTTGTTAGTTTGTCTTGTTAATATTATCCATTAAAACACTTTTAAGGCACATCTGTCCCAATTTCCCTTCCCTGGATTTTGTTTCTGCAGACATCCTAAGTATGTGTATGCTGCAGTATTAAGTGAATAACTCAATTCTGTCATTGAATGTCCTATTATTATGTTTTGTTCCAGGGTCATCTCTTCTCCGGCCACCAGCTGAAGGTCTACCTGCTGGGCAAATGACTTTTTTATATTATCCATCTAAAATAATAATAATAATAACAAAAAACTACTTGGATGTGCCAATCCCTAAACTTTCTTCTATCTCATATGTACATTTTAATATTTAAAAAAAATAGTTGCACATTTTAATGCCTGTAATAATTTTAATTCAATGTCATACCAACTTTGATTTTCATCTGAAATTTCTGCTTCAGTCAATTAATCGGAGTAAAAACAAATTTCCGTCTCTGCACGAGCCGATGGACAATAGAATGATAGGCAGATTTTTTTTCTAATTCAGGGAGAATCTACTTGTCATACCAAAAAATAATCATACACGAAAATTTTAGTTCAGTTCTAGGCCTAACTTCATACACTTTTAGGTGGGGCAATATTGAAAATGGCACAAAAATTGCGATTGCAGCACCCCTTTCCGGTGGAATATTTCAAAATTGAAGGAGGACCTGCTTGCCATAGCCAAAAGCATTCACAAAAAATTTTGTTCACTTCTATGCATATCTTCATACACTTTTTGATGGTAGAATGGTGACATACACACGGACAGACAGACATTTTGTAAAAACATGTTTTTTGGAATCTCTGACCCCTAAAATGTGTCAATCCGTCGAAAATCGGAAGTTGAAAAAATTTTCGATTACAATACTTTCTTCTATTGAAGATAGAAGAAAGTAAAAAATCTTAAGTCATATTTGTTCCAATTTCCCACCCTGGATTATGTTCTGTGGCCATCCTAAGTATCTGTATGCTTTTTTTTTTAGGTGCATTCGTAATTATGTAAATATGTAGCACCTATAGTTGTTGTTCAATTCGTATGTTTGTCTGCATATAACAACTCAAAAACTAACCAACCGAAATTTAAAATATATAATTATTAGATAATTTTCTTGAGTCATTTGTGAAAGTCGGATGTCTAGTTCAATGATAGGGACCATGAAAAGGATTCTGATACATTACGGTCAATGGGGGGGAAAAGTTTTAAGTGCATTTTAATTATCTTTTCGAACATAATAAAACGTATAGGCATCTATGAAGTATATACTATAATATACATTCTGTACAATCTGGGGTGCAAAGATCATTTGTTATTCATTGACCACACAAAAGTATTCTCTTACAAAATGGTGTAGGGAAAACGTTGTTTGGTGTGTGTTTAAAAAATTTTTAATATTCATATATGTTGCTGATTATCCTGTTCAATAGAAATCAGGTAGTATTTACAGGGACACACAAAAGATTTCAGTTACTATACTGCATCTGAAATACTGTAGCACCTATAGTCATTGTTCAGTCTGTCCATCCGCATATACAAGAGCCAAAACTACCCAACCAAATCGTTTGAGATTTAAAATATATAATTGTTGCATAATTTTCATGAGTTGATTTAAATTTTATGAAAATCAGATGTATAGTTTAATTACAGGGACAGTCAAAAGTATTCTATCATATTATAGTCAATAGGAAAAAATAGTTTCAAGTACGTTTTAATAATATTACATTCTTTTAAATATAATAGAATTGACATAAATCTATGAAGTAGATACTAAAATATATATTCTGTAAAATCTGATACAAAAAATATTTATTTTTTGTATTTTTTGTTTTAACTTACATTGCTACTCAAAAATATTTCACTGCATTATGATATACAGGGAAATAGTGTTTAAGACGTTTTTTAATTACATTAAACTATTTCATATTTATTAAATTTATATAGGTTGCTGCAGTTTATTTAAGTTACTTCCTGTATAATAGAAAGTAGATAGTATTTACAGGTACACACAAAAGATTTTGACCACTATACTGTATTCAAAGTACTGTGTACTATAATAGCAAGATCTGAATATTTTAAATTTTTGTTGAAGTCTGAATGCACCCTTTTTGCTACACTTAACTTGCAGTTTCTGACTTGTTTTTTTTTGTGTGTGTGTGTGTGTGTGTGCTGGAGTATTAGTGAATAACCTTTTTTCATATTGATGCTGTCATTGAATGTCCTTATTGTTTCCAGGGTCAGTTCTTCTCTGGCCACCAGCTGAAGATCTATTTGCTGGGCAACCCGGTGATCTGGTGGAGCAACCTGGTCATTCTCCTCCTCTTCCTCCTCATCCGACTGGTCATTGCGGTCAGGGAGCAGAGGGGATTCCAACAACAACCCCAAATCAAAAGTATAACACCCTTCCATATTGTTAGCGTACCCCAAAACTGTACTTTATTGAACTTTTTTCAATCTTACATGAGTTACAACGTGCAGTCGTAAAAAAAAAAAAGGAGGGTATACGTTTTAGGCAGAGAGTATACACTCAAGACAGAGGGTATACCCTAAAGTGTATATACAGGCATGAAAGAGTTCCTCCTAAAAGAGGAATCCCACCTTTTTAAAAGCAATTTTGGACATTCTCTGGATTGATGCAAAGAAAAATTTTTTAAGAATAATAAAGGGGGGGGGGAATATTGCCTACTCAGACCTTTGGAGTCTTTCTTGAATTGTTTTGCAAAGGAGCTTATGTCATAAGCATCTGAAAGTTGCACAAATGAAGTTTCTCAAAGTGTTTTTCAAGAATGTATTTTTTTTTTCCTAGATTTTAAAAATTCAAAGTGAAAAGAAGTTTTTTTTTTTTTTTTTTTTTTTTCCAATAGAATATTTTGTACTATTTATACAACACTTAGAGGTAGTTTCTGTGATAATTTTTGAGATGTATTTCTGATGCCAAAATCAATTTAGCTGGGAGATTGTTTTCTTTTGAATAAAGAGGTGTGGGGGGGAGGGGGATTTAACAACTAAATCATTCAAAATAATACTTCTTTTGGAGAATTAATGACTGTATTTCACATAAGTTGATCAGATATATTTTCTGTTAAAACTGTTGTTAGCTTTCGTTTTTTCAAAACCTAAAACAAAATCACTTCACCTTTTTTCATTCACGTATAAAAACATTTCATATTTATTTACTTAGAAGGCATACTTAGGCACCATACATCATGCATGTTTATTAAACAAACATAATTAGTAATTAATTATATGTGTGTCCTAAGTTATCTGTCTGTGCTTAGGATCAAAACTTTTTATTCTCATATAAAATAAAAATAAAAAATTATCCATTTATTTATGATACAGAATAATTTTCTAATCATACAAATTTCAGCAAATTAAAAAATGCTTTTGATATTCATATCACAATTTATGTTTTTATAATACAAAGAATCCTTTTTCATAATAGAAATTTCTAAAAGTGTACTCAAAACCCTTCTACAATTCCAAAATAAGAAAAGTGAATATTACTACTGTTATTAAGTCTGTAGCTTTTGTTGAGCATGTGAAAAATGTCTTTAAAGATGAGTCCTTTAGGCATTACCTGCTTTATATTGTATAATCATGTCTCGAATCGGTCATGATGAATCATTATACAGAGTGAAATTTATAAAGAATATGTAGCTCAAATGAGTGACTAATCCTGAAATTTTTCAAAAGAAGAAACAAGATTTTTGGAATATAGGTAGTTTCGGTCCTACTGAATTCCCAAGAGCCTTTTTGCCAAAAACAAATTTCCAGTAAAACTCTGATTTCATGCAGAAAATTAAAATGAAAACAAATTTTTGGTCAATCTCTAATTTCAATTATGTCTAAAATGATCTTTAAAATAAATGTGAATATTTAAAGATTTTAATCAACACACTTAGTGACTGTCCATAAATGATATCACACTTTTCATTCAATATTTCTCACCCCCCCCCCCCACTTTTTTTTCACAAAGTGTCAAATATCATGTTATATTGCATAATTAAACATACATATACTTGCAGTTCAGAAACAAAACACCATGTTATAAATCAAATTTCAAACTTTAATCATGTGTTTTAATAATAACATTTGTGAGCATGACAATAAAAAATGATTCACATACTTATTTTGTATGAAATAAGACTCAGGTTTACAACAAAAAGTATAATTAATGCGCGATGGTAAAAAAAAAAAAATATATTAATATGAAAGAGTAATTGAAAACAATAGTATTTTGGAATTTGAAAAGGAATTTATTTTGTTTTAAAGCTTTACTTTACTTTATGAACACAAAATACTTTTTAAAAAAAAAAATTCAAAATTTATTTGCTGTTTTTTAACTTTTTGGAAAATAGTTGTTGTCCCCAGTAGAGAACTGGGAAATCTGAATGTTTTTATGGGTTGAATTCCACAACTTATTTCATTTCATTTGTTTTCTGGTGGGTCCATGTTGAATGCCCAGAAATGGAATTCTTCTGTTGCCACCATGACAGAAAAAAAGTGATAAAAATTTGAAAACAAATTTCATTTAAAATGTGCGATGTTAAGAAGTTTAAAAATGTGCAGTACCAAAAATTGTAAAACTGAAATTTCATTTAAAATTTTATTATGATGGCTCCAGGAATGGGAATGTTGAATCCATGTTAAAAGGAGGTGTTCAGAAGTCAGTCTGATCAACTCCATGCAATAAAAATGCACATTTTAAACAGAGTTGTGTATCTATAAACTACTATGTTTTTTATCATCATTGGTCTAGGAATATTAATGTTTAATGCATGGCATACTTTATGTACGCCATGCATAGGACTCCTTATGATCACCCTAAACAAAGATGTTTATTAATTCAAATTATAGAATTTATTGAGTAGTCTTTGAAAATATCTTCCAAATAGTCGTCGTAATTTGTTAAATTACAATTTTGTTAAAATGAATGATGCTTACTTAAAAGGCGATTAAATAAACAATTATGGATGTTAAAGTTTTATTTTATTTAAAAATCTTAGTACTTTCGAACCTTCTCCAAACAGGTTCCTCCTCAGAGAATATTTTCATTAATAAATATAAATATGAGATTTTGTTTTGAAAAATGAATGAGACTCATGGCTTGAAAATTGAGTTAGCAATATTTTTACGTGAACGGTAAAATTATTTGATTGTTGTGCCATGATTTTTTTTTAATATGTTATTTTCACAATTTGTTAGGATTTTATTTTTAGGATGCTAAACCATTTTTACCATTTTACTGTTCACGTAAAAATATTGCTAACTCAATTTTCAAGCCACGAGTCTCATTCATTTTTCAAAACAGAATCTCATGTTTGTATTTATTAATGAAAATATTCTCTGAGGAGGAACCTGTTTGGAGAAGGTTCGAAAGTACTAAGATTTTTAAATAAAATAAAACTTTAACATCCATAATTGTTTATTTAATCGCCTTTTTAAGTAAGCATCATTCATTTTCTGTTAAAAGCAAGGTGAAATTTTATTCCGTCATATATTTTATATGTATTTACAATTTTGTTATTTATTGTTATTATTTTGTACATGTTTAGATTATTTTTTACTTTCAAAGCTTTTATTTTAACAAAAATGATCAAGGTATCACATTTTTTTCTTTTCTCCTCCCCACAAAGTATTTTGTGGATGGCCCAATCACATGTGTTGTGGTACTAAGAGTGTTGTGGTACTTTGAATCAGTCAAGTCGAGAGCAAACAAATTTTTGATTTCATGCTGAAAATGGAAATAAATTTTCGGTCAATCTCTCATTTCAATTATGTCTAAAATGACTTTTAAGGGGGCTCTGCTCAACAAGCGCAAAACCATTTTGACACAAATTCATTTTTTAACATAAAATTGGAAGGGCTGACTTCAAATCAAACTTATTTTTCCATTTTACAATCATTCAATTACTTATCGAGTTATAAGCTATTTCGATGACGTCATCACCCGTTTTTCTCCTGCTTTTCGACCGGTTTTTCTGCTTTCGTCGGGAAATGGGCTCAAAAGTGTCCGCTTTGAAGGCTTGTTATGAAAAATCTATTGTGTTTAAAAAAAAACAGAAAATTGAGTGCAATTGGACAGTTTCTGAATAATAACACCTGCTATTTTCATGCATTTCTGAACAAAAATAAATGAAAGCATGTGTCACCCTTTTTGATTTAAGAACACCCTTAAAAGTGAAGAGAATACTTTCATTAACACTCCTAGGGACTGTCTTTTGACCTTCTTAATCCCTTTTTTCACAAAGTGTCACATGTCATGTTCTATTGCATAAACATAGACTTGCTGTTCAGAAACAAATCATATTATTTTAATCATGTGTTTTAGTAACATTTGTAAGCATAACAATATTTACAATCCCATATTTACCAAATCTAACCACACCTAACCTAAATCTTATTTTGTATGACATAAGACTTAGGTTTACAACAAAAAGTATCATTAATACACAATGGTAATATGAAGAGTAGTTGAAAACGGTACTATTTTGGAATTTATTTAGTTTTAAATCTTTATTTTATAAACACAAAATACTTTTTAAAAAATTTCAAAATTTATTGACTGTTTTTTAACCATTTGGAAAATAGGTACAGTTGAACCTCGAAAATCCAGAAATCTCTAAAATCTGGACATTTTTCCAATTTCAGTTTTATTAATTTTTAAAATAAGACATCGCTGTAATTTTCATCAACTGCAGTTAAATTCTGATAACTATACTAAAAAAATATATATAGATATATTCTGGTTAATATTGTAATGACTTGCCGTTAATAAAAGACTTTATTATTACAAAAATTAAAAAGTTAAAAAGCGTTCAACAAAATTTACAGTAATGAATCATGATGAAATGAATGAATCGTTGAATTAATCATGAATTTTGATACTTGAAAAAATTTGGGTTTCAAAAAAAAAAAAAACGTAAATTCTGTCGAAAAAAAAAAAAAAAAAAAAAACGGAGAAATTTGTAAAAAAAAAAAAAAAAAAAAAAAAAAAGCCAAAACAAGCATGAAATCAATTAAAAAATGTTGAAAAAACGCACATTTCAACAAAGATTCATGATTCATTCATTTCATAATGATTCGTCTCACTCTCAATCGCCTTTGAGAATCGGGAGGGAGGGCGCTTTCTCGGGATTTTTTGAAAATTTCAAACTCTTTATAAAGTGGGGAGGGGGCGTTTGATCGGGAAGAGTGGATTAACGGGATTTTACGGTATTATATAGCCATTAAAAAGATTTTTTAATAAACCTCCAAAATCCGGAAAAATCGAAAATCCGGAATCGCCGCGGTCCCGACGGTTCTGGATTTTCGAGGTTCAACTGTATTGTGTCTCAGTAGAGAACTGGGAAATCTGAAGTATATCTGAATCTTTTTTTTTTAATTCCACAAATTATTTCATTTTTTGATGGGTCTATGTTTGATGCCCAAAAATAGAATACTTCTGTTGCCACCATGACAAAAAAAAAGTAATGAGAATTTTTAAAAACAAATTGTGATAAAGATTTCAAACACATTTCATTTTAAAGTACATTTTTTTTTTTTTTTCTCTACGCAACAGTGTAAAATGTGTGATGTTAAGAAGTTTAAAAATGTGCAGTACGAAAAATTGTAAAATTGAAATTTCATTTAAAATTTGTTTAGGATGGGTGTGGGAATATTATTGTTGAATCCATGTTAATAGGAGGCGTTCAGAAGTCCAATAAAAATGCATAATTTAAACAGTTGGGGTTGTATATCTATAAACCACTAGTTTTTTTTTTTAATAATTGGTCTTGGAGTATTAATGTTTAATGCATGGCATATGTAATATAAGATTCATTATGGTCATCCTAAAAATGATGTTTACTATTAATTCAAATCAGGGCTGTCCAATGCGGTACCCGCGGGCCCCATGGCACCCTTTGAACGTTTTCTTGGAGCCTTTTCTAAAGTTTCCTGTTACTAGCATTTTTTTTTTTAAATAAAATTCACTTTTAAAAGGTGTTTTATTTTAAATTCTTGGTATATTTTCTTGAGAGATGTTTTAAAAACACTGCAGGTGTACTTTACGCATCAAAAATTAAAAAGTACTTAAAAAAATTATGTATTATTGCATTTCTGGATTAATTTATAGTTATTATTTATAAATTATGATGATAGGAATAACTTTTTTAATATGTTAAGAAGCAAAATGTTGAAAAATTAGCGTCAAT
Source organism: Maratus speculifer (assembly GCA_964019185.1). Taxonomy (NCBI): domain Eukaryota; kingdom Metazoa; phylum Arthropoda; class Arachnida; order Araneae; family Salticidae; genus Maratus; species Maratus speculifer. The sequence goes on from OZ025292.1 coordinate 461,613,512, forward strand.
GCGTGCCACTTGTGCCTTTGCATGAAAGTTCAGTTTTTTTCGCTATTGTAACTGATGTTATTTCACTGACCTATTAGCTGTTTCATGAGACTGAAAAAAACTGTTATTTTCTCCTTCAGATTTTTGAAATTTTAAGTAATTTTAATCATTTTATTTTCTAAAAAATCTGTAAAACTGTGCGAAATGATTTCCATTAATGAAGGCTCTTCCAGGATCTCTCTTTGGAACCATCAATGGATTGGTCACAGTTTCATGCCTGTCTTTGTTTCTGTACTAATCATAACACAAATTTACACCTCCAAAATAAATGAAGCTTTTTTTTTTCATCCTCTTCCTCCACCCCCCCCCCCCCCCCCCAAAAAAAAAAAAAAACACAACAATATCTATGATAACCATTTTATTTTAATAATAGGCAAGTTTTAATTTTTGGCTCCTTGCATTTCAAATATTTTTTAGATAGCCCCTCACAGAAAAATATAAAATTCGAAATTTACTCTGATTTAGAGTTATTTTGAAGTTTTTTTTTTCTTTATTACATGGAACAGTCTTCTACTGCGATATGCATTTATCACTCCTAATACTGTGAGATAATATTCTTAGCATGCTTTGAGCCTTGTTAATAAAGGCGTCCTTCATTGTTTGCTAAGAGCTGAGATGCGCCCCTGCTTAGTAAAAGGTTGGACAGCCCTGATTTAAATTATAGAGTTTATTGGTAAGTCTTTTTAAAATTTGAGTCTTTGAAAATATCATTTTCCAAATAGTCATTGTAATTTGTTAAATTACAATTTTGTTACTTTTTATTATTATTATTTTGTACATGTTTAGATTATTTTTTACTTTCAATTCCCAAAATTTTCGTTCTCTTTTGAATGCTTTTATTTTAACAAAAATGTGTGGTGTCACATTTCTTCTCACCCCCCTCCTTCTTTCTCCACAAAGTGTGACACCCTTTGTCCCCTTATTTGGCACTAAGCTACCAAAAATACTTTTTTTCCCCCCTTCTCTAGATTTGAATGAGACCACCATGAATGCTTGCTTCTGGCTGTTCCTGGGCTGGGCCCTGCATTACCTGCCCTTCTTTGCTATGAGCAGAGTGCTCTACTTCCACCACTATTTCCCAGCACTGATTTTTAACTCTCTACTCTCAGGTAAACTCTATTCAATAGAATAGGTCAATATACAGCTGAAAATATTTTTGTATCCATGAAAGTGATCAGTGACTGTTTTGTTTTGACACCAATTACTGTGTATTATAAAAAAAAAAGATATAATAATGCAAGACATTGTCATAAATAAAAAGATGTAGTGTTAAAAATTATAGGGTATATATTTTTTGGTACTACTTGGTTATCCCGTCGACCAAAAATCTATCTCCAAACTATAAGACAAAATGCCAAATGATAATGGATGATTGTGAATATCACATCCAATAACATTGATTGCGATAAACATGTTTAAAACGTCATTACATGATTTTTATTTGTATTTTTATTAATATTTCACTAATTATTTGTTTTCCCATTATTTAAAATAAAAATGACGTCAATATGTGTCATTTGGCTATGAGTTTGGCAATTTTTACAATTTGGTAAAATGGATCAATGGGATAATCAAATAGTGCCTATTTTTTTTTAATACTGCATCTTTTTATTTATGACAATGATGATGTATTTAATAACTAGTCGTTGGAGGCCACTTCAATACTTACCCATCATACATATGCATAATATAAAATATGAAAATAAAACATGTGTAACTTATTTATAAAATGCATTGCAATTCCAAAATAAAATTTAAACACATATTTAAAATAGTTTTAATATACATAGTAATAATTTATTAATGAATTGCTCATGAGCCCATGTCGACAAATTATATAAAACGCCAAAATACTCAAGTAGTACTGGACTGCATAAAAGAAACATCCTTATAACTCCAAAAATAATAATCATATTAACTAGCAATTAACTACGTCGTATGAAGTGTCTCATTTCCAGTCAAAATATATCTTTGAATTGAAATTTGAATAAAATACAGGGTCATGAAAAATCAAAGAATGTGAAAAACAGGGTTACACGTATCTCAGCAAATAATAATCAGATCGAGTTCATTCTTTATGCAAAATTTGTGTTATTTTATTGCCTTTTACATCCACTCCTTAAAATAAAAAAATTTGAAAAATTTTATATACGTTTCATCAGAACGAATTTTTCGAGAGTCCGAAAAAAAATTGTTCCGGATAATCGAGGTTGCTGATATTAAATAGGGTTCGTCCCATTCTTACATACTAAGTACATACAAAATTTCAAGTCTCTATCTCAATTCGTTCGGGAGATAGAGCGGTTACAGACAGACAGACAGCAAAGTTTTTTTTCTAAAAATATGTTTTTCGGAATCTCCATTATCTGAAACGTCAAAATTTTTTTTTCGATGTTTCAAAACGCTTGCAAGACTTACCCTATACTATGTATGACGGGTAAGTAATAAGTAAAATTATCTTTCATTATAATATGAATATGAAGTAATGCCTTGAATGGGTATAAAAACTAAAAAGTTATGAATCCAAATGTAGTTAATGAGAGTTCTGCATAAAAGGGTTCATTCTTTTTTTCCTTTCCAGCTGTTGTACTGGACTATCTGATGAAGCTGTCGTTCCATTACTTTCCGCAGCATTGTGCCACTGTCATCCATCACACGGCATGTGGTGTCATACTGGCCACTGTTGTTTACAGGTATTCTTTTAGCAACCTTTGCTTTATCTCTTACAAATTACAGCTCTTTTCTAATGTTGAATGGAGATTTAAAAAGGATATCCTAAGCGATCGTACCAAAAAAAACAATCTCAATTTGTCGATGAAATTAAATTTTGACATTGTTAAAAGAGGATAAACATTCTATAAAGGTATAGAATAACAGTCATTGTAGAAATGATTTTTAAAGCATTTACTGTCGAACACCTTTATAGCGAACACCCAGATATAACAAACGAAAATTTTGGTCCCGCCATTTTCCTATTGTATTTAATGCTATTTTACCCTTTTATAGCGAACCTCCACAATCTTAAGAATCGGTTATAACAAACTTTTTTTCTAATCGATTATGTTTTTCTTTTCTGCTGATGTAAAAAAAAGGTTTTCGACTCCAATTTTATAAGAAAATGCTAATGAAACAGGGTGCAAATTAACTATGTCTCTTTATTAAAGGGTAGTAAGATCTGCATTCTTTCTCTTTTATGCTAGCCATTCTACAGGTGTAATCACACCCACCCGTCAGTCATTTTCCATTAATCATGTCATAGCAAATCAGTAACACATATAAGCTAACTTATTTAACTAATGTATTTAAGAATAATTCAAGACATGGCAGCATTAAAAAGAACATCTTTAAAGCAAGCAATAATCAAAAGCTTTTTTCCTTAAATTATACTCTTTGGAGTTCACAAGAGGATGGAAAAAAAAGGAAAATTTAAATGAAAAAATAGTAAACAAACATAAAAATAAATAAAACGATTTTTAACTCGCCAATAATTAATGTTAGTCATCCTAAGTCTGGATAAAGTGTAAAGATTTTAATAGAGCCAGGATCAGTCTTTAAATTGCCTGCTCATTTATCCCAACTAGGTTTGGTCTTGAATGTTTAGATAATCGGCACTTTACTCTATTTCTATTTGTCTTCCCTTTTAGTTATCTTATTTAGTATTGTGCCAGTTTAATATTATCAATTTTAGTCAATTTAATTCATTATATCTAAATGAATTTACATTTTATTTCTTAATACATGATCATTGAACATAGGGGTATCAGGTAATTCTATACATATTTTGTAATCTCTAACATTTTTTAACGGCTCGGATATATAGCGAATCACCGTATATAATGAACAAAAACTTCGGTTCCTTAAAGTTCATTATAACGGGATTCGGCTGTATTTTTAAAATATAATTTCTCTCTAAGCACCACCCTAGAATTTTAAAGTTAATTATTAAATTTAGTTAAAGATTGAACTGTTTCTTATAACATTGATTTCTGGCTGTTTACAAATTAAAGAATTTTAAGAAAATATAATTAAGTTGTTTTTTAGTCCTACCCCAGAACAGCATACTTATTGAAACACACTTATGCAATAAGAAGTTAAAATGGAATAAATAATTCTTTGGTAATTTTTTTTCATCTCGATGTGTTGTTAATCTTATTTTGAAATTTTTTGTTTTGTTTTTTCCAGTTTCATCTTGTTTAGTCCCCTGTCTTACGGACTGGACAATTCAGAATCGGCCAATGTCTCCTTCAGCAAAGTCAAGTGGTTGGATTCATGGGAATTTTGATTTTTTATGCTTGAGGACTTCTTTTTTAATCTCTTTTTGAATTTCAAGAAAATATTTTATTACATAATGTGCTTTAGAAGTTTTTTATAATGTAAGAAAAGTATAATGTACAGCATTTAAAAATGGGAAAAAAAAAAAAAAGATTGAAAAACAATTTATTATTTGTGAACTATCAACAAAGAGTAAAAGTGCAAAAAGTATTTTCTAGAAACAATAAATAAATGTTGTGCTGGGTACTATTTAGTTTGATGTTTAGAAGATAAAACAAAAACTGACTTCCTATTAATGGCAATACATGTCTTTGCATGTTCATCAGATGGATTTTATCCTACAGTAACAGGGGAGAGGTCTTTTTTTAAACTAAGAAGAGTAAAAATTATTTCATGGCAAACATGAAAGAGTGCTGTTAATCACTTACAAGACTAACAGAGCCTTATTTTAAAAAAAGCAAAAGACTATAAAGGAAATGAGTACATGGCATCAATAAATTTTTTGCCATTGATTGTTAAATTTTCCATTAACGCATCTCCTTTTCCTGATGCCTATTTTTTGAATGCCATCGTAAATAATCTTTTACATCGCAGAATGGATAGAGTAACTGGAATAATATAATGACTTAGAAAAAAATTCTACATTTGCACATCGTGTTTTTCATTGTGTAGCAATTTTGGACGTGCTTTTTTCTAATATCAGCATGATTCAATACAAGCAAAAAAATACAGGTACATACAAATAATATACAGACATACAAGCAATAAATACGATTGTGAACTAAAATGGCCAATACAGGTGCTGCTCCCAGTCCTCGCTACAGTATAATTGTCCCTTTAACTAATGTTAAAGTCCCACTGAAACAATTATTTATTCTAAATGCATATAAAAGTTTCAGATATTCAAACTCGTATCATTTTTACTTCATCATATAAGACAGAACACAAATGTCACAGGAAATCTGAAATTGTGCAAAAGAATAATTATTCTGAACAAATTTAAAACGCATGTAATGCAATGAGCTTACACGGCGTTATCCTGAATGGAGAAGTTACATCTTTTCTCCACCAGATGGCATATTTGAGTGCTTGAATTGCCAATAAACCTAACTGGAGTAAAAAAAAAAAAACATACATGAATATATTTACTGTTCATTATTCTACAAGTAATGTGGCTCTGGCTAATTTTTCACTCTAGTTGGATTTATTGTTTGTATGCTTGTTTATTATTTGTTTGTTCCTTTAATATTTGAATTCAGTATGTGTGTTTTAAAAACTAAGAAATGGTTTTGGACGACAAACTGCTACAAAATGGGTAATGGCGTGTAATATGACAAACAACTTGCTCTTGACCATTATGTGTTGCTATTTCTTGTTTATGTTCTTCCCAAAGTAAAATGTGTCTATACATAGGATTAGTATATATATTGAATGTTTTTATGATACATTAAATTATTAATGTCATAACAAACACAGGTTGCATTTCAATGTAACATCAGCTTGTTGTTTCATCCTGTATTATTTTTAATACATAAGAGTTGAGGTTGTCAAACATTTTAAGTTTTATTGATATACATTTTATTAATAAACATGTAAAAATATTTATAAACATGCCTTAAAAAGTTTCTAGATGAACTGGATTTTTTTTTTTTTTTCCCACTCAAAATATTTTATACTGTTGTGTCTATAGATATGTGTATGTGATATTTTGACATAAGAGTTATTTCTTTAATGAGAAGGATCAATCTATTTATGATTGCATTTTTAATTTAGAATTTTCAGTTTATTAAAGTTGTTATATTTTGTTTAGAGTGGTTTTTCCCACTGTGAAAAAAAGTGGATTTCCAGAAAGGAACAATCTTACATTTGTGAAGATAATTTTCAAAATAATAGGATTTATTTATTTATTTTTTTTTTTTTATCTAATAAATTTGAGGTTTTTCAAGCCTTCACTACTTGATTTTTTTTCTATTTTTATGAAAAAATTATTTGAAATCTTTCTAATAATGAGGAAAATAGTATTTCAAAATTTCAGCAAAAATTTTATATTTTCTGGTGTGTACAGAGTATTTCTGTATTTTGCAAGTAAATGAGTTTTTATTTACTTTCTTTATATTATTATTTTTAAGTATTCAGTGAAAACAATAAAAATAAAGTTGGCCTTAATATCTTGATCAGAGATTTTTTTTTCTTTCTCAAGAACAAACTCTAATTTTTTGTCCAATGCAGCCATCTGACATGGACAGAAGAAGTGTTTTTCCATTCTTTGGACAGTTCCATGACAGTGATTCTGTTGACCCAATTATGAGAATGTATGGGGCAGCGTGAAGGGTTATGCAACAAACCTGACCCTCAAATCATACATTGATCAGATTCCCTTCAACTCTGTAAAATCCACACAACGAAACTTTCACTTCAGATGGAGGGACTAAATTTGACTTTTTATATTAATTTTATACATATAATATCACTGAATTCATGCTTTTTTTATGAAGGAAGAATAAATTTATCTCTGAAAGATATTGCTGATATCACTTACAATGACTATCTTTTTGTCAAATGTATTTATGCATTCATCAAGCTTATTATTATTATTAAATTTGTCTAAACCTCTTTTTTTATTATTAAATCTGTCTGAAATAAGACTTCCCTTTTTTATGAATTTGATGTGAATTACCTTTATGGAGCAAGTTTCCTGAATAATCTAGGAAAAATACATTTCATCTGTATATTGAATCATACATTATTGATTATTTAACTTCATCTTTGCTATTCATATTTTAATCATTTTTAAAATGATCTAAATTTTTATTACTTTACTTAATGATTTTAATATTTTTTTTGTATTGTAAGCATTCATTGTTGTTTGGATTGCATTATTCAACACATTCAAATGATTGTTTTAAAAAAAAAATGTAAACAAAGCAATGATCAGGTCTCTGTGGATTTGAGGGAATGTACTGTAACATATAGTTAAATCCTCTATTGCATACTGCTAACAATCAATATTTAGAACTGACAAGAGAATCAGGAGAAAATTATTTTGAATAGCCATGTGAAAGTGTATTATGTTTATGAAATGACATTATCTTTTCCTATACAGTAATTAAAAGTAAGTCTGTTAAGATTTTCATGTTTCACTGCGTACAGTATTTTATATGTGGAGTCTAAAATAAAGCTTTTACTAAAAATGTTCACATTTTAAAGGATTTCAATTTTCTGTTTGGGGTCGTCCATTAATCATGCAAGGCTCAAGAGGGAGGGGGGGTCCATAAAAAAAATCACGAAATATCACAAGGGGGGGAGGGGGGTGTAGTAATATATCACGAGTATTTATTTTTTCGGCAAATGCACAATACTGAACTGAGAAGCGGCGTTTCATGTATTTTTTTTTTCGGCGAAAGTGGCTTGTAGTATGACCTTAAGAACATTGTAAATTAAATTATGTTTATGTATTACTACAAAAAAATTTTCACATTTCTTTCATTATTTTTATGTCAGTCCAAAACAACTTGCAACCTTTCTGTTTTTCCTCTTAAGGTTAATATTGTAGTTTTTTTTATTTTCTAAAATAAAATTTGACAATACCTAAACCTGTATTTTATAATAAATATTCTAAAAAAATTAAGATTCTTTGTAGGTACTAAAAAATACACGTGATATAGGGTAGGGGGAGGGGGGGGGTTAAAAATGCCAAAAAAAAATCACGTGATTAATGGATGGCCCCTTTAATGGATTGTCCTGACAGTACAAAGTCTAAAATTTGGACTTTCGAATGGCAATATTTAAAGGGGAAACAAACAAAAAGACAGGTCTACAACAAAGAAGCTTTATGACTGAATCAGAAAGAAAAACTGCTGAATGAGAAACTTAAGCAATGCCTATCAATTGAAATGTTCAACAAGTTAAGATCTGAATTTCATTTTACCTTTTTATTTAATTAAAAGAGTTGTTTAATTTTGTTTTAATGACTACTCTATGCAATTTTTAATATTGGAATATAACATTTTCCATTTTTTGTTCTTTTTATTGGAAAAGCAATATTTTGGAAAAATCCAAAGTTCTGAGGATTCTGGACTTTAGACTTTGTGCTTATTTAATTGAAATTACTTTTAAATCAAGTTATATTACTTATGTATCCAAAAATGTTTATCTTTATCAATAAATATGTATGCATATGTAATAGAATTTTTTTTTTTTTTTTTCTTTCTTTAAGAAAAATATTTAAACAAAGAGAAAAAAGGGGTTTGGTTTTTTTACATTAAAAATCTTTTTTTTTTTTTTTTCCTCCAATCTTGCTAATAGTTTATCTTTTATAGAAGAAGAAAATTTAAGTGTATTTTGATTTTTATAGTGCAAAATAACTTCGCACATTCACATTTTTTTTTTTTTTCCTTTATATGTGTATTTTTGTAGGACATCATCATAATAAGGAATATTCCTTACCTAATATTCCCCATTCCCATGATTGTTTAGCTTATACATATTTACATTGTTTTTACCTGCATTCTACCCACCTTTATCATCTTACTGTATTTCGTTTAAGATTTGTATTACTCATGTAATTTATATCCAAACTGAAACAATTGTATGATTTCATTAAATGTACACACTGGGTGCAATGAGTGTCTGTTTTGGTGTACAAATGTATATATTAAATAAATTATTTTTTTACTTTGAATTACCGAGTTTCTTGCTTATTTTTTTTTTCCCTTATATAAACGTTGTTGTTTTTATGTATTTCCTTCACAACGTGGCCATAGGACTTTTTACTATCCTTCTAAATTTGGTATAAGCAATGGAGATTCTGTTTTAGAAAAAAAAAAAATTTTATAAACTTCTTTTTTTTTATGTCTTTGCTGACTTAATAGGTGACATTAAACTGCAATTGATATAGTAAACCTATTTCAAAATCTTGACCTTTTTTAAAATAAAAAGGTAAAAAGGAAATATGTTTTAGTAACCCATTTTTTATCCCTATTGAATAACAGGGTAAAATGAATTGACCCTCTCCCATTCCCATCCTCTTGGAACAAGGCCAAGATTTTACTCCAGAACATTGCCATGCATCCTTAGCAAAAATGCACCCATGTTGCAAATTTGGTTGTTTTTTTAGGTGTGTTCATAATTATGTAAATACGTAGCATCTATTGTTGTCGTTCAGTCCGTCCGTCTGTCCGCATATAACAACGCAAAAACTACCCAACCGAATCGTTTGAAATTTAAAATATATAATTATTGCATAATTTTGGCGAGTCATTTCAAATTTTATGAAAATCGGATGCATAGATCAATTACAGGGACAATCAAAAGTATTCTGTTACATTATGGTCAATGGGCAAAAATGTTGCAAATGCATTTTAATTGTTTGAAATTTAAATTACGTACTTATTACATAATTTCGTCAAGTCATTTCAATTTTTTTGAAAATAGGATCCATAGATCAAATACAGGGAAAATCAAAAGTACTCTATTACATTACAGTTAATGGAAAAAAAAGTTTCAAATGCATTTTAATAATGTTACACTCATTCGAACATAATAATATTGATATGCATCATAAAGTACACATTATAATATAGCTTTTGCATAATCTGTTGTGCAAAGAACTTTTGTTATTGATTTACAAGGCCACACAAAAGTATTCCATTACATAATGAGTGTAGGGAGAATATTGTTTGTTGTGCATTTCAATTGTAATTAACTATTTACAATTTTATGAGATTGATATATGAGAGTGATATTTTAAAAACTTCATTAGTATGAACGCACCTCATTTGCTACGCTTCACGTGCAATTTCCAACTTGTTTTATTTATCAACCAGGTATTTAAAATAATAATTTGTTATTTATTTGATAATGCACATTCTTTTGTTAATTAATATAGCTATTTGAGAATTCTGGTAGATATTGTGGATAAAAAAGTCGCTGTATTGGTAACACTCCTTCCGACAACAGACTCAGGCCAATTTCCCAGGTTAAGCTCAGGCTATTCTTTTTTCTGCAGATTTTTGGCCAGGACGGGAATACATACTTGCCGGAGTGGCAAGTGCAGCCAAAACAAAAAATTTGATTTTTTATAAATATTTTGTTACATTAAGCATTTCTGTTTTTTTTTTTTTTTTTTTCTCTTTATCTGCTTAAAATGACATTTAAATCATGTTTCTATTTTAATTAAAAATGCAATTTCTTTTTAAATTGTATGAAAATTTAAGTAAAATAATAGAAATAATATTTTTCCCTGGGCTGCCACCATTCAAAAAACTGAAATGTAGTGTTAAAAGTGAATGTTGACATTTGGAAATTTAAAGTTGGCACATTTTTTTACTATATAAAAAAACCTTTATTTAGAATTTTATATTTCGAAAGTAAGCAAAGTTGGTCATTAAAAAGTATGGAGTGTTTGATGAAATCAATGAAATTTGTGATTGTTCCACTTCTGATCAACGATCTTTGTGATTTTCTTTTACTCTAATCAACAAAATTTGCAATTTTTCCGTGTCCAATCAATGAAATTTGGGACTTTTTTGAACCTCAACTGCCATTTTCCAACAAAATTCACGATTGTTTCACCTAATAACAGACAAAACAGCTGATTTTCCGCAGTCGATCAACAAAATTTACAATTTTTCCACGCATCATTAACAAAACTTACACTTTTTCTGTGCCCGATCTACAAAAACCGTGATTTTTCTGTGCCTGTCAATAAAATTCGCAATTTTTCTGAGCTCGATTGACAAAACTCGTGATTTTTCCTCAATCGATTGGCAAAATTTGAAAATTTTCCTGCTCTTCATTGACAAAATTTGCCACCCCCCCCCCCCCTCCCCCATGATCGATAAAATCTGACATTTTTCCGTGTTCGATTAATGAATTTTATTGATTCGATTAATGAATTAATTAATGAGATTTATTTCAATCTTATTGAAAAATTCACTATTTTACTGCATCATATCAACAAAATTCACAATTTTTTCATGCTCTATCAACAAAATTTGCCAGGTCTCAATCAGCTAACAATTTTTTTTTCTGTAAATTGACGAAAGTCAAGATTTTTTCCCTCAATCTTTGGAAAAATATTGCAATTTTTTAGAGTGAAAAATTGACGAATTCACAGGCCACACGTTAACCAATCATGGGCCCCAGGTTGTGCATCCCTACTCTAAATCATAAATCGCTAAATGAAACTATTTTATTGCACATGTGTAAATTTCTAAAATATCACGCGTCATAAAAATCACACTTTTTTTTTGGGGGGGGGGGCAAATGTATCAGATTAGTGTTTTTAGCTTATGAATCTGTAATTACTTATCATTTGAAAAACTCCGATTCTGAGCCCGACTAATTCAGTGATATCCAATGATAGGTGATGATTCTAGGTGATTATGGCTCATTTAAGATGGAGGTAATATTATTTCCCTATTACCATGAATTTTAATATACATAATCGTAATAAATTTTGTATTTAGGTATTTTTTCAAAAGAGTGCAACAGCTGTTGCACCAAGTTTCCAATGTTTATACTATAAATATTCTTTGTTCTAAAGAATAAACCATTTCTGCAATTTTTTTACAACATAGATAAAACTCTACTAAAGAACTTATTTAAAAGAACTAGCATTTCTGAAAATATAACAATTTTTTTTAAATAGCAAAATTAATTTTTAACAAAAAAAAAAAAAAAAAAAAATTGTTTTATTTTGTTTTAAAGTATGATGCACAACATATTTTTTAAATTACCGTAAAATCCCGTTAATCCGCCCTTCCCGATCAAACGCCCCCTCCCCACTTTATAAAGAATTTGAAATTTGCAAAAAATCCCGAGAAAGCGCTCTCCCTCCCGATTCTCAAAGGCAATTGAGAGTGGGATGAATAATTTTGAAATGAATGAATCGTGAATCTTTGATGAAATGTGCGTTTTTTCAAGATTTTTTAATTGATTTCATGCTTGTTTTGGCTTTTTTTACTAATTTCTCCTTTATTCTGCGTTTTTTCGACAGAATTTACGTTTTTAAATTAAAAAAAAAAAACCCAAATTTTTTCAAGTATCAAAAATCATGATTCATTCAACGAATGATTCATTTCATGATTCATTCCTGTAAATTTTGTTGAACGATCGCAAGAAAATCCCGTGTAAGCGCCCCCCTCTAACTATTGTACGATTTTTCTTTTCGTTTGGTGGGGCGGATTAACGGTATTTTACGGTAGATGATAAAAAGTAATTTAATCCGAGAAAATGCAGCTTTCTTAAATGTAAAATCGTCTGCAAAACTCGTATGCTACTCGTTAAATTCATGCCCAGTTTCAATCGTTGCTATTATATAAAAGGATTTATTATTTTTATGACAACACATTTCGTTGAAATCATACCGTCCGAAATCGGGCTTCATGTCAAGTACACAGGTCAAATGTATGATGTATGTTGTTCAAAATGGTGGGCCGAAAAAAACTTTTTTTCGATTTTCGATTACGGCAGGTGCGGAAAAGTGGCCACTGGTGGCACTCAATTCACACAAAAAATTTGAGATTTTTTGGACTTTTCCTTACCTTGCCGCAAATGGCTTGAAAATTTGCAAAAATGCTGATTTTTTAATTTTTTTAGCTAAAAAGTTAAAAATGTTAAGTTAAATTTATTTTGGTTGTATTTACTTGAAAATGCATCTTTAACGTACCAAATGCTTAAATAAGTTCTGATAATGCATTATTTAATTGCTAAGTGTAATTTAAATAAGCCGATTTTTATAGCTTTTTCACGTATAACAGGCAAAATATGTATTGGTTTGAATCGTTCGTTAATTTCTCTCTTATTTATGTTCCTTGGTCTTTAAAGGTCATATATTTAGGCAGCGGACAGCAGTATAACTCAAAAACAAAGCTGGAAGGTGAGAAGAGGGTGAAACAGGACTCTAAGCGTGCGCAATGCTTCATCGTAATGTTGAAGGAGTGGAGGAAGATGTAAAAGAGAAGAGAAGAGAAAATTGCGATAAGGTATTGTTATTATTTTACGATGCTCAAAATCTGCGAAATTCGTTCAGTGTGGATGTGAAGCCTTTTCCTAGAGAGATTCAGTACTTTTTGGATCGTTTAACGTACCATTACAGTGTTTTGTGCGTTTTATTACGACGAGCTTAGAAATGGCTATTATGAAGGTCCATGGCAACGTAAAAGACACGCGACAGCATGAAAAGTATCCTTTTTGGGCACCATGCTTGTTGAAAGACTTGCAATTACCAACTTATACTGATATCATACGCCACTACTACTGGTTGCGAAGCGATATGGCAGAAAATCGAAAAATCCAATATGTTTAGTTTAGTCAATAGATGATGTTATTAAAATGGTAGATGAAAAAATTACCGAAATCTGAATAAAAGCCAGTGTTTTTCCAACGATCAATTTACAAAAAAGATTAAAAGAAGCGTAGATGATTGGAGAAATCTTGAAATCATATGGAATTGAAAGTAAATACAACCCGCGAAGAAATCGTACGAAATGGTGAAACCTTTTAGTAGTTTTTAATCTTTTTGTAAATTGATCGTTGGGAAAACACTGGTATGGAAGCTTTTTTTTTAGATTTCGGTAACTTTTTCACCTACCATTAAACTATTAAAAGAAGTGTAGATCATTGGGGGAAATCCTGTAATTGTATGGGCTTGAAAGTAGACAACCAGCGAAGAATTCGTACGATATGGTGAAACCTTTTAGTAGTTTTTAATAATTTTTGTAAATTGATCGTTGGGAAAACACTGGTATTGAAGCTTTTTTTCAGAAGCATTTTTCAATGGTAACTTTTTCACCTACCATTTTAATAGCATCACCTATTAACTAATTTTGGATTTCTCGATTTGCTGCCATATCTCTTCGCAACCAATGGTAGTGGCGCATGATACTAGTATAAATTGGCAATTGCAATTCTTTCGATAAGCAAGGTGCCCCAAATAGGATACTTTTCATGCTGTCGCGTGTCTTTTACATTGCAATGACCTTCATACTATCCATTTCTAAGCTCGTCGTAATAAAACGCACAAAATACTGTAATGGTACGTCAAATGATCCAAAAAGTACCGAATCTCCCTAGGAAAAGGTTTCACGCTCACAATGAACATATCTCGCAGTTTTTGAGAATAGTGAAATAACAATTCCTTATCACAATTTTCTCTTCTCTTTTATTTCCTCCTTAACTCCCTCAACATTACGATGAGGCATTGCGTACTCTTTGAGTCCTGCTTCACCCCTTCTCACCTTCAGGCTTTGTTTTTGAATTATACTGCTGTCCGCTGCCCAAATATATGACCTTTGACACATCGAAAAATTTAAAGACCAAGGAACATAAATAAGAAAGAAATTTACGAATGATTCAAACCAATACATATTTTGCCTGTTATACGTGAAAAAGCTGTGAAAATCGGCTTATTTAAAATATACTTAGGAATTAAATAATGCATTATCAGAACTTATTTAAGCATTTGGTACGTTAAAGCTGCCTTTTTAAGTAAATACAGCTAAAATAAATTTAACATTTTTAACTTTTTAGCTAAAAATGTTCAAAAATCAGCATTTTTGCAAATCTTCAAGCCATTTGCGGCAGGGTAAGGAAAAGTCCAAAAAATCTCAAATTTTTTGTGTAAACTGAGTGCCACCAGTGGACACTTTTCCGCACCCGCCATAATCGAAAATCGAAAAAAAGTTTTTTTCGACCCACCCTATTGTTCAATAAAAATAAATAAACAAAAGTTCAAAATCGGGCCCAAAAAGCAAGATTGCATTTTCAAACGAGACCTACTCCATAGCCTTAACCTCCTTATTTTGCTTCAGTACCAAGTGACGTCAATATCCATCTCAACACAGCACCTAGCGCTCTCAGCGCCATCTATTGTTTGTAATTCGAACTAAAATCCAGAGTCGCAGGAAAAAAACTTTTGACCTTTTAGATGACTCTCGTGCAAGAATTTTTTAAATATCTGTAAAAGTTTGCAAGTTATTGATATTTAAAATCGTTCAGTCCTTTTCAGAACATCCGGTATTTTCATACACTTAAGTCTATTCCTACCATCTTCCTAAATAAAGAGCTGCGAACGATTCGGCTGGGTAATTCTATGCGGTTGGACGGGCTGAACGACAACTGTAGGTTATTTGGATATAAATTATTATTTGGGCACATAACAATAAATTATAAAAGTGAGATGATCGAACTCGTCGAATTTTCTGGTTCAATTCAAATGGACAGAAATGAAAGAATATTTACTAGTTCAGTGCTGCCATCTGTAGTCAGAGAGATGAAATTTTTGTTAAGATTTCAAAAAAGAAGTATTTAAAATTGAAACAAACGATAAAATAAATCCACAATTCCTATAATGGTATAAGTAGTAATAAGTAGCCTCTTAAACTGATGGCATTGAGCTCACAAGCTACGCATGCTATTTGTTCATTACAGGGTTAATGCTGTTCGAAAAACAAGTTAAGGGGGGGGGGATAGCTCTCCCCATTTCCCCTTTTTATACTTAATCATTAAACCCCCTAAACTAATCAGGGTATGCTTTAACCCATTTATATAAATTAAGGGGTGGGGCATTAGCATTTTGGTCGTCGGGATAACCTAATAGTACTCAACATTGATATATATTATTATTATGTATATTTTCATATGAGAGTGTTTTGGTATCGGTCTTTTTCATGTCAAAATATACTTCACAGTTCATATACAGGGTGACAGAAAGTCTGATGGTCAAATAATTCAATAAATGGAAAATTGGGTGTTAGATAATTTTTAAAAAGCTAGTGCGATAGTTGAACCCCACCTTTGCCCCCTGGGGATCAGATGAAATTTAACTTTGAAATCTTAAATGAACCGGCATTTTACATTGCAGATTTAGACTCTGCAGGAAAAAATAAATATGTAACCAACACTTTTTTGAGCACACCTCGTAAGTGGTCCAAAAATCCACCGAAAGATGAATTAAATGAATAGAATTGTTGCAAAATTTTGTTGAATCATTTGGGGAGGAAACAGACAAAGTACTTTCCTTAAGAAGTAGTTCTGAAATGATTATTTAGTTTGTACCTAACAGGCTATGTGCCCTGAGAGCTTGTGTGCCCATCCGTTCTGTATGTATGTACATGCATAACGCGATAACTCATGATAAAAATGTCCGATTCACTTGAAATTTTGATTATATGTATTGACTGATAAGGCAATGATTAGTTTTTGGGGTTCATTCGATATGTATAAGAGGAGGATCGAGGGCTAATGCCCCACCCCTTAATTTATATAAATGGGTTTTTTATATGATAAAGCATATCCCTGATTAGTTTAGGGGGTTCAATGATTAAGTATAAAAAGGGGAAATGGAGAGAGCTATCCCCCCCCACCTTAACCTGTTTATCGAACAGCATTAACCCTTGAAAATATAAGGCTGTAATGAACAAATAGCATGCGTAGCCTGTGAGCTCAATTCCATCAGTTAACTGGGCTAATTATGGCATCAGTTAACTGGGCTTCTTTGTAATTTTTTTTTTTTTTTTTTTTTTTTTTTTTTAAGATACTTATTGTTTTAGTGTTGTATAAGTGTACTTAGTCAGCATCCAATGTAAAACGTGAAAATATGTAATAAGGGTGCATATTTTCACAACAGCATGTGAGAGGTGCTATAATGATGTCTGTACCATTTTCATTATTTTACCATCAAAAAGTGTTTGAAGATCGGAACTAAAAAATAGAACTAAATGCATAGATCGGAACTAAAATTTTTGGGTATGGCAAGTAGGTCCTCCCTGAATTCGAAAAAAAAATCTGCCTATCAGTCTATTGTCCATCGGCTCGTGCAGAGACGGAAACTCGTTTTTACTCCGATTAATTGACTAAAGCAAAAATTTAAGATGAAAATCAAATTTGGTATGGTATTGAATTAAAATTATTAAAGCATTAACATGTGTAACTATTTTTTAATATTAAAATGTATGTATGAGATAGAAGAAAGTCTTGGGATTGGCACATCCAACTAGTTTAAATTTGTATGCATAAATGAAACACTTGAAGCTGTAATATAGGGAAAACAAAATTATAATTACATTGCGATATTAATTCAAAGTATAAATGGTTAAAATGTACTCAGCCAGCATCCAATGCAAAGCGTTAAAACAGCATGTACATGAGGTAATAAGGGTGCAGGTGTGTGTGATAGGAGACAGACGGACAGTAGAACATAGATATCTTTTATTGGAATATTCATTACATCATTTTTGGCACAGCCACATTCAAAATTCGCTGCACATACATGTATATAGAGTTTCTATAAAAAAGAAAAAACATCACATAGCAGAATGAATCGGAGATAAAAACAAACACTTTTTTTGTGTTCAAAATATTGCCACTGAACATTGCCATGAAGCTTTGATTTTTCGTTGTACTCTTGTAAGATTTCTCTCCAAAAATAAGACACGTGATCAAGAAAAAGTACAAAACACCGCTGACGAAGGGAGTGTCCCAAAATCGAAACAGTTGCAATTGAATCAATCTTTTCCCCTTTAGAAAACAACATCCTTTTAGAGAATTTTTATTTTTGAAACAGCACAGATGTACCCATATACGCACCCCATTGGCACGTGTTTTCCCCCCACCAATTTGGCGAAAATTTTGTTTTTGAATATAAGTTACAAAATACATGCAATAGCAGCACTTAATTTTTAATTGCAATGTAAGAATAAAATAACATGAAAAAATGAAAAAGATTTTTGTATTTAAAAAAAAAAAGAAAAAAATAAATAAATGATAGTTTGATATAATTATTGATATATAATAAAAATAATTAAGAAATTTGAATAAAAAATATCAGCAAATAAATATGAATTTAATGAAAAAAATTAAACAGTAAATAAACAGCTATAAGTAATAAACTTAGTAAATAACAAAACATTAAATATAATTTTCAGAATAAATCTCAAACATTATTACTTATAGCCACATTGAATGCATGCAGTTGTATCATTTAATCAGCGCATTTCATTGAAATCTTTATTTTTTTCCAATTTTATTTCCCTAACAATTATTATAAACTTATAACTAACGGATCTTCTCCTTGACTGAGATGTGTGCTATGCCAAATTGGCGAGGGGAAAAAACACGTGCAAATGTGGTGCGTATATGACATCTGTGCCTTTGAAACAAGTTCTGATAATTTTTATTTTTTTCAAAATGACAGGCTTGTGTCATTTACAGTAAATATAACAAGCATCTTTTACTATGATGATTTCAAAATAAGGGGGAGGGGGGAGTCTTTCAGATGAAAGACTATTTTAAAACAGAGTGACATTAAAGAAAAAAAAAATACGTGTAGCACTCGGGGACTGCCTCGTTAAAATGCTATTGCATAGCATTTTTTATCAACTTATGCAGTTTTATTTATTTTTTATTTATGCAGTTTTTTCTTTTTTTGTCTTTGATATTAATTCAAGTTTTTTTTCTTTTTCTTTGATATTAATTCAAGTTACACTTTTTGAGCGTGATGACCGATAAGAAAACATTATTTTTTCTTTTATTGAATAAATGAGATGTTAATATCGTTTAAAATATTTTTATTATCTTACAATACATGTAGGTTAATCAGGAATTTTTATCGTTGAAACTATAGGTTTATGGTAACTGAAATAAGAAGCATAAGTTTGAGACTTGATATCCTCTAAATATCTGAAAAATACCGCCTCAATGTCTGCCGAAGTCTACCGAAGGATACCGTGTCGAAGTCTGCCGAACTGAAACGACGTTAGGCGGAGTGTTAGTTTTTTTTTTTTTTTTTTTTTTTTTTTTTTCTTGTTACGGAATTTCTAGATTCGGTCGCCGCGATAAAAGCTATGCAATAGTTTAACAAGCATCTTTTACTATGATGATTTCAAAATAAGAGGAGAGGGGGGAGTCTCTCAGATGAAAGACTATTTTAAAATAAAGTAACATTTAAAAAAAAGGAAACAAACAAACAAACAAACAAAAAAAAAACCTGAAAATCTCTGATTTTGAGGACAATTCTTCGTCAGCGAGTGGCTTTACAGAAATCGTTGTTTTTTTTATTTTCGATGTTTAATATTTCGTCAGATGCTATCAGGGAATAGAAGGGGTGGGTTGGGGGGGGTGCAGGGTACATTCACAGGTTGGTGCATTGTTATCTGATTCGGCAAATAAGGCACCAACTGACAGTGTGTGTGAACGCATACACACACGCATTTGAAAACAATTTCGGGTATTGATCCACGCGAGCCTTGTTGAAAGGGTTCATTTCTAATTGAAACGGTGCTCAAGAACTGTTGATAACTACATTTACTTTTTCCTACACTCACAATTTTTCTTATTAACATACCAATATGAGGCATAAGTTTAGATCTTAAAAAAAAAAAATTATTTTATTTATCAAGTATGAGAAAAAGAGGGAAAAATGAGGAATTTTCTGAAACTTCAAGTGAAATAAAAAGTTGAGAAGAAAATAACTTTCAGTATGCTAACTGATGATGCGCAAGATTGAACAAAAACGCTCTTAGGTTTAACTTTTTAAATGTCACTTATAATGTATAGACTTTTTCTGACTGAATCTTTTTATTATGGTAAATGACGATGCATTTAGTGATAAATAAAATTATTTTTTTTTAAGATCGAAACTAACGCCTCAAATTCGTATGTTAATAAGGGAAATTGTGGGAGGGGGGGGGGGGGGAGAGGAGAAGGTGGAGGGTTCTTCAAAGAAAGGGGGGGGGCCCTTCATACCCAAATCTGGCAAATGAAAGTATAGACAGCATCCAACAAAGGACAGGAACAAAAACAATGAAAAGCTATAATACAACATCTCTAAAAATAAAAAATATATCTCATAAGCTCGGCTAAGCACATCCTACATTTTTTGCATGCTTCCTTACAACACAGAAAACAAAAAACATATTTTAGTTTTGCACAGAGACTAGAAACTGAGAGGAGGGGGAAAGAAAAAACACTCTGTCTTTTTGGCTGTTTGTGTCGTGTCAATACCCAAATTAAGATGATAGTTGAAACAAACTCCCTCAAATCTGCACATCATTTAAGGGTGTAAACAATGAAACATTCAGTTCCCATATATATTTTATTTTTGTAATTTTCATTAATATTCATGTGTTTTCATGAAGGAAGAATAATTTTATTTCTGAAAAAAAAAATTAATATATCACTGATATCATTGGTCATCACAACCTCCTTACCCAATATATTTATGAATTAATCAAGCTTTTTTGGTTATTAAGTCTGGCTGAACATGAAATGGAGCTTCCTTACTTTATGATTTTGATCTGAATTAGTACAGTCAAGGATCTATAATCCGCAATTTTTCTATAATTTGCATTACTTTATGAATCTAAACATTAAAATAAACAGTTAAGAAAATTTACAAATTTGTGACCTAAAAGTTATTTTTTAAACAAATAATTAAAAAATTGAAAAACAAATTACAATAAAACATTTATTTTTTGTTAATATAACTCTTTTATTTTATTACCAATAAAAAACAAACTGTATTACAAAACTTATGTAATATTATGTATTGTTATTTAAATGCTGATATATATATCAATTTTTTCAATTTAAAAAGACATTTTTTGGGATAGCATATTAAAGTAATTCATTATTACTTTGTAATTCATTTAGTAATAGCATATTAAAGTAAAGTAAGATTTCATATTAATCTTTTCATATTATAGAATTACAATGCTGTCTAGGAATAATAAAATGAGGTATAATACACATAATACTCTATGATCTACGATATTCCATGATTCGCACAATCTTTGGCTCCAATTTGTGCGGATTATAGAACTTTGTCCGCTGTAATGCATTTTTATAAACCCAAGTTTCATATAAATAATTGAAGAAAAATGCATTTCATCTTTATGATGACTATTTTTAATCATACATTATTGACTTTTGCTTTTAATATTTTAATCATTTTAAAAATTACCTAAATTTTTACTATTTTAGTTTATTCCTTATTTTAATATTTTATGCAATACTATTTTATACTATTTTACAATATTATTATTATTATATAAGCATTCAATATAATCTCGATTGCATTAATTATCACATTCAAATGACTGTTGAATGTAAACAAAGCAATGACCAGAAAGAAATCTGCAAAATTCTAAAATCCGCACAACCTCTGCTCCCATGCTGTGCGGATTTGAGGGAGTCTACTGTATTTCGATCTGTTGGACGCGTTCAGGAAATCAGACGGAATCCATGAAAAAAATTCACTCTTTCCCAGGGTCTATTAAAATGCAGAGAAGACAAGGTGCTTTCATTTAGAATGGATGAAATAAATGCAGTGTTTCTGATATGTAAAACATGCTTTAATATTAAATAATGTCTTCCATTAAAAAAAAAAAAAAAAAAAAAAAAAAAAAAAAAAAAAAAAAAAAAGAGTGTATATTCTCCTCCATGAATCCAATCTCGAGTTGCCTGAATGAAGTTTTGCCCACTCAACACTATTCAGTTTTGTCTTTCCAAAGCTCTGTCAGCGGGCTTTGGAACATCTCTTTAAAAATACCTCAGTTTTGAGTCTCTGTACACGAAAAATCTAATCTTGATCCTTCTAGGATCTTCAAGGAATGCTTCATTACAAAAAAAATTGTACTACTCTGTTATCCCGTCGACCAAAATACTATCACCAAATTACAAGATTAAATGTCAATAATGGATGATCGTGAATATCAATTCAATGCCAAATTTGGCTATTTGGCGATTTGTATAATTTGGCGAAATCGGTCGACGGGATAACAAAGTAGTACCCCAAAAAATACACACACACACACATTTCATCCATTCACGCCTATAATTTACAAGACACACACACACTCACGACACAACACTATGTACACACAGTGGAGGATCCCTTGGCGGGCTGAGGGTCGACTTTTGGCACAAGGTTGCATATTTCCGCTACTCCGTTCCACACTGCCGCCTAGTCCTGCAAAAGAACGAAATATGAATGAGTCATTTTTAATAAGTTAAAAAAAACAAAATTAAAAATTGGCATGTGATCCATTATCATTATCACTATCCTTACATAAAAAAATGCGATTTCTTTATATAAGGTCTTTATGTTACATAAATAAAAATTATACATTGTTGTAGCTGACATAATTTAATAATCAAAAAATCTCTGCAAACTTGCTTTTGTTGCAAGACTGCTCCAATACCATGTTAATACTGGCTTTTACCCATGACTTCGCTTATGCAGAATGTAAGCTTTTCCACTACCATTTAGTTTTCTGTCGATCAATTTCGCCAAATTATACAAATTGACGTAACGTATTTTAAATAACAATTAAATTTGTAAAACATTAATAAAAAATAAAAAGAAAATTTCGAAACAAAATTCACTTGATTGAACACAACGTGCAACGTTTTCAGTGTAAATTGAATTTGACATTTACAATCATCCATCATTAGCTTTTAATCTTACATTTTGGCGCTAATTTTTAGGGACAGAGAATAATCAAATTCCGTTTTTCCAACAACTTTTAATACTAATACTTTCAAAAATATATTTATTTTATTTTTTTTCTGATGCAGCCAATTTTGAAGGGAGTCTGCTTTTACATTCTTTAATTTAACTTAATTTGGTTTATGTATGTAAAATGAAAATTTGAAATACTTATAATTAATTGGTTGGATAACTTTTGTAAGGTTTCCTATGGCAAAACAACATATTAATACTTTCAAAAATTAATTTGATACTTTTGGTACACCGGGTGCCATTGTTTCATCTATCTACATGCATGTATGTGTCTATGTATGCATACTTAGTGGGTATGTATAAATGTATGCATACTTGATCTTAGTGGGTTTCTAAGATATCTGAATGGGACAGAAATGGGGACAGGCGTCATGTACAATCACAGCAAAAAAAGAAATGTTGACCTTTGCTATTTCAGACGTTTTGTCAAATATCAAGGAATGCCTCCGAAACTCCAGATGTGTAAACAAAATAGTACAGGTAATATATTTTCGAGAAGATTTTTTTCCAAAATCCAATAGGGGACCGTCAATAAATTAAAAAAGAATGAATATCTTTTGAATAACCCTATCAAAACTAATGCAGCAAAAGCGTTCAAACTGCAGATTATGATTAAGTGGCTTATGGTAATAAACTGTGTTCACTTTTATGCAGATAGCATGTATACTCGTAGAGAAATTAAGGTTTTTATAAAAACATTGTCTTTTATTAAGAACTCTGCAAATTATAAGCAAAAAACTTGACAAAATATGGGATTGTTTTTATAAAAACCTTAATTTCTTTTGGATCAACTTCCAAGATGAATACTATTTTTAGACCATACAAATATTTCTCACTAAAACTGCATTTTTCTCCAAATAAAATCATTAATAGTTTTTTCATTTTATTTTTTGAGTTAATAATTGTATCTTTTAATTTCTAATTGATATACATGTTTCAATTTTTAGCAAAATGATAGAATAACATGCTGTCACCAAAATTGTAAAGTTATACCAATGGGGACCTAACCACCCGTTTTTCTCCTGATTTTCGACCGGTTTTTCTGCTTTCGTCGGGAAATGTGCTCAAAAGTGTCCACTTTGAAGGCTTCTTATGAAAAATCTATTGTGTTTAAAAAAAAAAAAAAAAAAAAAAAAAAAAAAAAAAAAAAAAAAAAAATTGGGTGCAATTAGACAGTTTCTGATTAATAACACCTGCTATTTTCATGCATTTCCGAACAAAAAATAAATTGAAGCATGTGTCACAAAGTTTATTTAAGAACACCCTTAAGTTTTCTTATTTAAACTCTTCGATGTTATATTTCAAAGAGACAACAATGTATCGCTAAGTTTGGAAATTCCAATTTTCCCTATTTTCTATTTAAACCACTTAGAAATGTCATAAAAAAATCACTACACAATAAATGAAGCAACATCTCATTTAGAACAATTATTTTGAATGCCAGGCGAAAACTACATTCAGTGAACTAGCGGATGCATGACCGTACGCTTTTACCGAATAGGAACCATGAAACACAAAAGGGCCCCAAAATACTTTTCAAACCTACTTTTTTTAAGAAAAAAATACAATCAGAGTAAAAAAAAATAATAAATAACTTTTTTTCTTGCGAAGATGTTTTTTTTAAACATGTTTTGAAATCCAAATATTCTTAATTGTAATTCTACGTTGGTAAATGACAAAATTAATTGGTTATATACTACCTTTGACAATAAAGTTCGGTGAATACATTCAGAACGACCGATCGGGCAACAGTGGGGCAATAAAACGCTGTACCTGCATAGAGGCAAGTGTTGACCCTCTTCTCCCGTCGTTGTTCAGTTGAGCGTCGTTTATGTTCTGTGTAAGACGTGCTTTACTAAGTGCTTGTTCATTGCGTCGTTCTTAATTGAGAACAAGAAAATGAACGAACGAAAGATCAGTTTAAAGCTTTGCAAGGCACAGAAAGAAATTGATGAGGTGTGGTGCAAACTGAGCATCCACCCTACTCGCCAGATCTCAATCCTCCAGACTTCCTGTTTTCACCACTTAAACTCTCTTTGAAAGAGATTTGCCCCTATTGCTGACATCCAATGAAACTTGACGAAGCTTTTGAACCCAATCCCAGAAGAAGACTTCTTGCACATTTCCCAGGACATGTATAACAGATCTCAGCGGTGCAGAGTGACTATATCGAAGGATGGCATGGTAACTTTCGTTAATATTTCATCTACATTAATGCTACAGGACTATTCACCGAACTTTATTGTCAGAGGTAGTATAATTATCTATATAATAAAAAAGTCTTTCATATGGATATAGGAAGCTAGTTTAATTTTAATATTATAGTGAAACTTTTTACTGAAATTTTTTATTATAAAATTTCAAAATATTTAAACATACAAAAAATGGATTTAATAAAAAAAAAAATTGTTAGTTGAGTAGTTGGAGGGACCCCCTTGTCTGACATCGGGCTTCCCCTACTACTAAGTCTAAAGCGGGCCCTGGCCGTACGGCTCGCAAAAGGTATAGAAAACTGGCGAAACAGGAATGTACAAGCTTTTTTATTACAAAGTAAACATCATTTTACTGTCTAAATATTCAATAAGTTTAACTTAAAGGTGATTTTCTGTAGGGATGTTTTATTTTATTTCATTTTTTTCCAATTCTCCGGATAATCCGGATTGGGTCTGGTCCCAGTTAATCCGAATTATCGGGGTTTCACTGTACCACTGAAAATACTTATTATAAAATTCTTTTAATATGTCAATTAGTTGTAATGCTGTTTAAAAATGAGTTAGATACTTTACTTTATTTTGTTCCAAAAGCATTATGGGTTGCACAAAACAAAAAAAGATGATTTCTTTTGCCTTTGCATCTTTTCAGCTTTCTTGGCGTAGAGGGATCTTGGGAATTTTTCAATTTGGAAATATTTCTTTTTATTTGTACATTTCTTAATTCTACAAAATACTAAGAAAACAATTTTAAAATGAAAGATTTGAGAGTGGGTTATAAATATGGCACAAAATCTGTCGACACATAACTTCCTGCTGCTGGGCAAAAAATAAAAACCAGGCGCGCTACGTCCTCCATCGAAATTTTTGCGTTGGCCACTTTTACAGTCTCCATCCTCGTATTATTGGCACTTTTTAATCACTTCCAATTTCCATCTCTATTTCTACATTCGAAATAATAATAAAAAGGAAGAGCAAAACAAAACCACATTTGAAAGACATTCCACTCAAAGCGAACGAAGAAGCGGGGGGGAGTAATTCCCAAAATAGAGGCGCACAGGTGAACACACGCCTGGCCACAGCTGTTTTGCGCGCGTATTTCGGTCGCACCCTAACCAAACAAACGTAGTTTTATTTAGAATCTATCTTCCTTTTGGCAAAATCGCCTACACAGCTTTGTGAGAATGCATCGATCCACGCTTTCCTTTTTTAAAGAATCCCAAAATTCTGTCCTAACTTGAAAATCGCCCAGTTTCATCGAGTTCTTTGATTGATATACACTGTCAGAAAAATTCGTCAATATACACTAAGTTATCGTTATTTTTTCACAAATAACTTCTGTTCTCCCAGAAAACGTATTTGTTCTGTGAGTTCATTCCGAAAGTCGAAAAATGAGGAAACGATTCCGTTTATATCTAGCACGCATGCGCATTGGGTCTGTTATTAATAAATTCGAATTTATTTTTAAAATGAAAAACAAAAATATTCTATCGATTAAAATGTCTAATTTAGTTTTAAAAGGCAAAAATGTTTTCGAATTTAAAAATAAATAACAATTACTTTCTTTATTCGTTCAAAAATTCTCACAATCTGTTATTCAAAGTTGGATAAGTTGAATAAAGTTCAATATACTACGTTATTTCTATGATAAATATTCGCATATAAAATATACTTTAAGTGAAGACATTTAAAAAATATTTTAATTAAAAAATAAAATGCAAAAAAAATTTATATTATTAAAAAAAATCTTATCGAATAAAAATAAAACATCCATGTTTTTTCTCTTACAATCTACGTATTATATTTAAAATTCACATTTTTATACTATATTAATACTAAACGTAAAGAAAAAAAAAACAGCCACAGCTTCATTAAAGATGAAAACTTTCCGAGATTAACTGCAAAATTAAAAGCTTTTTAACGAAATACACCAAACCACACCCATATGAAATTAACGCTTCTATTTTAAAGCAAAATTTTCATAAGCAATCGTGGCGCTGTGGATGAGTGTTGGCCTTGTAATCCTGGGGTCCTCAGTTCGATCCCCCATCTCTTCCGCGTTGATTTTTTCCAAACTTTTTTCAAGTGACGGATATTTTTCCTCTTTTGACGGAGAAAAAAATAAACGGAAAATCGTCAATGTACAGACAATTTCTGGCAGCAGTGCTGCCAGTACTTTTTCTGTGAAAAGACGGAAGTTTTTTTGAGAGTGTAGGCGTATATTTGGGACATTCCCCTCTCAGGGACCGATTAACAAATTAGGGGGGGGGGACTGGGCACAGATGTTTACGGGGACCGCCTTGCATTGATATTTACAGGGGGACTGACTTAAAAAAAAAAAGAAAAAAAAAGATACAGTCGAACCCCGTTATAACGAACTCCAAGGGACCGAATATTAAGCTTATTATTATTCGGCGCATATATAGCGAATATTAACCGAATTATAAGCTTACTTATCCGAAGCAACTTTCGGATAAGTAATGGAATATAACTCATGGGTGGACGTGATCACACCTACAGAATGGACATTATAAAAAAGAAAGAATACAGTATTTTTTACTATTAAAAAAAAAAAAAAAAAAAAAAAAAAAAAAAAGATTTATCGCTAATTTGTACCATCTTTTACTAGCCGGCATGCATTTTCTTATAAATTTAGACTCTAAATCCTATTTTCACATCTGCGGATAAGTAAAAAAAAAAAAAAAAAAAAAATATTATCGTCGACTGGAAAAAAGTGTTTGTTATAACCGATTCTTAAGATTTCGAAGTTCGTTATAAAAGGGTAAAATCTATATTGCATTAAATACAATAGGAAAACGGCGGGACCAAAATTTTCGTTCATTATATCCGAAAGTTTGTTATATACCGGGTTCGCTAGAACGGGGTCGACTGTACTTATTAAGGCAACCATTATTGATTTTAAAATATCTATTAAAAAATTAAATATGATAATCAATAACTTACTTTTAAATAATTATTTCACAAATTAAAATTTAATATTTCACAATTTTATAATAAACTGTGTGGTACCAATTACCCTTATTTAAGTCTATACATCTGGAATGATGAAGTGTGCAACAAGTAATATTAAACTTTCGACAACACCAAGCCACAATTATTTAAAATAATTAGGCAGATTGCAAGCTACACTCATAAACACTCAAATAATCTAACGATAGAAGGAAAAGGATTAAATAAATTAAAAATACGATATATTTTTAAAGTGATGAAGATAAAAGAAAATATAAAGCTAGATCACTGTAGTCAATGTACGTTTCAGAAAAAAAAATATATACAATGCTATTAAATTAAATATGAACACAATAGAATGAAAAATGAAATGTAATATTTCATTGCATTGTTAAAAGCTAATCAGATTTTGGACAATAACTGAAAAATTTTCAGCTGCATTTGGGGGCCTCTGGGCCTGTGCCCCGAATGCTACACTAAATATGAGGATAAATGAGAGGGTAGGAGAAGAGAGAGGACCCTTAAAATTGAAAAAAAGAAACAATTTTGGTCACTTTAGTAGACCCTTTTTTATCATTTGACATTTCTTCACTGAAAAACTTACGTCTGTCCTTGGGAACCCCCCTCAAGCCGGGGGGCCTGGAGCAATTAGTGCCTATGTATTAGTCAGGTCCTGAGGGTGGGGGGGGGGGGGTAAACCAGGAAAGTGAGAGAAATACATGAATAGTATCTGTGAAATGATGCCGACAACAAAAGGAGTAAATTTCGTTTGGCATTTCACAAACCAAGCCTATTTTTTTAAGTGAGTCAGCACTGTGTAGCAGTTCGAAAAAAAAAAAAAAAAAAAAAAAGCCTGTGTTGGTAGCCCTTCAAAAAGAGATCGCAAAGTGGCAACGTTTCCAATCAACCTTTAAGGGTGTTTTTAAATTAAAAAAGCCACTTTGTAACATATGCTTTAATTTATATTTATTCGGAAATGCATGAAAATAGCAGGCGTTGTAATTCAGAAACTGCCGATTTGCACTCCTTTTTCTGTTAAAAAAAAAAAAAAAAAAAAAAGTTTTTTCAAAACAAGCCTTCAAAGTTGCCGTTTTTGAGCCCATTTCCCTACGAAAGCAGAAAAACCGGTCAAAAAGCAGAAGAAAAACGGGGGATTACATGACCGAAATGGCTTAGAACTGGATAGGTATTTTAACTATCATAAAATGAGATTTAAGTCGGATTCGAATATTCCATAGTCAAGCATTTCAATTTTCTATCTTTCTGTTAAAAAAAAACTAGTCGTTGGGGGCCATCGTAATACTTACCCATCATGGATATGTATATGAAAACAAAACATGTGGAAACTATTTATTCAATGCATTGCAATTCATAAACAAAATTTAAATAGTGTTAATATACATAGTAATGCTATATTAAAGAACTGCTGATGTACCCATTTCGACAAATTATATAAAAACGCCAAACTACTTAAGTAGTACCGAACTGCGTAAAAGAAACATCCTTATAACTCCAAAAATAATAATTCTATTTACTAACAATTAACTGCGTCGGATTAAGCGTCTCATTTCCAATTAAAATATACCTCTGAATTGAAATTTGAATGAAATACAGGGTCACGAAAAATCGAAGAATGTGGAAAACAGGATTACAAATATCTCGGCAACTCATAATCCGATCGAATTCGTTCTATATGCAAAATGTGTGTTATTTTATTGCCTTTTACGTCCATTCCTTAGAACAAAAAAATTCGAAATTTTTTATATACCTTTCATCAGAACGAATTTTTCGAGAGTCCGAAAAAAATAGTTCCGAATCATCGAGGTTGCTGATATTCAATAGGCTTCGTCCCATTCTTGCATTCTAAGTACATACAAAATTTCAAGTCTCTATCTCAATTTGTTCGGGAGATAGAGCGTTTACAGACAGACAAACGGACGGCAATTTTTTTTTCTAAAAATATGTTTTTCGGAATCTCCAGTGTCTAAAACGTGTAAATCCGTCAAAAAAAATTTTTCGATGTTTCAAAGCGATTGCAAGACTTACCCTATACTACGTATGATGGGTAAGTAAAAAAGAATTTGTAAATGTGTGAAAACGTTTTGCGCTTGTTGAGAACAACCTTAAAAGATTCAGACCCCTTTGCGACACCCTTTTGAATCGTTGCCAGACAGATGGACATTTTCCGGAAAAATTAAAGAAGAAGACCGGAAAAGTTAGAAAAAAGATTTTTCACAAATTTTCTAGATTAGTCGCCCCCCCCCCCCCTCCGCTTTTAATGCCCTCTGAGGGACAATTTCAAAAATCACTAAAATTCGTGTTTATTTATTTTTTAGTAGATTTTTTTTATGCAATTTCACACTGCTACCTTGAACGTTTGCTGAGATATTGGAAGGTGTTTCAGAATTTTTGACTCCCGTTTGCCCCCTTTAAAGAGAGAATTTAAAAAAAAATAATAATCCCATCTTAGTGTATGCTTACATCATAAGAAGCATATTTTCCGCGATTTTCATGTTTCTATGTTCAGTTTTTTGGGCTATGCGTTGATTATCAATTAATCAGGCCAAACTATTTTATATATTTTATATATATATAGATTACAAAAGAAAATAAAGCAAAACCATGAAATTTAGGTTTTTATCTTGGTCTTTTGGCGAAATTCACATTTTCCCTGACTCTTTTACGAAGTTAGCTTCTTCTTCCTGTGGCCTTTTAGCAAAATTCGCGTTTCTTTTATGATTTTTTGACGAAATTCATGTTTTCTGTAAGATCATTTGCAAAATTAGCGTTTCCTTCACGATTTTTTTTGTCGAAATTCATGTTTTCTGTAAGATCATTTGCAAAATTAGTATTTTCTCACGATTTTTTTGACGAAATTCATGTTTTCTGTAAGATCATTTGCAAAATTAGCGTTTTCTTCACGATTTTTTTTGTCGAAATTCATGTTTTCTGTAAGATCATTTGCAAAATTAGTATTTTCTCACGATTTTTTTGACGAAATTCATGTTTTCTGTAAGATCATTTGCAACATTCGCGTTTTCTTCACGATTTTTTGACGAAATTCATGTTTTCTGTAAGATCATTTGGGAAATTCGCGTTTCCTTTATGATTTTTTTGACGAAATTCATGTTTTCTGTAACATTATTTCAAAACTTCACTTTTTTCAAGATTCGATGACAAAATTCGCGGTCTTTCCACAAAATTCGGGGTTTTTTTCTCCCCGCGATTCTTACATAAAATGAGAGAGGTTTTTTTCTGCGAATGATTGACCTCCGACAAAATTGATTTTTTTTTTGCCAACTTTTGGTCTTCAAGATTTTATGATTTTTTTTTTTTTTTTTTTTTTTTAATCTTTCCGAACTTTATTCTCTTCTGCTCCTCTCTTGCGAAGGCCGTCAGGTCCAAAATGATTTTTGTGCATAGCATGTTTCGTGAGATAAAAAAAAATTGTGGAAATTTAAGTCAGCTCACCCCGTCGAAATAAAATCCTGGGTACGGCCATCGTACAAAAATTTTCATTTCGACACCCCTTTAACGATTCCATTAAAAAATGAGCTTTTACACTTGTAACGACTTCTTTTTCAAAGGTTTCGTTCATCTGTCGAAACCCTATTCGTCCGTACACAAAAACTATGTATGCCAGAGGGTTCAAATTTTGTGTACAGCTGTTACCCGTCGACCCATTTCGCCAAATTATACAAATCACCAAACTCATTGCCAAACTATACATATTGACATAATTTTTATTTTAAATAACAAAAGAAACAAATAAATAGTGGAATCTATATTATAAAGACCAAACGTATCTGTGCGTAAGCGTAACGCATACGTCATTTTGCGAATGGCAACACTTTCAAATTTTAAGTGAATTTCGCTATTGCAATTTTGCTACTAAAAGTTTTTAAACTTCTTAATGTCGCACTTTTTCAATTTTTATACCATCGTGTAAGGGAAAAAATGTACTTTTAAATGGAATTTGTTCGAAAGCTGCATCTTAATTTGTTTTTGAAACATTATTATTATTATTATTATTATTATTATTATTATTATTATTATTATTATTATTATTATTATTATTATTATTATTATTTGTAGCTTTTAACACCTCTTTTCTAATCGTGGCAACAGGAGTACTCCATTTCTATTTAAAGCAAAGGAAAAAAGGGAAAAAAATGAGTGCTGTATCTTTATGTTGCCATTTTCTCATTAAAAGGGGATAAATAGAAATTTAAATATCTTTTGTTATAAAACCCGGCGAATTTTGACTTCATTTACAAAATTTGATTTACACGTAAAAGAATATCAACAGTTTAATATCCATTTCAGCTAATAGCATTGAGACTTCAAGTTTTTAATCAAAATGATCAAATTAAAATGCCATTTTTTTTTTAAACTTGAATACAGATGTGAAATGTACGTTTGTAAATTTTGATATGGCGAAAATGAATCCGCATTTAGATTTCACGGGGAAAAAAATTCTATGATTGAGTCAAAATTGAATAAATTTTGCTTTTTATCATTTTGGAATACTAGCATAAGAACCTTAATTGATAGCTTTATCATAATAACATATCTTTACAAAAGAAACAAATCATAATCAGGGCTTGAAATTCAATTTTTCGAAGGAGGGGAGTCTCCCTACCAACATTTACAAATGGAGGGGAGTTTGGCTGTTTGGGAGGGAGAAAAAATGTTTATAATCCGCCATTATTTTATGTGCTATTTAAAGAATTACCAGAATATAGACATGAAAAAATATCACTGAAGCAATTTTTATCAACAATTCAGAATAATTATGCGAAATGTGTAAAAAAAAAAAAAACTTTTATACTGTCTAGTTTTTACTGGTGGTAAATTCCCTCCAGGTGCTAATTATTTTTGTCACAGGTCTAATTATTATTTTAATAATAATTAATAAAACTCCTAATTAATTTAATAAATTTATATTTATAATTTATAATTAATGATTAATAATGTTATTTTTCGGTATTTTAAATGTGCAAGATACAAATTTAATCATAAAATAATACTTATTTGAGTGTAGAAGATAAGAAGTATCACTATTGTTTGCGTTTCTTTAAAAAAGGGGCAAGTCAAATTCATCGAAAAATATTTTTTTTAATGAATACTTTGTTGAGTAAGGGATACTTTTTGTTTAGTATATGGCTGCTTTCAGGAATTGCACTCACTCACAAAAATTTGGAGCTGTCAGAAACTGATTTTAGAGTAGCAAAGAAAAAAAAATATATTAAAGCAGGAAAATCAGTTTGTTGAACAGAAAAATGAACTCCCCGTTATATTATTTTTGGGGGGAGGAAAGAGGGAGAGGTTCCCTTTGACGAAAGTTGCATTTTTTCGCTATCTTTTGATGAAATCTGTCTTTTTTTACGATCTTTTCACGAAATCTGCCTTTTTTCGGGATTTTTTGACGAAATTTGCCGTTTTTTTCGTGAATTTTCTGAGAAAAATTGCCGTTTTTTCGCAATCTTGTGGTGAAATCTGATGTTTTATCGCGATTTTTTTATGAAAATTGCTGCTTTTCGCGATATTTTCGGGAAATTTGTTTTTATAGTGAATCTTTTGTCGAAATTTGTCGTTTTTGCGATTTTTGGACGAAATTTGATGTTTTTTCGTGAATTTTCTGAGAAAATTTGCCGTTTTTCGCGATCTTTTGATGAAATCTGATGTTTTATCGCGATTTTTTTACGAAAATTGCCGTTTTTCGTGATATTTTGGGGAAATTTGTCATTTATAGTGAATCTTTTGTCGAAATTTATCGTTTTTCGCGATTTTTGGACGAAATTTGGCGTGTTTTCGCGACCTTTTTGACGAAAACTGCCGTTTTACAGAATTCTGTGACGAAATTAGGTATTCTTTCGTGAATCTTTTGACGAAATTTGCCGGAAATTAGTTGTTTTTTCGCGATCTTTTAATAATATTTGCCGTTTTTTAGCAAACTTTTACGAAATCACGTGTTTTGTGAAACGTGTAAGAGCTGTTTCTTTTGTGTGTCATCTCCGATCTTTTGAGTAATTTATGCGCAATAGCGCGTCCGCGGCATCACTGTTTCATAATTTTTGGAATTAAATGCGTTATTTTTTGTGTATGGGGGGGGGGGGGGGAGTGGAAATTCCGAACAGAATCACCTCTATTTCGCCACGGAAAGTACAACGAAACTCGTCAATTGATTGCAGGAAAAGAATTGCAAAAATCGTCAATCAGTCGCGGAAAAAATCGTGATTTTCAATGATTTTTCGCTGTAACAAAACTCGCAAAATGTGTCGATTACTCGCACGAAAATATCATAAAATTCGCAAAACGGTCGTGGGAGTTGATCATAGTTTCAAAATGCAAAATTTTTTGGGCGGGAACCTCCCGTCCACGTTATTCTTTTGGGCGGGATTTCAAAATTTTGGGCGCGAATCCCGCCCTGAAATTCAAGCCCTGATAATAATCATCATAATAACATATCTTTTGCTGCTTACATATACGATTAAAGTTTAATTTTAACTATTTCTACTACTGCGTTTTATAGAAATAGTATTTTGTTAATTTGACGAGAAATATCGTTTGTTTAAGAGTTAGACGTACCAACATAAAATGCATTTTTTACTATAACTAATTTTGTAGGCTTATTATAAGTTAATGAAACAGTTCCTTCTTAAACATTTTCTTTCGTCAAAGTTTGACGGGTTCTACCTTGTATTAATAAAAATACAGATAAAAAGTCGAAATAAAGATCACTTAATGACATTTTAAACACATGAATCGTATTTAATATCATTGAAAGTGACATTCACGATCATCCAATTTTGGCATTTAATCTTATAGTTTGGCGATAGATTTTCGGTCGAAGGGAAAACCAAGTAGTATTCAGCTGAATACCTCTTGTTTCGTCACACAACAAACCATAAAATTTATAAAAAGGCTATTGTTTTAATTTAAATATTTTTGACAATCATCGGTTCATTTTTTACCGGCTTCAAGGAGAAGGTTATGATTTCGACCTGTATGTATTTCTTGTTCACTTCCATAAATAGGAACCGATATTGATCATTCTTTTTTTGCTTGAAAGTGTAAGATGCCCACGTGGTCCCATTTCAGTTGTATCAAATTCTTGTGATTTAGAACTTTTTAAAAATTTCAATTCTTTTTGAAGCAGTCATGCAGTTAGAAATGTTCATTTTTCAGGTAATCGTAGGCTTTCATGTCGAGCACACAAGTCAGATGTGTGTGTACAATAAATAAATAATGATTTGTCGCAAATCATCTTTCATTGTTGCAACCGTTTTCAAATCATAAGCCTTTTAAAACTGTGCATTCATATGCGTTGCCGACAAGCTTGATTCTTTTTTTGAAGTCTGTTGGTATTTTTTTTTTTTTTAAGCGTATTTTATTATGTTGTTCTTTTATTTTCTTGTATTTGTTTCGTGGCCCCTGTCCCAGGGATGTAGTGGAGATCCCTACATACTCCCTGTCCTTTTCAAAACACTTCTGGATTTTTAAAAAAAGTTCCGTATACCCTCTGTTTCTCAAATAAAGCATTAGCGTTGAACCTGCATGACGTCAGCGTACGCATTCTGCTTATGCCGGAAAGGAGAAATGCGATCGATGCCAAGAAAAATGCCCTTTCTCTTGGGATACCCGAGTTCGTTTTTTAAAATCACGATCGACCCCCTTACGTGACCCCTGTCCCCAACACCTGTTAAAAATTTGCCCCCCCCCCTACCTACCCATTTTTGGTGGCACTTTCAGAAAAAAAAGAAGGTTTATTGGACGAGTTGATAAAGTTGTTTGGGTGTAAAGTGCCTAGGTTAAAAACTTCTAAAATTTTTATCGAATCATTCAGAATATTTAAATTTGACGTTTCATATTTTATAAAGCAATAGTATTGGAAAAGTAAGTCACATAAGGGGGAAAAAGGCACATAATGGGTGGGCCCGGTGGCCCGTCCATTCATTAACCCCTGTCTGTCCCTTTAAAACCGACTCGACGTTAAAGGGCAAAATTAGCACTAGCCACCGGCCACAGTGGCAGTCAATGAGAAAATGTGGCCAGTAAAGAATTGCGGCCACTTTTTTACAAGGAGGGACTACAATTTACGTACATTTCATCAACAATTCTATTTTTTTTTGTTCCAATATACTTATATAAACCTATTTATTTGTACCATTCAGTCTTGCATTAATACTTATAGAAATTTTAATTGCTTAGTACTTTTATTTAAAAAGTGGCCACTCGTTTAAACAGAGTGGCCATTTGAAAAATGGGTCTTATTGGCCAGTGGCCGCTGAAGAAAGTGGTACTACTAGGTTATCCTGCCGACCGAAAATCGATCTATAAAATTAAATGCCAATAATGGAGGATCGTGAATGTCACATTAAATACAATACATGTTTTTAAATGCCATTAAGTGATTTTTATTTCGACTTTTTTTGTATTTTAATTAATATACTACTAATTATAATACTGTTTCTTTCGTTATTTAAAATAAAAATTATGTGAGTATGCATAGTTTGGCAATGAGTTGCACAATTTGGCAAAAACAGAGAGTAGTAGCAAAGAACTATACTTCGACGGGATCGTGTTTGGAAAGGAGAAATGCGATCGATGCCATCCCCATCCCAGTGCTCCCTTTCAGGTGGCCGATCGATCCTCCCTCTCCGACACCTGTTCCCGATCGATCCTCTATTCCTCCTCCCGAGGCACTCGGAGGATGGAGAGGAAACATCGGGATGGAAAAGGAAGAGGCCTCCATCACTCTGGAAAATACATTCGACTTCTCCATGTTGGTGGAATCACACTGAATTCAGCGGAAGGGGTTTTTGGATTAGGCTGCGGGCAAACAGCACTACTTTCACTTACAATAAATCTATCTTTGTTTCCGAACGGAACAAAAGCTTGCTAGTTTTGGAGCCTCTTTAAATGATTTTTGGGGGGTAAGAATCGTATCGAATCGACAAAGGAAGAGAAAATTTGTCTCCCCCATCTTCAGTCGTAAAGCTGTCAACTGATTTCGAGTTCGATTTCTCTCTTGAAGTTTAGATTCAGTGCACTAAAAGATCAATTTATACATCAAAGCGTCGACACAAGATCAAAAATAGCGAAGCCTGACCACAAGAAGTGAGTGCTATTTGCCCGGTCGTTTAGAATCCGATGTGTTTTCGGGTCGGCCAAGACGAGAGCCAGGACAGGGTTCCCAACAAAACAGGAAGGCCAAATTCCCTGATTTTCCATGACTAAATCTCAAAAATTTCTTTGACCAAACGGGATTACAATGAAATTTTCTACTTATTTTCGCAATCCTTTGTCAAAACTAGCGTTTTTTTTTCCTGCAATTATTCTTCAAATTTCTAGTTCTTTTCCCCCTTTTTATTGTTTGATGAATTTTGTGTTTTTTTTCCCCGAGACTATTTGATGAGTTTCGCATCATTTTTAATTTTTTCTCTAAGACTTTTTTGTAAAACCCCTGACTTTTCCCATATATTTTGAAATTTCCATGACTTTCCCTGATTACTTTGAAATTCCAGGACGCTAGGAACTCGGCAGAAGGGGAGGCCTCCAAAATAAACTAACATCCCTTGTTGGCAGGGATGAGATTGACAAAAAAGTAAAATAATCTGAAAACTGCGCAAACCACGTTTGAGCGATAATACTTATAAATTTCAAGCGGAATAAATACTATAATTGCTATTAAAATTCATATATATTACATACAATTTAGCTTTAAGCAAATTATAAAGAAACTGTTAGAAAGAATTATTTACTAAGGGCAATGAAAAGTCTATTTTACCAAGATACAAAACATTAATAAAACCACTGACATGGATATTTTTTAATTGTAATTTAAAAAATAGTAGATACTTTTCCTGAAACAGCAAAATCAAAATAATT
This sequence comes from Maratus speculifer, assembly GCA_964019185.1. Taxonomy (NCBI): domain Eukaryota; kingdom Metazoa; phylum Arthropoda; class Arachnida; order Araneae; family Salticidae; genus Maratus; species Maratus speculifer. The sequence goes on from OZ025292.1 coordinate 461,651,420, forward strand.
GCAACCACATTCAGTATAGGACAGAACAGAGTTCCTACTCTTAAAAAAAAAAAATAATAATAATAATAAGTTTTTAAGGAATTAAATTGATCATAATCGATTGTTAAAGGTGCAGCAAGCCAACCACTAAGAATGAAGATTTAAGAAAAAAATTTTAAAGTGTTATTTAAAAGACAAATTAGTAATACTACGGAAAACGAATTAAAAATTCAGAAAAAATGGACTATTACATCAAAGTACAAAAGTAAAAAAACTAAGAAAATTTATAAAATTTCCCCAAAAATTTAATGGGTGAAATTTTTTAAAAAATTGAAGAAAAGTCTGAAGAATCTCATCTCTGTGTTGACCGAATTTCTCTTTCTCTCTTTTTTTTTTTCGACAAAAAAAAAGAAAAAAAAAGAAAGAAAGAAAAAAAAAGAAAAAAGGAAATCTTTCGAAACAGCATGAAAGAGACTGTTTTCTTAAAAAGCAAAACGGGGGTTGCTCCTGAATCGGAACATGTTTCTTTTACAGTCCACTGAACAGTGGTGTAGTCGTAGAAAAAAACAGAGGGTATACGCTCTAAGCAGAGGGTATGCCTTAGAATGCATTTACTATAACTTTCTTGAAAAACAGAGGGTTCCAGAATTTAAATCCAGAAGGTATACGACGTATACCCGCGTATATTCTCCACTACATCCCTGCCACTGAACAGTTGGGGGAAGAAGGCGAACAGGTGAGTGGTGTGAGCTACTTAAGTCCGAAATGCGGGACCGTAGCTAGAAGTAAACAATAGGGGAGGGGGGGCTCATATTTTTTTTTTTTCTATCTCTCTCTGACGCAGAAAGATAAATGAGTGCCTAACCTCACTGTAGATACTCTGTTTCTTATCAAAATATTGTAATAACTTCATTTTATGCTGTGAAAAGAAGAAGATGATGAAAATTCTGAGTGTATAACGGGTACAAAAATGAAACATGATGTTAGCTTCCTATGTACCAGTAGGATGAGGGAGTGTTGAACACACTTACTTTTAGATAACAATTGAGTAACTCTGCAAAACTCTGAAAGGGTCTCAAAACTAAATGAGATTTTGGAACAGAATTTCATTCGGATTTTCGAAACAGAAATTCATTGGGTGACCTTGGAATCTTTTCCAGGGGGACTCAAAATATTTTAGGGGGCGGGGGCTGAGCCGCCCTGAGCGCCCTCTTAGCTACGGCCCTGCCGAATGGGATTCCAATGCATGATCCCATACACACTCTCGAAGAAGGATTGCCCTTACGACACAAAAAGATAGAACTTGGGAAAAAAAAGCTGCCTGCCTTTTCCGAGATGAAAACAAACAGAGCGGATGCTTCTTTCCCTCTGCATCCGAGAGCATCCCGAAATGACGTCACCCGCTCCGAGAGAAAGGGGTGGGGGGGTGGGGTGTGTATCGATCGTGGTCGGGGCAGCAGATGTTCGTGCTGCACGGCGCGGCCCAACCTGTTTCGACTCTCCCTCGCTCTCTCCCCCCCCCCCCTTCTCTGAATAGGAAAGGGAAAGACACTTGCCATTTCAGGAACGGTGCAACGGGGAATGTTAGGTGGAAAGCAGGGTTGGCAACGCTTTAAAACAACTGGTTTTTTTAGAAGCGGGGGGGGGGGGATGATTTCTTTTTTTTTTTTTTTTTTAAGGGTGTTTTTAACTGCTCCGCTCAACAAGCGCAAAACATTTTGACACATTTGCAAATTGATTTTTTTAACAGATATACATGAAATTGGAATGTCTGACTATGGAAGCGATTTCGAATTGAACCTATTTTTCCATTTTATGATAGTTAAATTACCTATCGAGTTACAAGCTATTCCGATATCACGATCACCTGTTTTTGGACCGGTTTTTCTGCTTTCGTCGGGAAATGAGCTCAAAAGTGTCAACTTTGAAGGCTTGTTATAAAAAATCTATTATGTTAAAAAAAAAAAAAAAAAAAAAAAAAAAAAAAAAAAAAACAGAAAATTGAGTGCCATTAGACAGTTTCTGAATAACAACCCCTGCTATTTTCATGCATTTCCGAACAAAAATAAATTAATGCATGTGTCACAAAGTTGCCCTTTTTGATTTAAGAACACCCTTAAGAATTCTAATGACATTTTCTTTTTTTATATATACCGTATTGACTCGTGTATAACGCGCACGAGTTACTAACTTGCCCTTACCTTACAAGGAAAAAAAATTAGGATTTTTTTAAAATCTCGTCTATAGCGCGCACCATTCATTTAACGAGGTGGAACCCATCGAATTCCGGCGAAAGAAAAGGTTTAAGAAAGAATTGTTTCATTGATTTTTAATAAATCTTCAACATTAGTTGCAGTAAAAAATGCATCTTATATGGGTCAGTCTAACTCTCAAAGAAATATTATTTTGAGCTTAAATTAACAAATAATATTTCTACGAAATGAGGTGGTCCAAATTATTAAAAATAAACTGTAATTGCATGTGTAATTAGTAAAATGTAGTAAAGATCAGTTATTATAATGAAGTTATCCATTGAGACTGTTTTATTTGGTATAAATGTGAATGAAAATAAAAATTATTTCCAATTCACAGAATATATTTGACATAGTGTACGCAATTTATTTATTTATTTATTTTAAATTTTTAAGAGAAAATGAAGTGGTTCTGTTGCCACAATTACAAATTCGGTACAAAAAACTATAAAAAAAATTAATGTATCAAAAACAAATTGAGATACAGCTTTCAAATAAATTGCATTTAAAAGAACATTTTTTTCTCTACATACGACGGTGTAAAAATTAAAAATGTGCGATGTTTAGCAATGGTAGTAGCGAAAACTGCATGTGAAAGTGTTGCCATTCTCAAAATGACGTATTGCGTTACGCACAGATACGTTTGGCCTTTATAATATAGATACAGATGAATGGGCCTTTAGGAGTTTAAGTACAAAACATTTGTCCATAAAGGTAGGCGAAATTACATTTTTAGAGGAGTGAGTGGCAGCAATGAGAATTGCTAATGAGCGTTTAAATAATTTTAGTAGCGCTTTTACATTAAAAAACTGCAAGGAGTGAAATAATAAAGAATACTGCCCAGTTAAACTGATGGCATTGAGCTCACAGGCTACAAATACTAATTGTACATTACAGCCTTGTATTTTCAAGGGTTAATTCCGTTCGAAAAAAAAATTAAGAAGGGGAAACAGCTCTCCCCTTTTTTATACTTAATCATTGAACCTCCTATAATATCAAGGACATGCTTTATCATATAAAAAATCTATATCAAAATTCAGAGCAAGTGAAATAATTCTTAATAAAAACCCATTTAGCATTTATATAATCTAAAAGGAGTTATCCCCCTATTTTATACTTAACCATTAAACTTCCAAAACTATTCAGAGATTTGAACGAAATCTGAAAATTCTGCTTGAAAAATCCATTTATATAAATTAAGGGGAGGGTCATTAGAACCCCTGTTCCCCCTATTTATACTTATCCAATGAACACCTAATAACAGTCACGTAATCGCCTCATCAGAATGATCTTATATCTAAATTTTGAACGAAAACTTAATTCTGCATGAAAATCCCATTTATATCAACTAAGGGCAGGAGCATGAGCCTCCCGTTCCCCCTCTTATACATATCGAATAAACTCCAAAAACTAATCAGGGAAGCGCCTTATCAGGATATACCTATATACAAAATTTCAAGTGGATCCGTTATTTTTATCATGAGTTATCGCGTTAGGCACGAACGGACGGGCACATAAGCTCTCAGTCTATGATAGCCTGTGAGCTAAAAATGCAACAATACTTCTATAAAGTTTTCCGATTGTTAATGTTTTATTTGAATCCATATATCCTGTGGTTACTTCAAGCAGTCAAAAATTATTCCGTGTATAACGCGCACCTACAAGTTTCACTGTAATTTTTCCAAAAAAAAAAAAAAAAAAAAAAAAAGGTGCCTTATACACGAGCAAATACGGTGTAATTGACGTGCTTCAGATGATTGGACAAAAACAATTTCTACGTTTAACACTTTATTTCAGCAATCAAGCATCGAACAGATTGAGGTCATTTTATTTTTTGTATAGCATTTAAATCAGTCTGACATTATGCGCTGATGCTCTGAAAAACATTAAATTATAAACAGAAGTTCTCTTATACGTCCATTAAAAACATTTCAAAAATATATATCAAAATATTTAGTTGCCAAAAAGGACGTCAAATGTTAATAAAATACATTAAAAGATCTTAATAATTTGACATGTTTCGATTGAATTTACTCAATCATCATCAGATAAACAAAATATACAGATTTTATTTATTTTTTAAATTTCATTTGTTACAGTTTATTGTCATTTTCCATCTTTGTGTTTATTTGTATATTTTGTTTTTCTGATGATGATTGAGTAAATTCAATCGAAACATGTCAAATTATTAAATTCTTTCAATGCATTTTATTAACATTTGACGTCCTTTTTAGCAATTAAATATTTTAATATATATTTTTGAAATGGCTCTGAAATTGCTTCAAACAGGTGAATGGATCAAAGAGATTAAAAATATTCATCATTTTTAGAGTAAAATATTTAATTTTTTTTAATAAAAAATGCAGATTATTTAACGAATAATGCTGTAAAAGAAATCTTTCTTGATTGGGGAAATTATCTTGAAGAATTAAAATAGGCAGTCGAATAAGAGAGTATTCAAAGTTATTTCTATATTACAAAGGCCAAGCGTATCTGTCCGAATAGCAACAATTTCACATGCAATTTGGTTTTATGATTTTTGGTACTACAAATTTTATACTTCTAAACATTGCACATTTTCAATTTTTACACCATCGTATAGAGAAAAATGCGTACTTTTGTTTGAAGGCTGTATCTCAATTTATTCTTCGTATATTATTTTTTTTATAGTTTTTAGTACGAATTTTGTAACTGTGGCAACAGAAATATGTCATTTTCTCTTAAAATTGATAAAAGTTTAAATGTGCGCATATGAATTTTGAGAAGATGGAAATTATGACGGGTTTAGGAGATTTCACGTGTAATTCTAAAATCGTGTCGATTTGAATTTTTTTCCCCCATACGCATTTATATCAAGCATAAGAGCCCCAATCTTAATAACTGATCTTTATTATATTTTGCTTCATTATTATATTTTTACCGATGCGATTAAAGTTTAATTTTAATAATTTGGACAACTGAGTTTTATAGAAATATTTTTTTTTCTTAATTTTAACTTTGAATAATATTTTTTTGACAATTAGACTGACCGTTGTAAGATGCATTTTTTACTGAAGCTAATTTTGTAAGTTTATTATAAATCAATGAAACATAAACATTTACTTTCGTCGAAATTCAACGGGTTTCACCTTGTTAATTATAATTTCTGTTATCTGCTGAATCTAATGACCAAAAAGGTTGACTTCAAATCACCACTCAAAAAAAAAAAAAAAAAAAAAAAAATCACAAAATTTCAGGAAATATTTGAAATTTATTGTGGAAAACTGTTTTACTGTGGAAAAAAAAAATATGTTTATCAGTCTACATCCAAATGTTTATTATGAGCAACCAAAAGATTGTTTATAAAGATTTTCAGAGTATCCATTTTTCAGAATGAAGAAAATAACTTTATACACAAACATGCATTATTTGAAATGGGAAAAAAAAAAAAAAAATTGAAATCAGATTTATGTTCTATTATTAATCTTTTTAATGTTGTATTTCTTGTTCTTTATAATATTTCAAACACCTTGATGCTGCTAATAAAACATCTTTCATTACACATAATAATAACATAATTTTAACAATAGGAAAGTAATTCGTACATATTTTACATAAGATAGGAATCCATTTATTATTCGAAAAATTTAATTTTATTTTGAATTTTTAAAACTTATTTTTGTACAAAAAAATTATGAAATTGCATTCTATTTTTTTTTGTTCTGAGATCTTTCAAAATTGACTTTCAGTAAGTAAGGATGTTAAGTTATTTCTATTACAATATAAAGAAGGTGTACTATCCGATAACATATTTATCTTTAATTACATTCAAAATCGATACTCTTTCTCTTTTTCATAATTCATTATGAGATATTTTTCTGAAATAACCTTTAATCAAGTAAATTTTATGGCGGAAAGTTTGTATCCTTAATGATATAAGTCTTTGTTCTGAAATCAGTCTCCAAGCCTTAAATTATAAATTGCATGAAAGCAAAAGTTATCATTAAAGTAGAATATATACTACATTAACAAAATTTTTGACATTTGAACCAGTATATACACTATCCAACTTCAATATTTCACTTATTCAACAAGCATTAAAAACTAAAACAGAAACTGATAACTACATGAATGAAGGAAATTGCAATATTTTGTATTCATTACATTTTTAAATGTTCCTTAAAAGAAGTCGACCAATTTTTTTTTTTTCTTTAAAAAATCCTTTTGACATATTCATAAAGCCCTTTTTATATGTGCATGGAAATTACAGACATTAATGAATATTCAAGCAATGTTTTTCTTTTTTCAATAACAGTTTATACATCTTGAGTTGTGATGTAACATTCTATAACAAAGTCATTTTCCTGACAGTTGAGTCTCCAAGGTAAATTTAATCTCTAATTTTGACAACATTTTTTAAAAGGTCCTTAACTTTTAGAGGAAATGCTGTAATTTTTAGTATCCAAATAACGGTACATTTTTGTGAAATTACGAAGGAAAATGACTTCATAAATGTCTCAGAAAGTAAGCATAAATGGATTAAACTAAAAGAAACGAAAAAAAAAAATGGCAAAAAAAATATTATTCTCAATTTATTTGTTAAAGTATCTTACAATATTTGACCGCAGGTATTCGACCAAAGCATTTGGCCAATAAGCCAACAACAATATTCGGCTGACCGAGTATTCGGCGAAAGGGCCGAATACAGAACTTGTATTTGGCCGAGATAATACTGTCGAAGTGAGCGTTTTGAATCGAATTTCCGGAAGCGACAGCATGAGGAGAAAAATCTGCAGCCAAGAATCTGACAAGAATATCTTATCTCGACAAGTAATGTATTTATCAAAAATGGGAAAACGCTATTCAATTCCAAACCCCCTTAATAGTAAAACTCGTTAATTTTATAACTTTTAGAATAAAAAAATGAGTCAGAAAATGTGTCTAAGTTTCGCGTTGTTAAGTAAGTGACTTTAAAAACCACCTTAACCCGGGAGGACGCGCGCAGGGCCCGGAGTGCCTATGGTTTTTACAATTGCAACCACTAATTTTTTAAAAATAATTTTCAACTTATTTTATCGCAAAATTTGTAAGAATTGTCTTCGTCTAAATAAAACGACTGTTTTAATTTGATTTTATTGGTTTCAAAGTTAAAACCATTCATACCCTGGGTAAGCGCGCGTTCTCCCGTGTTAAGGTATATAATTTATTTTCTATATTATATTTACTAAATATAATATATCTATATTAAAATAAATATAAATATAATAATATTTTAATAATAAATATAATAATATTTATTATTATTAATATTTCGAAAAGATTAGGTTAACAGAAGTTCATTATCGCAATTATTATTTTTCAAAGCATATCGAGCCCGTCTGCATTTTCAGAATGCATAAGGTCTTAAGAATCTCCAAAAAACCAAGTTCAATTCCGGCCCGATTCGACTCCGTCGAAAAACGATGCAAGCCTCATCTCAACTCTCAGCCGGACACAAATCTGCTACAAAAACAAAAAAAAATAATGATAAATAAACCCGGATCAAAGACAATGTAATTGTCCAATGCCGATCGCTACACAGGACCCGTTACATTTCAGTATTCGATGTTGTCAAACTAGCATCGGTTCGTGACGCCCATTTATATTTATTCTCGATAAAGCCATACTCGTTGAAAATAGCTTTTATTTTATCGGTTTCGTGTAAATCTTTATATCGGGCCAACAGTCCCGCTATTTAAGAAATTTTTAAGGAATCCGAAAATGAGAAAAATGAGAGGGTCCAAAATTTTATATTGAATTAATTGTAATGTTAAATTGCTAAATGTATGTTTATTTTACATGACCCCGGTAGCAAAATTTCGAGACGCGAGTCGCAGATTTTCTTTTGCAGATTGGTTTTCATTGAATCTTCCTATTATCTTTAGCTGTTTATCAAAAAGGTGATATTATTATTAGTTAAGTTTTTTGAAGTGACTCTAAACATGACAGGTAAGTGATTAATGAATGGTTCAATTCTATAACTATTTCACCTGCAGATTATTTTTTGTATCTGTCGCAGGCACTTGGTGTAATTTCTGCTACTGGGAATCAAAGGATGATAGGGCAATAAAGGGGGGTATTTTTTTTTATTCTATTGACAAGATTTTAATGAATCCCTATTTGAAGAATTACATAATTTAGGATGACCTACTCAGAACCGTCCTTAGGGTTGTGCGCACAGAGGACACTGGACACAAAATATTTCTTATTCAATAGAAAGAAGGTATAATAGAAAATCTTTAATATAAATGCATGATTTTAGTGAGTGGTCTTGGCAAAAAAGTATTAATCTATGTTGGAAGAGACACTTTCACCATCCATTGGCCATCATTTTTTTTAGATTGGTTTAATAGTTCCAAAATGTAACCTTACAAACACTCATTTATAATAGCCAGGGAATCGAACCCTAGCTACAGTAGATGGATGAAGACCATTCTTTTTTATCGATAGTATAGTTAAGATTATGTTAAGAGTCTGAAAGTAAGAAGGGCTCGTTTTAAACCGTCCTCTGCCTACTTTAAATTTCAAAATGAGTCTACTATTAACAAAAATGAGTCAAATTCCCTTTTGTGGAGGAATAGGGGGATGCCAAAAAAAGGGTCGGCCCCTCTTCCAGATGAGACTCTTTTTCAGAATCCGAAGAGAGAAGAGCAAAAAATAACAAAAAAGAAAAAGCAGAAGTTTGTGGCCATTCGGGGTTGTGCGTGGGAGTTGTGTCGCCAGATGGCTGCGAACACGTGTTCGCACACACACTGAGTCAGTAACTCCTCACTCACAGGTGGCTTGACTGCAACCACCCACACACACACAAGAATCATCCTTTCTCTCCCCCCCTCCTCAATTGGATTTCAAATCGGATTCGACCTCGCATCAGCAATACTCTGCTTAGATATACAACGGTGATCAGCCGAATATCTAGTCCATTATTATTATGCTTCTTACATATTCAAACTTTTTCATTTGGCAATTTATATTCTTCGTGTAGAATAAAAACTTTATTTCGCCCTCCCCCTCCCCTTCACTTTCATACCCTGAATGGGTTTTATCGACCCATTTTTAGAGAAGAACTACTCTAGGTATACTTGAAATGTGGGTCGTCCAATACCTATAAAAAATTGTGATTATTTCAAGATGTAATAATATAAGATACTACCGATAATATAAGATACCTGTTCAATATTTTCACATTTATATCTACGAGATGGAACCAGGACCGTAGCTAAGAAGGCGCTATGGGCGGCTCAGCCCCCCCCTAAATTATTTTGAGCCCCCCTCCCCCCTTGGAAAATATTCTAAGGTCACTAAATGAATTTCTGTTCTGAAAAAAGCGAAATTCGGCTCAAAATGACTACTTTGACAGGATTTTTTGAAATATATTCTGCTTTTACCCCCCCACACACACACACACAAATAAATAAACAAATAAACTGACGAATACAGCTTATTATATAGTTGTTAAATAAGAGAAACTGCCAATTGCATGTATTGTTTGAGAGCAAAATGAATTTAAAATTGAATCAGAATAGTTTGGACTTGAGTACGTCCTAATAGTTTGGACAGTTTGGACTTGAGTACATCCTTATCACATTCGCCGACGATCACGCGCCAGCGTTAGGGGGCCACTCACGCGCCAGAGCGTGATGACCAATTGGCAGTCACGCGCTGGCGCCGGAAAATCTTTCACTGATTCTTTGTTACAAAAAGTAAATAGGCTTCTGAGAAAAACTCACTTCTACAGTGCGGCATTAGCTATCATCACATCTTCACGTAAGCGGCAGCGAACGATTTTTCCTTCAAATTCTATTTGCTATAAGTATCGGTCCTATCAAAGACTTATCAATTGAAAAGTAACAGATATTATTGAGAAGATGTATAATAAATTTAATCGGATTTGATGTCGTAAAAATTGCCGAAGTTATGGATTTTTTTCTTCTTCCATCCTCTCCCCCCCCTCCCCCCGTTTTATTTTATTTTAAGAATATAGCAACTCTTAACGCTAACGAATATAACAACTCTTAAGGTTGCTCCTATCAAAAAACTTCTAAATCCAAAAGTTTTGGGAAAATTTGTAATAAATTTAATTGCATTTAATATCTTGAGAATTGTCGAAATTATGAATTTTCCCCCCAAAAAAATCCTAATTTTTTCCGCCCCCTTGGGTCCAATTTTAACTTTATCAAAAATCTGTCATGCATAAACTTTTGGCCCATTTTTTAGAAGTCATATAAATTTTAAACTGATTTGATATCTACTTTAATCAAGAAGTTTTTTTTTTTTTTTTTTTTTTTTTTTTTTGGTTTTCACAAAAACCATCCCCTATTTCGGCCCCTTTGGTCCGATTTTGCCCATCGAAGAACTTGACCGAGATTTTATGGAGGAGATTTGAGCAGAATTACAGAAGTTATCGTGTCCATAAAAAAGTTGCCTCACAAATAAAATAGGAATAGTCGTTTAAAAACATACTTAAAATTATCCCATAAATATTCTAAAGAAAAAAAAAAAAAAAAACTAACAAACGGCGCTGACAGTTCGAGTATTTCTTCGCTAATATTAATGAAACGACAAAAATATGAAAATGGGTAAATGTCTGATGCAGACAAATTTTCAATTCAAATCTCTAAATTTGAATCGAATCATTATTAAATGTTAAAGTGGGTCCATTAAAAAAAGCTTTATAGGAGCAACAACTATACATACGAATTTAGACATTTTTAGATTATTTTATACATTAAAAATTGCCGGTGTGCAGTTTTTTTTTTTTTTTTTTTTTTTTTTTTTTTAATCTGACTCAATTTTTGAGGATTTATTTCCATTTTAAATTCAATTTTTTAACATTTTGCGAAACATTTTTTACATATTTTAGAAAAGGTTATTATTTTAAATTGTTTCCAAATGATCAAATAATAATATTTCCTTCAAATTAAAGAAAAAAGAAACTTTCAAAAGAAAATTAAATAATTACGAGTTAAATAAGGCGAGTTAATATTGACAAATTCCGTCATAGAAATATATTTTTGCATGTTAATGTTATAAAACAGAAATAACGTAATCAAATAATGTATTCATTAAAATGTGCTAAACACTGTAAATGAAAAAAAAAATAAAAGATAAAAAGATAGAAAGAAAAAAACCGTCATATTTAAAATAGCCACATCGCAAACAGTTTAAATTAAAAAATTACTCATTTCTGAATGATCTTTTAAACTATTGTCGCCAATTCTAAGGCAGTAGAAATAAAAATATTTCCTTTCTAGCAGTAAAAGTATCCCAGGGTTCCCAGCAAAATATGACTGGAAAAATCCCTGACTTTCCATGACCAAATCTCGAAAAATTCCCTGATCAAATCTCAAAAGATTCTCAGATTATATGGGCATACAGCAAAATTGGCTGCTTATTTTCGCAATATTTTGTCTTAATTAGCAATTTCTGCAATAGTTTTCTAGTTTTCTGCAATCAAGCTTCAAAAAAATTTTTTCTTCAATTATTTGATGACTTTTGTGATTTCGAGATCAAGACTTTTTAGAAAATACTTGTAAATTTTCCTGTATATTTTGAAATTCCCTGTCTTTCCATGATACTGGGAACCCTGTATCTTCACGTGAATATCAAAAAGAGAAAGAAAACTTTTAAAAAATAAGTTCATTAATATTAAACAGTTAAAATTTAAAAATATATTTAAATCAGACATTTATTTCATATTTCGATAGGATCTTTTTTTTCTATGCTAAGACAGCATAAATAATATTTACTTTCAAACAGCCAAAATATTTTCACGTAAATATTAAAAAAAAAAAAAAAAAAAAGAATTTTCCAAAACGGGAGATCTGAGAACGAAAAAAAGGGTCCTACTGAGAAGGTAATTGTTTATAAATCAAATTTTAATGAATGGAACGTAAAATGACATCACACGGCACCTTTATACATCGCTTCAAAAATCACGTCAGCAAGTTTCATGTTTCTACTTTTAAAAATGAGTCTGAAATTGTTTGAGAAAATTTTGAGCTGTTAAAGGTAAAAAAACAATTTTACAAAAAAAAGAAAAAAAAAAAAAAAAAAAAAAGTGGTGTTTGTCACTCACCTTGTAGCTCCTCCGCCTGGACCTCCCTTCCGCCTGGATGGTCCGGGTGCACTGCTCCACGCATCCGGGCATATCCCCTTCCGGGTGGGGCGTGTTGAGGCATGCGAGGGCGACGATGTAGGCGCTCGCGATCCTTAAGACCGCGAGCTTCGACAGCTTCTGGTTGTGTGCGTAGGCGGGCACCGCCCGCCTCAGCGCCTCGAAGGCGGCGCTGATCGTGTGCACTCGGCTCCGCTCCCTCGCGTTCGCCTCGATGCGGCGCTGGCGGCTCATGCTCTTGTAGTTGCGGCGGTTACTCCGGGGCGGCTCATCCTGCGGGGCGTCCGGGCTTTGCCCCGCGCTACAGATCACAGACTCTCGCTCTTCCTCTTCCGTCCGCCTCTTCTGCTTCTTTTCAGCGGGTTCTTCCTCTTCCTCCTCCTCCTCCTCAAGGTGGAGGCCGCTGTCCCCGCTGCTGGGACGCTCGAACTGTGTCCCGTTCGCGTCCTCCTCGTCGGTGTCCCATCGGAATCGCCTCATCAGCAGCACCTCCTTCCGCCTCTTGGGCTCCGAGGACTTTCGCCGGTTGCGACGCGCGTCACGCACTTTCACGTCTACGCCACTGTCGTCGCTGAACACTTCGGATTCGGGACACACCGCACTCGACATCTCGCTCCTTCTTTTTTTATCGTCGGTTTGAGGCGATCAAGGATGTAGTGGAGGGTATACTAGGTTATACGCCGTATAACTTCTGGATTTTTTAAAAGAGCACCGTATACCCTCTGCTTCTCAGGAAAGCTATAGTATACACACTTTAGGGTATACCCTCTGCTTAAGGCGTATATCCTCTGTTAGTTTTACGATTACACCCCTGGAGGCAATGAGGGTGGAAGGATTCAAATGATGCTCCATGAGGACACCATACCAGAAAAAAATTAAGTAAAAAGTGCGTAAAGTCTGTCCGTCCGTCTTATCTTTATCGTCGGCTGGAGGCGATAAGGGTGGTATGATTCAAATGAAAAGTGCAAAAGCAACAACGCGCCATGGAGACACCATACCAGAAAAAAACAAATAAACAAAAAGGGCGTAAAGTCTGTCCGTCCGTCTTAGGTGGTGACGAGGACGAGCTGGTGCCGTGCGAGAAAAGACGATGCTGTGATCTCCATCTTCGTGGTATGCGGGGCTTCAGAAAAAAAAAAGCCCCCCCGCCCCCTTTAATGACGAAATCTCGGCACACAGCGCTCAGCTCGGTGCTGTGTTGTGTTTGGGTGCACCTGTGTGTGTTGTTGGGGGGCTGCGCTCTCTGAGTTCCGATCGGTCGAAGGAGGGAGCGCCCCAGCGAAGGGTTGCTTTGGCGCGCGACAAAAACCGACGCCAACGTCTCGCCAAATCCTCGCCGGAGAAGATCCACAATTTCTTCCGAAGGGATTCCCTCTTGAAGGGGGGAGGGGGGGATGAAGACTCGTCCAGAGACCGCAAGAAGTGACAAAAAGACGCTCCAAAAGCCTAACAGACAGGGCCTGATTAATACATGGGCCACTTTGGCCCTGAGCCCACAAATTATGTGGCTGATTTTTTATTCCTTAATCAAATACTTTCCAAATAATATTGTTTTATAAAATATGAAAAGTTAAATTTAAATATTCTGAATGACTCAATAAAAATTTTAGAAACTTTTAACCTAGGCGCTTTTTAAACCCAAACAACTTTGTCAACTCATCCAAAGAACCTTTTTTTTTTTTTTTTTGAAAGTGTCGCCGAAAATGAGTAGATAAGAGGGGGGGGGGGCAATTTTTTAATAGGCCCTGGGCCCAACTTCCACTTGATCGGGCTCTGCTAATAAATCGCAATTTTTAAAAGAGATCGATTGGGTTCCACCATTTTTTTTTTCTTTCTTTTATAAATGGTCTTCTGAAATTTGAAACAGAAACCTGTTTTATAAGGACTCATTGAAAAAAATTAAGTTTTTTTTTTTTTTTTTTTATGAGAAAAACAATCGACAGAAAAGGCAAGAACTAGAGGGGGGCACGTGCCCCGGGCGCCACCAGAACAGAAGCTGTAGGGCGCGCCAAATTAAGATTTTGTTTGGTGTGTTTGATATGAAGATTGCATATATGTGGGAGGTGAGAGGGCGCCAAAATTTACGTTTGCCACGAGCGCAAAAAAAGGCTAGTTACGGCGCTGAGTCAATGCCCCCCCCGCCCAGGACTGAAATCAAAATTTATTAAAAATTGAAGTGCATGTTCTAGGGGCGTGCAAAGGGAAAACTGCGCCCGGGGCAACGTTTCAACTGGGCGCCCCCTCCAACCATTTTTTCTCGTGAAAAACCAAAAATGACGTTGGTAGTAGGGATGGGACGAATAGTGATTTGACCGAATAGCCGAATACCGAATATTCGGCCAAATTTTAGGCCGAATACCAACATTTTTTTTCCGATAAAGAAAATAACTTTTGATTATATATAATTTAAAAAATAGGAGCTCAATCATTGCTACTCTTAAATGTGCTTTTAAATGTATTTTTAAATTTGAAAAACTTATTTTAACAAACAACAACAAAAAAATTATAAAATTGCATTATATTCTGTCTCTCTCTCAGAACTCATGAGGAGATAGTTTCTGAAATAACCTTTAATGAAGTAAATTTTATCATTGAGAACTTGTGTTCCTAATGATAAAAAAATTTCTAAGAATGAGACTGTTCTGAAATCAGTTGTTAAGTTTTAAATTACAAATTACGTTAAAGCAAAAGGTATGCTTAAAGTAGAATGCATATTTTAACAAAATCTTTGACATTTGAATTGACACATACAATATTCAACTTCAAAATTCTGCTTATTAAATAAGCATTAAAAAGATAAACAGAATTTGATAACAACATGAAAGAAGGAAGATGTAGATTAAAAAAATATATAATAATATTACACATTAAAGTCAGTAATTATGCAAATAATTATTTAAAAGTGAAAACAATAGAATAAAATAATTATTTTGTTCAATATTTAGAATTTTTTTTAAATATTTATAAAACCATTTTCATAAACAAGTTGTGTCATCTAATGAGTATCTAGTTTGACATTAGTTCTGTTTTCAGATGTATCGTTGTACTTGGAATAGCGTTATTTGAAAATGAATCTTCGTTAATACACCTAGTGAATGAATTTTTTCATTTCTTACTTTATAGAAAATAAGTTATGAATTTCATAAAAGCCTTTTTATATGTGCATGGAATTTGCAGACATTAATAAATATTCGAGTGTTTTAGAATAAGGCAGTGTTTTTCTTTTTTTTTTCCATAAGTGTTTTGATATTTTGAGTTGTAGTTTATCATTCTCTAACAAAGACATTTCCCGTACAGTTGAATCGCTAATTTGGGCAGCATTTTTCAAAATATCACTCACTTTTATAGGAAATACAGAAAGGCTGCATATTTTTTAGTATCTGAATAACTGTATATTTTGTAAATAAGAATGAAAATGACTTAATGAATGTGCCAGAAAGTAGCCAATTTGGATTAGAGAGGAAAAAAAATTGCAAGAAAGAAAATTTTTTAAATCCAAAATTTATTTGGCCAAATATCGTTTCCTATTCGGCGAGATTTTAGTAATATTCGGCAAGACGTCTCTAAATATTCGGCCGAAGTATTCGGTCAACAAGACATCAATATTCGGCCAACCGAATATTCGGCAAAAGGGCCGAATAGGCCGAATACCGAATAGTGGCCGAATATTCGTCCCATCTCTAGTTGGTAGTATCAATTTGACGCGCCCTCAATTTCCTCACCGGGGCGACCGTCCCCCTTTTTCGCAAGGCGTTGCTTGTTGAGCCCAGACACTTTTCTCTGGGAGGGATTTCTGTGGCTCAGGGCTCTTAAGGGATCTTACGAGATCTTGAAAAGATGATTTCCCACCTTCAACAGCTCAAAATTTTCTCATACAATTTCAGACTCATTTTTAAAAGTAGAACACATGAAACTGGCTGACGCGATTTTTGAAGCGATGTATGAGGGTGGCGTGTCATGACATTTTGAGCTCCACTCATTAGAATTTGATTTATGAACAATTACTTTCTAAATTATGACCCCTTTTTTATTCGTTCGCAGATTTCTCGCTTCGGAAAAATGGGTTCAAAAAGCCAACTTTAATTGTATTTTTTTTTGCAATATTTTCCGTATTTATCATAAAATCGATCGTCACGGCGTCTTATGTACTTTGTAAATGAAACAATTGGCCAGTTGGGTGCATTTGACAGGGGTGAGATTGACAAAAAAGGAAACTGCGCAAACGGACATCTGTGCAATAATACTTATGGATTTCAAGCGGAATAAATATTATAATTGCTATTAAAAATTTATATTACATACAATTTAGCTCTAAGAAAATTAAAAAGAAAACTGTTAAAGAATTAGGCAGAAATTATTTATTTACAGCAGAAAAAAGTCTATTTTACCAAGATACAGAACATTAATAAAACCGCTGACGTGAATATTTTTTAATTGTCATTTTAAAAATAATAGATACTTTGATTGAAACAGCAAAATCAAAATAATTGCAACCACATTAAGCATATGATAGAACAAAGTTCCCACTTAAAAAAAAAAAAAAAAAAAAAAAAAAAAAAAATTAAGGAATTAAACTGATCATAATTGATTGTTAAAAGGTGCAGCAAGCTAAAAATGAAAATTTAAGGAAAAATTTTAAAAAAATTAAAAGTTTTAAAGTTTTATTTAAAAGACAAAATTACTAATACTGCGGAAAACATATTAAAAATTCAGAACAGTAAAAAGAATTCAGAAAAAATGGACTACTATATCAAAATACAAAAATAAAAGAAAAAAAATAAGGGAAAAAAATCCCCAAAAATTTAATTGGTGAAATTTCTTTAAAAATTTAACAAAATTCTGAAGAATCTCATCCCTGAGAGCAAAAATAAATCGGAAAATAAGCAATTCGAACCGGGCCGAGACAAAAATTTCCGGGGCCGATTTAAAATATGAAAGGAAGCCGATAAAATATCGGCGCCTTTCAGTGAATGAAGCTTTTGTGCGTCATTTGACAACATCAATACAGAAACTAGTCGTTGGGGGGGGGGGGGGGCACCGTAATACTTACCCATCATTTACATGCATAATATAAAATGCGAAAATATAACGCATGTAAACTATTAAAACAAAATTTAAATGCATATTTAAAAAGTTTTAATACACATAGTAATGCTCTATCAATGAATCGCTGATGAGCCAATTTCGACAAATTATATAAAACTCCAAAATACTCAAGCAGTACCGGATTGCTTAAAAGAAACATCCTTATAACTCCAAAAATAAATATCATCTTAATTAACAAGTTTACTGCGTCGGATGAAGCATCTCATTTCCAATTAAAATATACCTCTGAATTGAAATTTGAATGAAATACAGGGTCATGATAAATCGAAGAAAGTATAAAACAGGATTACACATATCTCGGCAACTCATAATCCGATCGACTTCGTTCTTTAAGCAAAATTTGTGTTATTTTATTGCCTTTTACGTCCACACCTTAAAATAAAACGTTTCGAACATTTTTACATACGTTTCATCAGAATGAATTTTTTGAGAGTCCGAAAAAAAATAATTCCGGATAATCGAGGTTATTGATATTAAATAGGCTTCGTTCCATTTTTACACACTAAGTACATACTAAGTTTCTAGTCTCTATCTCAATTTGTTCGGGAGATAGAGCGGTTACAGACTGACAGACACACAGACGGACGGCAAAAAAAAAAAAAAAATTCGGAATGTCCAGTATCTGAAACATGTAAATCTGTCAAAATTTTTTTTCGATTTTTAAAACGATTGCAATACTTACCCTACACTACGTATGATGGATAAGTAATGGACCATGAAAACCGAAATGCTGCTGCACGGGCCGGAATTTCCAGTCCCGGGCCCGTTCTAAAACTCAAAAATTCGGCCCGTCACGATTTTTACTATTTCTAAAAAAATCAGATTTTTCTCATGCAATTAATATATATATATATATATATATATTTTTTTTTTTTTTTTTTTTTTTTTTAAGTGTATTGCATACATATCTATGGAATGATTTTACAGTGTATTTTACATGAAATACACATTAGCAACATTAATGATTACTTAGATTCTTAGGCCTTTCAAAGTTCAAATAAAGATTCATTGAGAAATTAATATGGTTTAGAATAATAGAAAAAAAGAAAGTTAAAAAACAACAAAACTTTTGAAGCTGTATAATAAAAGTAAATTTGTGAAAATATTTCTAGATCATTTTATTATAGATTCCAAATCCAAAGACCCTACCCTCATAGCATGCATGGTCACAGTGACGTCACTGTGAGTCACTTTGGTCACATCACATCTGTGACCAAAATGCCACCACTCAGTGACGTCATATTGTGACTGAGATGTGACTTTTTCAAAAATCATTAGAAAATTATAAAAAAGTCTTCAAAACATGTTATTTACTTTAAAAAACATGTTTCTGGCAATTTATACGTCGTTGCTTTTGTCACAGATCCGTCACAATGTTAATGTCAAATTAGTCACAAATGACACATTTTTTACAAATTTGTCACATTGTGACCACTTTGTGAAACGTCACAAAATAGTTCTAAAACGGCCATAACGACTTCACATTTTAGTCACTGTGACTTCAGATCGACGTCACGTGACGTCACATCGACAATCGATGGTCAAAAAGTCACAATGTGACTTCACAACGACGTCGATGTGACGTCACCATGCCTTACGGGTACTTTCTGATACATTTCTGTTTTTTTTTTTTTTTTTTTTTGAAACGCATAATATTAGCAGGTATACAGGAAATATGTAATCGAATGGCGTTATCCATTTTTTGATTCAAGCAATTTAAGAAAATACTATCAAAGTAGGCGTTTTGAATAGAATTTTCGGAAGCGACTGCATGGTAAGGAAGAAAAATCTGCAACTATGTGACAAGAAGCTCTTCTATCTCAACAAGGTTATGCAAGTCTCTTATTTACCGTACCATCAAAAATTTGTTTAACTGCGTGCACGAATACACAATGAATAAACCACTAGTGGTACTCATTTTTATTTACCCATCATACGTAGTATAGAGTAAGTCTTGCAATCATTTTCAAAATCGAAAAAAAGATTGACGGATTTACACGTTTTAAATACAGGAGATTCCGAAAAACATATTTTTAGAAAAAAAAAAAAAAATTGCCGTTCGTCCGTCTGTATGTCTGTAAATGCTCTATCTCCCGAACAAATTGAGATAGACACTTGAAATTTTGTACGTACTTAGTATGTAAGAATGGGACGAAGCCTATTTAATATCAGTAACTTCGATGATCCGAAACTATTTTTTTCGGACTCTCGAAAAATTCGTTCTAATGAAAAGTACATATTTTTTTTTCTTTAAGGAGTGGACGTAAAAGGCCATACAATAATTCAAATTTCGCATAAAGAACGAAGTCGATCGGATTATGAGTTGCCGAGATATGTGTAATCCTGTTTTTCACATTCTTCGATTTTTCATGACCCTGTATTTCATTCAAATTTCAATTAAATATATATTTTAATTGGAAATGAGATGCTTCATCCGACGCAGTAAACTGTTAATTAAGATGATAATTATTTTTGGAGTTATAAGGATGTTTCTTTTAAGCAATCCGGTACTGCTTGAGTATTTCGGCATTTTACATAATTTGACGAAATCGGCTCACCAGCAATTCATTAATAGGGCATTACTATGTATATTAAAACCATTTAAATATGCGTTTAAATTTTATTTTTGAATTGCGATGCATTTTATAAATAGTTTACATGCGTTTTATTTACATATTTTATATTATGCATATCTATGAAGGGTAAGTATTACGGTGGCTCCCCAACGACTAGTTTAAGTAGTTATTTGCATAAGTTGATTTAATAACAAGGTGTAAATTTCCACCTAAGACACTAGTATTAATACACTGGTTTTGACTCATTGGATTTTCGGATAGCAAACTCGACTCCCGTTTTCGAAAGAATAGATTTTCAAATACGATGATCCACCGTTCCCTAGCAAACCACCCCGCGTCGCCATGGCAACGGGACAGATGCTCCGGAGTCCAGATGTCATCCTCCCGCTGGAATTCGGTTCGACACCATCCATCCATCGCCGGATCGATAAGCAGCATTTTATTCATATTAGGAACAAGTTGGAAATGGCGTAGCAAATGAGGTGCGTTCGTACCAGAGCCGTAGCTTAAGGGACGTTATGGGTGGCTTAGCCCACAGACAGACTGATTCGAGGGCGCAGTGGAAAGTGTTCCTCGTTCCTGTTTCTCTGGATATGATGGATTTTCGGATCAAATTATACAAAATAACTAACTACAAAAATATAGAAATTATTTATTTATTTTACCTGAGATCTTTTGAATGCATTCATTATCAAAGGAACATAAAAGAAGATAATTGATTAGAAAATAGAAAAAGCAAAACAAAAACAGTCCGCTTGGTTAAGCAAAGTCATCGAAACACCAAGGATATTGTAACCAGAGTATTACATGAAATGACGTCATTGCAAACAGTGTCTTTTGTTAAGCAAAATTTCGAGGGATTCACGGATAATTCGGATCTTTTCTATCTTCTTTTATGTTCCTTTGATAATGAATGCGGGGGCATTCGAAAGGCAAAATAAAACGAGCCGTTGGGGGACCATCGTAATATACTTACCCATCATGGATATGCATAATATAAAATCTGAAAATAAAACGCACGTAAACTATTTATAAAATGCACAGAAATTACAAAATAAAATTTAAGCAGTTTTAACATGCATAGTAATTTTCTATCAATGAATTGCTGATGAGCCGATTTCGGCAAATTATATAAAACGCCAAAATACTCAAGTAGTACCGGATTGCGTAAAAGAAACATCCTTATAACTCCAGAAAAAATAATAACTAAAAATTTACTGCGTCGGATTAAGCGTCTCATTTCCAATTAAAATATATCTTTAAATTGAAATACAGGGTCATGAAACATGATTTAATAACAAGGAGTAAATTTCCACCAAAGACTCTAGTATTAATACAGTAGTTTTGACTCATTAGTTTTTCGGAAACAAACTCGACTCCGTTTTTCAGAAGAATAGATTTTAAAGTAGTGAGCGATGCTCCGCCGTTCCCTAGCAAACCATCCCGCGTCGCCATGGCAACGGAACAGATGCTCCGGAGTCCAGATGTCATCCTCCCGCTGGAATTCCGTTCGATACCATCCGGATCGATACACAGCATTTCATATTAGGACACAAGTTGCAAATGAGGTGCGTTCGTACCAGGGGCCTCCCTCCCCTCAAACGTCTGCACATTGCTGTTACAGTTGGCAAATTTAAAAACTGAATTAGCAAACTGAATAGTTCAAAACTAATTAAAAACAATAGTACACTTTCTATTTCTGATACATTTTATGAAAAGTACCAGTATAATTTAAAAAAAAAACTACTAAGGTTTTTAGAAACAAAATCAATATTACAGTTTCTAATTGTGATATCTTGGTAAAATTATAAAACTACAGTCGAGTCTCCCTATAACGAAACTCCATACATCGAATTTCTCTATATAACGAATTTTTAGTAGGAACGGCCCCCTTTTCCCATGATACATTTAAAACAGTCTCTATATAGCCAAATATCTATCTTCATATAACGAATACTTTCATAAGATGCTCTTTGTTTATTCAGTTTGAAAAAAGCTACGAAATCATATGGACTCATATTTGCATCACTTATTTCTGATTTATTGTTCAGTGCTGATCAATAATAGCAATTTTTGTATCACTTTTGTCATTGAATCTCATTGTTCCTTAAATCCGACGAATTAATTCCTCCCCTCCCACACACCTTTCAATATCCTTCTTAAAATAGTGTCAATTGGATTTTATACATGTAAGAGCGGGATTTACGTGGGTAATTTTTGAATTGCTGGTGAATTTGTAATTTTTGGGGGGTAATTGCTAAAATTTGACCATTTTTTCGAGAATTAATAATTTTGAAATCAAAACAACAAAAAAAAATACAAATTTCTTCGTCTAAAATTAATGCAAGTCTTCCTTATTTGATTTTCATTAAGCTTTCAAATAAATGCCTATTCTCTTTTTTGGAAATGTTTAAATAATTAAAATATAGAATATTAGATTAATATTTATAGTTAAACATTTCAAATTCTTAATTAATAATAATTGTTCAAAATTTACACCTTAAATAAGAATTTGAACTTCATTCTCTATACAATGAATTTCTCTGTATAACGAATTTTTTCCTGGGACGATGGATTTCGTTATATGGAGACTCGACTGTAGTGGGCAAATACTGAATTTTATATATATATATGGATTTTAAAATTCAATAACTTGCAAACGGTGACAGCTATTTAAAAAATTGTTGCAGGAGGATTATGTGTAATGTCAGGAGTTTTTTTACCGTAATTTTTTTTATTTTAGTTCGAATTTCAAATAATACGTGGCGCTGACGGCGATTGAAGGCCAGGCGATCAATGCTGAGTGAAGCGTCGAATCGGCCTTCAATCGCCGTCAACGCCACCTATTGTTTGAAATTAGAACTAAAATAAAAAAAAATTACGGTAAAAAAACTCCTGACATTATACATAACCTTCCTGCATTTTTTTTTTTTTTTTTTTTTTTTTTTTTTTTAATAGCTGTCACCGTTTGCAAGTTATTGAATTTTAAAATCCATCAGTCATTTTTGGGACACCCGGTATTTGTAGATATAAATCTAATTGTTGAGTCGCTAACCCCAGATTATTAAAGAAAAGGGAAGGTAGGAAAAATGAAATAAAAGAAATAGTATAATAGTAGAAATGAAATACAAAGAAAGTTCGCTGTATAGGTGGGAGACAAGAATTGAGCTTTCACATTTAGGATATGTAATAAAGATGCCTTATTAAAAAGAGTTGCATAGCAGATTATTGTTAGAAGTGCGTAAAAGTAGAAAAAAGGTACCTTGTTAAAATGCTCAGGTGTTCACATGTCTTACTAAAAAGAGTTGCATAGCAGATTTTTGTTAGAAGTGCGTAAAAGTAGAAAAAAAGGTACCTTGTTAAAATGCTCAGGTGTACACACGTGTACCCTATAATAAATTTCATCTTCGTTTTGAAAGGGAGTCTTTCTCTAGCGTCTTTTTCTGTTCAGAGGACTTCCCTCACCATAGCGAAGGAAATACTGGAGTTTTATAAGACTGGAACCCGTCTTTCAAAGAAGAAATAAAAAAAAATAGGGTCAGGAATCCAGTTGAGAATAGCAATAGAAGTTAAAAGGCTTGTTATCGAGAGAATATGAATTCGATACAGTATCCAGGTGCAAGAAAAACATCACGTAAAGGTGAGGAATCACGTACCGAGGGAACTGCAATAATAAACAAATTTAAATATTAAAGAAGGGGTTCGCAAGCCAATGCTAGAAAGGTCTTTGTGAGAAAAGAATCCAATAAGAGTCTTGGAAATAAAGAAAGCAGCTAAGATTGGATTTTGCACGTAAAAATAGGCTAAAAAGAGTAGGAGGGAAAAACGAAAAAATGATAATAAGGAAAGGAGTATTAAGATAGGGGAACTGGAAAAAAAAGACTTCACTTTTTAGATGATAATAGTAAGGGAAAGTGCCTAAGAAAAATTTCACTAATGCGGAGTTTGAGTAATCGAAAACTTATAATCTTGTGAGAGTGCCTGTGGGATAAATCTAGTGCAGCTACGTTCCTAGCCCTGTTCATCCGCTATGTTTCCAGAGATGTCCATACGGTGCCTTCTAATTTTAACTGGTAAGCGATTTTACTGTTGGTACAATCTAGCACTGAACAATTGTCATTATAGCTGTTAGTGATAGGGAATCAGAGGGCATAGTTTAGGGCAACTTCTTAATTTAGCTTACGTGAATTAATTGTTGTAATTGGAATCAAAATTAACAAAATGATTTCTTATTATTGTAAACTGTATTTATGTTGAGTAATGATGCAGGTGTCTTTTATCTGAAAGAGAGAATAATGATATGATTTCTTATTATTGTGAATTATGTTTATTTCGAATAGTGATGCAAGTGTCTTTTATCTAAAAAAAATAAAAAAAAATAAATAACGTTTAAAATTTACATATTGTCTTGTTGTATATTATGCCTAATGCTTTGATTCATTAATTTGGTAATATAATCACGGCCTTTATATATATATATCCCTATTTTATTTACATATTATTCAGTAATGGTAAAATTTCATCAGAGCTTAAGAATTACTCAGGGATTACAAATGCAAATTTTCACATACAATTTTTAATCAATCTGACGTTGCCGTCGTGCCGTCAAAATAATGGTGCCGTTAGTACCAGGTACACCTTTTCAGGTGTAGTGTATCTGAACTACTTATTTATCTGACAATCATCACCTATTTTTAAGACTCACATGTATATATACCAAAAATGGAGTATAGCATAGGATTTAATTTTATAAGAATTTATTTTGCAAGTCTTTTTTTCTCTTCCTTATTGTTATTTTTTTAGTATTATTTTGCATATATGATAACATATTTTGTATTATTGCTATTTACTTCTATTAGTAAGAAAATTTTATTCTATAATAAATTTCCCTTTTATTGGAATTGATAATATAAAAAGAAAGGAAAACATCTACTTTCAAATCATATTTTTAATTCCTTTACTTTCAATATTTTCTGTTTTATATTTATAAGTGTGTTTATTATTATGCTGATTAAACAAATGTACAGTGTGATTAAACAAAATATAGAAACCTATCTTATACTTTAAAATTTATCAATCGAACAATTTCGGAATTATAGGAAGTTTAATAATTTTAAAATGATACTATTTGCACAAGTTTTCTTTTCTATGTATGATATTTCACATGTCATTTTTCATATATATTCATAAAAAAAAAAAAAAAAAAAAAAAAATATATTAATATTTTAGTAGTATAAAATATTCATCATTAGTCAAATCTATTCGTAATGGCGGTAAATACTCCATTACAAAAAATTGCGGCGTTACAGAACATACTCCCACAATTCGACAACGCGTCGGCAGTCACCCCTACTTTTTTCATTGAAAATTGTGAAAAATTTACAACGCTAATTGAATGCACTGACCCAGAAAAATTAATGATTTTAAAATCTCGTGTGAGAGGAGAGGCACTTTCACAATTAATAAATTGTCCCGATTTATGTCAGGAGGACAATTATGAGACTTTTAAAGCTAAATTTTTAGCATTTTTTGACAAGAAAGTCAGTTTGGCCACTCGCCAACAACAATTTTCAAACTGCCGTATGCAACCAGGTGAACAAGTCAAACTTTATGCTGCTAGAATTTCACTTGTAACACAGAAATTCTTTAACAATCCGGATTTAACCAATCCATCTGTTAAGGCTTTATTCGAGCAATCTAAATTATCAAAGTTTCTGGAGGGGCTTCTACCTGAATATAAACACCCCACATTAATGAAAGATCCACAATCATTTCAAGCCGCATTAGATTTTGTAGAACTTTTAGAAGCTAACAAATTTTGTTTTCCTCAATATGATGAAAATTCTCACATATCTAATTCCATAAATACTATGTCAGAAAAAGACTCAAATAAAGAAATTAAATCATTACTCGAAGCTCATGCAAAACAAACATATGATTCTATTTGTACACTTTCAAATGAAGTACAAAAACTAAAAGGAAACAACCAAATACACATGCAAAATACACCTAATCACTCTCCAAATTACAGAAAATCTCCACATAATAACAAAGATTTCAGGTTTACAAAATCTTTTCCTGCATGTGAACATTGTGGACGAAATAACCATGCTTCATATTTTTGCTTCTACAAAAGATCAAACCCACATAGACAGTTTTCGCGACATGATTCCACTCCTAGTTATAACAATACCAGCAGGGTCAATGACTATCGTCAAAATCGCTTCAAGCAAACCTCTCGCAAGCTCCCTTTAAACTTCCAGAGGGGGAGAGCAGACAAATAAAGATTACTTATTCGCGACTCCCCCGAATTGAAAGGAATTTCACAGTTGTATCAGGAGATGAAAGCGCTATTAAAAGGAATAGGAAGATTTCTGTAAATACACAAATTTTAACGGAAAAGGAAACCAATTTTAATCTGCCAATAATACGAACACAATTAGCAGGACTTTACGTAAAATTATTGCTAGATACAGGGGCAGCTATCAGTTTGGTAAATGTTGACACTTATAGAAGAATTAAAGATAAAAATGCTACTCTAAAACATGCAAACGTTACAGTAAAATCAATATCAGGTGCTACCTTAGATATTACACATTATACGGTGTTACCAATTACATTAGACACTCGACAGTATATGCACAAATTTTATGTTGTTAATAATAAATTATCTGAGCATTATGATGCAATTATTGGATTTGATTTCTTGAGAAACTATAAAATTAAAGTGTGTTTGGATACTAATACTTTAGTCATAGGAAACACAACTACAGAAATTTTAAATGAAAACAATGCTAACTCTAGTGATTGGAGATGTGAAAATAATCAAAATATACAAAACATAAATGCGGATGTTTATGATTATCGAAATATGGAGGAAATAAAAAGATTAAGACGTCAAGAATTACGAGAATCTGATTTTAATCTAGCGCATTTAAAACCTGAAATTAAATCGCGTTTATTGGATTTAATATTTGAATTTGCGGATATTTTTAGTAAAAACTTATACACGATTGGTCGCACATATAACATTAAACCAAAAATGAAAGTTGATTACGATAAATTACCGTCATCACGTCCATATTCATTGCCCCATATTTTGAAAGCAGAATTAAAAACACAATTGAATGAACTAGAACGAGCTCATATCATTGAAAAATCGAATAGTCATGTTAGTTTTCCAATAATTATGGTAAAGAAAAAGAATCCCAGTTCAGATCCTAAGAAACAAAAATGGAGACTGGTTTGTGATTTCCGTAAATTAAATCAACATCTTAAATACCCTCGATATAAACTACCTATAATTAGTCATCTATTAGAAAAATTAAGTGAGGCTAAATTATTTTCAAATTTAGATCTATCCTCATCATTTTGGCAAGTAGCATTACAAGCAAAAGATAGAGATATGACCACTTTTACTACCCCTTTTGGTTCTTATCGTTATGTCTGTCTTCCACAAGGATTGTCGTTGAGTAGTGAAGTCTTCTCTGAATTAGCTGATAGGCTTTTAGCCCCCATAATTGATCTAAATATAGTAAATTTCATTGATGATTTCTGCGTCCCATCGAAAGATGAAGAGGATATGATTTATAAGTTAAGGAAATTATTTGAACGTTTCCGAGAATTCGGACTTACATTAAATCCGGAAAAATGCTCATTTCTACTGCCAAAAACAGAATTTTTGGGTCACGAAATATCCTCTCAAGGTATTAAACCACTTCAAGATAATTTAAAAAAAAATAAAAGATTTTCCTGTGCCTAATACAGTTAAGAAAGTTCGTCGTTTTCATGGTTTAGTAAGCTATTATAGAAAACATATTAAAAACTTTTCAGAATTAGCTGCACCGCTCACGAACTTATCAAAAAAAAATCAGAAATTCAAATGGACGGAAGAAACGCAATTGGCATTTGATACTCTGAAACAAAAATTAATTTCACCACCAATTTTAATTCATCCAAAATTTGAGGAACATTTTTTTCTTTCTTGCGACGCGAGCGACTTGGCTCTTGGTGCGATGTTAGGCCAGAAAGATGAACATGGTATCATTCGTCCGATCGGATATTTTTCAAAAAAATTAAATCCAACTCAATGCCGATACACTATTTTCGAGAAAGAACTCATGGCTATTGTTCAGGCCATAGCACATTTTAAATACTACATTTATGGTAGAAAATTTACGATAAGATGTGATAATGCCGCTCTTACTAAACTTAGTAATTTACAATCAATTAGTGACAGAGTTGCTCGATGGATAGCTTTTTTAAATGACTATCAGTATACGTTTGAATTAATTAAATCAGAAGAGAATATAGTAGCGGATATACTTTCTAGGGATTTCAGTAATAGTGCATCGGATTTGAGTAAACAACGAAATGAAACGAACGGAAAAACACAACTTTTAAATTTTCCCCAAGAGACAACAAGTCAAACAAATAAACAAATACAGAATTCTCGCACAAGTTCATCAAGTAATTCTTTCACACACGACTCTACACACAAGCAAAATATTACTCATCAAAATTCTTTCTCTCCACAAAAAGATCCTATGCGTCCTACTTCACATTTAAATGACTCTACACAACATATTTCAAAAAGAAAACACTCTACATCAAATGTACATTCAAATTGTGAAAATTTTACTCAAAAAAGTAATAATTTAAATATTCCAAATTATTGTTATTCAAATAACAATCATATAAATAAGAGTGAAATAAATTCACACATTCTTATGGATTTAGAAGATTCTACGCATTCTCAAGCGGAGCCTAGTTTATTCAATGAAATCACACAAGATTGTAAAGAAATAAGTTCGAATGAAGAATTTCCTATTAAAGAAAATAATTTATATACGATTAACGGTTTAGAAAACTTGGGATTTTCCTGTTACATGAATGCTGTTCTCCAATGTCTGACTCATTGTACGCCTTTTCTAAAATGTTTATTTAGTGACAAATTACACGAAAAATATTGTAAAAACTCAAGATTTTGTCTTACATGTGCGTTACGTCGTCACATTAATCTAATTGTAGAAAACCCCGATCAAATTATTGCACCCATTGAATTATATGAAAATCTAATAAATATAGCACCTCAATTTGTGCCTAATCAGCAACAAGACGCTCATGAATTTTTGAGATACATTATAAATGGAATAAAGGAATCATTAAATTCCAAAGGAGATGCACAGTCTATTACAGATATTTTTGGAAGTAACATTAGAAGTGAAATTACTTGTTTGCAATGTAAAAAGAAAAATTTCACATACGATCAAAATTTAGATTTCATGTTGGATATAACGCAAAACGTTAAATCGTTGGAAGACGCTATATATAATTTTATGAAACCAGAGATTTTAGATCAAGAATATATTTGTAAATGTAACATTCCTAAAGTTAGTGCTAAAAAGGAAAATTCAATCGCACAAATTTCTGAAGTAATCACTTTTCAATTTAAAAGATTTGCTTTTGATGGAAAATCTAGTGAATTATGTTTATTTCGAATAGTGATGCAAGTGTCTTTTATCTAAAAAAAATAAAAAAAAATAAATAACGTTTAAAATTTACATATTGTCTTGTTGTATATTATGCCTAATGCTTTGATTCAAAATTTTCATAATTATGTTACTTTTCTTAGCATAAAATGAAGTTATTACAGCAGTTTAATAAGAAACTTAGCACCTACAATATGAATAGGCACTAATTTATCTTTCTGCGTCAGAGCAGAGAGAGAAAAATTATGAGCCCCTATTGTTCACTTCTAGCTACGGCCCTGGTTCGTACTTCAACGAAATTTTAAAATATTTAGATTTCATTGTAATAGTAGACAGTAAAGTGGTCGGAATCTTTTGTGTGTTCCTATAAATACTATCTGTTTTTTTTATTATACAGGAAGTACTTATATGTGCTTAGTATGTAAGAATGGGACGAAGCCTATTTAATATGAGAAACTTCGATGATCCGGAACTATTCTTTTCGGACTCTCGAAAATTTCGCTCTGATAAAAGGTGAAAGGTACATAGAAATTTTCGAAATTTTTTATTTTAAGGAATGGAAGAAAAAGGCAATAAAATGACACATATCCTGCATAAAGAACGAAGTCGACCGGATTATGATTTGCCTAGATATGTGTAATATTGTTTTCCACATTCTTCGATTTTTCAAGATTTTGTGTTTCATTCAAATTTCAATTCCAAGATATATTTTAATTGGAAATCAGACGCTTTATCCGAAGCAGTAAACTGTTAGTTAACAAGATTGCTATATTTGAAGCTATAAGGATGTTTCTTTTGCGCAGTTCGGCACGAGTTGAGTTATTTTGACGTTTAATATAACAAGGTAGAACCCGTCAAATTTTGACGGAAGAAAATGTTTACGAAGGAACTGTTTCATTGATTTATAATAAACCTACAAAATTAGTTATAGTAAAAGATGCACTTCATATTAGTATGTCTAACTCTTAAACAAATCGTATTTGACTTAAAGTTAACAAAATTTCTATTAAACTCAGTTGTAGAAATTGTTAAAATTAAACTGTACATGTAAGCAGTAAAAAATAATAAAGATCTGTTATTATGATAAAATTGGCAATTAATATTCTTATTCTAGTTTCCAAAATGAAAAAAAAGCATAATTTATTCAACTTTGACTCAATCATGGAATTTTTTCATCTTGAAATCTAAACCCCACATCATTTTCACCATATCTAAATTTACAAATGCACATTTATCTGCATTCCTCTTTTTCAAAAAAAAGAAAAAAAAATGTATTTTAAATTGATCGTCTTGATTCAAAACTTGAAGTCTCGATGCTATTAGCTGAAGCAGATATTAAACTGTTGATGTTCTTTTAAGTGTAAATCCAATTTTGTAAATGAAATCAAAATTCACCGGGTACTTATTTAAATTTCTTTATTTTTCCTTTTAATGAGAAAATGGCAACATAAAAATACAGTAATCACTTTTTTCCCCTTTTTTCCTTTGCTTTTAATAGAAATGAAGTACGGCTGTTGCCACGATTAGAAAAGCGGTATTAAAAACTACAAAAAAATTAATCTTTCAAAAATGAATTAAGATGCAATTTTCAAATAAATTGCATTTAAGAGTACATTTTTTTTCTGTCTCCGATGATGCAAAAATTGAAATTATGCCATGTTTATAAGCTTAAAAATTTGCAGAAGCTAAAATTGCAATACCGAAATTTCATTTAAAATTTGAAAGTGTTACCATTGGTAAAATGACGTATGCGTTATGCGCAGATACGTTTGGCCTTTATAATTTTCATTTAAAGTTTGAAAATGTTGCCATTCGTAAAATGACGTACGCACAGATACGTGCGACCTTTATAATATAGATGTGTCGAAATGGGTTCATCAGCAATTCATGAATAGAACATTACTATGTATATTAAAATTATATTTAAATTTTATTTCGGAATTGTTGTGCATTTTAAAAATAGTTTATATGCGTTTTATTTTCATATATTATATTATGCATTATCCATGATGGGTAAGTATTACGGTGATCCCCCCCCCCCCCCCAACGACGAATTTTGTCTTAAAATGCCAGGTACTTTAGCTGGTACAATGACAACCTGTTCCATGTGAAAACGATATATATATATAAAGTAGCATATTCTAGTTAAATAATTAATAAAGTAATATTAATAATTGTTTAAAAATATAATACCTCTAACAGTAGCAATTATTTTTTTCTAAATGTAGTATGAATATTATAGTATAATATATGATCTACTAATTTTTATAATTATTGTTACAATTTAAATTTTATTATCTATATGACTTATACTGTTTCTATAATCTTAACTGTTACAAAGTCACATGTAATTTATTTCTACTTTAACTCTTGAACTACACATCATGCTAGGATATAGGTATGGTAAGAAATATTATATTTTTGTTATTATGTCATACGATTTTTATTTTCTTCAATGAATATTTTTCTTCCTAATTTGTAACAGCTAATAACTTCCAACCAGTCGGGTGCATTGTGGGACGAATTTCTTAGCTTTTAGCACGTCCCATAACAGAAACTGGTTGGATGCTTTTGCTTTTTCATTAAATTATGCACCCCTGATGAGTAATTTAATGAAAAAGCCTTCTAATATCCATTTATCCATTTACCTTTCATTGTTTTGGTGATCTGCCTCCTATTTCACTTCAAACTTCAACTGTTTTCAATAAGATGATTGTAAAAATACTGGTTTCATTGGTTTATTGAATGGTATTATCTGAATTACTTTGGTTATATTTATAAAAGTATTTATATACATATATATCTATATTATAAAGGCCAAACGTATCTGTGCGTAATGCATACCTAAATTTGCGAATGGCAACAATTTCCCATGCAATTCGGTTTTGCAATTTTTGGTACTGCAAATTTTATACTTTTAAACATCGCACATTTACAATTTTTACACCATCGTATAGAGAAATAAATTTACTTTTAAATGCAATTTGTTTGAAAACTGTATCTCAATTTGTTTTTGATATATTAATTTTTTTATAGTTTTTAATTCACTTTTTTTGGAGGTGGCAACTTGAGCACTCCATTTCTGTGCGAAGTAAAGGGAAGATAGCTATAAATTAAAAAGAAAGAATAGAGAAGAATTATAGTGATGCACAAAATGTAATCCGATACATTAAGCCCATACACAACCCCGTGCTTACGCAAAAAAGAAGAAATTTTTTTGCACTACAGTGAGTAGTTTAGAATAAATATAATTTTATAACTGAATTATAATTTTAATAAAATAATTTTTGGAATAATTATATTTTTTTACGTAATTTATTTTTTACTTTATTTTTAACACTATTTTTATTTTGAAAATATGTTTTCAGAAAAGAAAAAAAAAATCACATAGAAAATTGATCCGAAATGGAAAAAGAAAGATGTAAATGACAAAATGAGGTTTCATAATTCACCAATATCTAAGGTTTAAAATGCAACTGAATATTTGGTTTGGCATGATATATAAAAATCCAGAAACGCGTGTCACACGGAAAATACGTTATCTTCTTTGTATGTTGAAGTGATGTCAGGCGTTTTTTCTGTATTTTAATGCTTATTATTTTAATTTATAAAACGAAGTTTAAATTTGTTATAGAGTTAGGTTTGGAACAAACTTTCTTTGAAAGAATGTACGTGCTTTCGTTTCTTTACTTTTGTATTTTACTGTGCGTGCAAAATTTTTCAGATACACAACATATCTCTCTATATTATAACGAAAAAATGTGTTCGTGTATAGCACTGACGTCATTTTGCTAATGGCAATATTTCACGATGAAATCACTTTTTGCAATTTTCGTTACAGCAATTTTTCAATCCTTTAAGAATCGAATATTTTCAATTTTTAATCCGTCGTATAGGGAAAGAAATCTACTTTCAAATGCATTTGAAAACTGCATCTAATTTGACTCATTTAATACGGTTTTAATTTTTTCAAGCCTTTATTTTTAATCTCTATCACGTATCTCCATTAAGAAATAATAATACACAATTTACACATAAATCTATAAATATTGTTTCGGATAATTTTCCATAATGAAATTAAAGCTGTATGAATAAATAAAAAAAATAGTGTAAAACATAGATAAAGTGATTAAAAAAAAAAAAAAAAAAAAAAAAAACAGATGTAGCATGCAATCAATCAATTTAATTTTTTACACTGCCAAATAGGAAAAAAAAAAAAAAAAAAAAAAAAACACTTTGAAATTTAATTTGTTTGAAAACTGTATTTTAATTTTCTGATTGGTTGTGGTTTTAAATTTTTTTTTTAAAAAATGGATCTGAATTATTTTTAAATTTATCTCTAACCGCGTGAAACTCGATTACGAAAGATTAATCCATTTGCCATTAAAACAATATAAAGAGTTCGGGGTTTGCTTCCGGCTAATAATAGTTAGCAAAATTAACACTTCCTCTATAAATAACTATATGAAATAATCTGAATAAATATAAATTTAACAAATATATGGCTGCATGCACTGAAATGATCAGAAGCTGTCTTAAGTAGCAAAATCTTCGGCTGATAACTTCTGTGTGAATACGGATCTTTGATAAAGCGTTATTTGATTCCATGATTAATATTTTTCGTTTAACCCTTTAAACGGACTAACCGCGTTTTTCCGGCACGTAATATTTTTTATTTAAAGGCTGATGTAACACATGAATTACATTAATGTTAATTTTTTGAATTGACAAAAGGATATCTAAAGTTATCAAATACAAATCTTCATACCGATGCTTTTCATAGTCATAATTTTATGAATTAAACACGAATGAAAAAAATGTGCAAGACACTTAAAGAGATAAAAATGCCTATTTGGAGTTAATTAGCAATCTATAAAGCATGTTACACGTAGAAAATTTATTAGTTTTGAATTTTAAATGAAAAATGGTTTTAATCTTTAATAAGTAAACCGGGAAACCCGGGTTCAATCAACTAGTATATTATATTATAAAATTGCTTCTTCTGTTTATGTTTCTTGATGGGAAATCATCCATTACGGGTCCGTTTCAAGGATCGTGGAGGCAACGAAATAGGGGGGGGGGGGGGGGGTGGCTGAAAAATCGATCGTCCAATACGAACACATTCCCCGGCTTATTGATCTATTCTGCATCGCCTCTCATCCCTCCAACATCCATTTACTTTTATTTTTCTCATCTCCGACGCGATTTCTCAAAAAAAGTTTAGGAAAGTTGGTTAAATATAATTGTTGATTTTACTTACCCATCATACGTAGTATAAGGGTCAAATAATGATAAAAGGGTCAAATAGGGTAAAATAATAATCCTTAAAATGATTCAATCTCCAACGAAAAAGGAAGATCGACAAAAATAACGAAAAAAATGTTTCAAAAACGGTTCATTGGAAAAGGGGTCAAGTGACGTAAGGCAGCGAAAATAAGCTAAACAGAAACGGGACTTCCGATTTTTCAGAAACAGTCTTTAATTTAGGGGGTGGCCCGAGGGGAGGTCCCCCCCCCCCACCCAGAGCAATGAAATGTCCCCTCCAGAAAATATGAAATTTTGCATTTTCAATGGTCAAAAAGTACAATTCCCCCCCCCCCCCCGGAGCCACTGAAGTCGCTCCCGGAGAAAAATGTCCGAATTGAACACTGTTGAGAAAGGAGTGCCCCCCCCCCCCCTCGATGACCAAAGTGCAAAACCTATTTCAGTTTTATTTTCTAGTACAATAACTCAGGTGAAGAATTCAACGATCCGGACTCAGGCCTCCCCCCTTCCCTCAAAACAATTTTAGCCTTTAAATAGGGGGGAAAGGGGAATATTAGGTGCAATCGTAATTATGTAAATATGTAGCACCTATAGTTGTCGTTCAGTCCGCATATAACAACGCAAAAACTACTCAACTGAATTTTTGAAATTTAAAATACATAACTATTACATAATTTTCTCAAGTCATTTCAAATTTTATGAAAATCGGATGCATAGATCAATGACAGAGGCAATCAAAAGTATTCCGTTACATTACGGTCAATGGATAAAAAAGTTCAAATTCATTTTATTGGTGTTACATTCTGTCGGACGTTCCTCTCAGTCCGCACAACTTTGAAGAAAGTCCGTGGTAGTTACAGCTGCCACCACTGATATTACTAGGTGATATCGGTCACCCACTGTGAGGATTGTGTAAATGAACACTGACGCTGTTAATTAACTGAATTAACAGTTTATTTAGAATATATGTACACACTAAATACGCTATTTACAATTATATACAACTCGGATATAGGTGATCCGGTTCAGCATTAAATTAGATGCCGTAAACATTGGTTGTGTACTATTCCAATTACACTTTCCACCTCACACTCAATACACGTTAAATTCACTTTTTTGGAGCTCAACCTTGAGTCTCCCAACACAAGTATACTGGGCCTGCACTTCTTAGCCCAGAGCACTAAACACCAGGACGTCTGTGTCCTTCGCTCACCAGAAAACGCACTCTTTACGCTCTACACACAGAGCAACCTCTAGGTACGAAACCTAGGTACCGAATCCATGATCTGAGGCAAACTTGCCCTCTCCAAATCACTGCTTTCCCCCACATAAACCCCTTTGGAGCCTCCTCATTGGACACATATTCCATTCCTTTCTTGATTAGTGACATGCTGCTTGTTGCTCATCATTCACCTACATCACTGACAGATGAACACGCCTCTCAGCAATCTCCTCTTTCTCCCAACACCACCTGTACAGGATTACCTGTCGATTCTCCCTTCAACAAAGAAAGAATGTCACCTTGAAAATTCTAGTACACAGCCATACAATACAAAAAAGATTAAGATAGAGAAATATCGGAAATTCCCATCTTCAGCAGAGGTAGTCTCAGAACCTGACACACTCATTCGAACATAATAAAATTGGCATGAATCTCTGAAGTATATATATACTAAAATGTACATTCTGTACAATCTATGATACAAAGAATATTTATTATTATATTACAGGGCCGCACAAAAGTATTCCACTACATAATGCTATACAGAGAAACTTTGTTTCGGGCGTGTTTTAATTATATTAAACTATTGCACATTTTATGAATATGATATACGGTGCTGAAGTGAAATAAAAGTTACTTCCTGTATATTTACAGGAGCACAAAAAAGATTTCGACCACTATACAGTATCCGAAGTACGGTCTACTATAACAGCAAGATCTGAATATTTTTAAAACTTCATTATCGTACGAACGCACCTCATTTGCTTCGTTTCATGTGCAATTTCCAACTTGTTCTTTTAAAAAAGAACTTCTTTTTATTAAAAAAGGGGGCTAAAAAAGAATAGTGAGTTGAAGAAACATCCCGCAAATTTTCCTAAACAGGCAAGACAATTCTTTTAAATCGCCCCAGAAAAATGTTTTAGAGGGTTATCTCTACAAGTTGTATGCACAGAGATCTATTTAACGCAAGAGTAATCTAATATCAGCATTCTCCTTAAAAGGTCTTAAAGCTTCCAAACTTTCGATTTTTTTTAATTTTTTTTTTTATATGTTAAACTGTATTTTTTCTGAACATTTTAATATAATTGATTGAAATTCCAATTAGAACAGAAGTTATGGCTTTTGGAATTATACTCGCTCGATAGTTAAAGAGGCATTTCTGAAACTTCGAAAAGTTTTTTTTTTTTTTTTTTAGGTGATTATCTTGTTGAAATTTTCAAAATTTTCTATCAGTTACATACAATTTTGTATTAAAAAAATAATTTTTTTATATATAAATTTATTTAAGTTCAAGATATTTATTACAATCTGACGTATAAGTAGAGACCAAAATTTCCATTCTAGTTGCAATATTTATTTTGTAATCGTGCGCGTAAGCTGTTATGCCAATTTTCTGCTCGTCCAATATCTGACAGTTTGGAGCCTCCTGTAAATGCTAATTCTGCATCTTGAAATTTTTTAAATTTATGAAATTAAAGAACGTACTTATATCTTTCATCTCAACAAAATATTGTGTTTTAATATCATAAACATTTTAAGATATTAAATACACAAAATGGTCTCAGTTTCTTATTAAATTGTTGTCATAACTTCATTCTATGCCAAGCAAAAAATAGGTAGATGAGAATTTTGAGTGTATAACTACCGTATTTTCTCGTGTATACGGCGCACGCGTGTATAAGGCGCACCCCTACTTTACAAGTAAAAATGGCAATTTCTTAAAATCTCATATACAACGCGCACCATAAATGTGATACGCTAATAAAGAATGACCAAATGAATTTCAGTAAAAAAAAGTCGAAACAAACATTACACCAGACCACAAAACAAGACGAAAATGTATTTTTAGACTTCGGGTTGTAAGAGAAACGAAGGGAAATAGGAATGAGTGACGGTAAAGAGAATTGCTAAATTTTCGTTTAGATAATGTCACTAGCTCTGTTGTATAAAAAACTGCAAGGAGTGAAATAAATATGCAGTAATACTTCAAGTAGATACATACTAATACTTCAAGTAGTAACATTTTTCGAGTTTTAATATCTTCTTTGAATAATTCCTTGTTTCATATGTATATCGTTCGACTGCATCCAGCAGTAAAAAATTATT
The DNA here is from genome assembly GCA_964019185.1 of Maratus speculifer. NCBI lineage: Eukaryota > Metazoa > Arthropoda > Arachnida > Araneae > Salticidae > Maratus > Maratus speculifer. Next base: position 461,689,552 of record OZ025292.1, read on the forward strand.
CCGTGTATAAGGCGCACCTAGGAGTTTTGCCCTAATTTTTTGGAAAAAAAGTGCGCCTTATACACGAGTAAATGCGGTTATACAATATGAAACATCAACTGTCAATTGAGTCATTTTGCCCCCAAACTCAATCAGATTTTTAAGTGGAATTTCACATGAATTTTCGGAACAGAAATGCCAAGCAAAGGTCGTTTTGGGGTTAAAACCCCTCCCAGAGCTAAGAAAGATCGCTATAATTGCCGCTTACATGAATCAAAAGCAAACTTACCATTTAAATGTTTTGGCGCATTTTGGAATACACCGTTTTATTGAATCCGATTTCATTTAATAAAATAATTCAATTAAATGGCGAAAATTCTACTTAAAATTGGGAAAGCGCCTATTTCATGGATTAGTTAAGTAAAAATTGGTTATCTGAACTAAATCCTTTTTCTAAGACGTATTACCAAAAAATAAATAAATAAATAAATAAATAAATAAAAAAGTTGATTTCCTGCCACACAGATGCTCTTTGAGTTTAAGTATTACAGAGTGAATATTCTAATTAGTATTGATTCTATTAACCGGCAACTCAAATAACCGACAAACACCTTTATCAGAAACTCAACCCCATCTAGGGGTGCTCAGAGAGGGGTTTGGTGACGTAAAATGCGTCATACAATTTATTATTGCAATTTGAGAAAAAGTACATTTTTTTTGGAGGGGGGGGGATTTTTAAATTCTTAATATTTCCTTTTTTTACTGGTCATTTTTTTTAATTGATTTTATTCAACATTTACAATTGATGACAATTGATATTCTGTTTAGGGGAGGGGGTGTCAATGCTAAAGTTTGAAGATTATTTTTTTTGGGGGGGGGGGTGGTCCCCACTGACCCCCCCCCCCTAGAGCAGAATTCTGGCTGCGCCACTGGGGGAGGGGGGGTCTGAGCCGCCCTTTTGAATCTTCTTGAATACCTCTTCTGATGAGAAGAATAAATAAGTATCAAAATGTTTTTCAGGTGGCGATGTGAATTTCTCCTTCACCCGCTCTCCCAAAACTCGTTCCTTGCTGCAACGGGTCACGTTGCTGGCCCCGGGGGTCAGCTATGCAACACACCTGTGCCGATCGGCACAGGTGTGCGGGAAGGGTTGCCAGCGAGAGGCGACACAGCGCTCTTGGCGACACACACAATCGGAATCTCGTGCTTTCGTCACCTAATCTTTGAAACATGGGATACGTGAAACCCAATTACTGATGTGTTTACAATACAATCTAACAATAATTATTTTTATTATTACAGTCATTAGTTACATAAAATATTTTACGGTGTAATTGATAAAATAAGATGATTATGTTTATTTTAGTTTCTGCTGAAAAGTTGAAATAAAATTGAGATTTTGCCCCGGACGCAGTTTTCGCTTCGCACACCCCTAAATCAGTTATAAATTTCTGGGATGCACAGAAATATGCTTTCTGTGGCATATCAGATGCAAATTATTTTTTTATTTATTTTTCAGCATTTAGACTCGACCTGCGGCCCAAGAAATATTCATTGATCCAAATTCAAATGACACTTTAAGTATATTGAAGACTTTTACTATTGTCCTATAAATATTTATGAAGATTAAAAAAATATTATCTTATTTATAATAATTTAAAGTTATATTAAAACATCCTAATTATCACTTGCTTAGTTAAAAGTTCTGTTTACATGGAGTTCTGTTTATTGTGCAGTAGTGTGTATATTTTTAAATCTACTACACTCTTCAAACATTATTTTAAATAGTTTAATTTGAGTTTTGTTTTTGTGGCTAAAAAAAATAAAAACTTTTTGAATAGATAAAATTCAAAATTCTTAAAGAAAATTTACTGATTTTTTTTTTTTTTTTAAATTAGAATTTGGTAATTGTAATTTTTGTAATTATTAAATAGCTAATACTAACTCTATTAAGTTTGTTGTGCTACTTTTTTAATTGTACTATTTTGGTAACATTTTTTTGCATTATTACATATGTATGTATGTCGTGAGGAAAGGTTAAGACAGATTTATAGGATCATACACAACAATTCAATTGCATACTGATTTATGAGTGAAAAAAGTGCAAACTATTTTAACCCGCGAGAACTCGCGCATGAGATTTTCTTTCACCATCGTACCCTTTTTAAGACTATTTTTAAGGCTATTTTTCATTTTAATAAAATTTCAAAATGTGATTTTGATTGCTTTACCTCTTTTTTGAATAAAAATACTAAGCCAAACAAAAAATTTGATATTAAGTGACTGTTAAGTAAAAGAAAAAATTGGGCACCGTGAGAGAAATTCTCATAGCGAGTTCTCCCGGATTAATGATTTTAAATTATTTTAAGCATAATGATTTCATTTTTAATTGCATTTCTGAAATTTGCTTTGAGATGCTAGCTGTAAAATATGACACAATTTTTTATTGTTGTTTTAAATGCCCAAATCGGATATCTTCCAAGATTTTTTTTCTAATATGCCATTTAGTCCAGTCATTTTAGCACCTTTTTTTGCAAATAGCGGAAAAAATTAGAACAAAGCTGGATTTTTGCATAGGTGCTAGTTAGGGTAAGTAGTTTAACATACTAAAAGTCCCCATCGATCCGATGTGAGCTTTCGCCTCCAGGGGGCGCTAAAGAGCTTGAAAATCGTTTTTCTGTGAATATCTCACGAACAATGGCATCTAGACAAAAAAGTTCAGTTACAAAAATGTAGATAATTTAATTTCCTACAAAATGTGTCATTAACATTTTTTTGTCACACCAACCCTTCCCTGCCAAAAATTAAGATAAAATAAACATTATTGAAAAAGAATGTGCAAGCACAATCATAACGCGGCGAAGAGGCAGAACAAATACTAAACAACTTTTGATTCCCCCCCTCATCTCTCCCCCATTGTTTGTATGGCGTTTTCGCGCGCTTGTGCAATACATCACCTGAGAATAATAAGGTTCTATCTGTGTTTTTGAAAAAATCAACTTATCGATATAGAAATGTTCTATTTGTATCTAAGAAGGCATTTATGGATTAAAATAATGTCGTAATATAATCGTAATATTACATGCAAATTACATATATAACATCATTTTGATGCGAAAATGACTTCATAGATACAAATAGAGTCTTTCTTTATAGATAAGTCAATATTTTCAAAAACACAGATAGAACTTTATTATTCTCAGGTGACGAATAGTCATTGCCCAATACACTATCTCTCTTTGCATTTGTCGAAATGTACCACTTGCAAGTACTTTTATTTTTATTTGGTGCTCATTTCGCTAGTACGAAATGACCCTAATTTATTGAACGAAGTATTTATTCTTTTTAAAATTTTAGGAAGGGGTTAATTTTCTTTTCAACGCATGTTGTAGAAAGTTTTAAATTATTTATGACAGTTTAAAATGACTCTTTCTTAATTGCTGATTCTGAGCGAAAAATGGAGATTGACAAAATAGTTTATTTTGCATGAGATGAGGACTGTGTTTCGAAAGATTTTGTAAAAACAGAAAAAAAGGGTCTGAAGTCGCTTGTGACAGCAAGTTCGGAAAGAGATGACCATAAGTGGAAAATATTTGAAGAAATGGCTAAAAACAATAATGAATTTACAGTTCATTCAAACAGTAAGAAAAATTATTCATTATTCATTATTCATTATTCTTATATTTATAATTATTTAGAGCAAGAATTCTATTAAATCATACAATAAATCTATTGCCGAAAAACGATCAACATCCGCACAAATTAATCATCCATTAAAAGAAAAATTGAGAAATGACAGTCCGTTGTTTGAATTTAAGGGAAAATGTTTGTTATTTTTGATACATTAGACGAAGATTTTTTACAGAAGGAAAAAAAGAAAGCTCTAAAGTATCGCGGAAAAGAATTTTTTTAATCTAATCATTAAAGTAAGACGTCTCATATCTATGCTTATGGGGAAATTTATGGAGAATGGTTTCTAAGCGAAACAAGCAGAAGATGATGCAGACACACTAATTGCCGTCTGACAGTCTTGCAAAAGGGCAAAATTGTAATGTTGTTTTCTCAGCATTTTGTTTTAATAGCTAAAAAAAAAATTATTATTTCAAAATTATAGAAAAATCTTATTTACGAATATGAATGTTACCCTTGAGTGTGTTAATCATTGCACAATGTATTAAAAATCCGTTAAATCAACTGAGTTACATCATTTTAATTATTGTTTGCATTGCAGTGAAACCTGGAGCTTAGGGAACGTCTATAGACGGGCTTGTCAGTGAGAGGGTTAACACAGTTATTGAAGTAGCAAAGTCTGGTGCGCTTACTGCTGTTGTTGGCGATGATGTTGACTTGCTCTTATTGTTGATAGTTTTAGCACCTGCAGAGATAGAGATATTTTTTATTAAGTCTGGAAGAGGACGAATTGTTACCACCCTGTGTTCATCGCACAGTCTTAACAATGATGCTGTTCTGAAAGATCATATATTGTTCCTTCACACTTTTTCAGATTGTGACTCGACATCAGCAATGTTTGGGAAAGGTAAAATGTCGTTCGCAAAATTTTTGAAGAAGGAAGAAGATCATAACATACAAGCTGCCAGCATTTTTAAAAGTGATCAAGTATCTTAACCCATTTTCGGCCAAAGGTTCGTATACGAAACATTTCGATAAATTTTTTTTTTTAACACTCTGACACATTTTTTTCAAGAATTTTATTTTTCTTCTATTTTTTAAGGCTTTTGAAGACATCCATAAAATATTAGTAATTCAATTGGAGTAAACACTTTCTCTTAAAAAATTTTCAAAATACGCTAGAGTTTTAATTTGAAACGCCTTTGACAAATTCGACTTTTTAAAAATATATTATTATTCCAATTGAAATGAATTATATGTTTTTAAAATAGATTAAAGTTGCAAATTCTGTATATGAAATAAGAATAAAACAAAAGTCATAAAAATATTATTCATATTCATATTATTCATTATAAGAAATAATATTTTATATTATTATATAAAATATTATTTCTTATATAAAATATTATTTTTCATGCACGAACCTTTTTTTGTGTCTTAATGTATGTAATTTAAGCATATTTCAATAAAAATAATGCTACATTTTATAAAATTTCTGTGCTTGGCCTAAAATGGGTTAATTTGAAGTTTCCGAGGCTGGAAAAACTATTTTTCTTGCTTTATACGGTAGTAAATTTCTCTGAAAAAGTACCGTTATGTATGTTTCAAGAAAAGAGTTTCTGTTGGTAAAAAAAAAGCCTTTTATCGTTGCCGCCTGCCGAAGATGCAGCTAGATTGTACAGTTTACGTATTTATCATTAAGCACAATACTGATTGAGCAATAAACTACTTCCTGAGAACTGGGGCTGGCAAAATGCACCTAATTTGTTTCCAATTCTTGCTACCTTACCGCCCGCATCAAAAGATATTATTGAATCTATTTTTTATACTTGCTCCAAAGGATGTGGAAATGTATTTGGATGCCGAAAAATTGGATTGAAATGTTCTGATATTTCATAAATTGCTGCGGAGTTTCATTTCATAATGCAAGTAAAATTGAATTTGAAGACGAGGAAAATGTTGACAGTATCATGCCCACTGCAAGGGTGGAGGGAAGCGCTACTTCTGTATTCAGTGATGATATCGAAAGGCAAACAAAAAATACTGAAAGCAGTACAGCAACGAAAGAAATAAATACAGATAATTACGAATCTGAATCTGGTCACGTTTTTATATTTTTGACAGGGAAGGGTTAATGTGACAAACAAATGTTAATGACACTTTTTATAAAAAATTAAATTATCTACAACTTTGTAATTCACCTTTTTTCTCTAAATGCCATTGTTCGTGAGATATTCACAAAAAACTGATTTTCAAGCTCTTTAGCGCCCCCTGGTGGCGAAAGCTCACATCGGATCGATGGGGACTTTTAGTATGTTTAACTACATAACCTAACTAGCATCTATGCAAAAATCTAGCTTTGTTCTAATTTTTTCCCCTATTTTTGCTAAAATGACTGGGCTAATTGCAAATAATGATTCCTCATCTTTTTGTTGTAAACCCATTTTAATACAAAGAATGATTCTTCGTAAAGAGGCCTAGAAACAAATATCGCAAATTTTTACAGATAGTCATCTTTAACAGCTCTTAGAAAAGTATTTTTCATCTCAGAAATGAAAAACCATCTAAACATATGTATTTATAATAGAAAAATTTTATGAAAATGAAAAATAAATTTTGAATCTGCAGTTGAATTTTTTTCATTGGCTTTGGTATTCAAATTTTCTTTTAGAAATTGATCTAAACCTTTCAGAACACAGAAAAATTGATAAATTTGTTTATCTTTAGCAGTTTTTTTTTCTCATCGAATCAATAAATGCCTCATCATTTGTATTTTGTTTTGTGTTTAGTAAAACATTAGTGCTTGCAAATCTGATTTGATAATATTGTACCTATGCATAAAGAAGAGCTTGTTCTGCTATAGAAATATTTAGAATGCTTTGTAAAATTTGTACTGTTTCAGATGTGAAAATGTTCTTTTTGTTATTGTTATTAATGGGCAACGTTTTATCCATTGCAGTTTGCATGAGTTTTGTTGGCCAGGGAGGGAATAGTTAAAGTATCATTTATTGAATTCATTACACTGTTAGTAATACGTAACGCAACAAAATCATAATTTATTAAATCAAAATTTATAAATCAGAATTCATTATGAATCAATTCATTCAGAATAAATTTTGTCTTAGTTTGAATAATATCATTTGTAACTTTTGTTTGTAGATATATTTTTTAAAAAATCAATTAGATCTTTTTAAAAATACATTTAATTTTTTAAATAATCTCGCCGTTTTGATTTTAAGAAAATCTTTCTTCCCAACCATGGTAGATGAATATTAAAAAAAAAAAAAAAAAAAAAAAAAAAAAAAAAAAAAAAAAAATTAAGTATAAAATTGATTAGTAATTTAATTACTAATTGATTGGGAGTTGACTCACTTTTATAGGATGTTTACCATAGATTTTCTAGAGGGTTTATTTTCTTTTTTTCTTTTGCCTACTCTATACAAGCGTACAAAAATATAAATAAATAGAAGAAGAAACAGACCTTACATTTTATGCCCCAATTTGATCAAATGCTTAATTTCCATTTTTTTAATATTCTAAATTAAAAAAAAATTATTATATTTTCAGTTAAAATTATATAATTTACTTTTTAAAATTTATATTCACATGCATAAAATTTAAATTGCATCCGTCATTGTTCCAGTCTTGACAAAATCGAGAACAAACAATTAAATGCATGATTTTAAGTGTCTATTATGTTCTCATGGATAATGGCAAGAAATAATTTTTCAAATGAAAATCAAATTTCAAATTCTTTTAATTGCTTATAGACGTTAATGCCAACAGAGTGAAAAAGATTCCATGCCAGGAATCGAACTCGGTCCACCAGTATAGCGCACTGACGTTCTACCGACTAAACCACATAGAACGACGACAACCAGCCTGGAACCTTCTCACTATTGCGTGTTGGCAAGGCTACATTCGCAGCACAAGATGGAATATATTCCATGTGGTTTAGTCGGTAGAATGTCAGTGCGCTATACTGATGGCCCGGGTTCGATTTCCGGCATGGAATCTTTTTCACTATGTTGGCGTTAACACCTATAAGCAGTTAAAAAATATTAAAATTTGATTTTCATTTGAAATGTTGTATTCAAGGTGAATTTTCTCTCTGGAAAAATTTCCATGTATTAATATATTCATTGATGCTGATTTTATTTGAGTTCCGTGTGGGCCTCAGATCGGTGGCTCACTGAACATATTCCACCTTGTGCCTTGCCAACACGCAATAGTGAGAAGATTGTCGTTCCATGTGGTTTAGTCGGTAGAACGTCAGTGCGCTATACTGATGGTTTGGGTTCGATTCCCGGCATGGAATCTTTTTCACTATGTTGGCATTAACGCTTATAAGAAATTAAAAGAATTTGAAATTTGATTTTCATTTGAAATGTTGTATTCAAGGTGAATTTTCTCTCTGGAAAAATTTCCATGTATTAAGAAATAATTTGTCATTTCTCTGTCGAAATTTCCACTGTTAAGTTAATTTATTTGCAATATTGATTTTGTATTGTAAGTACTTAATATAAAACCAATATGTCTGTGCTTGAGATATTATTTTACATATTTGGAATGCAAAACATTATTTAGAGATTTAGACAATAAGGATATTTCATTGGAATCTTTACAATATTGGCGCAATCATAAGCTCCAATAGAATCAATATTTGTTTAGTACTAAGGTTATATAAAGAAATTTCAATTACTTCTTCGTGTATTGAAAAAAAAAACCTCACAGAAATCTACATTCATAGTGATTTATTGAACATAAATTCTAATCAGTTTTCGATATAAACTATTGGAAAATGTATAATTTTGATGACACAGTTGATCGTCTTCTAAGAATTTATATGAGTAAAAAAGGGACTTTCTACCCACGTAGTACATGGATCTCTGTTTTCTTTTCTCATCTCCATTATAATTCTTGAATCTTCGATGGTGCAAAACTGGCAAATGCTTAAATCACAGAAAGGCGAGGAGGCTTTAACAACTTGCCACTTAAGATTTTTTTCATCCCAAAGAACAGGAGGACAGCGGGTATCATATAAATAAATCGAATTATTATCAAACACGTAAAATATATCTTTAATTGTGACAGCTTTCGGCAAGAAGTAAGCAAACGGCAAATTTTCAAAGTCCTTCCAAGTATCCCTGTCAGCATCATATACTTCCACAGATTTCAGGTACTCGTCATGGTTCTGTCCACCCATAATGAACAGCTGCTCTTGATAGACTGCCAACGCAAAAAGGCGACGGTAAGTTTTAGGAGCACTTATTGTGCGCCAGATATCAGTGATCGGGTCATAAACTTTTGCAGATAGATGTTCAGTGAAAAGATCTCGGATTCCGACCATGTAAATCCTGTTGTTGACTGTAGCAGCTGCACTTTCAACAAAAGCCTGATGAGTTGCGTCGATTTCCCATGTTTCGGAATCGAAATTGTACCGTTCTAACGTTGTTACAATCTCATCCATTTCTATTTCTGGTGAAGTTCCTCCCATAACATAAATATGATTTCCGGATTTTACTACATCGTAGTTCCGACGAGGTATGTTTGGCGGATTTAAAATTGACCATGTCTTCGACAAAATATCAAAAGTATAGATCACATTCTCCGCCATGTCAAACATTACGACAAGCGGTCCTGATCCATGCAAAACAACATCAGGACTAACCATTTTCGAGCTGATATATCGCCAGAAATCAATGTCTTCATCGTACGTAAGGAAAATTTTAATTCCCTCGGTATAATCTGATCTGTTAACGAAAGACTGGGTAAAGAAATGTAACTTTTTGGGGATGCGATGTTTCGGAACTGCTGATTGTTCAGTTACAGTTTTTATTAACTTGATGCAGGAAGGATTTTCTTTAACAAGTGGATGGTCAAGAATTTCAGAACGCAAATCATTGTCGGCATCATTAAAACGAATGCATAAAATTAAATTTTCGAGCCATTTCTTTCTTTCGTCTTGAAATCCACAAACCCAGCGCTCTACAGCCTTCCATAATTGCCGTTCATTCGAAACGTTCAAGGAATCGGAAGACAGCAGCCAAATTAAAGATTCCACCGTCAAATCCTCGAATCTTGAATTTCGGTCTCTTAAGATTTGTTGAAAATTCACCTGAATGAAACGAGAAGATGCCTTGAAAATGCCACCATCTCTATCTTTCGTTCCTTCAAGAAACAAAGAAACGCTATTCGATGTTGTCAGATTCTTGATGGCTAAAAATTTACAGGTGTTTTGAAGTTTTTCCATGCCCAAGAAATTAGCTGCTACAAGAATGTCTCTGATGCTATTTTTGGTAAAATTCAGCTTTCCTGCATAGATGTAATTCAAGATGGTTTCTAAAATTGAGCCTTGAATCTCTGGAACGAGCACGTCAGTTTGCCCCACAGACGAGTTGCAGAATAAATTGTGGAAATACTCACTTCTCATAGCTAAAAGCACGCGATGAACTGGAAACTCACTGCCGTCTTCTGTTCTTATGAAAGCATCGTACAAGTACTCGAAGCCTCGGAAATCTTCAAACATCGCCATTATGTTGGGTGGTGATGCGCTATTTTATTTTGGTTGTTTCTCTTATTTGCATTTAACTTTCATTAAAGAATATGTATTGTTAATACTAAAACGATTTTCATTCTTGCACATTTGTTGTATTTATCCATTTAAAAATATACTGCCTTAAACAATTAATTTTACAATAATGTAATGTTTTGCTGTTCATTATCTTGAAATTTTCTTAGATGTCCATTGTTGGATAGTATATATGTTCTCAGTAAACAAATTAATATATTTTTAATTTTTTTTTCATTAAAAATGTAATTATGCTTTTAGTTAGGCACTAACGCGCATGCATTGTTGTGTAATCGTCCTGCCTTTGGTTTTACCATTATTAAAGTGAAATTGAAAATGCATAATATTGTTAAAAAAATAATTCATTGTCACATTACAACTTTTTAATACTTTCCAACAAAATTCAAAAGTGTTTATGAATTCAGTCTGTCTGTCTGCCGCCTGAATTTCTAACTCGCCAGAATGTACTCAGATTGCGTACGAGATTGCTCATATCTTACGTAGTGCGATTAAAAAATTCCGGGAATGTGGCCATTCTTGACAACGACAGCAAGTGTATAAAGTGAAACCGCTTAAAATGTATTCTCCCAACTCTTTTCTACTTGCACGTGTTGGTTTAGTCCATATCATGTAACCGAACCGCAGCTGTTATCTTAAGATAGTTATCCTTGCTCCGCGACGTAAAAAAGATGGCCTTTCTTGAACAACATTGCAGCTATAAATTCTGTCAAAGATTAGATAAAATAATAATTGAGACTTTGAAAATGCTAAGAAAGGTTTATGATGAATCTACTATGGTGATGGCCAAGTTTTATGATTGGTATCGACGTTTCAAAGAGGACTGAGAATCCATCGAAGACGATAAACGCGTTGGGCAATCTTCGCTAAGGTTACTTTCTGCTGCAAAAACACCAGCACATCGATACCAACTGTTAAAACGATTCCTCGTCAAAACTCGTACTAATGCCCTCCTACATCTCCCCTATCAACTGAACATAGCGCAATGTGACTTTTCCTGATCCCATCACTTAAAGAACATTTACCGGGACGTTTTTATTCATTTATTCATATCCGTTTTTATTCATCAGATGCGATGAAAACAACATTGCAGGAAGCCTTACGGGAGGTTGCAAAAAATGGCTTCCAACGATGCTTCCAGAAGTTTTACGAACACAGGCAAAAATATATCGTCGCCCAAAGTGACTACTTTAAAGATGGACATGTTTCGGTGCTGTGAACTATTCAGGGAAATGTTTTTTAACAATCTTTCCTTGAAATATTGAATCATATTATGTATATACCTTATCGAGTATTCAGCGTACTATGGCACGCTCGGTAAAAAATGAAGTATAGCATTTACGGTTAATTTACAGTGACATTGAAAACAATTCCGTTACATTACGGTCTAATGAAAAAAAATCGTTTGCGACCTTTTTAATCTTTTTGCGACGGTAGCCATTTACGAAATTTCTTATGTTTTGTCACCTGTTTTTAAAAATAGAAATTTGTGCCTTATTAAATCGAGAAAATGCTCCGACTTAATAAGGCAAATTTTATAATGTATGATTTTATTGGTGTTGATAAACAAGGATTCTAAAGTCTGTTTGCGGCGCGCATACGTGTCGCTCTTCCCCAAGGGGTTAATGATATTGGAAATAATTAGGATGAGCGAAGCGAATCCTCTACTAAGCCACTCAAATTACATTTTGTCGTACACTTTACAAAAAAACTATTCAATATTTTAACTTCAAATTAAACACAAAAATAAATTATGATCTGTAGATTTGCACAATATAATTTTTTTACAGTAAAACTTTAAAAAAATTATTATTTTAATTAATTTATTTTACATGCATTTCCAACGCGGAAGCATTTTAGCAAATAAATAAAAAATGAAACGCGTATACTTTCAGAAAAAAAAATATAAATCATGGAGTAAGTAATTATAGATAGAATCATGATTAATTTAATAAATAAAATATGTTTTCATTATTCTGCAAAATCGTTCGCACAGATGACACTTAAACATTTTAAAAGAATTGTATTATGGATTTTTTAATGGCAACAAAAGAACTGTAAACAAATAAAATTAATTGTTAAATTTGTTATATAAATGAAAAATTAAAAGAACTGCTTGAAGTTGTTGCCTCGATTCAAGCTCTTTATAAACGTACTAAAGCAAAGTTGGCCGATTCAGAAACGACAAAGGAACTTTAACCATTTCTTACTTTATCATTTGGATTTAAAGTAATGTTACGTTCTTATTTGTGGATCGAAAAAGGTTTAGTGAACGAGACTTTAGACTTTGTTGTACGTATTAAAGAAAATTAAAAGCCACCAGACCAGATATCGCGAATAATCTTGGATAAATTTGAATACTACAGTAATTTAACTTATAAGAATTGGTGCGTACCAATTCCCCCAATAATTAAATTCTGCAAAAATGGAAACATAAATTGCTCAAGGAAAGAATTTCTTCTGCAGTTAGCTTTTGCTGTTACCATTCATAAACCCAAGGTTTAACATTAGATGAAGCAGTTGTAGATATTGAGGACATATATAGACACCTGTTGGCTTAAAAACGTACGCCGTAACGTTGTCGAGGGTGAAAATCCTTCAAAATTAAGCATTCAATAGAAATTTTCCTTACGAAAAATTCTACAATATCAAAAATTCTCATACGCTAACATGTATAAAAACGAAGAAATTAGAAAAAAAAGTTTTACAGTTAAAAATACATAGCATCAACGAGAGCAGATTTCAAATGTTTTTCCGGAAAATAGGATTTTGAAGAAGTAACTTTCTTCAAGCACTCTTCAAATATATTATTCTAAAATAAGCTATCAAAGATTATTTGATGTTAATTACAAAGACTGGAAACATGCATATTTCAAACAACTTTAAAAAACACCAGTGGCTACTGGAAATTGTAAAAACATCTCTTAAAGAACTTTTAGTTGAAAATTTAAAAATATTTTGTAAAAGTTTGCTTCGAAAATATTTTATTATGCCAGCCTTACATCTATACATATAATAAAACAGTAGGACCCGGTGTGTCTGTACATTGAAGATAATTGACAAAAATGGAGTCAGGGTGATAAAAGAAAACCAATGAAACACAAAAAAAAATTTTTTGAATTTTTTGTCTGTCTGTCTGTCTGTCTGTCTGTCTGTTTGTTCGAGGTTATCTTCGTAACTACTGAATGGATTTTTATGCGGTTTTCACTAATGAAGAATGCACACTCCCGGGCAGTGTATAGGCTTTGTTTCATCAAAATCGGACAACAGACAAAAAAGTAACAAAAAGAAACAAAAGAAACTATTAGGTGCGCTGCTCACGTTTTTTAGTACATAACGTTTTTTAGTACATATAAAATCCAATAGATGTCACTGTGCGATTTTAAAACGCGCTATCGTTATGTTTTCGCCAGTCTACTTAAGTATGAGAAAGTTTCAAGCTGGCTGTCGTTCCATGTGGTTTAGTCGGTAGAACGTCAGTGCGCCATACTGATGGCCCGGGTTCGATTCCCAGCATGGAATTTTTTTTCACTATGTTGGCATTAACGCCTATAAGCAATTAAAAGAATTTGAAATATTGTATTCAAGGCGAATTTTCTCTCTGGGAAAATTTCCTTGCATTAATATGTCAGTGTAATTTTTTTTTCGATTTAATTTTTTTTTTCGAAACTTTGTTTTTCTTAAAAAATTACAGTAAATATTTGATATTTCCCAACGTTTTTTGAATGATCGACTTGCTTTTTTTTTTTTTTAATGTATGTCTGAACCTTATCTAACTACTTCTTCAAGATTTCTTTAGATAAACCGACCAGCGTAGCGGGCGAAGGCCGCTAGTCATAAATAAATAAATTAAAATGCGCCAAAACACAAAATAACGTTTTTGTTTATAAAGATGCAAAAATAATATTAAAAAATATTGTTACTTTCAAATATCTGTTTTATAAAAAAATGCTTCGCGAATCCAAACAAAGCATGGCTTTTGCTAGTTTTAAAACGTATTGCAGTTGATATATATCTGAGAAGCGCACCACAAGGCGCTTATTGTAGAATATGCTATGCATAGTGTCAGGTTTCTGATGCTAATGAGCAGTATAACTATCATCAGATATTATCTTTTTACTTATTCTGTATTGTATTTAACATGTACTGACCTACCTTCACATAAATCCAGTAAAGAAAGAAACAATGGGCCATCAGCTGGAAAAAAGATGGCAGCAATCTGTGCCATCAGCGGTAAAGTGCGATGGTGTCATTACTTAAATTTGTACAAAAGTGTCCGTGCGAGCTGATGGCCAGTCAGTGATGGCCAGCATCAGTATGCCATCACATTACTTCAATCCATCAGTTTTCCTGCATTTCTAGCATCTATCCTACAGCAATTCCTTTATTGGGCCAACACTTTTAATCCAGCACCATTACTTAACTTATCCTACAGTGTCAAACAGCGGCAAACCATCTGTAAGATTTTTTTTTTTTTTTTACTATGAGCAGACGTCTATCTAGCATCCTTGCACTAATTTCTTATAAAACTATTCGTTGGGGGGGGGGGGGGGCACCGTAATACTTACCCATCATGGATAGGCATATGAAAATAAAACATGTGAAAACTATTTATACAATGCACTGCAATTCCAAAACAAAATTTAAATATTGTTAATATGCATAGTAATGCTCTATTAATGAATTGCTGATGTACCAATTTCGACAAATTATATAAAACGCCAAACTACTCAAGTAATACCGAACTGCGTAAATGAAACATCCTTATAACTCCAAAAATAATATTATAATTTAACAGCTTACTGCGTTGGATTAAGCGTCTCATTTTCAATTAAAATATACCTCTGAATTGAAATTTGAATGAAATACAAGGTCATGAAAAGTCGAAGAATGTAGAAAACAGGATACAAATATCTCGGCAACTAATAATCCGATTGACTTCGTTCTATATGCAAAATGTGTGTTATTTTATTGCCTTTTACGTCCATTCCGTAAAATTGTATGAAATTATTAATAATGAATTCGAACTGTTTTAATAGATTGCTATAGTACTTTAGCAATCTCGTCTAAAAATCTATCATTAATCAATCATTAAAAAAAGCTTCTTTTCTTTCTGTACTAAATAAAATTTTTATTACATCTAATGAAATGATATTTAAATGAGTAAAAAATATAAAATAATGAAGCTAGGAAAAAATATAGAAAATAAAATATGATTTTCTAAATTTTCTTTGAGAAGTAAATGCATTCTTTCAAATGGAATACTGCATCCAAAAGCAGTTGCTTACTTGCATGTAATAATATTTCATAATAGTAGACTAATTTATCAAAAAATAATAGTCAAAGAGAATCAAATGAGCCTAACTCAGTTGATTCTCTCTGACTTTCCCCCCCCCCCCCCTTCAAATTTGATCTCGTATCTGGGAAAGACAATTCTCAAAAACAAAGAGTTGGAGAGGGGGGGGGGGGGAGGCTCTAAAAGCCGATCAATAAAAAATCAACTTTCTGTAATATTTCACATTTATTTGATAGGTTAGTGTTCAGAATTCATTTATCATTATTTTTAAAAGGACTTAATCTATCCCGCTCATCTTTTTCTGCAGTTCTCTTAATATTATTTCACTACTTTTTTCCAGTCTATGTTTGGAATATTAATAGCTATCTAGTTCAGTTAGAATTAACCGTTTTCTCTGAAAATCCAAATAATAAAATTATTATATCTAGATACCATCTATACTGATATAGAAGCTACTTTTTTCATTTTTTCCTTTTTTTTATATTTTCCTTATTAGAAATTACTTAATTACTAATTAAAGCTATTAATAATGGAAATCAACATAATAACTGCTGGAATAAGATTTTAGTTTTTATTCAAGTCAAATTTCATTAGTTTTTATCCAGATCAAGTTCCATTATTAAGCAACTATATGAAAATTTATTTTGAAAAAAATATATATATTATTATTATCATTATTATTAGCCTTTAACACGATTTGTATAATTTACCTAACTTATTTATCAATTTAAAAAGGAAAAAAAAATAGTTGAATGAATTATTTAAAAAATGTTAAACTATCAATAAATTGAATTAAATTTCCATATTTAGTGGTTGCAAGTTTTAATTTTCTCCATATATTTTGTGAAGAAAAAATAAACTAGTTGGATGTGTCAATCCCAAAACTTTCTTCTATCTCATAAGTACATTTTAATATTTAAAAAAAAAAAAAACGTGGTGACCCCAAAGTTACCCACTATCGAATTTCCTCGAACATTTGACCTAGCCTAATGAGATTCTGGTATTCGAAAAGCCTAAAACGCAAAATTTTATTAATATTCTGAGAAAATGAGCTTAGTAGTGCCTCATGTTGGGTAATTAATACTAAAACCTAATAAGCATCTATTTATGTCAAAACCTAACAGAATCTGAAATTTGATGGAATTTCGTCCATTAGTTCTTGAGATACAGTTATAAAAAAAAATTTGCAAAACGTAGCACAGCAACACCATATCTTGGACAATTTATGCCAAAACGTAAAAAAGCGTCTAATTATGTTATGGTGTAAAAGAATCTGAAGTTTGATGAAATTCTGTGCATTAGTTCTTGAGATATAGCTAGTTAAAAAAAAACGTGTAAAATATAGCACAGCAGCACAATCAGTTGAAGGATTTATAACAAAACGTAATCATGGTGTAATTATGTTATATGTCATTTTGTAAGAAAATCTGAAGTTTGATGAAATTCTGTGCGTTGGTTGTTGAGATATAGCTATAGGAAAAATCGTGCAAAATGCAGCATAACTGCACCACCTGTTGCAAGGTTAATACCAAAATGTAATCAGCGTCTAATTATGTTATATATTCTAGTGTAACAGAATCTAAAATTTGATAAAGTTCTCTGCATTAGTTCTTGAGATATAGCTATCGCAAAAATCGTGCAAAATGTAGCATAGCAGCGCCACCTATAGGGCAGTTCACATCAAAACTTTATCAGCGGCTATGTATCTCAAGGTATTGCAGAATCTGAAGTTTGGTGAAATTCTATGCATTAGTTCTTGAGATATAGCTATCATGAATATCATGAAAAACGTGGCACAGCAGCGCCACCTGCTGGCCAATTTACTCCAAAACTTAATCAGCGTCTATTTATATCAAGGGGTCACAGAATCTGAAGTTTGGTGAAATTCTGTGCATTAGTTCTTGAGATATAGCAATCCTGAAAATCATGAAAAACGTAGTATAGCAGCGCCACCTGCCGGCCAATTTTCACCAAAAACCAATAGGCACTAATTCATATCAAGGTCTAACTGAATGTAAAATTTTATTAAATTTCGATCATTAGTTCTTGAGATAGAGCGCCCACAAATTTTTTGTCACATACAGACAGACAGACATACTGACAGACAGACAGACAGACTCACAGACAGACATTTTCTAAAAATAGTCAAAACGTGTTCAGGACCTTCTAAAACGTATAAATCCGTCGAAAACCGGAAGTCGAAAATTTTCATGAATCCAATACTTTCTTCTTGTAAAGATAGAAGAAAGTAAAAATCACATTGAATCTTTGTTTTTCCTTCTTTTTGTTATTATTATTATTATTATTATTATTATTATTTTTAGCCTTTAACACGATTTATATCATTTACCCAACTTATTTATCAATTAAAAAAAAAAAAAAAAAAAAAGTTGAATGAATTATTTAAAAAATATTAAACTATCAATAAATTAAATTTCCATATTTAGTGGTTGCAAGTTTTAATTTTCTCCATATATTTTGTGAAGAAAAAATAAAAAATCACATTGAATCTTTGTTTTTCCTTCTTTTTGTTCCCTTCCCTCTTTTTTTAGCGCTTTTCTTCAAAACAAAAATAATGTCGCGACGCGAAACCGAACAAGACGAGAATTTTTTTAACTAAGGTACCCTGGGGTAATAACGCCACGTTAAGGTTCTACCAACTTTCACGGCTCAGTTTTACTTTGTATTTTTCAAACAAATATAGGATTTGATATAGCAACTCATTGACTATCTGTATAAAAAAAAATAATAATTTAACAGATATGTATTCATAAAATGTAATGGCGTGATTTCTTGACCAATGCTATTTGGTGTTATTACCCACCTATATGGGTAATAACGCCATGCAAACAAAACTATGAAATGAAATGGAATAATTGCATGTAGATTGCCCAATTCTAAAAATACAAACTCTACAAACTTAGAAACTGACAAATTGCATTCTAAGCTATTGAAAATGTTCAATTTTTTGTGAAAGTGTAAAAAAAAAAAAAATAAAGGTGTGGTGTGGGGCAAAAGAATATCAGACCGTGAGCTTCTTTTTGCTTAAAAAGGACCGCTTAACTAGAATTATTAGAAACATTGCACAGTTTTAACTGTGTTTATTTTAATCAGTATTTAGGATGTAGCTCGGCCACTGTAGGGAATCAACCGGGGTGTTAATGTCAAGGATTGGCGTTATTACCCCGGTATAGTTATTGCGCAGTACATTTTAAATTACAAATTATCTCGAGAAGATATCCAAAATCTTCAACAACATTTTGAAAGTCCATGAAATGTACTACAAATTTAAGTAATTAACAAAGTATTTCCGGATAAAAAAATAGTCTTCACATCACAAAACGTATCTCGCAAATTTTAGATCAAGCGTTAATTTTAGCTGCTTGTAAAAACAATAAGACCTAAAAATGAAACAAATTAACTTGAAGATGTTTTTTGCGATTTATATGACTCAAAACCCTTCTGCGCAGAGCACATGGGTGTCATTTACAAGATTATTTCATAATTATGCATAATATTAGCACTTGGCGTTATTACCCCATACCACCTTAAGGGGTCTCAGGAGTCTTACTTTTTACCTCGTAGTGCAACTTAGCAACATGTCACATTTGATTTTTTTCTCAGTCCCTATAAAACATAAATGCATAAAATTTTTAACATAGACACCTTAATATCTCTTCTATTAAAAATAATTTTTTTAATAATCTACATTGAAATTCTATTTAATTTTTTAATGTTTAATTTTGATTAAAAAAATTAGACTTGTATCCATTGCGCGCAGGATTCTAGCAAAACTATTAGTTTAAGAACCGCTAAAAAAGTTGATAATGGTGAAAAATTAATGTATCTTGAACTTATACCTCATTTTAAAGCAATTTATGCATTTATTTATTTAAAATTTAAATTAAAATTGAAAAATTTGAGTAGGGGAAAAATGGGGCTCCGACCTCGGGAGGAGGTGTGAGGTTCGGTGGTGGTGGTGGGCACCTCCTCCTCAAGCCTCCTCCCCAATCCTCCTCCTCAAGCCTCCTCCTCCACAGCCCTCCTCCTCACACCTCCTCCTCCTTAATCCTCCTCCTCAATCCTCAAGGTTGTTTTGTAAGAGAAGGGGTTAAAAGGGGGGTAAAATTTTTTTCGTGAAATTTGAATATTTTATGCTATAAGAGAGGGGTAAAAGGGGGATAATTTTTTTAAGTATACTACAGTACGAGCGGTTCTTTTGACTGTTGATTAAGAGATGAATGATTCATATTAAATTAAAAATAGTAATTAATTAAAAGGTAATTAAAAATAATAAGTGAAAAATAATGAAGGGACTTAGAATTTTTCGAGCGGTGATTTAGTCAAGTATAGTACGTAGTAGAATTTAAGAAATGAATAATAGCAATTAACGATAATTAGTAATTAATTAAAAAGTAATTAAAAATAATGAGTGAAATTTTTTCAACATAATCCAGTATGAGGGCTTATTTTTCAAGTGGTGATTTATTAAGAAATTTTAATAATTTAAACTTTAAAATTTTAAACAGTTTAAATTTATTTTGAGTCAAGTGTAAAAGTTAATCCAATTTAACAAATGAATCATTAAAGTTAATTTCAAATAATAATTCAAAATAATGAGTGAAAAATAATGAAGACACTTTAATTATTCTAGCGTGCTGTAGTACGTGGAGTATGTTTTTCGACTGATGTTTGCTGTTGTTCATTTAAAAAGGTGATTAAAAAGTAATGAAAATTAAAGAATAATGCGACTTTTTTTTTCTTTCACTGTGCTTTTAGATGAGAAGTTAAGCGGGTATTTGGGGATATAGAATGTTTTTTTCTATACTATTGTATGAGTGGTTTTTAATTTTAATGTGGCGACTTAAAAATTTTCAGTTTAGTGAAATTTAAGAGTTTAATTTTTCGATTTTAAGTGGGAATTTGGGGAGATTTTTTTTTTTTTTCCACTGTGCTTTTTTTTCTTACATGATGAGTTAAGCGGGTATTTTGGAGGAAATTATTATTTTAGACTAATCATTCACGAAGGATATTTTGCGGATATAAGTGTTTAATAGGGGGACTTTAATTTTTTTGCAATGAGATTGGCGCGCGCTCGTCGACCTAACCGTACGGAGTTTGTAATTTTCTTTGAATTATGTGTGAATATTGGCTTAGACTATCTTAGAAAGACTTCCACCACCTTTATCTCTATCCACAGTCGTAAATAACACATGCTTGTAATTGGAATTTGAGAATAATAACTTTAAATATTAATTTAATGAAGGAACTTTAAAATTATTTCGAGTACTATTTTTAGTCAACTATGTTATACACTTGATATTTTAGATTAGTTAAAAAATAACTTTAAAATTTGAATGAAAAAATATGTTTTAAAATGGAATTTTTCGTACTAACATTTATTCGCGCTTGTCGCTTTAACTGTTCGGAATGTGTGGTTTTCTTTATGCTGTGGAAAAATTTAATTGAATTGATTATTTTTATTACTTTGTGTGTGTTGTATGTATGTGTGTATGTATGTATGTTTGTGTGTTGTATGCATGTATGTGTGTGAATGTATGTTTGTGTGTTGTATGTATGTGCGTGTGTTGTATATATGTATGTATGTGTGTTGTATGCATGTGTGTGTGTATGCGTGTGTTGTATGTATGTATGTATATATGTATGTATGTATGTATTATATGTATGTATGTGTGTTGCATGTATGTGTGTGTGTGTTGTATGTATGTGTTTGTTGTATGTATGTGTGTGTTGTATGTATGTGCATGTTGAATGTATGTGTGTGTAATTTTTTTGCCGATAGGTGTGATCTTTAGCTGAAAGTGACCTAGGGTCAAAACTTTCACCCAGGAATCGCCACTGGGAGGCAGATCACGTGATACCCATAATGCACACATTCACATACATTATTTGGAGCGATATTTTTAGTAAACCATAGTATGCAATTGAGTTTTTAGAATAATTAAAAAATAACTTTAAAATTTAAATGAAAAAATGTTTCAAAACGGAATTTTACGTACTAACATTTAATCGCGCTCGTCGACCGAACTGTTTGGGGTATGTCATTTTCCTTTGACCTTGGGAAATCTTGCGTCAATGTGGTTAGAATATTTCAGAATGACCCCCACTTTGGGTACTCTTTTAAACTAATATTTGTAATGAGATGTGTTCGCGCGCGTCGGCCTAACTGTTTGGAGTATCAACATAAAATCATCAAATTAATACAAAATATTTCAAATAGTTAGAAAATGAATGGTTAAAACCGCCAAATAAGAACAAAATACTTCAAGCAATGAGATAATAAATGTTTAAAATCAACAATTTAACATTTAAAGGTTTTATCTTCAGATCAAAATAATTAGTGAAAAATGCTTTTAAATATTTTTAAAACTGTATTGAAAATAATATTTTTCATACCTTAACATAAAAAAAAAGTGTTAAATCCAAATCGATGAAGAGTTTAATAATTATTTTCTCAAAGAGAGGATACTAAATTCATTGCAGTATATGTGTGTGTGTGTAAACATAGATGAATCATTCTTATCTGCTTATCTGATAGCGTTTTCCGAAAAGGGTTGAATCTCTGAATCATAGCTGATAGGAACTGAGGTTGATGTGTTATCTTAATTAATCTTAATGAGTACTATATCTAATTAAAATTATTTGACTTGAAATAAAATAACGTATTTTGAGCAATATCTTTTGAAAACTTAAGATATAATTATTTAAATCAAATTAGAGGCTTTTTTTTTCTCATCGATGTTTTTTAAATAAAACTAAATTTTTTTTTTTTGTACTTTGTTAGCAAAATAAAGAGTGTATCACATTCATTTCGGCTTTAACTGTTTGAAAATTTAAATTAACCTATAATTAAAATGATTACATAAGGTTGAGTATGTGATCTTTTAAATGAAATCTAGTTAAAAACGGAACACGCATTCATATAAAACTTTAAATTCTTACGCTTTTGTGTATAATATAATGTATGTTTTAAATATTAAATGAAAAATATCAATTAACAATAAATGAAAAACATTAACATTAATAAAATATTAATTAAACATTGCATTGATTTAAAACTTAATATTAATATGGGAATACACATCCGTATAAAATTTTAAACATTTATGCTTTAGTGTATAATATTATGTATATATATTAAATATTAAATGAAAAATATGAATTAACAATAAATGAAAAATATCAATTAACATTAATAAAATATTAATTAAACATTGTGTTGATTTAAATATAGATTCAAAACTTAATGAAAAATATTAATTTCTCATGTAATTAAAATAACACTTTATAAATTAATGAATTATTAATTAATGAAAAATGTTCATTCGAAACAACTTGAGAAATACTCATTTGTAATGAAATATGAAAAAAGCAACGAATAAAATATTAATTAAAAATTGAATGAAAATTATGCATTGAAAAAAAATATAAAAATCAAATATTCTTACCTAAAAATTTCTCCCATCAGGACTTCAGTTGCGACCTTCCTCGTTGCTTGCTACTTGTAAACTGAGTGATAACACATAGGCCTTATCTTTTGTACCGTGATAACCTCGACCAATGACAATTTTGTACTTGCGCGCCCTCTCACTGAATAGACTGCGTGTGAAACGTGACGTAATCGTTATTCTGTATGCTGCTATCAACGTGCAATAGATTGGTGTCTTAATCGTTTTAGTTAGTATTATTATTTTATAATTAGTTTTCAAATGTCATTAATGGAACCAGTTCGGTGAGTTGATGAACTCTTCACCCCGATTGAAGGAACAAGACATGGAAGTCTCAACAATGTTCTTATTACGCATGTCCTTTAATTAATTTTTAGAAATTAGATAATCTTTTAATTTTTAGAATTTAGTTAATGTTTTAATTTTTAGAAATTAGTTACTCTTGAATAGTTATCTTTACTTTTAACAAAATATAAAATAATTAACATTTTATTAACAAGTCAACTCTTCTTAATTTGCGCGAAATAAAAACCAACTTTCTTCTTTACTGATCACGAAGGAAATGACCGATAACACACATGCTTATCTACCGTTATCTCCACGCATGCGCACTGCTGATAAGTGATGTGCTGATAAGGTGAGTCGAAAAGACTTCATCGTTAGCAGTTTTGTACTTGCACACCCTTAAAGCTTACTAACAATAGTGAAACAAAAAAATAATCGGCTTTTTAAAAAAATGTTTTCGACAAGGTTAGAAACAAAAGAGTACTTAAATAAGAGCTCAATTAGGCAAGGGTTCATTCTGTTTGATGATATCATGCGAGAAAGACAAGAATGAAGATGATGCGTTTTTGGTTTAATGTAACAAATAATCAGATTTTTTGTTGTAATGAAGGCGATTTATCCGGTTCCAAGTCACGCAGCAAGTTTTGGTGGTGTAAGTGCTTTATATCGTGTTGCAAAAGGCAAAATATCGAAGAAGAAGATTCAGAAATGGTTGAGCGGAGTCGATTCTTATACGCTTCACAAACCGGTTCGGAGAAATTTTCCGACAAACCGAGTCATCGTATATTCAAAAGATCAGCAATGGCAGACCGATCTGGTGGATCTCATCAGTTTACAAAAACACAATCAAGGATTTCGATACCTACTGACCTGTATAGACATTCTGTCTAAATATGCTTGGGCGATTCCCTTAAAAACGAAACGAGGAGAAGAAATTGTGAAAGCCTTTCGTTCTATTTTTTCAACACGAAAACCCAAATTTCTTCAATCAGATGCCGGAAAAGAATTTAAGAACAGGCTCTTCCAAAGGTTTTTAAAGCAAGAAGGTGTTCGTTTTTTCACAACAAATAATAATACCAAGGCATTGGTAGTCGAACGATTTAATCGAACCTTGAAAACGAAAATGTGGAAATATTTCACACATAACCATACTTATCGTTATTTAGATGTATTGGATCAATTACTGTACAGTTATAATCACACCTATCATTCAAGTATTAAAAGAGCCCCCGTGGAAGTGACAAGAGAAAATGAAAGTGATGTGTGGTTAACTCTTTATGGGGATTTGGAAGATATGAAAAGAAAACCCTGTGTGTTTCAAGCAGGCGATGTGGTGCGTGTGTCGAAACAAAAATTAACCTTCGAAAAAGGGTATGAAACCAATTGGACCGAAGAATTGTTTGTGGTGACGGAATGTGTGGCGAGAGACCCTCCCGTGTACCTAATAAAATACTTGTTAGACGAACCCATTCAAGGAACCTTCTATCCACAAGAACTTCAAAAAGTGAAAATGAAAGATACTTATACTATTGAAAAAATTTTAAAGAAGCGCACGCAAAAAAGACGAATGGAATATTTTGTCAAATTTAAGGGTTATCCGAATAAATTTAATCAATGGATTCCCTCCTCAGATTTGTCTTCTTTATAAGTGACTGCAAAAAGCATGTTAGATCATTTGTCATCATGTCGTTCTACCTGACGTTACCTTCCGACAGTTCCAGAAATTATTTTCCTGAGAATAAAATTTCACATTTTATAACACGATTGCCCACACCTATCGAACTGCAAGGAGAATGGGAAGTGGGACTCGTAGAGTTTATTTACCCTCATACTTGGTATAACGTGAATCAACATACGAACTTAATTGGATTCGACTTGAATGATGGGAGGATAATTGGAAGACGAATCCCACCAGGATTTTATGAGACGGTGCCTGATATTTTAAAAGCCATTTCTATCAAAGATATCGAACAAAAAATTGTGTTTTCCTACAGTCCCATCACAAAAAGAGTGACTATCAACGTGCGAGATAAAGCTAAAGTGATTTTAGAAACTGGATTGTCTGAAATGTTGGGGTTCGAGCCATGTGAAATCGCTTCTTTAGAGAGTAATATTGAGCAAACAGTCGATAGTTCATACGTGGCAGATCCGTGTGCTCATTACAGAGTGTTGATGATTTATTCAGATATTGTCGAACCACAAGTTATTGGAGATGTGTTGGCACCCCTGTTACGAAATGTAAATGTCACCGGAAAAGACGGAGAAGTGATCTGCGTGAAATTTGATCTACCGCATTACTTACCCATCAGTCGAAAATCATTCGACTCATTAGAAATCGTTATAAGGAACCACCTGGGTGAATTAACGCCATTTGAACGTGGACGTTCGTACGTGAAACTTCATTTTCGTCAAAAATATCTCTCGTGATGTTTGTTCCCTATCAGTGTTGTGCGAAATCTTTTGAAGATTATTATACCCATCAGTCAGGTAGTGGCTTAAACTATTATCAAGGTACTACTTTTCAAAGAGGTTATGGATTCGGTGGGTTGTTTCGATCGCTGTTTCGTGCAGCAGTGCCCCTTTTCAAATCAGGAGCAAAAGCTGTCGGAAAACAATTGTTTCATTCTGGGGTGAACATCCTCAGTGATCTCTCACGAGGAGAAGATATTAAAATAGCTGCCAAGCGACGGTTAAAAGAAGCTGGTCAAAACTTGACGGATAAAGCTGCAACCAAAGTGAAGACGATGATTGGTTCAGGTCATCAGTATAAAAAGAGGAAACGTTCTAACAATATCACCATTCCTCGTAAAGTCAAGAGAGTGAAAGTACACGATATTTTCTCTTAAAGATGTCTGGACTCATTCATAAAGATTCTGCTGCTTGTGCCAAATCGGAATTGGATTTGTTTTTAATTCCAACTACTCAAACAGCTATTGAAAAAGGGTATTTCGTTGAATATCATCCCCTTGCTAATATTCGAGATGGAGGACCTGTGGAATTTAACATTTCTGGGAACGGCGAAGATTATATGGATTTGTCGGCTTCTTACCTCTACGTGAAAGTGAAAATCACCAAGTCAGATGGAACGGTCTTACCTGTAGATGAACCTGTCGCCCCTGTCAATTTATTTTTACAAGCTTTGTTTTCACAAGTGGACATCAGTTTAAACGAAAGAGTCATCTCTTCTTCGAGTAACACTTATCCTTATCGTGCCTATATTGAAACCCTGCTGAACTACGGAGAAGACACAAAGAAAAGTTTACTGGGATGTGAATGTTTTTATAAAGACACAAATTTGACTGTGTCGGATCCCACCACCGATGGAAACTCAGGATTGAAGAAACGTTATGAACTGACTAAAAACAGCAAAACATTGGATATGATTGGACCCATTCATTGTGATATTTTCCAACAAAATCGACTGCTCTTGAATATGGTTGATCTGAAAATTAAAATGACTCGCAGCAAATCAGACTTTTGTTTGATGACTAAGAAGGATAAGATGAAACCCTTTGAAGATTATAAAGTGATTTTAGAACATGCTTCAGTGTTTGTTCGTAAAGTGAAAGTGAGTCCTGGTGTTTTATTGGGTCATGCAAAAGCCCTGGAAAAAAATTCTGCGAAATATCCCATTGATCGAGTCCTATGTAAAACTTATTCAATCTCCACTGGAAGTAAATCATTCATGCAAGATAATGTGTTTTTAGGGGCCATGCCGAAACGTATTATTATTGGACTTTTAGACAATAGTGCTTATACAGGACAATACGATTTGAACCCCTTTTATTTTTATCATCACAAAGCCAACTTTCTAAGCGTCTATGTGGACGGTCAACCGGTACCCAGTAAGCCCCTAGAATTGGACTTCGATGGAAACAACTATATAAGAGCCTATCATCGACTGTTCTCTGGTTTTAATCACGACACTGGCATTTATTTAACACGTGAAGAATTTGCTGATGGTCACACTTTATATAATTTCGACTTAAGCCCTGACCTTTGCGACGGACCTCATTTGAATTTACAACATCAAGGAAATTTACGAATTGAAATCAAATTCGCTGAAGCATTAGAAAAAACGACCACTGTATTGATTTATGCGGAATTTGAAAATATTATTGAAATCAACAAATCGCGTCACGTGATTTGTGACTTTCCCAACTGAATGGATTCATTACAAATCGAGAACATTTTATCACATGAAGCAGTGACCCGAAATTACTTTTTGGGTGTTTTTCCAAGTGATCAACTACCAAGAAGAATCAAGTGTTATCCTGTCTATTTTATCTGCAACGTGGCCAAGTCTACAGAAGCCGGAAGTCACTGGGTGGCTTTTTACCTGTCTT
Organism: Maratus speculifer; assembly: GCA_964019185.1. Taxonomy (NCBI): domain Eukaryota; kingdom Metazoa; phylum Arthropoda; class Arachnida; order Araneae; family Salticidae; genus Maratus; species Maratus speculifer. The sequence continues at coordinate 461,717,146 of OZ025292.1, forward strand.
CACCTGATGAAGTGGAATTCTTCGATTCTTATGGAAATAAGCCTACCTTTTTTCAAGGACCTATATCGAACTATGCATTGCGTTTTTCACGAGTTTTGTTTAATCCACTTGTTTTACAAACCCATATAACTGCCGTCTGCGGCCAATATTGTATATTTTATCTGTATTCTCGATGTCGAGGTAAAACTCTGAGACAATTTCTGTCACATTTTGTTACTGAAGATGTGTCAAACGACCGACGAGTTTATAATTTTGTAGCCAAACGATTTGGCATTCGTGCTCATTTTTATCAATAAATCTTAATTTAAACCAAGAACCTATGTGTCTGTGATTATTTAAAGTGTGTGTTTTACTTGTCTGTGTTTATTTTCAATGGAGTTTCCACGCTTTCAACACCCTTGTACTATGCTTCTTGCAGGTCCTACGGGTGTGGGTAAAAGTTGATTTTTACGTGATTTATTAAAAGAAAGAAACCTAATGTTTGATCCTCCTCCCGATAAAGTGATTTGGTTTTACGGTATTTACCAAAAACTGTATGATGAAATACCCGATGTTACCTTTGTGGAAGGTTTTCCTTCGAATTATACTGAGTATTTAGGGACAAATTCTTTAATTATCTTAGACGATCTCATGGTTGAATGTGGATCAGACGATCGCCTGACTTATCTCTTTACAAAGGGAAGTCACCATTTAAACATCAGTGTGATATTTATTACACAAAATCTGTTTCATAAAGGCAAAGAAATGAGAGGTGTTTCCCTCAACAGTCAATATTTGATCTTGTTTAAAAATCGCCGGGACATGAGTCAAATCATTCATTTAGGTCGACAATTATACCCAACAGATAGTAAATTTTTCCAAGAAGTGTTTACAGATGCTACTAAAAAACCATTTTCTTATTTATTAGTCGATTTACGGAATGAAACCCCTGAGGAAATGCGGCTGAGAACACTCGTGCTGCCAGGTCAAAGACAATACATATATATGATGAAAAAAGGTTTAAAAAGAAAGACATATGCATTTTAATTTAGTTGGGATCATGACCTTGACGAAGAAACAACTGCGTGATTTGGAGCTAATTAAGACTTGCCCCAAAACCTTACGCAAGTAACTTTTGAAAAAACTACCTTCAAGATCCGTCAAAGCTATTTGTGAGTGTACTCACAATGTATTGAAAGGAAATATACCTCTCTCATCTTATCAAAAGAAGACTTTGAAAAAGTATAAAAACCTTCTTCGAAAAATCGGTACGAAAAAAGAAACTCTTTTTTCAAAAAAGCAACTGATTGTGCAACACGGTGGATTTTTAAATATTTTAATTCCTGCAGCTTTGAGTGTATTAACGGGTCTTATCAATGGAGCTCGCAGCTAAATACGCTCTCATACCGGAAGAAGAGTTGACTAAACATGTCCCCACGAAAAAGCAAATGACTGACTTTGACGTGGCAATGTCAAAAATACTCAATAGTTCACTTCCCGATCATGAGAAAGTTCAACAGTACTATGAACTTTTAAAAAGGAAAATGAATTTACAAGAATTTAATGTCCCTTGGAGATCGAAACCTTTTCAAGATGAAGAAGAGAAAAGGAAGTCTAAACCTCTGGAGACAGAACCTGTTAAAACGGAACCTGTGGCAGCAGAATCTACTGAAATGGAATCTTCTGAAACGAAACCTATACAGTCCGAAAAACCTTCTGAGTTGGGAGAAGAGGATTACGACTCGTTTGTGATAAGCTCAGCACCAAGTCATATGATGAAACAAGCAAAATCTTTGCTGAAGTTACTGAAATCTAATTCAAGTAAGATGAGCTGGGATCGAACTGGAAAAGTGACTTATAATGGAAACACCTTGCAAGATACGAATTTAGCAGAACTCTTTCATCTCATTTTTAATGTGAATAAGAGACCTGAGAAAGTACCGACGGAATTTCTTCAAGCGCTTCGTGAAATTGGAGTACCTTCAACTATAATCAAAAACAAATATTTATCATCTGGAACTTTGAAGAAAGTAATGAAAAATGTATCACCAAGAAGAAACTTTGTTAAACCAAAGAAAAAACCTTCTAACAATGTATTACTTAATCCCCAATGGGCGAGTTTATTTTAATAAAAAGGAATTTAAATTATAAAAAACTGTGTTTTCATTTTTTGCCTTTATTACACAAACATATTGAAAAATAATAATAAAAGAAGGGTACTTACCTAGACACAACCGACTCATACACTTGCTTGGGAAGAAATGAAGTCTTTTCGACTCACCTTATCAGCACATCACTTATCAGCAGTGCGCATGTGTGGAGATAACGGTAGATAAGCATGTGTGTTATCGGTCATTTCCTTCGTGATCAGTAAAGTAGAAAGTTGGTTTTTATTTCGCGCAAATTAAGAAGAGCTGACTTGTTAATAAAATGTTAATTATTTTATATTTTGTTAAAAGTAAAGATAATTATTCAAGATTAACTAATTTCTAAAAATTAAAACATTAACTAAATTCTAAAAATTAAAAGATTATCTAATTTCTAAAAATTAATTAAAGGACATGCGTAATAAGAACATTGTTGAGACTTCCATGTCTTGTTCCTTCAATCGGGGTGAAGAATTCATCAACTCACCGAACTGCTTCCATTAATGACATTTGAAAACTAATTATAAAATAATAATACTAACTAAAACGATTAAGACACCAATCTATTACACGTTGATAGCAGCATACAGAATAACGATTACGTCACGTTTCACACGCAGTCTATTCAGTGAGAGGGCGCGCAAGTACAAAATTGTCATTGGTCGAGGTTATCACGGTACAAAAGATAAGGCCTATGTGTTATCACTCAGTTTACAAGTAGCAAGCAACGAGGAAGGTCGCAACTGAAGTCCTGATGGGAGAAATTTTTAGGTAAGAATATTTGATTTTTATATTTTTTTCAATGCATAATTTTCATTCAATTTTTAATTAATATTTTATTCGTTGCTATTTTCATATTTCATTACAAATGAGTATTTCTCAAGTTGTTTCGAATGAACATTTTTCATTAATTAATAATTCATTAATTTATAAAGTGTTATTTTAATTACATGAGAAATTAATATTTTTCATTAAGTTTTGAATCTATATTTAAATCAACACAATGTTTAATTAATATTTTACTAATGTTAATTGATATTTTTCATTTATTGTTAATTCATATTTTTCATTTAATATTTAATATATATACATAATATTATACACCAAAACATAAATGTTTAAAGTTTTATACGGATGTGTATTCCCATATTAATATTAAGTTTTAAATCAATGCAATGTTTAATTAATATTTTATTAATGTTAATGTCTTTCATTTATTGTTAATTCATATTTTTCATTTAATATTTAATACATACATTACATTATACACAACACCATAAGTATTTAAAGTTTTATAAGAATGCGTGTTCCGTTTTTAACTAGATCACATACTCAACCTTATGTAATCATTTTAATTAAAGGTTAATTTAAATTTTCAAACAGTTAAAGCCGAAATGAATGTGATACACTCTTTATTTTGCTAACAAAGTACAGAAAAAAAATATTTTAGTTTTAAGTAAAAAAACATCGATGAGAAAAAAAAAAGCCTCTAATTTGATTTAAATAATTATATCCTAAATTTTCAAAAGATATCACTCAAAAGACCTTATTTTATTTCAAGTCAAATAATTTTAATTAGACATAGTACTCATTAAGATTAATTAAGATAACACATGAACCCCAGTTCCTTATCAGCTATGATTCAGAGATTCAACCCTTTTCGGAAAACGCTATCAGATAAGCAGATAAGAATGATTCATCTAGGTTTACACACACACACACATATACTGCAATGAATTTAGTATCCTCTCTTTGAGAAAATAATTATTAAACTCTACATCGATTCGGATTTCATTCATGTTAAGGTATGTAAAATATTATTTTCAATACAGTTTTAAAAATATTTAAAAGCATTTTTCACAAATTATTTTGATCTGAAGATAAAATACAATGTTAAATAAAATCTCATTAACACGGTTTGAAAAAGTTCCGCGTTTCTGGTTATAAATATTATATATTTTTAAATTAATGAAGATGAATTCATTTCGATAATAAATATAGTTTAAATTTTTTTTTTAACCGACAAGTATTAAAACATTAAAAATAAGTTCCTTTTTTTTTCTTCGGAAAGTCAAAAATTCTATTAATATTAAAATTTATTTATTTGAAAATTGTTCTGCCAGGAAAAAATTACACATGTCAAAAGATATTTATGTTAAAAATCGCTTACACTTTCAGAAAGGAAAGGACACACAAAAATTACTTATATTAAACACATTGCTATGTTTAAAAATATGCACGAATTTTGAAAAAGGGGTGTCTGGTGAGGTACACTTTATTCTTTTTATTATTAAATTTCATTAATTGGAATAGAAATAGTTTTCATCAACATTTATACAATCTCACACAAAAGAAATGCGAATACAGATTGCAAACTTCAACAATTAAAAATTAGTTCCCAAAAAATCACAAGATTTTTTCAAGTTACCCAATAAAAATTATTACCACTCAAAAGTTCTACAAATTGTTTTCGAAGTCACCTCATTAAAATGAATATTTAAAAAATTAAGTTCAAATTCCCGTTACAGACATGCGTTATTTATGATGGTTGAAGCTTATTCAAGCCCTTCTAAGGAAATCTAACAGTTATTCACACATGATTCGAGGAAAATCACAGATTCCGAACGGTTAGGTCAACGAGCGCAAATAAATGTTAGTACGTAAAATCCCATTTTGAAACATATTTTCTCATTCAAATTTTAAAGTTATTTTTTAACGAATCTAAAATATCAAGTGTATAACATAGTTAACTAAAAATAGTACTCGAAATAATTTTAAAGTTCCTTCATTAAATTAATATTTAAAGTTATTATTCTCAAATTCCCATTACCAGCATGTGTTATTTATGATAATGGATAGATATAAAAGTGGTGGAAGTGTTTCTAAGATATTATAAGCCAATATTCACACATGATTCGAAGAAAATTACAAACTCCGTACGGTTAGGTCAACGAGCACACGTCAATCTCATTGCAAAAAAGTTAAAGTCCCCCTATTAAACACTTATGTCCGCAAAATATCCTTCGTGAATGATTAGTCTAAAATAATAATTTCCCCCAAAATACCCGCTTAACTCATCATGAAGAGCATATTGGAAAAAAAAAATCAATCTTCCCAAAATTCTCGCTTAAAATCAAAAAATTAATCCTTAAACTAAAGTTCGCCGAAAAATTTTAAGTCGCCACATTAAAGTTAAAAACCACTCGTACAATAGTATAGAAAAAAACATTCTGTGTACCCAAATATCCGCTTAACCCCTTATTTAAAACACGGCGAAAAAAAAAAAAAAAAAAAAAAAAAAAATCAATCTCCCCAAAATTTCTGCTTCAAATCAAAAAATAAATCCTTAAACTAAAGTTCACCGAAAAATTTTTAAGTTGCCACATTAAAATTAAAAACCACTAAAATAACCTATCATACTACAGCATGCCGAAATAATTAAAGTGGTCTTCATTATTTTAAATTATTATTTGAAATTAATTTTAATGATTCATTTGTTAAATTGGATTAACTTTTACACTTGACTCAAAATAAATTTAAACTGTTGAAAATTTTAAAGTTTAAATTATTAAAATTTCTTAATAAATCACCACTCGAAAAATAATCCCTCATACTAGAGTATGTTGAAAAAATTTCACTCATAATTTTTAATTACTTTTTAATTAATTACTAATTATCGTTAATTGCTATTATTCATTTCTTAAATTCTACTACGTACTATACTTGACTAAAAAACCGCTCGAAAAATTCTAAGTCCCTTCATTATTTTTCACTTATTATTTTTAATTACCTTTTAATTAATTACTATTTTTAATTTAATATGAATCATTCATCTCTTAATCAACAGTCAAAAGAACCGCTCGTACTGTAGTATACTTAAAAAAATTATCCCCCTTTTACCCCTCTCTTATAGCATAAAATATTCAAATTTCACGAAAAAAATTTGACCCCCCTTTTAACCCCTTCTCTTACAAGACAACCTTGAGGATTGAGGAGGAGGATTAAGGAGGAGGAGGTGTGAGGAGGAGGATTGAGGAGGAGGCTTGAGGAGGAGGTGCCCACCACCACCACCGAACCTCACACCTCCTCCCGAGGTCGGAGCCCCATTTTTCCCCTACTAATTTGAAAAAAAAAATCATTTTTTATTAAAAAAATTGCCAATTATCAATAATCAATGTAATTAAAATTCTAAATTTGAGGTATAAGTTGTTCTTAAACTTAAAATGAAGATATTTCCCAAGTTTCATACAAATTGCTTTATTTTTTTTTGAGAAATGTTGCGCGCAGTCAAAGAACAATTTAAATTTTAAATCAAAATTAAATATAAAAAAATGTATAATAAAAATTCAATATAGAATGTTAAAAAAAATATTTTAAATAGAAGAGATATTAAGTTGTCTACATAAAAAGTTTTATGCATTTAAGTTTAATAGGGACTGAGAAAAAAAAATCAAATGTATATGTTGCTAAATCGCACTACCAGGTAAAAAGTAAGACTCCTGAGACCCCTTAATAGGCCTACTACTTCCTATCGGGGTCCAGGAAATCTGGGTTGGGTAACTTTTCATCCGAAGTCGATGGCGAATACGAGTTTTCAACTCTCGGTTAAAAATCCCAACTCGGCGTTACTGGACCCGTGGTTTTTGCAATTCAGATCTTAATACCAGCATCTCGGTCGAAGTTCTTCATGAATAAGACCGTTAAAGTTAACCTAACTGGAATTCGACCCACAACGACAAAAGATTAAGCTCAACCCGATCCACTCCAGACTACGACTCGTGTCAGGTTCAGTTTGTCCGTCCCAATGCAGCTTCTACTTGTCATCCAAGACAGCCCAAACAACACTATAGAATAAATTTTATCTTTTTTGTTAAAAAATAAACATATACAGAGGCATTCATATATCATCCTGTGTAGCCATCTGTATAGAGTTTTATTTTACAAAATTCGGATTAATTAAAAAAAAAAATGTGAAACGTAGGGTTTGTCTAAACTCAATCTGCAAGAATCAAAATTCAGTCAGAAACCGACTCGTACCCCAAAAAATAATTCAATCAATCTGAGTTTTTTTTTTTTTTTTTTTTTTTTTTTTTTAAGTTCTATATTTAGATCCAACTTGACGGGGCCGAAATATATTTTCCAAGACCACATTGAATTTTCACCCCGATGGGGGGGGGGGCATATGCCCCCTGGTCCCCCCTCAGGCGCCGCCCTTGGCGCGACTTCTGTATTTATCAAATAGATGTTCTGTATTTATACACAAAACACGCCGACTTCTAACCGCGAAAAGTAGTTGTGCGTGTTCTGTATTTATCAAATAGATGTTCTGTATTTATACAATAAACACGCCGACTTCTAACCGCGAAAAGTAGTTGTGTCTGTTCTCAGCCTTAGGCTCCGAACATCGTTTATTCTGCCCACGTTCAACTGAAATCGAAAAATCATTTTCTTCTCCTCCCTTCTACGATTTATACACAAAACACGCCGACTTCTAATCGCAGAAAGTAGTTGTGTGTGTTCTCAGCCTTAGGCTCCGAACACCGTTTATCCACGTTCAACTGAAATCGAGGAAAATCCTTTTCTTCTCCTCCCTTCTACGATTTATACACACAACGCGCCGACTTCTAACCGCGAAAAGTAGTTGTGTGTGTTCTCAGCCTTAGGCTCCGAACACCGTCTATCCACGTTCAACTGAAATCGAAAAATCCTTTTCTTCTCCTCCCTTCTACGATTTATACACACAACGCTCCGACTTCTAACCGCGAAAAGTAGTTGTGTCTGGTCTCAGCCTTAGGCTCCGAACACCGTCTATCCACGTTCAACTGAAATCGAAAAATCATTTTCTTCTCCTCCCTTCTACGATTTATACACACAACGCGCCGACTTCTAACCGCGAAAAGTAGTTGTGTCTGGTCTCAGCCTTAGGCTCCGAACATCGTTTATTCTGCCCACGTTCAACTGAAATCGAAAAATCATTTTCTTCTCCTCCCTTCTACGATTTATACACACAACGCGCCGACTTCTTATTGCAGAAAGTAGTTGTGTGTGTTCTCAGCCTTAGGCTCCGAACACCGTTTATCCACGTTCAACTGAAATCGAGGAAAATCCTTTTCTTCTCCTCCCTTCTACGGTTTATACACACAACGCGCCGACTTCTAACCGCGAAAAGTAGTTGTGTGTGTTCTCAGCCTTAGGCTCCGAACACCGTCTATCCACGTTCAACTGAAATCGAAAAATCATTTTCTTCTTCTCCCTTCTACGATTTATACACACAACGCGCCGACTTCTAACCGCGAAAAGTAGTTGTGTCTGGTCTCAGCCTTAGGCTCCGAACATCGTTTATTCTGCCCACGTTCAACTGAAATCGAAAAATCATTTTCTTCTCCTCCCTTCTACGATTTATACACACAACGCGCCGACTTCTAACCGCGAAAAGTAGTTGTGTCTGGTCTCAGCCTTAGGCTCCGAACATCGTTTATTCTGCCCACGTTCAACTGAAATCGAAAAATCATTTTCTTCTCCTCCCTTCTACGATTTATACACACAACGCGCCGACTTCTAATCGCAGAAAGTAGTTGTGTGTGTTCTCAGCCTTAGGCTCCGAACACCGTCTATCCACGTTCAACTGAAATCGAAAAATCCTTTTCTTCTCCTCCCTTCTACGATTTATACACACAACGCGCCGACTTCTAATCGCAGAAAGTAGTTGTGTGTGTTCTCAGCCTTAGGCTCCGAACACCGTCTATCCACGTTCACCTGAAATCGAAAAATCATTTTCTTCTCCTCCCTTCTACGATTTATACACACAACGCGCCGACTTCTAACCGCGAAAAGTAGTTGTGTCTGGTCTCAGCCTTAGGCTCCGAACATCGTTTATTCTGCCCACGTTCAACTGAAATCGAAAAATCATTTTCTTCTCCTCCCTTCTACGATTTATACACACAACGCGCCGACTTCTAATCGCAGAAAGTAGTTGTGTGTGTTCTCAGCCTTAGGCTCCGAACACCGTCTATCCACGTTCACCTGAAATCGAAAAATCATTTTCTTCTCCTCCCTTCTACGATTTATACACACAACGCGCCGACTTCTAATCGCAGAAATTAGTTGTGTGTGTTCTCAGCCTTAGGCTCCGAACACCGTCTATCCACGTTCACCTGAAATCGAAAAATCATTTTCTTCTCCTCCCTTCTACGATTTATACACACAACGCGCCGACTTCTAACCGCGAAAAGTAGTTGTGTCTGGTCTCAGCCTTAGGCTCCGAACATCGTTTATTCTGCCCACGTTCAACTGAAATCGAAAAATCATTTTCTTCTCCTCCCTTCTACGATTTATACACACAACGCGCCGACTTCTAACCGCGAAAAGTAGTTGTGTCTGGTCTCAGCCTTAGGCTCCGAACATCGTTTATTCTGCCCACGTTCAACTGAAATCGAAAAATCATTTTCTTCTCCTCCCTTCTACGATTTATACACACAACGCGCCGACTTCTAATCGCAGAAAGTAGTTGTGTGTGTTCTCAGCCTTAGGCTCCGAACACCGTCTATCCACGTTCACCTGAAATCGAAAAATCATTTTCTTCTCCTCCCTTCTACGATTTATACACACAACGCGCCGACTTCTAATCGCAGAAAGTAGTTGTGTGTGTTCTCAGCCTTAGGCTCCGAACACCGTCTATCCACGTTCAACTGAAATCGAAAAATCATTTTCTTCTCCTCCCTTCTACGATTTATACACACAACGCGCCGACTTCTAACCGCGAAAAGTAGTTGTGTCTGGTCTCAGCCTTAGGCTCCGAACATCGTTTATTCTGCCCACTTTCAACTGAAATCGAAAAATCATTTTCTTCTCCTCCCTTCTACGATTTATACACACAACGCGCCGACTTCTAACCGCGAAAAGTAGTTGTGTCTGGTCTCAGCCTTAGGCTCCGAACATCGTTTATTCTGCCCACGTTCAACTGAAATCGAAAAATCATTTTCTTCTCCTCCCTTCTACGATTTATACACACAACGCGCCGACTTCTAATCACAGAAAAGAGTTGTGTGTGTTCTCAGCCTTAGGCTCCGAACACCGTCTATCCACGTTCACCTGAAATCGAAAAATCATTTTCTTCTCCTCCCTTCTACGATTTATACACACAACGCGCCGACTTCTAATCGCAGAAAGTAGTTGTGTGTGTTCTCAGCCTTAGGCTCCGAACACCGTCTATCCACGTTCACCTGAAATCGAAAAATCATTTTCTTCTCCTCCCTTCTACGATTTATACACACAAGGCGCCGACTTCTAATCGCAGAAAGTAGTTGTGTGTGTTCTCAGCCTTAGGCTCCGAACACCGTCTATCCACGTTCAACTGAAATCGAAAAATCCTTTTCTTCTCCTCCCTTCTACGATTTATACACACAACGCGCCGACTTCTAATCGCAGAAAGTAGTTGTGTGTGTTCTCAGCCTTAGGCTCCGAACACCGTCTATCCACGTTCAACTGAAATCGAAAAATCATTTTCTTCTCCTCCCTTCTACGATTTATACACACAACGCGCCGACTTCTAACCGCGAAAAGTAGTTGTGTGTGTTCTCAGCCTTAGGCTCCGAACACCGTCTATCCACGTTCAACTGAAATCGAAAAATCATTTTCTTCTCCTCCCTTCTACGATTTATACACACAACGCGCCGACTTCTAACCGCGAAAAGTAGTTGTGTCTGGTCTCAGCCTTAGGCTTCGAACACCGTCTATCCACGTTCAACTGAAATCGAAAAATCCTTTTCTTCTCCTCCCTTCTACGATTTATACACACAACGCGCCGACTTCTAACCGCGAAAAGTAGTTGTGTGTGTTCTCAGCCTTAGGCTCCGAACACCGTCTATCCACGTTCACCTGAAATCGAAAAATCCTTTTCTTCTCCTCCCTTCTACGATTTATACACACAACGCGCCGACTTCTAATCGCAGAAAGTAGTTGTGTGTGTTCTCAGCCTTAGGCTCCGAACACCGTCTATCCACGTTCACCTGAAATCGAAAAATCCTTTTCTTCTCCTCCCTTCTACGATTTATACACATAACGCGCCGACTTCTAATCGCAGAAAGTAGTTGTGTGTGTTCTCAGCCTTAGGCTCCGAACACCGTCTATCCACGTTCAACTGAAATCGAAAAATCCTTTTCTTCTCCTCCCTTCTACGATTTATACACACAACGCGCCGACTTCTAATCGCAGAAAGTAGTTGTGTGTGTTCTCAGCCTTAGGCTCCGAACACCGTCTATCCACGTTCACCTGAAATCGAAAAATCCTTTTCTTCTCCTCCCTTCTACGATTTATACACATAACGCACCGACTTCTAATCGCAGAAAGTAGTTGTGTGTGTTCTCAGCCTTAGGCTCCGAACACCGTCTATCCACGTTCAACTGAAATCGAAAAATCATTTTCTTCTCCTCCCTTCTACGATTTATACACACAACGCGCCGACTTCTAATCGCAGAAAGTAGTTGTGTGTGTTCTCAGCCTTAGGCTCCGAACACCGTCTATCCACGTTCACCTGAAATCGAAAAATCATTTTCTTCTCCTCCCTTCTACGATTTATACACACAACGCGCCGACTTCTAATCGCAGAAAGTAGTTGTGTGTGTTCTCAGCCTTAGGCTCCGAACACCGTCTATCCACGTTCAACTGAAATCGAAAAATCATTTTCTTCTCCTCCCTTCTACGATTTATACACACAACGCGCCGACTTCTAACCGCGAAAAGTAGTTGTGACTGGTCTCAGCCTTAGGCTCCGAACATCGTTTATTCTGCCCACGTTCAACTGAAATCGAAAAATCATTTTCTTCTCCTCCCTTCTACGATTTATACACACAACGCGCCGACTTCTAACCGCGAAAAGTAGTTGTGTCTGGTCTCAGCCTTAGGCTCCGAACATCGTTTATTCTGCCCACGTTCAACTGAAATCGAAAAATCATTTTCTTCTCCTCCCTTCTACGATTTATACACACAACGCGCCGACTTCTAATCGCAGAAAGTAGTTGTGTGTGTTCTCAGCCTTAGGCTCCGAACACCGTCTATCCACGTTCACCTGAAATCGAAAAATCCTTTTCTTCTCCTCCCTTCTACGATTTATACACACAACGCGCCGACTTCTAACCGCGAAAAGTAGTTGTGTCTGGTCTCAGCCTTAGGCTCCGAACATCGTTTATTCTGCCCACGTTCAACTGAAATCGAAAAATCATTTTCTTCTCCTCCCTTCTACGATTTATACACACAACGCGCCGACTTCTAACCGCGAAAAGTAGTTGTGTCTGGTCTCAGCCTTAGGCTCCGAACATCGTTTATTCTGCCCACGTTCAACTGAAATCGAAAAATCATTTTCTTCTCCTCCCTTCTACGATTTATACACACAACGCGCCTACTTCTAACTGCGAAAAGTAGTTGTGTCTGGTCTCAGCCTTAGGCTCCGAACATCGTTTATTCTGCCCACGTTCAACTGAAATCGAAAAATCATTTTCTTCTCCTCCCTTCTACGATTTATACACACAACGCGCCGACTTCTAATCGCAGAAAGTAGTTGTGTGTGTTCTCAGCCTTAGGCTCCGAACACCGTCTATCCACGTTCACCTGAAATCGAAAAATCCTTTTCTTCTCCTCCCTTCTACGATTTATACACACAACGCGCCGACTTCTAACCGCGAAAAGTAGTTGTGTCTGGTCTCAGCCTTAGGCTCCGAACATCGTTTATTCTGCCCACGTTCAACTGAAATCGAAAAATCATTTTCTTCTCCTCCCTTCTACGATTTATACACACAACGCGCCTACTTCTAACTGCGAAAAGTAGTTGTGTCTGGTCTCAGCCTTAGGCTCCGAACATCGTTTATTCTGCCCACGTTCAACTGAAATCGAAAAATCATTTTCTTCTCCTCCCTTCTACGATTTATACACACAACGCGCCGACTTCTAATCGCAGAAAGTAGTTGTGTGTGTTCTCAGCCTTAGGCTCCGAACACCGTCTATCCACGTTCACCTGAAATCGAAAAATCCTTTTCTTCTCCTCCCTTCTACGATTTATACACACAACGCGCCGACTTCTAACCGCGAAAAGTAGTTGTGTCTGGTCTCAGCCTTAGGCTCCGAACATCGTTTATTCTGCCCACGTTCAACTGAAATCGAAAAATCATTTTCTTCTCCTCCCTTCTACGATTTATACACACAACGCGCCTACTTCTAACTGCGAAAAGTAGTTGTGTCTGGTCTCAGCCTTAGGCTCCGAACATCGTTTATTCTGCCCACGTTCAACTGAAATCGAAAAATCATTTTCTTCTCCTCCCTTCTACGATTTATACACACAACGCGCCGACTTCTAATCGCAGAAAGTAGTTGTGTGTATTCTCAGCCTTAGGCTCCGAACACCGTCTATCCACGTTCAACTGAAATCGAAAAATCATTTTCTTCTCCTCCCTTCTACGATTTATACACACAACGCGCCGACTTCTAACCGCGAAAAGTAGTTGTGTCTGGTCTCAGCCTTAGGCTCCGAACATCGTTTATTCTGCCCACGTTCAACTGAAATCGAAAAATCATTTTCTTCTCCTCCCTTCTACGATTTATACACACAACGCGCCTACTTCTAACTGCGAAAAGTAGTTGTGTCTGGTCTCAGCCTTAGGCTCCGAACATCGTTTATTCTGCCCACGTTCAACTGAAATCGAAAAATCATTTTCTTCTCCTCCCTTCTACGATTTATACACACAACGCGCCGACTTCTAACCGCGAAAAGTAGTTGTGTCTGGTCTCAGCCTTAGGCTCCGAACATCGTTTATTCTGCCCACGTTCAACTGAAATCGAAAAATCATTTTCTTCTCCTCCCTTCTACGATTTATACACACAACGCGCCTACTTCTAACTGCGAAAAGTAGTTGTGTCTGGTCTCAGCCTTAGGCTCCGAACATCGTTTATTCTGCCCACGTTCAACTGAAATCGAAAAATCATTTTCTTCTCCTCCCTTCTACGATTTATACACACAACGCGCCGACTTCTAACCGCGAAAAGTAGTTGTGTCTGGTCTCAGCCTTAGGCTCCGAACATCGTTTATTCTGCCCACGTTCAACTGAAATCGAAAAATCATTTTCTTCTCCTCCCTTCTACGATTTATACACACAACGCGCCTACTTCTAACTGCGAAAAGTAGTTGTGTCTGGTCTCAGCCTTAGGCTCCGAACATCGTTTATTCTGCCCACGTTCAACTGAAATCGAAAAATCATTTTCTTCTCCTCCCTTCTACGATTTATACACACAACGCGCCGACTTCTAATCGCAGAAAGTAGTTGTGTGTGTTCTCAGCCTTAGGCTCCGAACACCGTCTATCCACGTTCACCTGAAATCAAAAAATCCTTTTCTTCTCCTCCCTTCTACGATTTATACACACAACGCGCCGACTTCTAACCGCGAAAAGTAGTTGTGTCTGGTCTCAGCCTTAGGCTCCGAACATCGTTTATTCTGCCCACGTTCAACTGAAATCGAAAAATCATTTTCTTCTCCTCCCTTCTACGATTTATACACACAACGCGCCTACTTCTAACTGCGAAAAGTAGTTGTGTCTGGTCTCAGCCTTAGGCTCCGAACATCGTTTATTCTGCCCACGTTCAACTGAAATCGAAAAATCATTTTCTTCTCCTCCCTTCTACGATTTATACACACAACGCGCCGACTTCTAATCGCAGAAAGTAGTTGTGTGTGTTCTCAGCCTTAGGCTCCGAACACCGTCTATCCACGTTCACCTGAAATCGAAAAATCCTTTTCTTCTCCTCCCTTCTACGATTTATACACACAACGCGCCGACTTCTAACCGCGAAAAGTAGTTGTGTCTGGTCTCAGCCTTAGGCTCCGAACATCGTTTATTCTGCCCACGTTCAACTGAAATCGAAAAATCATTTTCTTCTCCTCCCTTCTACGATTTATACACACAACGCGCCTACTTCTAACTGCGAAAAGTAGTTGTGTCTGGTCTCAGCCTTAGGCTCCGAACATCGTTTATTCTGCCCACGTTCAACTGAAATCGAAAAATCATTTTCTTCTCCTCCCTTCTACGATTTATACACACAACGCGCCGACTTCTAATCGCAGAAAGTAGTTGTGTGTATTCTCAGCCTTAGGCTCCGAACACCGTCTATCCACGTTCAACTGAAATCGAAAAATCATTTTCTTCTCCTCCCTTCTACGATTTATACACACAACGCGCCGACTTCTAACCGCGAAAAGTAGTTGTGTCTGGTCTCAGCCTTAGGCTCCGAACATCGTTTATTCTGCCCACGTTCAACTGAAATCGAAAAATCATTTTCTTCTCCTCCCTTCTACGATTTATACACACAACGCGCCGACTTCTAACCGCGAAAAGTAGTTGTGTCTGGTCTCAGCCTTAGGCTCCGAACATCGTTTATTCTGCCCACGTTCAACTGAAATCGAAAAATCATTTTCTTCTCCTCCCTTCTACGATTTATACACACAACGCGCCTACTTCTAACTGCGAAAAGTAGTTGTGTCTGGTCTCAGCCTTAGGCTCCGAACATCGTTTATTCTGCCCACGTTCAACTGAAATCGAAAAATCATTTTCTTCTCCTCCCTTCTACGATTTATACACACAACGCGCCGACTTCTAATCGCAGAAAGTAGTTGTGTGTATTCTCAGCCTTAGGCTCCGAACACCGTCTATCCACGTTCAACTGAAATCGAAAAATCATTTTCTTCTCCTCCCTTCTACGATTTATACACACAACGCGCCGACTTCTAACCGCGAAAAGTAGTTGTGTCTGGTCTCAGCCTTAGGCTCCGAACATCGTTTATTCTGCCCACGTTCAACTGAAATCGAAAAATCATTTTCTTCTCCTCCCTTCTACGATTTATACACACAACGCGCCTACTTCTAACTGCGAAAAGTAGTTGTGTCTGGTCTCAGCCTTAGGCTCCGAACATCGTTTATTCTGCCCACGTTCAACTGAAATCGAAAAATCATTTTCTTCTCCTCCCTTCTACGATTTATACACACAACGCGCCGACTTCTAACCGCGAAAAGTAGTTGTGTCTGGTCTCAGCCTTAGGCTCCGAACATCGTTTATTCTGCCCACGTTCAACTGAAATCGAAAAATCATTTTCTTCTCCTCCCTTCTACGATTTATACACACAACGCGCCTACTTCTAACTGCGAAAAGTAGTTGTGTCTGGTCTCAGCCTTAGGCTCCGAACATCGTTTATTCTGCCCACGTTCAACTGAAATCGAAAAATCATTTTCTTCTCCTCCCTTCTACGATTTATACACACAACGCGCCGACTTCTAACCGCGAAAAGTAGTTGTGTCTGGTCTCAGCCTTAGGCTCCGAACATCGTTTATTCTGCCCACGTTCAACTGAAATCGAAAAATCATTTTCTTCTCCTCCCTTCTACGATTTATACACACAACGCGCCTACTTCTAACTGCGAAAAGTAGTTGTGTCTGGTCTCAGCCTTAGGCTCCGAACATCGTTTATTCTGCCCACGTTCAACTGAAATCGAAAAATCATTTTCTTCTCCTCCCTTCTACGATTTATACACACAACGCGCCGACTTCTAATCGCAGAAAGTAGTTGTGTGTGTTCTCAGCCTTAGGCTCCGAACACCGTCTATCCACGTTCACCTGAAATCAAAAAATCCTTTTCTTCTCCTCCCTTCTACGATTTATACACACAACGCGCCGACTTCTAACCGCGAAAAGTAGTTGTGTCTGGTCTCAGCCTTAGGCTCCGAACATCGTTTATTCTGCCCACGTTCAACTGAAATCGAAAAATCATTTTCTTCTCCTCCCTTCTACGATTTATACACACAACGCGCCTACTTCTAACTGCGAAAAGTAGTTGTGTCTGGTCTCAGCCTTAGGCTCCGAACATCGTTTATTCTGCCCACGTTCAACTGAAATCGAAAAATCATTTTCTTCTCCTCCCTTCTACGATTTATACACACAACGCGCCGACTTCTAATCGCAGAAAGTAGTTGTGTGTATTCTCAGCCTTAGGCTCCGAACACCGTCTATCCACGTTCAACTGAAATCGAAAAATCATTTTCTTCTCCTCCCTTCTACGATTTATACACACAACGCGCCGACTTCTAACCGCGAAAAGTAGTTGTGTCTGGTCTCAGCCTTAGGCTCCGAACATCGTTTATTCTGCCCACGTTCAACTGAAATCGAAAAATCATTTTCTTCTCCTCCCTTCTACGATTTATACACACAACGCGCCTACTTCTAACTGCGAAAAGTAGTTGTGTCTGGTCTCAGCCTTAGGCTCCGAACATCGTTTATTCTGCCCACGTTCAACTGAAATCGAAAAATCATTTTTTTCTCCTCCCTTCTACGATTTATACACACAACGCGCCGACTTCTAATCGCAGAAAGTAGTTGTGTGTGTTCTCAGCCTTAGGCTCCGAACACCGTCTATCCACGTTCACCTGAAATCGAAAAATCCTTTTCTTCTCCTCCCTTCTACGATTTATACACACAACGCGCCGACTTCTAACCGCGAAAAGTAGTTGTGTCTGGTCTCAGCCTTAGGCTCCGAACATCGTTTATTCTGCCCACGTTCAACTGAAATCGAAAAATCATTTTCTTCTCCTCCCTTCTACGATTTATACACACAACGCGCCGACTTCTAACCGCGAAAAGTAGTTGTGTCTGGTCTCAGCCTTAGGCTCCGAACATCGTTTATTCTGCCCACGTTCAACTGAAATCGAAAAATCATTTTCTTCTCCTCCCTTCTACGATTTATACACAAAACACGCCGACTTCTAATCGCAGAAAGTAGTTGTGTGTGTTCTCAGCCTTAGGCTCTGAACACCGTTTATCCACGTTCAACTGAAATCGAGGAAAATCCTTTTCTTCTCCTCCCTTCTACGATTTATACACACAACGCGCCGACTTCTAACCGCAGGAAGTAGTTGTGTGTGTTTTCAGCCTTAGGCTCTGAACACCGTTTATCCACGTTCAACTGAAATCGAGGAAAATCCTTTTCTTCTCCTCCCTTCTACGATTTATACACACAACGCGCCGACTTCTAATCGCAGAAAGTAGTTGTGTGTGTTCTCAGCCTTAGGCTCCGAACACCGTCTATCCACGTTCACCTGAAATCGAAAAATCATTTTCTTCTCCTCCCTTCTACGATTTATACACACAACGCGCCGACTTCTAATCGCAGAAAGTAGTTGTGTGTGTTCTCAGCCTTAGGCTCCGAACACCGTCTATCCACGTTCACCTGAAATCGAAAAATCCTTTTCTTCTCCTCCCTTCTACGATTTATACACACAACGCGCCGACTTCTAACCGCGAAAAGTAGTTGTGTCTGGTCTCAGCCTTAGGCTCCGAACATCGTTTATTCTGCCCACGTTCAACTGAAATCGAAAAATCATTTTCTTCTCCTCCCTTCTACGATTTATACACACAACGCGCCTACTTCTAACTGCGAAAAGTAGTTGTGTCTGGTCTCAGCCTTAGGCTCCGAACATCGTTTATTCTGCCCACGTTCAACTGAAATCGAAAAATCATTTTCTTCTCCTCCCTTCTACGATTTATACACACAACGCGCCGACTTCTAATCGCAGAAAGTAGTTGTGTGTATTCTCAGCCTTAGGCTCCGAACACCGTCTATCCACGTTCAACTGAAATCGAAAAATCATTTTCTTCTCCTCCCTTCTACGATTTATACACACAACGCGCCGACTTCTAACCGCGAAAAGTAGTTGTGTCTGGTCTCAGCCTTAGGCTCCGAACATCGTTTATTCTGCCCACGTTCAACTGAAATCGAAAAATCATTTTCTTCTCCTCCCTTCTACGATTTATACACACAACGCGCCTACTTCTAACTGCGAAAAGTAGTTGTGTCTGGTCTCAGCCTTAGGCTCCGAACATCGTTTATTCTGCCCACGTTCAACTGAAATCGAAAAATCATTTTCTTCTCCTCCCTTCTACGATTTATACACACAACGCGCCGACTTCTAATCGCAGAAAGTAGTTGTGTGTGTTCTCAGCCTTAGGCTCCGAACACCGTCTATCCACGTTCACCTGAAATCGAAAAATCCTTTTCTTCTCCTCCCTTCTACGATTTATACACACAACGCGCCGACTTCTAACCGCGAAAAGTAGTTGTGTCTGGTCTCAGCCTTAGGCTCCGAACACCGTCTATCCACGTTCACCTGAAATCGAAAAATCATTTTCTTCTCCTCCCTTCTACGATTTATACACACAACGCGCCGACTTCTAACCGCGAAAAGTAGTTGTGTCTGGTCTCAGCCTTAGGCTCCGAACATCGTTTATTCTGCCCACGTTCAACTGAAATCGAAAAATCATTTTCTTCTCCTCCCTTCTACGATTTATACACAAAACACGCCGACTTCTAATCGCAGAAAGTAGTTGTGTGTGTTCTCAGCCTTAGGCTCTGAACACCGTTTATCCACGTTCAACTGAAATCGAGGAAAATCCTTTTCTTCTCCTCCCTTCTACGATTTATACACACAACGCGCCGACTTCTAACCGCAGGAAGTAGTTGTGTGTGTTTTCAGCCTTAGGCTCCGAGCACTCGTTTATTGTGCACACGGTCAACTGAAATCGTAGAAAATCTTCCTTTCTTTTCTTATTCTTATACACACAACACGCCGACTTCTAACAGCAGAAAGTAGTTGTGTGTGTTTTCAGCCTTAGGCTCCGAGCACTCGTTTATTGTGCACACGGTCAACTGAAATCGTAGAAAATCTTCCTTTCTTTTCTTATTCTTATACACACAACACGCCGACTTCTAACCGCAGGAAGTAGTTGTGTGTGTTTTCAGCCTTAGGCTCCGAGCACTCGTTTATTGTGCACACGGTCAACTGAAATCGTAGAAAATCTTCCTTTCTTTTCTTATTCTTATACACACAACACGCCGACTTCTAACAGCAGAAAGTAGTTGTGTGTGTTTTCAGCCTTAGTCGGAGAGAAAGAAAGTCCCACAACTGGATTGAAGTTAAACTGAAAAAGGTCTTTATACATAAAAACACTGCGCCTGCGAACGTAAAATACGGCGATTTCTAACCGTAAAGGTAGTCGTGTGTGTCCGCACCTTGAGTTGCAGTTTCTTGACGGGAGAGAGTTGGATTTTTTTTTCTCCCGCATTTCCTTGCTTCTGGAAAGCGCCGGAATATATTCTTCGAGAGTTTCTGTTCTGTAAATAATGGAACTCACAGCAAAATAAACAGCAGTTCATTTAACTGTGTTTAACCTTTAATCGATGCGACAGAAATTGTGGCATAACTAGTGTCTGTGAGATCGCAAGATCGAGAGATGAATAAAAAGCCTAATTCACTTACAGGATTTTTTTTTTTTTTTTTTTTTTTTTTTTCCATATTAAGGGTGTATTTCGATTAAAACTGCTTATTTTCCGATTTATTTTTAAATTCACTTTTGCTGTCTAATTCACCAATCCATAGGCGTAGCCAGCCTTTTGAACGGGTGGGTGCTCAGATTTTTTTACCCGGACCTGTTGGGTACAAACAATATCTTATATAACAAAACCTGTTAAAACGGAATCTCATGAGACTGCTCGAATTTCCGTTTTAAACAAGCTTTTATCTTAGAAGGTATAATTGTGTGGTGTTTTTTTTAAAAAGGGCCCAAACACAATTTTGTTTTTGTGAGGGGTATTAGAAGAGGTTCTAAACTAAATATAATGGTAAAATATATATATATATATATATATATATATATATAAATTTTCTTACAGCAGTGATATAAGACAGAGACTGTGTGTGGACACTTTTAGTCACCCTAACGTCTAATAAAAATTAAAAAGGATTTTTATTATACTGGAAACTTCTGTAGGCGCAAAAGAAAGCTGAATGAGATCAAAATATCGTATTAATCAAAGTCTTGTAGATGAAATTTAGTCGGATGATAAATCTCATCCGGCGAAATACACATACATACATGTGTGTGAGTTAGAGATGAGTTCGGGCTCGTTTTCCGGGACCCGGGCCCGCACGAGCCCGAAAGATTTTTTGTTACCAGAGCCCGAGCCCGATACCAAAAATATACAAAAAAAAATTATATGGTATTTATGGTATTAAAAATTTATTATTATGTTAATTACTTATTTATGTTAATTATTTATGTTTATTATTATTGTATTATAAACTTATTATTATGGTATTAAAAATTTCTTACACAGATACAATTGTTAAATGAAAATTTAAATTCAATCTTATCAAAATTCTTATCAAATAAATATATACTTGACTCTTAAAATTAATCTTAATTTTTTCCCTAATTTAAAAAGTAAATTTCATGTACATGTTTGTGACTTAATGAATAAATGCATGAAATTTGCAGAAACTACTAACTGTAATCTGGCGAATCGAACAACGTTCTTCAATTTTCTGTAAAAAATGTACAACTTTAATTATAATCGATTCCTTTCTCATAACAATGTTCCTTAATTGATAGGTGCTAGAAAATCAATGTAAAATAAAAAAATAAAAAAGATGACGTTATTTTAAAGCTCCGATGCTTTTATTGGAAAAGAAGAAACACTGAACAATTGCTTTATACCAGAATAAGATGGCAATTATGTTTACTTACGGAGGAAAGTTTACTTCGAAAATGTATACCGTCCTCAGCATAAAACAGTGTTCATGTTGACAAATAGATAGAACAATCACTAATTTTCATATGAAAAACGACAATAACTCGTGCACAATAGAAGATTAAATAATTTACAAGCTTCCAGCTAACTTTAGTCTATTAATAACAAAAGAAAGTATTCTCTTCGCGTTTTGTAACTAAATAATAAATTAAAAAAAAAAAAAGTCGCCATTCAGAGGTTGTCGTCGGAAATTATGTAGACATAAATCTGTAATTATCACAAATTTTCATTTGAAACAGCAATCAAATACTAAAATAAATAAACACTACTTCGGTTCCCCGTCATTTTGATCAAAATGATTTGAAAAGGAATAAGTACGCAATTTTAAATGAAAAAAAGTTTTTTCCATCTTTTCTACTCATGAATAAATAAAATCTTTCGGTTTCAGAAAAATTGTCTTGCATTTTTTGCAGGTTTTTCTAAAGCTCTTTTTTTCTGTTTTTCCGTCCCATATTTTTTAAATACGCTTGGTAAAGTGCGAAGTATATTAACAAATTAAATATAATTTTTTGGCCCATTTCGGAATGATAATGGCCAAAAGAATGAAAACTGAGTAAAACAGATTTTTCTCTTCTCGGAAAACCCTATAATGTGACTGGCAGGCTTTAATATTTATTATTATTATTATTATGATTATTTAAAAGATAAAAATTATTAAGCATAGCTTCCATATCTAGATTTAAATGTTTTTGTTTTTCTCAAATATCTTCAGTAGGGGGGGGGGAGGTCTATTGTCAGTGTGAACATTTAATGTAATGGCGTCTTGCAAACGTTGGATTAACGGAAGGCCAGTAGTGTCTGGCGCCTGCTTACCGTTATTGTTAATTGTTTTTAATTACATTGTTTTCAATTATTCTTTTTTATGAATGCTGATTATTTTACTTAGGTTTTAAAATCCTTCATGTGTCTGCGTGAATGGGGGGGTGCCCGGGCACCCAGGGCACCCCCCCTGGCTACGCGCATGCAATCTGACAAATTGTCTTACTTAGAAAGTGCACAAGGTGCCTTGATTCTTTGATAGATACAGAAAATATTGCAAAAAAAAGGAATCAAAAACGGCATTTTGAACCGATTTTTCCAAAGCGGGAGATCTGTGAACGAAAAAAATGGGTCATACTGAGATGGTAATTGTTCTAATGTTTTGAGTGTAAAATGATATCACACAGCACCTTATACATTAGTTCAAAAATACTCTCGGCAAGTTTGATGTCTCTACTTGTAAAAAATGTGTCTGAAATTGTATTGGAAAATTTCGAGCTGTTGAAGGTGGAAAAGCGTTTTTTCGAATACACCCTTTATACCAGACCATTAAAATGAGCATTCACCAACTTAAAAGTCTCTGCTGATAGTACTTAGCTTACAAAAGAAGCAAAATTTTGAATGTATTTGTAGTCCAAAATTTGGGGGGTAGTATGTAGCCAACTCTACACTACTGGCCGAGCCATTTCGTGAAAAGCCGCCGAAAAAATGAAGCTGGATTCAGCTTCAAACCATGAACCATTTCATTGGACCACGTGTGAGATCACGTGACGCAAACCCGGCCCAAATTAGCATTGGGTAAGATGTTTTCTGTTCGGTGCGCATGGCTCGGCACATGGTCATTGTTCAGGGTTTGGACGATTGGTTAGAAGAACTTGGCCCTCTGGCGGGAGACATTAATCTCAAATAGAAAGTGAGCCATGCTGAAAATTAAATTACAAAAATTGAAAAAAAAAAAAGCAGTGATGATCTGTGAGATCGGGTAGCATTCTAGTTAAAAGTTAATTTAAAATTGCCCACTAAAAGATGAATGTTCGTAAATGTCCTATTCGTAAAATGTTTAGAGAACCGGAATTCTTTCGGGGACTGCGGGACACATGTCTTTTCCGATAACTTTCCATTTTAGTATTACGAGGGTTTGATAGAGAGGATTATCGCTCATAGCTTTTCTGAAAACTACACTCCAAGTAAAAAAGAATGGCTATTCACTACGGAGGAGTGCATACTCACTCTATCGCAGACTCAAAATATGCCCAACCTCTTTAGAGTGGCTATTCACTCTGGACAAAAGTGGAATCGCTGACTCTTTGAAAGAGTGAATACTCGCTTCTGGGAAGTGAATATTCACTCTAAACAGGGGTCAGTGATCACTCTTTCTGAGGAGTGACTATTCACTTTTGCTAGAGGAGTGCGTTTTTTCACTCCTGGTAGAAGTGAATAGTAACTCTTACGGAGGAGTGACTATTCACTCTTGCTGAAGGAGTGCGTTTTTAATGGGGCATTTTAAAAGAATTGTATCTTTTAGAGCATACAATGAAAATAAATACAAGCATGGTAAAGATTGGAATAAAATATTTTTATTGGCAATATTTATTTAATTCATATTATGTATCATTAACTAAACTTTTTAAGGGACAACGTAATTAAAATTACTATGAATTAAATTAGATTATTGACAGAAATAAACTATTTTATTCCAATCTTTCCTCTTGTGTTTGTATTCATTGGTAGCCCCATAAATATATGATAATTTTAAAATGCCCATAAGCGCGAGTTATTAAACAGTTTTAAAATCTTAAGTAGTCAGTATATATTTTTTTTCAGATATCCATTAAGTTTTACATATTATTTTAATAATGCAAGTTTTCTATGTTTTGTTGGGTTTTTTTATGTGTAATTAAAGACTTTTTTGCTGAAAAACAAATGTTATTACAATCTGTATTTATAAAACGACAGGCAAAGTCATATTTAATTTCAATTTTTTATTCCCGTATATAAGGTAGATGTGCCAGTAATGGAATCCCTTAAGGCTCCTATCCCTGCCGGCGAAGACACTCACGAGCTAATGCTAAACCTATGGGGAGGGACTTGTCTAATATCTCGTTTGCAATTTGACACTTTATTTTTTTCATTTTTATTTATTTATTTATTTATTTTTATTTTTATTTACATTTTTTTGCATTGGATAGCTAAAGTTCGTCTCAATATCGTATTTTTTATACTTTTTCGATTTTGGTCTCCGATATTTTTTATAAAGTTACCTTCACTTTCAAAACCGGTAACAAAAATGAATGTGTTAATCAAGAAAATATCTGCGGCCAAAATTGAAAAAGTAAAAGTAAACAAATATTTAAGACAGAAAATATGTTTTTAATGACTTCTGTAACTTAAGTGTTTTTATTTAAATGGTGAACGATTAAGCCCTATAAGCCCCTCTTCGACTGTGCCTTTAAATAATATTATCGGCCTCATGAGTGGTTTGATTGCCAGATTATAAAATAGTCAAAACATAGATTCATTTTAAATAATAATAATAATAATAAAATTAATAAAATATTAAAATTTCATTAATCACATTAATATAACTATTTACAAAAGTTTTGGTGCGATTACATTTTGATAATTGTAATTTAAAAATAATATTTGCTTATCTAAGTTTTCTTTTAAGTCAATATATTTTATGCACTATAAATATTCCCCAAAATTGCATTTTTAGCAACGCCTATATGAGGTGTACATTACTGAAAAATAACTATTTATAAACGAAATATAATAACTAACTTTGTAAATAATAAACTTTAAAATTGAAACAATATTTTCCGCTTCCCGATTGGTTTAATTAAGAACATCAACACTAGTGCAAAACTATAAAATATGCAAGGGGGAGTTACGAAAAAAATAATAAAAGCTACATTTTTATTCTTTATTTTTTTATAAACCGAAAACATTCAGGGGTGTTTATTACTAGCTTTAAAAATTTTTGCAATATGAAAAGCAGTTATTTATCTCTTTAAAAATATTTCGTTTTATATAAGTCATACTACGGACTTTTAAAATTACTAAACCAGTTTCAATAAAGATCAGGGATAAAAAAGCACTTTGTTTCAATACTTAAATATAACTAGCAGGGGGGACCGAGCTTAGCTCGGTCAAAATTAACTTTGTGTTCAACTCGATATAGTATTTTCACTGTGTCATTCACTCGGTATTATTAGTGTAAAACATGTTGTTTATTTAGAAAAACAATCAATAAGAAAACTATGTTTTTATGCGCATGTTTATAAATTTTACTTTATTTTAAAATTTACAACGAAAGGACATCGATCTAAATCACTTTTTTAGCTCTACTCTGATTGGTTTAACCATGCATCTCGAATCCTCGTAAGAATGTATAAAAAAATTCTTTACATTCTGAAAGACAATATTTTCTGCTAGATATAGCCAAATTTGGAGGCATTCTTTCATTTGGCTCCAAATACGTGTTTTGGTTTTCGTAATTTTTATAGTCGATTTTTTAGCCATATGTCGCCGATATTTTGTCAAATATCACCAAGTTATTGGCTTTTGCCATATTCTCGTGACCCTGACCCGTATTACCCAAAATGAGCCACTAATCAAATTTGATCAAGCATGTGACATAGCTCAATCGTCTTCAGGTAATCAAAAACAGTAGAATATAAAATTGAATCAAAATCGTTTAAGCCATTTTTTAGGTAAAATTAGCTTGGCAGCATTCAGCAATGAAGCGAAATGACCCACTAATATAATTTTGTTTAACATGCGACTCAGCCCAATAGTCTTCTCTTGAGGAAAAACGTTTTGTTTCAAAATTTAGGTAAAATTGATTGAGACGTTGTTATATATAATTAGAATGAGCCTAGCTCATTAAGACCCAAAATGACCCACTAATCGAATTTTCGCGAGCATGTGTCCATCCAAATGGTTTTCTCTTGCGCAAAAACGATATAATACAAAGTATAGTCAAAATGGTGAGTACCATTTTCTATATAAAATTAGCATGACCCATCATGACCAACAAATGACCCTTATAATCGAAATCTCGAACGTGTGGCCTAGCTCATTAGTTTTAGCATGCCGAAAAACATTAGATACAAAATTTAGATAAAATCGATTGAGCCGTTTTTTAGATATAGTTAGTTTGACCTTGACCCCTTATGATCCAAAATGACCCATTGATCGAATTTTCTCAAAAATCTGTCATAACCCAATGATTTTCTTGTGCCCGAAAACGATAAAATACAAAATTTAGTCAAAATTGCGCGAAACGTTGTCTAGATAAAATTAGAATGACCCAAAAGTGGCCCACTAATCGAAATTTCTCGAACATGTGACCTATCCCAATGATTTTCTCATGCCAAAAATATGTTGTATACAAAATTTCGTTAAAATCGACCCACCCATTCTTTAGATATAGCTTGACCTTGACCCATTAAGACCCACAAATGACCCTTATAATCGAAAGCTCTCGAATGAGTGACTTAGTCCATTAGTTTTCTCGTTTCTAAAAACTGTTACATACAGAATTTCGTTAAAATTGATCCTGCCGTTCTTTAATTATATATAGCTTGACCCAGACCCTTTATGATCCAAAATGACCCATTAATCGAAATTTTTCGAACATGTAACCTAGTTCAATAATTTTATCGTGCCAAAAAAAATGTTGCATACAAAATTTCATTAAAATCGATCCATTTGTTCTTTAGATATAGCTTGACCATGACCCATTATGACCCATCATGACCCACAAATGACCCTCATAGTCGAAATTTCTCAAACATGTGATTTAGCCCATTAGTTTTCTCATGTTAAAAAACTGTTACATACAAAATTTCGTTATAATCCATCACGCCGTTCTTTAAATATAAATAGCTTGACCCAGACTCTTAATGACCCAATATGACCCCTTAAATTTTTTTCTCGAACATGTAACCTAGCCCAATGTTTTTCTCGTGCCCGAAAACCATAGAATGTAATTTTTAGTCAAAATTGCGTGAGAAAATCTCTAGATAAAAATAGCATGACCCACAATGACCCCAAAAATGACCCACTAACCGAATTTTCTCGAACATGTTACCTAACCCAATGGTCTTCTTGTGATCCAAAGCGATACAATATAAAATTTGGTCAAAATCGTTAGAGCCGTTTTTTAGATAAAAATGGCTTGATCCATAATGACCCAAAAATGACCCACTAATCGAAATTTTTCGAACGTGTGACCCAGCCCAATAGTTTTCTCGTACCAAAAAACGATTGGGTACAAAATTTCCTTAAAATCGATCCAGCCGTTCTGTAGATATAAATAGCTTTATCCTGACCCATTATGACCCAAAATGACCCAGTAATCGAATTTTCCCGAACATGGAACCTAGCCCAATGGTTATCTCGTGCCCGAAAATGGTAAAATCCAAATTTTTGCGAAAATCGTTAGAGCTGTTTTTGAGATAAAATTTACCCACACACACACACACACAATTTTTTCTCGCATTATAGTATAAGATATTATATTTTTAAAAGTCTAGAAATACATATGTCACACACACACACACACACAAAAGTTATAACAACAGATATAAATTTTATAACGGAATAAAATTTATTGTGTATATTTCCCATATTACAAATTCCTATTCGAATTACACATTTAACTTCAAAAAGAAAAAAAAAGTAAGTACTTTAAGATAAGACTGAATCAGAATAATAAAATCACGTAATTGCTAATGATGTTTATATTGTATGACTTGTGTCAGCATTTCTTTTTTTTTCCTGAGGAGATAGAATGGCTGACACATAGCAAATGATTTCTGCACAATGTGAAACTGCACAAATCGAGGAAAATCATTTTCTTATCCTCCCTTCTACGATTTATACATAAAACACGCCGACTTTTTTCCACGAGAAGTAGTTGTGTGTGTTCTCATCTTTATTCTCCGAACACTCGTTAATTCTGCCCTCGTTCAACTGAAATCGAGGAAAATCCTTTTCTTCTTCTCCCTTCGACGATTTATACACAAAACACGCCGACTTCTAACCACGAAAAGTAGTTGTGTGTGTTCTCATCCTTAGTCTCCGAACACTCGTTTATTCTTCCCTCGTTCAACTAAAATCAAGGAAAATTCTTTTATAAATATATATAGGACAGTTGCACCATAAAATTTTAACTAATAATAACACATTGCTCAGTGGTCCACAAAACAGGAATTTTAATATACATTTGTACATATTAAAATAAAATGAAACTTTCAACGTTTCGCGGGCGTCACCCGCAGAAGACGGCGCGAAACGTTGAAAGTTTCATTTTATTTTAATATGTACAAATGTATATTAAAATTCCTGTTTTGTGCACCACTGAGCAATGTGTTATTATTAGTGAAAATTCTTTTCTTATCCTCCCTTCTACGATTTACACAAAAAAGACGCCGACTTCTTACCGCGAAATGTAGTTGTGTCTGTTCTCAGCCTTAGGCTCCAAACACTCATCTATTCTGCCCTCGTTCAACTAAAATCGAGGAAAATCTTTTTCTTCTCCTTCTTTCTAAGATTTATACACAAAAGACGCCGACTTCTAACAGCGAAATTTAGTTGTGTCTGTTCTCAGCATTAGGCTCCGAACACTCGTTAATTCTGCCCTCGTTCAACTGAACTCGAGGAAAATCCTTTTCTTCTCCTCCCTTATACGATTTATACACAAAACACGCCGACATCTAACCGCGAAAAGTAGTTGTGTTTGATCTCAGCCTTAGACTCCGAACAGTAATTTATTCTGCCCTCGTTCAACTGAAATCGAGGAAAATCATTTTCTTATCCTCCCTTCTACGATTTATACATAAAACACGCCGACTTCTGTCCACGAAAAATAGTTGTGTCTGTTCTCAGCCTTAGGCTCCAAACATCGTTTATTCTGCCCACGTTCAACTGAAATCGAGGAAAATCCTTTTCTTATCCTCCCTTCTGCGATTTATACACAAAACACGCCGACATCTAACCGCGAAAAGTAGTTGTGTTTGATCTCAGCCTTAGACTCCGAACAGTAATTTATTCTGCCCTCGTTCAACTGAAATCGAGGAAAATCATTTTCTTATCCTCCCTTCTACGATTTATACACACAATGCGCCGACTTCTAACCGCAGGAAGTAGTTGGGTGTGTTTTCAGCCTTAGACTCCGAACAGTCATTTATTCTGCCCTCGTTCAACTGAAATCGAGGAAAATCTTTTTCTTCTTCTTCTTTCTAACATTTATACACAAAAGACGCCGACTTCTAACCGCGAAAAGTAGTTGTGTCTGTTCTCAGCCTTAGGCTAAAAAAATGGGCCTTAATTCAATACTGTTTTTTGAACAACTTGCTATTAAAGTAGAATTTTATTTATCGCTCTTCAACTTTTTTTCTATATTGCGTCAGATAAAGGCAGCTGTAAATATTTCCCTAACCATTCCTACTTTCTTTTAGCAAAAAATACAAACATAATATCTATTTTGTTTGATCTTCTTTCCCCTATACGGAAATCAGCACAAGTTTATCATAAATTCAATTAATCTTCCAAGAAATATCCTGCTGAACGCCCCTTTTTCATAAATTAAATTAACCTTCCCAGATATAACCAGCTGAACGCCCCTTTTTCTCTGCCCCTCCCACTCTTTTCATTCATTCGGTATCTTCCTAACCACAGAGTACCGACAGAGCCTCAACTCGGCTTGAAAAGAACGCCCTCAGTGGATCACTTAAAAACTAAACCATCGCGTTGGCGATTTTTATCCTCGTGATTTCTGTTTAACTGTAGCCATATTCTGGCTTGGCACTTCTTGCTGAATGCTGATTTGATTATCTTTGCACACGTGCTTATGCTATTTGATCTTAGATTTCCGCGCTTATATTGATTCGTTATTATTACTGTTATTGTTTTTGAATTTTCAAGTTTAGATTATTAGGTCTTTATGTTAAGAAGAGACACATGTATTGTTTGCAAGACGAATGCGTCAAAGTTATTTCATATTAAAATAATTCTTTCATAAATTTCAAAACAAGAAGCAGCAAGCCGTCGCTGTATTTTTTTTTCTTTTTTCTCTTATCATTTGTCGCCAAGGAAGTGATGTTTCGCCGAATTAGCAGCCTCTCTTATGTTATGATCGTAGTTTCAGAGTGATCCGGTCGTATCGCTACTGTCTATGCGTAATCCCATGTTAAACAAGTTTCAATTACAGTGCATGAAAGTTGATTCTCTGTTCCGTACTCTGAGTTCCTAATTATACGTGAAATGCACATCTACACTGCCTCCGCTTTTCCCAAAATCCCCAACCCCAATATAATGTCAAACCAAGGCATTTGTTTTTTGCTAAACAGCCCAGCGCGGATTCGAAGAGTCGAAATCTGATACCGAGTCGAAAGAGTGGTTTTCAAGGAGTCGAAGAATCGAAGAGTCGACCACCCAATCTTCAACTCTCGACTCCCCAAGTCCGACACTCTGTTAAACTGGTCCAACCACTCTTTGAGTGAGTGAGTTGACTTTTCGACTCTTCGACTCCGAATCCCAAACTGAGTTGAAATGAAAGTTCTACTCTTTTGAGTCGACTCCGTTAACTAGATAGGAGTCGATAGTTCGATTCACTTGGAAGGAGTCGAGATTTAGAGTCGACTCTTTTACTCCTCGGCCAACTCTAATGTATAGGGAATCTAAGGCACTTCCACATTAAAAATGCCACAAAGTAACGCCACTAGTGGCCGCAATATAAACTAAAATGTTCGGTAGTGGACGGGGCACTCCGCGCTAGCTTTTGGATTTGCTTTCACTGACCGAAGTTTTTATTTATTTCGCTTCAGTAAAAGAGTAACGAGAAGTTACGAATCCTGTTATGAAATTCAGATTAAGGAAATATTTAAATTTTTGATAATACCTGATCTCATTATGTATTTCTTTCAGTGTTTAATATTTATTTTCTGTTTACTTATTTATAATAGCGTGAAGAATACGAATATTCTAAAGAGATCCATTTCTGAAACAGGAGATATTATTTAATTTGTTCGACAATTTCGAAAAAGAGCACTTTTGTTTCTATTGCGAAGACTTTAAAAGTTTTTTAGAAATTTTCAGCATTGTTGTATTTTTTTACCCCTATAACCTGTTAAATATTCATGATTATATAATTACATTTGTCTAGTTATTATGTAACGGTA
Source organism: Maratus speculifer (assembly GCA_964019185.1). Taxonomy (NCBI): domain Eukaryota; kingdom Metazoa; phylum Arthropoda; class Arachnida; order Araneae; family Salticidae; genus Maratus; species Maratus speculifer. The sequence goes on from OZ025292.1 coordinate 461,748,892, forward strand.
GTTATTATATTTATTAAGGAAATTATCAACTGTATTTATATTTAATAGTTTTAAATTTAAATCGTGTTTTCTTAAAAAAAAAGTTTACAGTGAATTTAAAACTATTTTTAAATAGGAAATTAAAGAAATAAATTTTTTATTTGCATGTTTATGTCACATTTTTCTGATATACTTAAAAATATTTTTAAATTTTAAACTTTACAAAAATTTAAAGACTTTATTCAGCAGGAATAAGATGCCTTATCTGATTATTTTTGAACCACACCACCACAGCCTAGTTGGTGATACTGGATGTTGAATGATTCTGATTATGCTATGAAAATACGAAATTTCCTCAAAAGTAATGCCACAAAAAGATTAATCTAATATTTCAACTTTGAGAAATTGGCAACACCTCTTGATCATGTTTTATTTATTTTGTTAATTAATCTCTGATCCCAAGATATATTTTTTAAAAGTGTAGCGAAAAAAGCGGTGCAGAGTAAAAGTAATACACTTTTAATATTTTTTGTAAAAAAGGTTGAATTATTTGCAGCTGTCTAAATCATATCATATATATTATAAAGCAGAAATTCTGAAACTTCCACACGAGTGTTTTCAAAAACTACTCGATGGATTTTTTTGCCGATTGTATCATTCGATAGGAAATATTTTTTCGGAGGTTTGTCATTCAAATATACAGGGATAAGTATGATTTTTGGTAATAAATTTTGTATTTTTCGTTTATTTTTGATGAAAGGGTTGCCAATAATTATTTTTTGGCTAAAATTATCATTACTAAACAAATTAAAAATGATATATCTGTTAGAAATATTACAAACATCTTGCAAATAAAAGCAGAAAAAAACTATTGATAATAATAATAATAATAATAATAATAATAATAATAATAATAATAATAATAATAATAATAAAGAAAAACCATTTAATGAGGCATGATATTATAAAAAAATATTTATCTTAAAAATAAAAGAAATATTTGTAACACTTAAAAATAACTTAATGTGAAATATTACATTTGATACAACATTTGGCGACTTATCCTTGCGTTAGAATAAAAAAAAAAATAACTTGAAAATTTGATTAAATGAATTTTGAACGATATTTATTTTCCTTTCTATTATTTTCTTTCTCTTTTTTATCAAATTTCGATAATATATAACTTACTCCAGAAAAAGGCAGATCTAATTATAAAAGTAATTGTGAGTTATATATTTGTTTCTTTGAGATTTTTTTTTTTTTTACTTTTGTCGGCAAAGAATTAAGCCAAAAATGCATATGTCTAACATTAGGTCGCAATAATGTTGTTTTTTCCAAAAGAAGATAATTTTTGGAGTATATTTTAGTATTAAATTGTAAATTCAATAAACATAAGTTAATATTTTAAAAATTGTAATCAAATATTTAAATTTTAGCTTTAGTGTGAAATTCTGCCACACACATATATATTGTAAAATAAGGTCATTCTTTTTCAAAGTTTTTCACCGCAATTTTGAAAATTATAATCAACAAACATACTTTTTTTGCGCCATTTTGTCAAATTCTCTTCCAGGGGAAATTAGTTTTAAAATTTACAAACTGAACAAGAAAATCTATACAATTTAAATGAAATTTATGCAATTTCGCGTTATGACTATCGATAAATTCAACATTTTGAAATAAAAATTGCCTGCTGAAAAAATATGGCACAGATGTCATATATGCACCACATTGGCGCGATTGCAACAAAACGTCAATTTTATGTTCATATGGTAGCTCGGCTATTGTATATTTATTAATAAACTATTTACTTTTATTTATTTTTTTAAATGATGTAAATTGTTTTATTTTATAATTATTAACAAAACATTATTTATTTATTTTTATTTCCTTTTTAAAATAACAGAAAACAATTTAAAAATATATATGTAATTGATATTTCAAAATGAAGTTTTCGCCAAATTGGCGTAACAGAGGAAAAAAATGCACAAATGTGGTGCACATAAGGCATTTGTGCCAAAATATTTTACAAGTTTGTTTTAATTAGCCATTTCTTCTTCAATTTTTTTCATATTTTTCCTGTGTTAGATAATATTTAAAATGATATTGGACTAATCTTTGATAATTGAGCACCGCCAAATAGCATATTTGCTATGTTATTGAAAGTTTTATTGGCACAGATATTATATATAACCGAGGTAACTAATAGACTTTAAATTGGCATTATTTTGTCTGAGATATATTTATCCGACTATTAATATTTATTTATAAATAAAATGTTTATTTACTTTATAAATTGTATAAATTGTTTTGTTATATACTTATTAATTAAACTTTTTTCATAAATTTTTATTACTATTTAAATAATAGAAAATAATTTAAATATAGACATGTAACTGGTATTCGAAAACAATGTTTCCGCCAAATTAGCATAAAAAATTATCGCGCCCAACTCGGCGCATATGACATCTTTACCTTTTTGTTTATGTATTAACGAGATTTCTAGATCATCAACGAGATCATAGAAAATTTGTCAGATTATTTTATTTGAGATTATTAAATTTATGGTTTTTCATTATGAAACAAACGAAGAAAAGAAAATTTACTATTGATGCAACTACAGAATTAACGACTGCTTGGCGTTATTTTTTTTAAAATCGAAAAGGCGATTTTTTAATTATTTGTTTACTTTTTTGCTTACGTTATTATAAACATTTTTCCATTTTTATATACGCATCACCTTGGCGCGTTTTTTAATATCTGACATCAGTTTGGCAAACACTGCGTTTTAAAATACCAGTTACATGTTATATCATTTTTAATTATTTTCTATTATTTTAAAAAGGAAACAATAATAAATAAGTCAAGTTTAATTAATAATTATAGAACAAAACAATAAAGAAAGAAAAAATAAAGAAGAGTAAAGAAACAAAGTTTATTAGTAAATAAACAACAACAACCAGATTACCACGCAATCCATAAAATCACAATTTTGTTGCAATCGCACCAACGTGATCCATACATGACATCTGACCAAAATATTATTGGTTATATTATTATTTATATTTTTTTGCATTATTTGGTGCTACTTGATTATCCCTTCGACCAAAAAACTGCCGCCAAAATAAAAGATTATATGTCAATAATGGATGATCGTAAATGTCACATTCATTTGAAATTAAACATGTTACATGCGTTTGTTACGTCATTAACTACTTTTTAATTCGACGTTTTATTTGTATTTCTATTAATATTTTCGTAATTTATTGATTCTTTCGTTATTTAAAATAAAAGTTATATTCGTTTGTATAATATAGTGAATCGTTTTGCAATATGTATAATTTGGCGAAATTGATCTATGGAATAATAAAGTAGTACCTATTATTTATTAAAATTCTATCTGGATATTTATTTAAGTTGACAGAACTGGCGTACTTTTCAAATCTCCGTAGAGGCATTCGCTAAGTTGTCGTTAATTCTGTGTTTTAGCCTTATTATGTATTTTTCATCTGTAGTTATTTTACTATCCCTAAAAAAACAATATTTGCAATGTGCAGGAAAAATATTCGGAATATCAATGATATAGAATTTAAAATATATATATATTTGCAATTAATTTATCAATCATTCAGGTTTAAAAAAATATTTTAAAATTGGCTAAGAAAAAAATATACATTAAATACCGACAGTAGAAAATTTTGTTTATGATGTTTAAGTTGCAGTTTTAATTAACATTAAGCCCTATCAACAGAACTTTATCAAAAATTAACTATTAAATACTACTTCATTACCCCGTCGAAAAAAACAAAAAAAAAAAAAAAAAACTACCGCCAAGATATAAGATTAAATGCCAATAATAGATGATTGTAAATTTCACTTTCATTTGACAATAAACACGAAATAAGTCTGATACATTTGTAACAAATCGTTATAAGCAATACTAATGTTTGACGCCAAAAATTATAATGGAATTGATTACAAGCTGGATGTTTATTTTTCTACAAAATTTAGCATCAAGATTATTCCCGATTTAACAGCTACATGTTTGCAACTGCAGGGCTGCCACAGGCGACTATTTTTAACTCTAACTGGCACCACTTTCTTTAAACAGAAATCCTTAACATACACTTTGACAACACTTCCAAGAAAAATTTATTTTGAAATTTATATTAGAAAAATAGTGGTGCAAACGGAATATAAAAATAGTCGCCTGTGGCAGCCCTGCAATTGGTTTAAAAAAATGAAGAGGCAGTGAAACTGATGTAATTTTAATTTTACCCAAATAATTCAGCTTTAAAACACACCTTTTATGCTTCATTGTTCTAATAAATATGTAAGTTAAACACTCTTTTTTACATTTCTTTGCTATGTACTTTGCTGGAACGGACCAAGGTAGACAGAAAACTGTAGTAGAGTTGCTAGAAGAGGACGGTTACTAAAAAATGTAATGCAACATGTAATGAGATTGTATTTAGGCTACCAGATCTGCACATAGTGCAAGTTCAGATTCGACTAAGAACTAACAAATGATAATGTGCTATTTTAAAAATTAATAGAGTTTGATAATCATTGCAATGCTTTCTGACAAAAAAATGTGATGAGTATAGAACATTTTGATTCCTGCTGTCACAAAGGTCTCATTTTCATATCAAACTCTACTATAAATGATTCAATAAGAGAGATGGTACTTAATTACCCAAATTTTGTCCAAGGCATACAATAGTACAATATCGCAATGATATTGGCACTGGCATCGTTTTCAGCATTGCGGAAGGACATTCCAGGTGATGGTCTACACTGCTTTAAAAAAGAAATTTCAAATCACCATTTTGTTTGAGTAAAGATTTGTTTGGAAAAATGGACCAGCGTAGCGGGCATAGCCTGCTAGTTATTATTATTTTGAAAACGTAAGTGTTTTAATAACTTGTTTACGTTAGCTTTAATGTGATAATTGATGTTCGCTTTATTTCTTCGACTCTGCGGTGCTAAAATAACGTCTTTTTGAACGCTGCTTTAAGCAATAAGTATAACATTATATAAATTTCTAACAAAAATTAATGAATATAACAAAAATAAAAATCGAATTTTGAAATTAGCAATTAACAATTCGAAATTGACTCTAGTGGTAAGTAGTGTACTGATGCAGAAGTTGATTCAATAACACGGACAATTAGAAATGGTTTAATACAAACTTCCTTGCTGGCTCGACCTACAGGTGCAGATGGATTTCAAATATTAAGTAAAAATTTCACCAACAAAAACTGCATTGAGATTAGCAGTAAATCGAGATAAAACATTTTAATCTGGCTATTTTGATCCTCCTTTCCAGAACCTCCCCAATCCCTTTGTTAAATTATTCTCCAAACATTAAAGTACCTCTTTTTTATTATGGAGGGGGGGGGGGGGGGTAAGGCCTATGTGCTTCGCCCCACGCAATGCCACTGGCCGCTGTTGACTCTAACACACTTGACACTAATTTTTAACTTAATACATATGTTTGCATGTATACGTGATTTAACAACACTGACAACTACTTTTTCACAACAAGGAGATTTACTGCAATACAGGCGCTCACTCGTTCTTTGAAGGAACGAAACTAAAAGCGTTACACGGTGAGAAGCTTCAGTTTATATTTAAAACAAAATCTGTCATTTTAAGTGGTATGAATGGAATAATTTTTAAACAAATTTTTTTTGTATGTGTGTGTAGAAAGAATACTATCAACAACTATCTCGCTATTTAAATTTTGTGTCTCACAAAACCTCTACAACCGACACCTGACGATTTAAATCGGGCAGGAATTAAAAGCATTTTCGCCAGATGTAATTACAGAATTTCAATTTCGGATATTTATATCAGATACATGATAAATCATTCCGAACTCAAAGTAAAACAGGAACGAATAAAAATAACAAGAATCAAACTTTATGTAGAAATTTTAATGTCCGGGCACACATTTTCGACTATTTCGGAACAGTAACCTTCGACTCGTTTTTGGCAGAAAATCAGAATTTAAATAAGGCAACAATAATTATACAAAAATAGTGGCTATCTCTGTTTGGGATCTGCACTTCGTGTACACCTGTCATTATCTGCCCATGAATAAAAATATAACACAATTAATAAAAACAAAAAAATTAACTGCTCCAAAGCTAAACAAGAATCACATTTTTACGATAATTCTTTATCTTACTTAGCTTGTCAATATTTAAATGTAGATTTTTACAACTTTAGAGCACCTGCGCGACCGGAAGATAATGACAAATTAAAATAATATTTCAACACTATGTTTGTCATCCCAGCTCTTTGATTAGTGAAAAGGTTAGTTTATAATAACGTGAATATTTCCCACAAACAGCACCTGTGCAACCAGGAGATATAAATCGATTTTATTTATTTTTTTACCCAATTTTTAGTCTTCAGAATTCGCAACTTCTCCGCGATCTTACGGCTTGAAAAGCGATTTTTGCATTTCTTAGTTCCACCCTAACGTAAAAGTATACATGCGGAATGCTTGGCAGTGGGCGGAGCTACGGAGACAACATTATGAATGAATCATTAGGTACACTGGACCCCTTTCCTCGTTTTATTGTAACGTATTGGATTTACACATGAGAATAATTTTGCAAACTAAAACTATCAATTTCCTTTATGTGTTTTAAGCTAAATTATTTTTGTGACTTCCGCAAATACCGATGTTACATTCACATGCCTCTGACAGTTCGGCTACTTGCCACAGAGGCTATGGGAACCATTGATTTGACTTATACATGAGCGTTTAGAACGTCTTTTTTTTAATACTAAAATTTAATTTTTTTTTTTTTTTTTTTTTTTTTGAACGAAAAGAAAAGAGTGCAAATTTTATGATCCCGGTTATATATTTTTTGTAAATTATGAGAAATTAAATTGGAAGCTGTTTTTTTTTTTTTTTCACAAAAAGTGTTTTTTGTGTAATTTTATGAATGTCATAACTTGATAAATGTAATGTCATAACTTAATAAATATTAGTTCAATTAACTTAATAATTTAAAATTATATTTTAAATATATATTCAAAAGAATTCGACTATTCTTATGTTGATTTATTAAAAATGTATAAGTTACGCAGTTTAAATTTATAAATTATAATTTTTTCATCCTTATTGTATTTTTATACTCATAACTTTTAAATATTCTTGTTAATGTGAAAGAACTGTTACTGTTTTATTGCTAAATAAAATTATTATTTTTATCAAGGAAATCATAAACCATATTTATAATAATTTAAATAGTTTTTTAAATAAATTTTCGTTAAATTTTTATTAATTTCCATTTTTTAACATTTTAATCTTTAATACTTTAACATTTGGATAGTTGTTGTTCAAAACAATAACTAGTTAAATCCTAGAATCTAAAAACTTTACACACTTTAACGCACTTGCTTAATTATTTCATGGAGTAACCAGATATTTTATGAAATAACGGATTATATGCTTTAACAGTAACATGTAGAATAAATTAATATAAAATGTTAGAGGAAAATTAAAGGATGAGAGCGTGGCTTCCCAATAGAGTCCTCCCTTGGCACAGATGTCATATACGCACCACATTTGCGCGTGTTTTTTCCTCGCGCCAATTTGGCGAAAATTTTGTTTTCGAACATTAGTTAAACATTGCATGCAATAACAGAACATGATTTTTTTTATTGCAATATAAAAATAAAATAACGGGGAAAATGAAAGAGATTTTAGTATTTTAAAAAAGGAAATAAAAATAAATAAATGATGATTTTATGCAAACAATTATTAATGTAGTATATAATAAAAAATAATTTGAAGAATTAAAAAAATATATGAGTAAATAAGCATGAATTTAATAATAAAAAAAAAAAGATAAATAAACAAGTATAAATAATACTCTTAATAATTAACAAAACAGCTAATATAAGTATCAGAATAAATCGTAAATGTTAATACACTTACATTATATTGAATGCATGTAGTTGTATCATTTAATCAGCACATTTCATTGAAACCTGTATTTCCCCCCATTTTATCTCCTTAACAATTGTTATAAACTTATTAAACGATCTTCTAATTGGCACAGATGTGCAGTGTCAAATTGGCGGGGGGATAAACACGTGCAAATGTGGTGCGTATATGACATCTGTACCGAATCTTTTCGTATCTGAATATCTGATGGGGTTCTACAATTGGACAGAGAGGTAACGCTCTTCTCTGTTACTTTAATCAAGCGATCCGCCCATGAATAATTTTGATTTAAAAACAATTTTCCTCCTACAGATTACGAGGTTTTAAATTCGATTTTCTCTTTTAAAAATAGTAGAAAATCCTACTATGTCCTGCGAATTAAAATTTTAATTTATACACCTACATATTTCAGTTAAATTCATCATGCATTTTTTTAAATTAATCTATCATAAAAATAATAAAATATCTATAAACGAAACAAAAAACATGAGAAACTTCAAAAGGTATTGCCGATGAATATATAAAATATCGGTAAAATTAACCAAAAGTGATTAAAATTATGCCGAAAATTAAAAAAAAAAAAAAAATGATTTTAATATTATGAAAATGTCAAGCTTCATTACTTACGCCCATTAACTGTGTGATACGCTCGTAACAGAAAGTAATGTGAGTTAGTTCTCGGATCTCTTAAGTGGAGTATCTGGTTAAGGGTGGAGTTCGCATTCATCTCCTTTTTGAGTACAGCTATTTACAAATAATACTCTTCGGATTATATTCAGTATTGCAAATGCTACAAAAAATGCAGTAATGATTATTGCTTTAAAATAATGGTACATTGAAATAGGGAAGATCGGAGATGACCAAATTTAATCGAAAGTTAGCAGTTTTCAGGTGAGCGTGATAAAGTGTTGCACAGTTAAACCCCGATAATTCAGATTAATTGGGACCGGACCCAATCCGGATTATCCAGGGAATTGGAAAAAAATGAAATAAAATAAAACATACTTACAGAAAATCTCCTTTATGTTAAATTTGTTGAATATTTACAAACAGTACAAATGTTTGCTTTGCCTAATTCTTCTAAAGAGATTTCAGAAAAAGTTTTTTTTTTTATTAAAAATACGACAATGAAACAAGTTAATGTTATGGAAATTAGCCAATCGCTTCTCGAACTTGAAAAAAAAAAAAAAAAAAAAAAAAAAAAAAAAAAAAAATTAAAAAAACCGATCCGGATTAACGGGGTCCGAATTAGCGGGGTTCTACTGTATTTGCATATTCATTCGTCTTGCAACAGAAATATCTTCAGTTGTTAGTTAATTTCGTTTTTAACTGTTCTGTTAAAATTACTTTTCTTTCCTAATACAAATTTTGTTATTAGTATAATTTGCGCTTTAACGTCTATTCTCTTAATAAATTTTTATGAAAACTTTTTAGAAGGATTGTTTAAGCCGTACGGTGGAACGAGACGAAAAATTATAAAGTCAAAATTTACACTTTAATTACAAGGATATGTCGTATTTAGAGATTATGTTTTCATCTTATGTTAAATAATAAAATATATTTCATATCTTTTTTTAACTAAAACAAAATTGTCTTAAATATAGATTTCTATTGAAACGTTTATTTTGAGTATATGTTATTAAACAAACTTTTTTTTTCATTTCTTTTAAAAAAATTTTATGATGGCAATTTCAATCGAAAAGCAATGAAAACATAATTTTTTTCATGAAAATTCGGCATGAAATATTAATAAAGAAAAAATAAATAATACCCTGATTTTCTAAAATGAAACAATAAAGTTTTATAAAATTGCTTTAATTGAAAAAACAAAACAAAACTATATGCATTTATTTAGTAATAAACTCCTACCATTGTTGCAACATGCCAGTTTTTAATAAAATATTAATTTATATTAATTTATACATTTTTAAATTTTTATAGTAATATATATTCGAATAATCATAATAATATAGGTAAAAAAAGAAAATGTTTACTTATTTAATTATTCCTCTAATATGATTAATGATTTTCTTGTTTGTTTTTTTGTTCTTATGTTCTTATCACTTTTTTAATATATAATCATTATTGATAGTAAATGTATATAATTAATTAATATTTAAATATGTATAACTGATATTAATTATTAATTATTTAAATAGGAAAATAATACATTTTTCTTAGATTATAATCACTATTTAATTATATAATTGATATCAACTAAAAATCGTTTAAGTAAAATAATTAATATTTATAATTAAAGATATATAGGTAACTAATATCAATTACTTAATAATTAATATTAGTATATATATATATTATCCATATACATTTTTATTAAATTGATATCATTATCTACATATTTAGTTAATATTCATAAATTTTATTATTTAAACATATATAATTAATTACTATTTAGGTATGTATAGTTGATATTAACAAATAATTATTTAAATGGCGATAATAAAATATTTTTCTTATATTATTATAGCTATTTAAATGTATAACTGATATTATGTAATAATTATTTAAATATTTATAGTTAATATTAATTATTTTAGTACTATGTATGTATATGAATGCATAATAATTATAAAACTATATATATATATTAAATATGTATAATTTATGTATAATTTATTAGTTATTATTATTGTTTAAATATACCAAATGTTTTCTCTTAGTGGTTTGTCATTAATTCTCTGAAATTTTTAGTGTCTAATTAATAAGTTAAAAAAAAAGTTTTAATCTAACATAGTTTTTTTTTTCTTAATAAGGATCTTTTGCTTTGTATTCCATACTTTGTACAAACCCAAATACACATGCATGTAATTTTAGTACATATCAATTTATAAATAGAAAAGGTATGACAGTTTCAAAAAAGTTTATGTAAATAACATGGGAAATATTTTTATTTAAATGCATTTTATTAGTAATAATTGTGTAACTGAATCGTATATTTTTTGGTCATACATAGAGTCTTGAAACTATGTTTATAAAAGAGTTTTTATATGTCTTTTTTTTTTTTAAAAAAAATTATACTTCTTATGTTAGGTATTATACAGAAAATTTTAAGAAACTTCCAGATATCGTGAAAAGTTCCGTATATCGTCTTTATTTGTAGCGCAAAAACGTGTTTTTAATTTTCATATTAAATAGGGAAGCCACTCCTCATTATAGCAGAACATTCCTTCGTATCAAACATAATTATTAGCAAAAAAATTCTTAGTCCATCAATATGTCCTCAAAAAATAATGCCTAGAAATATTTATACAATAATTTAATTTTAAGTTTCACACCGTAAAAAGTTTGCAATAAAAAGTAAAATTTCAAAAATAGGTGAAACTTTAGTTCGATACCTTTATTTGGGATTACATTAAAAAAAATCGGCTACTCATAGCTGATTGCACCAAATTAGGATTAGGAACTGTTTCAAGATAATGAAGCAATTTACCTGAAAATCTAAAACATTTTTTTTTACAGGGTACAGTTCATCATTTTCATAATGAGTCTAGTCCAACAATACTCAATCTTCGATGCGCGTTCCTCATGTGGCCTAACAGCGCATTCGCGGTCCGAGACACTTAATTAGTAATCCATTTCTTAAAAATTACTTAAGTTTCTTAAAAATTATTAAAAGATAAACATCTCATTTAAAATGTTTATAAAATGGGTTTTAAGAAATTCGCTGTTCCTTCATATTATTTTCATAGGACACAATCTGTGTATTGTTATTTATAATAACTCATTTAAAATTAAATTAAGATATTTCCATGTGCATTAGTCAAAAATTATTTTTACCAAAAGAAAAGAAAAAAAAAAATAAAAAAACAAGTTGAATGTAGATTCTGCCATTGCAGAATTCAGTTTCGCCTCCGATTAGAAAAAAAAAAAAAAAAAAAAAAAAAAAAAATGATAGAGGTTTTTAAAAGGGCGACCCCGTTTAGATTGCAATGAACTAACTTCATTTTTCTTATGTTTATCAATCTAATAGCAAACAGAACGGCATGAAATACCCAACTGAATAGCAATTTCTCTCTGAGACATTGGAATTGCGGAATAATAAAGAGATAAAACTTGACGTGCTACTTCTTCATTGACTAGATTCATCAAAAACGGATTTTTTCTTTAGTTTAAACGCTTTTTTATAGACTCTGAGTAAAAGGAAATGCATTTTAACAATAAAACGAGTGGAATCCCGTCGCATTCGACGAATAAAATGTTTAAAAGACCCGATCGATATGGTTTAAAAAAAAACAAATGTAATTAAAATATTGAATCAATATATAATAAATATATTTACAAACTACATGTCAAGTTTCCCAGTTACAATTTTGCATGCAAATATTCGCACATCTTCAGTTAAAATTGTAATCTGAGTGCCGGCGAAATCCAGAAATGTTATTTTATATGCACTCACAGAAAAATATTTTTATTTAAAAAAAGAAACTAATTTCATTTTTACTGTGACATTATTTTCATTAACTGAAGTCATCTGAAAGTAAAATCTCAATCTCAGTGTCCATAATGAAAAGAAATATTGAAATGTAATATCGGGTACTACTAGGTCATCCCGTCGACCAAAAAATTATCGCCAAACTATAAGATTAAATGCCAATAATGGATGATCGTGAATGTCACATTGAATGACATTAAATACGCTTCATGTGTTTAAAATGCCATTAAGGGATTTTTATTTCGACTTTTTATTAATATTTTTATTAATATTCTACTAATTATTTGTTTTTTCGTTATTTAAAATAAAAATTATGTCAATATGTATAATTTGGCGAAATTGGTCGACGGGATAACAGAGTAGTACCTAATATTGTTATGAGTAAAAATGCGACGTTTTAAATAGTGACGTCATTTTCTCTTCAAATGTTTTTTAAAAATTACTGTTATTAATAATATGAAAAAGGCATCCGTAATAATATTGTAAATTCATTTTATCTGGTTGCTGAATGCCATCATTTTCCTCATTTTGAATTTTTCTTATTTTGCTTTAGACATTAATTTTTATCATAAATTATTTTCTGTTATTTTATTTACATTATTAATATTATTTCTCAGTATTTATATATATATATATATATATATATATTTTACCTCAATTAGTGCATACGCAATCCTTTTGGAAAATAAATTTTTATTATCGAGAGAAAAGCTAAACTGAGTTGCTACCATTTTCAAGAAATATCGTAAAAATAATTTAAAATTAAAAATAAAATATAAAAATGGAAATAAATTAAAAAATAACTAAAATGGGCACAACTACAAATAAATAACTTTCATTTAAAAAAATAATTATCAAAATCGGTTGAGTAGAAAATTCAGGGCTGATGACACGACATTTTTTAGCTTGTTTGAAAGAAATAGCATCAGAGGCTAAAAAAAAAAGAAAAAAGTGCTTAAAACGGAAAATTGTATCGGATCTCAGTTTGATGGGATAGAGTACTAGTTCCCCGCGATGTTCCCCCCACCGTTGGCTATGCCAACGGTGGGGTTCAGTGGGGGGAAGAGATTTTTGAAATAGCTCCCGGGTTCTAAGGTACAAATATTGCGTATATTTGCCTGTAGAACCAAAATCAGCAATATAAAATGGTGTTGTCATTCAAAATTTCAAAAAGATTGAGTGCGTCTGTCTCCCAGATGTGAGAAGGGAGGGGGGTCAACTTTGATCTCACTGATCCGTTGTTAAGTCCCTACATCAGTAACGCTCCGAGATAGAACGGCTAATGTTATTTCAATGGAAGAAATTTATCACTTTCTTTCCTTTGCATTTTACTCAAATTTAATAATTTTTGTTGTTTTGAAAACCTGTAGGTTTAAACTATGCACGTCATTTTGAAATTTTATTTCTTTTTTTAATTTTAAGGCGATACAAGTACGTTATTTTATAATCTTTATAATTCACCTTTAATGTCTTATTACAAAAAATCTGTTTGACATTTTAAAATTTGGTAAAACAGCATGCAGAGTTTAATTATTTAGCTTTCAGAAAATGTGTTGTATTTTGATTTTTAAGAAAATTTAATCTATGCTATTTGTATAAAAAGTTGAAACACTTTGATTTAAAACAGTTGAAAAGGCCGTAAAACTCCACCTCCAAAAGGGAAACACCCTAAAACCCATTAGCGTGTAAGGTGATAAGGGTTTACTCTACGGGGAGTCTCGCAGGGAAGTGGGAGAAATTTCTTGCCTCTGGCTCTTAGTAAAACGCTTTTGGTTACTTGTAGGCAAAAAAGCAAAATAAAAAAAAATCCTTCATGATATTTCACGCAAGAAATTGGATCAGAAATGATGTAAATAGATGTTGATTTCAAAAAGTATGTTTAACTAAAAATGTAATCTCAAATGCACTTTAAAAGCATGATAAAAAGTTAATTAAATCCAATTGATTTTTTAATCATCAGATTTCAAAATATTCACCTTTTATATAAAAATTTTAATAACAATTTTAATTTTTCTTAAGTTTTAGTTAAGTTAAGTTTTAGTTAAAGTTTAAGTTTAGTTTAAGTTTTTAGTTAAGTTTTTAGATCATGGTCTATTTTTAATTTAATTTTTTGCAATAGAGCGCGTGTTTTTTGTTATTTATATCTCATTGTCGCGAGTCATTTGTATTGTCCGAGAAATATTTTGAAATTTTGTTTTATTTATATTATGACTATGGAACTCATTTGACGGTTCCGAAACATGTCAATGTATTTTATTTTTACTATAACACCTTTTTTAAGAAAAATTAAAATTGTTATTAAAATGTTCTTTAAAAGCATTATTGATTTCGAAAAAAGAAAAAAAAAAAAAAACATTTACCATTTTTATTATTTTTTTTTCATCTATTTGAAGTTTAATTTCTAAAAAAATTCTTTAATTCTACCGAAAGATCTCAGCTATCCCATGACAAAAAAAAATTATTTAAAAATATTAAAATGTAGAAGAGATATTTTTATAAATTTCTAGCAATGGATTTCACTTGACTGAAGTAGCTTCTTTAAAATTCCCCTAAACAAAGTCGAAAAAGTACAAAACGGTCTTTGTACTAAAAGATCTCAGCTATCCCATGACACACACACACACACACACAGAAAAAAAAACATTAAAAAATATTAAAATGTAGAAGACATATTTTTATAAATTTCTACCATTGGATTTCACTTGACTGAAGTAGCCTCACCAAAACACCTGTAAACAAAATCAAAAAAGTACAAAAAGGTCTTTGCACCGTAAGATCTCAGCTATCCAATGCCAAAAAATCATTTAAAAATATTAAAATGTAGGAAAGATATTTTTAGAAATTTCTACCAATGGATTTCACTTGACTGAAGTAATTTTTTTAATATTCCCCTAAACAAACTCGAAAAAGTACAAAACGGTCTTTGTACCAAAAGATCTCAGCTATACCATGACAAAAAATCATTTAAAAACATTAAAATGTAGGAGAGATATTTTTATAAATTTCTACCAATGGATTTCACTAGACTGAAGTAGCTTTTTTAAAATTCCCCTAAACACACTCGAAAAAGTACAAAACGGTCTTTGTACCAAAAGATCTCAGCTATCCCATGACAAAAAATCATTTAAAAACATTAAAATGTAGGAGAGATATTTTTATAAATTTCTACCAATGGATTTCACTTGACTGAAGTAGCTTTTTTAAAATTCCCCTAAACAAACTCGAAAAAGTACAAATGATTTTTGTACCGAAAGATCTCAGCTATCCAATGCCAAAAAATCATTTAAAAATATTAAAATGTAGGAGAGATATTTTTATAAATTTCTACCAATGGATTTCACTTGACTGAAGTAGCTTTTTTAAAATTTCCCTAAACAAAGTCGAAAAGTACAAAACGATCTTTGTATCGAAATATGTCAGCTATTCCATGACAAAAAAAATCTTTTAAAAATATTAAAATGTAGGAGAGATATTTTTATAAATTTCTACCAATGGATTTCACTTGACTGAAGAAGCTTTTTTTAAAATTCCCTTAAACAAACCCGAAAAAGTACAAAACGGTCTTTGTACCAAAAGATCTCAGCTATCCAATGCCAAAAAATCATTTAAAAACATTAAAATGTAGGAGAGATATTTTTATAAATTTCTACCAATGGATTTCACTAGACTGAAGTAGCTTTTTTAAAATTCCCCTAAACACACTCGAAAAAGTACAAAACGGTCTTTGTACCAAAAGATCTCAGCTATCCCATGACAAAAAATCATTTAAAAACATTAAAATGTAGGAGAGATATTTTTATAAATTTCTACCAATGGATTTCACTTGACTGAAGTAGCTTTTTTAAAATTCCCCTAAACAAACTCGAAAAAGTACAAATGATTTTTGTACCGAAAGATCTCAGCTATCCAATGCCAAAAAATCATTTAAAAATATTAAAATGTAGGAGAGATATTTTTATAAATTTCTACCAATGGATTTCACTTGACTGAAGTAGCTTTTTTAAAATTTCCCTAAACAAAGTCGAAAAAGTACAAAACGATCTTTGTATCGAAATATGTCAGCTATTCCATGACAAAAAAAATCTTTTAAAAATATTAAAATGTAGGAGAGATATTTTTATAAATTTCTACCAATGGATTTCACTTGACTGAAGAAGCTTTTTTTAAAATTCCCTTAAACAAACCCGAAAAAGTACAAAACGGTCTTTGTACCAAAAGATCTCAGCTATCCAATGCCAAAAAATCATTTAAAAACATTAAAATGTAGGAGAGATATTTTTATAAATTTCTACCAATGGATTTCACTTGACTGAAGTAGCTTTTTTAAAATTCCCCTAAACAAAGTCGAAAAAGTACAAAACGGTCTTTGTACCAAAAGATCTCAGCTATCCAATGCCAAAAAATCATTTAAAATCATTAAAATGTAGGAGAGATATTTTTATAAATTTCTACCAATGGATTTCACTTGACTGAAGTAGCTTTTTTAAAATTTCCCTAAACAAAGTCGAAAAAGTACAAAACGGTCTTTGTACCAAAAGATCTCAGCTATCCAATGCCAAAAAATCATTTAAAATCATTAAAATGTAGGAGAGATATTTTTATAAATTTCTACCAATGGATTTCACTTGACTGAAGTAGCTTTTTTAAAATTCCCCTAAACAAACTCGAAAAAGTACAAAACGGTCTTTGTACCAAAAGATCTCAGCTATCCAATGCCAAAAAATCATTTAAAATCATTAAAATGTAGGAGAGATATTTTTATAAATTTCTACCAATGGATTTCACTTGACTGAAGTAGCTTTTTTAAAATTTCCCTAAACAAAGTCGAAAAAGTACAAAACAATCTTTTTATCGAAAGATGTCAGCTATTCCATGACAAAAAAATCATTTAAAAATATTAAAATGTAGGAGAGATATATTTATAAATTTCTACCATTGAATTTCACTTGACTGAAGTAGCTTCTTCAAAATTTCCCTAAACAAACTCGAAAAAGTACAAAACGGTCTTTGTACCAAAAGATCTCAGCTATCCCATGACAAAAAATCATTTACAGATGTTAAAATGTAGGAGAGATATTTTTATAAATTTCTACCAATGGATTTCACTTGACTGAAGTAGCTTTTTTAAAATTTCCCTAAACAAAGTCGAAAAAGTACAAAACAATCTTTTTATCGAAAGATGTCAGCTATTCCATGACAAAAAAATCATTTAAAAATATTAAAATGTAGGAGAGATATATTTATAAATTTCTACCATTGAATTTCACTTGACTGAAGTAGCTTCTTCAAAATTTCCCTAAACAAACTCGAAAAAGTACAAAACGGTCTTTGTACCAAAAGATCTCAGCTATCCCATGACAAAAAATCATTTACAAATGTTAAAATGTAGGAGAGATATTTTTATAAATTGCTACTATTGGATTTCACTTGACTGAAGTAGTTTTTTTTTAATTTCCCTGAACAAAGTCGAAAAAGTACAAAACGATCTTTGTATCGAAAGATCTCAGCTATTCCATGACAAAAAAAAAAAATCATTTAAAAATATTAAAATGTAGGAGAGATATTTTTATAATTTTCTACCATTGGATTTCTCTTGACTGAAGTAGCTTTTTTTAAAATTCCCCTAAACAAATTCGAAAAAGTACAAAACGGTCTTCGTACCAAAAGATCTCAGCTATCCCATGACAAAAAATCATTTAAAAATATTAAAATGCAGAAGAGATATTTTTATAAATTTCTACCAATGGATTTTACTTGACTGAAGTAGCCTCTTTAAAACACCTGTAAACAAAGTGGAAAAAGTACAAAACGGTCTTTGTACCGAAAGATCTTAGCTATCCCGTAACAATAGAATCATTTAAAAATATTAAAATGTAGACGAGATATTGTTATAAATTTCTACCATTGGAATTCACTTGACTGAAGTAGCTTTTTTAAAATTCCCCTAAACAAAGTCGAAAAAGTACAAAACGGTCTTTGTACCGAAAGATTTGAGATATCGAATGCCAAAAAATATTTTAAAAATATTAAAATATAGAAGAGATACTTTTATAAATTTCTTTCATTGGATTTCACTTGCCTGAAGTATCTTTATTAAAACATCTGTAAACAAAATTAAAAAAATACAAAACGGTATTTGTACCAAAAGATCTAAGCGATCCAAAAAAAAAAAAAAATCATTTAAGAATATTAAAATGTAGAAGATATATTTTTATAAATTTCTACTATTGGATTTCACTTGACTGATGTAGCCTCTTTAAAATACCTGTAAACAAAATAAAAAAAATACCAAACGGTATTTGTACCTGAAGATCTCAGCTATCCCATGACAAAAAATCATTTAAAAATCTTTAAATGTCGAAAAGACATATTTATAAAATTTTACTATAAGGATTTCGCTTGACTGAAGTTGCCTCTTTAAAACAGCTGTAAACAGAAAAAAAAGGCTTTTTACCGAAAGATCTCAGCTATTCAATGACAAAAAAACATTTAAAAATATTAAAATCTAGAAGAGATATTTTTATAAATTTCCACCATTGGATTTCATTTGACTGAAGTAGCCTCTTTAAAACAACTGTAAACAAAATCAAAAAAGTACAAAACGGTCTTTGTACCAAAAGATCTGAGATATCGAATGCCAAATAATGATTTACCAATATTAAAATGTAGAAGAGATATTTTTATGAATTTCTACCATTGGATTTCACTTCACTGAAGTAGCTTTTTTAAAATTCCCCTAAACAAAGTCGAAAAAGTACAAAACGGTCTTTGTACCGAAAGATCTGAGCTATCCCGTGACAAAAAAATCATTTAAAAATATTAAAATGTAGAAGAGATATTTTTAGAAATTTCTAGCATTGGATTTCACTTGACTGAAGTAGCTTTTTTAAAATTCCCCTAGAGAAAGTCGAATGTATAAAAAACGGTCTTTGTACAGAAAGATCTCAGCCATCCCATGACATAAAAATCACTTAAAAATATTAAAATGTAGAAGACATATTTTTATAAATTCCTACCATTGGATTTCAGTTGACTGAAATAGCTTTTTTAAAATTCCCCTAAACAAAGTCGAAAAAGTACAAAACGGTCTTTGTAGAGAAAGATCTAAGCTATCCAATGACAAAAAAATCGTTTAAAAATATTAAAATGTACAAGAGATATTTTTATAAATTTCTACCATTGGATTTCACTTGACTGAAATAGCTTTTTTAAAATTCCCCTAAACAAAGTCGAAAAAGTACAAAACGGTCTTTGTACCGATAGATCTGAGATATCGAATGCCAAAAAATAATTTAAAAATATTAAAATGCAGAAGAGATATTTTTATAAATTTCTACCACTGGATTTCCCTTGACTGAAGTAGATTTTTTAAAATTTCCCTAAACAAAGTCGAAAAAGTACAAAACGATCTTTGTACCGAAAGAACTCAGCTATCCAATGACAAAAATTCATTTAAAAATATTAAAATGTAGAAGAGATATATTGTGGAAGAGAAATTTCTTCCATTGGATTTCATTTGACTGAAGTAGCTTTTTTAAAATTCCCCTAAAGAAGGTCGAAAAAGTACAAAACGGTCTTTGTACCGAAATATCTGAGATATCGAATGCCAAAAAATAATTTAAAAATATAAAAATGTAGAAGAGATATTTTTATAAATTTCTTCCATTGGATTTCACTTGACTGAAGTAGCCTCTTTAAAACACCTGTAAAGAAAATCAAAAAAGTACAAAACGGTCTTTATACCGAAAAATCTCAGCTGTTCAATGCTAAAAAAATCATTTAAAAATATTAAAATACAAACGAGATATCTTAAAAATTTCTATCTTGGGATTTCGCTCTATTGATGTAAGCCACTATAAAATACTCGTAACAAAATCGAAAAAATATAAAATGGTCTTTGTACAGTTCAATGATCTCAGCTATTCAATGCTAAATAAATCATTTAAAAATATTAAAGTGTAGAGGAGATTCTTTGGAAAATGTTTAATGTACAATCTCTGACATAATAATCACGATCTGTATGTTGTCTTTTTAAATTACATATAAATGATTCAATTTCACTTGAAACTATCTAACAAAAAAGGTCAATGTCGACTTGTTTTAAAACGGATCCGAGTGTTTTGGTCAGAAATGATCTCGAAGAAACTATCCAAATGCACATATCCCTCGGGCTATCAGTATTGAAAAGGTGCGAGAGTTTTTAGCATTTGCTAATGACTTTTTTCTTCCTGGGGTATCTTATCCCCTTTTTATCGCCTGGAGGTAAAGGGTGGCGTGAGATGACCATTTTCTTATTAATTACAAGCTTGGAAAATATCATTGGTCTTTTAAAGTGTCAATCGTTGGGTTCGGGATACGCCTTCCTGGTGGCAACACGCATAGGTTTGTGATAGGATTTTGAGTTTCGGTTTGACTGATGCAGGCTCTTAATTTCTTGACTTTTTTAGCTTCTAGTTATGTTTCACTCAAGTTTCATCTATAATTTTCAATGTAAGTGTGGCATGCCTTTCGAAACCTGAGTAAAGTAAAATCTGGTTGGAGTCATTTAATCGTTCCACCAATGAATGACAGAATATTAGAGTTTACTGTATTCAAAGTGTAATAAAAAATTTTTCGAAAGTACATGTAATTTTTTTATTATTATTAATTTATAAGAGGTCAAAAATAGGACTTAAATAATTTAGGAAACGTTTTTTTTTCTTTTAACAATTTTGTTTTTAAAAAATTAATTTAAGATCTCGTTTTTTCTCTCTTTATGTTGAATTGATAAGAGAGTGGTGTGTAAAAAAAAAAAAAAAAAAAAAAAAAAAAAAAAAAAAAAAAAGCACGTTAAACAATTTTGGAAATATTTTGGTAATATTTTAAAAATTTTTATTTTTAGTGTTGAATTAAGATAAATTTGAAGTTCAGGCAGAAAAAAGGGGGGTAGTGGGTAGGAGCGAAACATCATGAGGAGTTCCGAGACAAATTATACTTTGAAATAACTAGTTAATAAGAATAAAATCCCAAATCTCTTCGGGGAGACGTTACACATCCCGAACCAGAGATACCTAATTTAGCATTGAGAATTTTCATTTAGAAATATTTTTAAAACGGTATCGGTTAAAATTTTTACTAACAAATAAAATCTTATGCGAAAAAGAAAGGTTAAAAAAAAAAAAAAAAAAAAAAAAAACTGATGAAGGTAGTAACTGTTGTAGCGGTATGTGACTGTGAGAGTGAGGTTTGTGTAGAGGACTTCTAGATTCGTAATTTTTATTTGACGTTAGTGGTGGTTGTTCATCAAAAATTATAATTTCAAGCAGTTTATTTTATTTTAATACATTTTTATTATTTATTTATTTTTGTAAACTGGCATGTTTTATGCCACAACAGAAACCAAGAAACTGATTAACAAGCAATTAAAGAAATAAGAATTAAAAAATGACAGTAAGTTTCACAATGCAAGACGAGTGTTCTATTGAATATCTGTTTGAGCATTATTTCCGCTAATTTAATTTAATTTTTAAGAATATTTTTTTTTTTCATACGCACTTATACCAAACATAAGAACCTCAATCGATAACTTCATCTTAATAACTGATCTTTGTTATATTTTGCGTTATTGTTATATTTTTGCATATGCGATTAAAGTTTCATTTTAATAATTTGGGCAACTGAGTTTTATAGAAATAATTTTTTTGCTTAATTTCAGCTTTAAGTAATACTAGTACACCGAACCCGGGGTTCCCAGGTCACAAAGTAAAGGTGAAAAACTTTTTTAAAATCTAAAATTGGAAAGCCTAATAAATTTTTTCTGCGTAATAGACTTTTTAAACTGCCAACTAATTACAAATAGCAATTTTATATGAAACATATTATTTATGTAATCATATACAGCTTTAAAAATTATCGGTACTTCCGTATTAGCGGAGCCGTAGCTAAGAGGGTGCTATGGGCGGCTCAGCCCCCCCCCCCCCCTAAAATATTTTGAGCTCCCCCCTGGAAAAGATTCCAAGGTCACTCAATGAATTTCTGTTCCGAAAATTCAAATGAAATATTGTTTAAAAATCTAATTTAGTTTTGAAACCTTTTCACAGTTTTGCAGAGTTACTAAATTGTATCTAAAATAAGTGTTTCAACACTCCCTCATCCTATTTGTACATATGAAGCTAACATGATGGGCTATTTTGCACCTGTTATACACTCAAAACTTCATCATCGTATACTTTTCTAAGCATAAAATGATGTTATTTTAACAGTTTAATAAGAAACAGAGTACCTACAATGTGAATATGCACTTATTTATCTTTCTGCGTAAGAGAGAGAAAAAAAAAAACTATGAGCCCCCTTATATTCTCTTGAGCCCTCCCTATTGTTACTACTACGGTCCTGCGAATTAGACGCAAGATAGCAGTTATTAGCCAAAGATTTCGCCAAAGAATAAAATTGCATTCTCAGTTTTTAAACACAACTAAGAAAATATGACACCCAGATATTCTTTAAAATGCATTTTTGTAAAGGTTAATTGATGTATCTTTTGTAAAGTAAGTTTACAACGAACTAAAAGTCACTAAATTCATAGATAAAAACGAAATAAAACCAACAACAACCAGCCAACGATATGTTGACATAACAGGTTTTAAATTACTATTTTTTTCAATTGCTACGAAAAAATGACAACTAAAATACAGTAAAACCTCTAAATAACGGACACCTCGGGAACACAGAAACTGTCCGCTATTAGGAAAACTTCAGAGTTTCAAAAATCGCTAAGAAATGCTTAATGTTTCATTAATTCATTTTTAAAGTTCGAAAACCTCAAATATATAATTAATTAGAAATTAAAATTATTTTTTAAGCAGAAAACTGAAATAAAATTGTGCACAACTTTATCCATTGTTTATTACATTCTTATGAAAAAAAATATCTGTTACAAAAGATTACTTTTGCTTGCGATTACTTGTAATTTGTTTTTCAGCATGACGTTACTGGA
This sequence comes from Maratus speculifer, assembly GCA_964019185.1. Taxonomy (NCBI): domain Eukaryota; kingdom Metazoa; phylum Arthropoda; class Arachnida; order Araneae; family Salticidae; genus Maratus; species Maratus speculifer. Next base: position 461,772,268 of record OZ025292.1, read on the forward strand.
CACTAAAGAGTTCCGGGCAGGGAGGAGGGATTGCACTTTTATACTATTAAAAACACAAAATTTCAAAATCTTCCAGGGGGGACATTTCAATGCTATGAGAGATGTCACTTCCAGGTAACCCCCTGAATTCAATTCTGAATTTTACATTTATCTGTGATCACAAAATTTGTGACACGTTGCCCTAATAAATTTAGAGGTCTTTTTACTCTTTTTTTTTTTTTCATTTTTTCTCATAAATTTTTTTTTTCATTCTTTATCGCCGAAAATAGTGTCCGCTATTTGGAATGTCCGTTATTCAGAGGTTAGACATACAAAAACTTAGGTTTTGGGAGTGGGGATTGAAAAACTGTCCGTTAAATAGAGGTGTCCGCTATTTAGGAGTGTCCGTTATGGAGGTTTTACTGTATACAGTGATCTGTTATCTTCCATGGAGAAAAGAGATAGATGGAGGTGCAGTATGCGATTAAAACGGTTTGATGGGCGTTATTCTTCCAATATAAGTCTATCATTCGACCCAAACAAAACAATCACATGGAATAGTGACCGAATTTTTTAACATCATTTTTTCTCTAAATGATAAAGATCTCAATATATTTTAGCATTATAAAATAGCATTTCATTGTATTATGAATTAAAATTGCATTACTAAAAGTTTTTCTTTTTTGTGAAAGCACATCGTTGTGTTTGATGCAATGCAGCGAATTTTAGAGTTACATTTTTGGCATCACCTCCAGCCACTAAACTGAATCTCTATTTTTGTTTCTTTTTTACTCTATGGCTATTTTTTCTCTTTTTCTCACATAAATGCGATACTCAAGTTGCCACCATTAGAGAAATTGAACCAAAAACTACAAAAAAATTCATATCTCAAAAACAAATTGAGATACAGTTTTCTAACAAACGGCATTTAAAAGTGCATTTTTTTCTCTAAACGATGGTATAAAGATTGAAAACGTGCAATGTCTAGAAGTTTAAAAATTTACAATAGCGAAAATTGCAAAACCGAAATTTCATCGGAAAGTGTTGCCATGCAAAACATGACGTATGCGTTACGCACAGATACGTTTGGCCTTTATTATATAGATTTGTTTGAGAGTTAGACTGACCCATTGTAAGATGCATTTTTTACTGTAGCTAATTTTGTAGGTTTATTAAAAATCAATGAAACCGTTCTCTCTTAAACATTTATTTCCGTCGAAATTTGACGGGTTCCACCTTGTATATATAATTTCTAAACAGTGTAGCGAAAATTGCAAAACCGAAATTGCAGGGGAAAGTATTACACTGTAAAAAAAAATTTAAGAGGTTACTAAAAATTTTTTAGTAAATTGGTATTCCACAGAATTTTTTAGTAACCATTACAAACTTTTTTTTTGCAAGTGAAACAAGCATTTCTTTTGTAAACTGAACAAAAGAATTTTTTGTATAACTAACTTAAAATTGTTTAATATGAGCCACCAAGCAAATTTTAGTAATAACTCCAAATTTATTTTTAATAACCATTACGTTCGCCTGAAGGGCAGGAGGTTCTTTCGAGCTGTATCCAGACTTCTCAGGCGGAAGATTTTCGGCAAACCTGCAATAGATGGCAGCACCAAACATTGCTAACTCTCCGACAGGATTTTCATAATCTCTTTACGAACGAGTACTTACACTACATACATTCAGGGCGTATTTGGCGCTGGCCAGTATCGAACCCGGGACCTTTTAGTCTGGAGTCCGTTACTATAACCACTATGCTATCAAGGCCACACCAAGTGAGTTTCAGTAATAGTTATTAAAAATATAAAACTATTAACTCTCTTCGTTGCTAACTTTTTTCTAGTAATTCTTACAGATTTTCTTGTAACCGACTAAGATTATTAAAAATTTTTTAGTAATTACAAGGTTTTTTACAAAGATTTTTTAGTAGATCGACCTTTTTTTTTTACAGTGTACCATTCGCAAAATGACGTATGCGTTACGCACAGATACGTTTGGCCTTTATAATATAGATATTTTTATTGATATAGGCAGATTTTTATGAGCAAAATTTATTGAAATCTGAGCTTATGTCTTTTCAATAAAAATTACTATTTATCTATTAAAGTTGTATTTATTTATTTTTTTTATGTTCAACGATGAGAAACTTAATATTCACTCGATATTTTAAGGTCAAGTGAGTATTTTGGACAGGAACTTCTTTTATTTTATTAAAAGAAGGTTGCTTAAATTTACCGAGTTGAATATTGAGTTACTTTGATTAATAGGAAGCGCAAAATTTCATGTTCTAATAATTTTGTTTCATTGGAAGTGGAGGAATCTTTTTTACTTTCTTTATTTTTCTTGCCCCCCCCCCCTAATTATTTAGAAAAAGGTTTTTTCTGACGGTCGAGCTATGCTTTTATAAAAAGCATAAACGTAAAAGCTGTTTTGAAAAATCAGTTTATTAATGACAAACATTCAGCCCAAAAGGCTGATATTTGTTGAAATGAAAAACTAAATTTTGACATATTCCTAGATATATAAACACAGTAGATAGAAAATATAAGCATTAAAAACTATTCAGTTTCCTAACTTTATTTTGCCCCACCAGTGGCCGAGAGATTCTGACCTCTCACCTGGTAAGCTGCAAGATCGATAATTGGGTTCGAACCCAATCACGGCCGTTGGCCTAACCGTTCGGAGTTTTCTTGGTTTTCTTCAGAACCTTGCGTAAATACGGGTTAGGTTCCCTTAGAAAGACCCCTACGAAGGGCACTCCTCCCCCATGGATATGTGTAAATAATCGGTCGACACAAAATAAACCATACCCTTGGAGAAGTTGTAAAGTAATTTGAAAGCGGTTTTTGTGGTCTTTCATAATAATTGTTTCAGCATTGAGGAGGATATATTTTGCCACTGCAGTCGATGGGATTCAATTTTGATTTCATTATAGTCTATTGAAAATACAGTCTAATAAGCCTTTTATACTATAGTATAATAGTTTGAGAATATTGTACTGAATGTGATGTAATTCATGATTATTTGATAAATTCCCGAAAGGGCAGGAGCGTGGCTATTAATTTTGTAAATAATCTTGTAAGAAAATGAAAAAAAAAAAAAAAATATATGTATTCAAATACAGAGTTATTTTAATAATATATTAAAATATACGAATACAGAATTTTTCCTAATACTAATCAATTCGAGTGAAAACCGAATAAAATATTTTAGCAATCTGAAATTCGAAATAAAATCTGTCGTAGAATTTTTTTTTTTTTCTTAACATAATAAAAGAAGAGCTATTGTTATTCTCCCCTTCTTGTTATAGAGAACGAAGCAAATGTTACTTTTATTATTATAGATGAGTTAAATAAAATGCTAATTTTATTGTATTATGAATGACCCTTGATGAGAATCAACTATCTTTTTAACTGTTTAAAAACTGTAGAGCCTAAAAAATATGATTTCTTCCAGGGCTCTGTTGAGCAGAATTCCGAATTACTCGCTTCACAGAATATATCTTATAGTAGCATTTTCGTTAAGAAAAAGCTAAACAACATTTAACATAACAAAATAATTAAAATAACGAACATTACAAATATTTAACATGATCAGTATTCATCGGCATTTTTGAGTTTTATATTATTAATTTTTTTTTTATTATTATTAGCTTTCTTTTGAGAAATTTTGATTATTCAAATTTCTTATTTTATTTCATTTTTCTTGTTGTACTAGTGCTGTGTGATCTTGGTTGATTAAACGGTGTGCAAACATTATTTTGCAAATAAACAGAAAACACTCATTAAGATTGCGTTATTTTTGCAAGTAAAAGAAAAAAAAACTCTACATGGCAAATTATTTTGCCTTTTTGTATAGAGAGAGTCGAAGATTTACTTTTCTCGATTTTTAATAGAAATGATTTTGATGCAGAACTTAAAAGACCTCTCCAATAGAAGAATCAATGATTTCTATTGATGCGCATCGATTATAGATGGCAGCACCAAATGAGTTTTTCACTTTAATGTTATTTGAAACAAAATTATTAAAGAGAAGGATTTCTGACGATGGATACCTCCATCACTCCTGTTTAGTAATTAAAATGGAGCAATCTTCGGTCAATTTGTACGATATTTACTTTAAACTTCCCTTGTTATTATCTTTTTTTTTTTTTTTTTTAAACGTTTTATTTCGTGATTTAACTGTATTCACAGAATAACTTTTAATAACTGTATTTATGGAGGATTAATTATAAAAGGCTAGAAGCATTAATTATCACTTAATTACAATCATTAAATATTAACACGGAATATTACGGTTTGAGGCAAAAAAAAAAAAAAAAAAAAATGCAAAACAATGAAGCAATTGCGTTATGTATCCATATATTCAATAAATCGCTAAGAGATGGCAGCACCGAAGGACAATTAGAAACATTATTGAATAACTTTACGTCTTTTTTTTTTTTTTTTTTTTTTTTCTCCTTATAAATATTTACAAAAATTTCCAATTATGGAATAGATGTCGTATCTTCCCACGATCTGCCATCTTGTCTCCCAGGATTTTTTAAAGATTACTTGAAGATTTTTACTCCCTTAAAATTTTAACCTTAAAGTACGAAATGCAACTGAAATGATTACTTAACAATTGAATCATGCATTATAAAAAGTGATATTAAATTAAACATCGTTAACAAGCTACAGTAAAATCTGACAGATTAAATTTTTAATAGTAAATAATATAGTAATAAAGTTATTATAGTATTTTTTAAATAAAATGTTTAAGTAAAGTGAAAATATTTTTTTTTTAGTGTGCATAAACCTTTAAAATGTTTATTTTATTTCCCCCCGCAACCCTCCCCCGCAAAAAAATAAATAAATAAATAAATAAAAAATATTGTAAATAATATGGAAACAAGATCGCGGCTCGCGGGAAAATAGGACATCTGATCTCCAAATATTCATTATATTCATTCTCTCTCCAAATATTCATATTATTTAACGACAAACGTTCCGTTATTAACTCAGGTTAAAATTAATGCGAGAAAAAATTTATAGATATTTATATTAAGAAAAAAAGTATGCGCTGATTTTAAGATTGTAATAAAAAATAGAAAAAAAAATCTTAATTCGTTAAAAATATGCTATAATATATACAGATTACAGGTCCTCTAAAAATTACAGACGTTAAAACAATTAAAAAAAAAGAAAAAGAGAGGAAAGAAAATATCTCCAAAAAATACATATAGAAACACACGAAAATGGTTTTCTTTGAGCCTTGGATTTCCACGCGAAAATAAGTTTTAGGAACCCCAGAAAGATTTCACCCCCCTACCCGCTCCCTTCGTGTTGATAATTGGCCGTCAAATGCACATCTAAATTACATGTTATACTAAAAATACACTTTTCAATGGGTGTATCATTTATGGCCGATTATATGCAATCGACTGAGATCAATTTTTTTTTAAAAATACCTTGCTCGAAAATTATTTTAAAACCCATAAAAAGTGGGTAAACCTTGATTTGAACTAATAGCATCAGCTTCTTAAGAAAATTGATTTTAACACTTTTTCTGCGAAGTGATAATGATACACGTGGAAATGTCATTTATCCAGCTTTTCAACTCATGCTCTTCGGTAAAGGAAATTTGTAATTTTTCCATGCCTGATCGACTAAATTTGCGCTTTTTCGAACCTGATCAACAAAATTCGTATTTTTTTTAAACCGATCGAGAAGATTCACGATTTTTTCGCGCTTGATCAACAAAATTCACGATTTTTATGAAGCCAATTGACGAAATTCGATTTTTACAAAGCTAATCAACGAAATTTGCGATTTTTTTTCACGTGGTAGATAAAATTCGCAATTTTTTCTTGCCAGATCGACGAAATTCTCGATTTTTCGGTGCTTGGTCGATGAAATTTGCGATTTTTCTGCACCTGATCATCAAAATTCGCGATTTTGACGAAGCCGATTACAAAATTCGTGATTTTTACGAAGCTGGTTGACGAAATTCGCGATTTTTATAAAGCTGATCGACAAAATTCGCAATTTTAATTCGCATGATTTACAAAATACGTGATTTTTCTTCGCATGATTAACAAAATTCGCAATTTTTCCACTTCTGATCGACAGATTTTGCGATTTTTTCAGTCTGATCGACAAAATTCGGGATTTTTCCGCATCCGATCGACGAAATTCGCAGTTTTATTTAAGCCTGTTGCCGAAATTTGTAATTTTGTAATAGACAATATTCGCAATATTTCCGTACAAGACCAACGAAATTTGCAATTTTTCGGAACCCGAATCTTCCGTGCCCAATCGACGAAATTGCAGTTTTAAACTAACTCTCACGAAATCTGATTTTTTTAAGCGACAATATGAAATATGAAATTTTTTGCTCTTGATAAATTGACGAAACTCACGATTGTTTTACAGCCAATCACCGAATTTTCAAATTTTTTGTGCATCATCTCGACGTTTTCGTGCCTTATCAACAAAATTTGTGATTTTTTTCGTCCCTGATCGGCAGAATTTGCGATTTTTTGGACCAAATTCGCAATTTCTTCCTACCTTATGAAAGAAATTTGCGATTTTCCGAGCCTCACTGACAAAACTTACTATTTTTCCGCAATTGTTTAGTAAAATTCGCGAATTTTTCGTGCTCGATCAACGAAGTTTGTTATTCTAAAGTGACTGACGAAATTTTATATTTTGCCTCGGTAAATTGACGAAATTTATGATTTTTTCTTGCTACATGTGCACAAAAATTGCAATTTTTTCCACTTGTAAATTGACGAATTTCGCGGGCCACATGTTAACCCATCGCAGGGCCACTTTTCGCCTGATGGCCATAGGTTGTGCATCCCAATGATAGAGGATTCGGCAATATCTCTTTATACTATATTAATACTATTTATCTCTTAATACTAGATTCCAGCTATGACATCCACTTTTGGAATGAATGAAACTTTTGTATTTATTTTTAATATTTTTGACATCCACGCGTATGTACTTCATTATCATAGCCCTTTACACGACAATCTTCGATTAACAGACCTAACTCAGCTAACATTGTTAAAATAAAACCCGTTAATCCTGGACCTATGTTATCATCCACAATCAAGAACTTTTAAAACTTTTTTCTTTTTGACGAATAAGAATATCCATAACTATACAAAGATATATATACGTTAAACAAACAACGACAACCTATCTAATTTTTATTATCTTTCTTATTTTAAGCATATTTAATGTTGAGAACTGTCAAAATAGTTCAGTTAAAAATGTTTTATCGATTCAAAAATTATTCACAGCAAATAAATTCTTTTTTGAAGTCACATGTTGGACTAGATTATGGTGTGCAGTATCCAATAATTTCTTTTAATTTGTCTATTTTGTAATTTTTTTTATTACTTTTTAGCTCACAGGCTATCATAGCCTGAGAGCTTATGTGCCCGTCCGTTCTGTATGTATGTGCGTATGTGCGTAACGCGATAACTCATGATAAAAATATCGGATCCACTTGAAATTTTGTATGTAGATATATCCTGACAAGGCGCTTCCCTGATTAGTTTTTGGAGTTCATTCGATATGTATAAGAGGGGGAACGGGGGGCTCATGCCCCCCGTTAGTTGATATAAATGGGATTTTCATGCAGAATTAAGTTTTCGTTCAAAATTTAGATTAGGATCATTCTGATGAGGCGATTCCGTGACTGTTATTAGGTGTTCATTGAATAAGTATAAATAGGGGGACAGGGGTTCTAATGCCCCCCCCCCCCTTAATTTATAGAAATGGGATTTTCATGCAGAATTAAGTTTTCGTTCAAAATTTAGATTAGGATCATTCTGATGAGGCGATTCCGTGACCGTTATTAGGTGTTCATTGAATAAGTATAAATAGGGGGAACAGGGGTTCTAATGCCCCCCCCCCGTTAGTTGATATAAATGGGATTTTCATGCAGAATTAAGTTTTCGTTTAAAATTTAGATTAGGATAATTCTGATAAGGCGATTCCGTGACTGTTATTAGGTGTTCATTGAATAAGTATAAATAGGGGGAACAGGGGCTCTAATGCCCCCCCCCCGTTAGTTGATATAAATGGCAGAATTAAGTTTTCGTTCAAAATTTAGATTAGGATCATTCTGATGAGACGATTCCGTGACTGTTATTAGGTGTTCATTGAATAAGTATAAATAGGGGGAACAGGGGTTCTAATCCCCCCCCCCGTTAGTTGATATAAATGGGAATTTCATGCAGAATTAAGTTTTCGTTCAAAATTTAGATTAGGATCATTCTGATGAGACGATTCCGTGACTGTTATAAGGTGTTCATTGAATAAGTATAAATAGGGGGAACAGGGGTTCTAATGCCCCCCCCCCCCGTTAGTTGATATAAATGGGATTTTCATGCAGAATTAAGTTTTCGTTCAAAATTTAGATTAGGATCATTCTGATAAGGCGATTCCGTGACTGTTATTAGGTGTTTATTGAATAAGTATAAATAGGGGGAACAGGGGCTCTAATCCCCCCCCCCGTTAGTTGATATAAATGGGATTTTCATGTAGAATTAAGTTTTCGTTCAAAATTTAGATTAGGATCATTCTGATGAGACGATTCCGTGACTGTTATTAGGTGTTCATTGAATAAGTATAAATAGGGGGAACAGGGGTTCTAATCCCCCCCCCGTTAGTTGATATAAATGGGATTTTCATGCAGAATTAAGTTTTCGTTCAAAATTTAGATTAGGATCATTCAGATGAGGCGATTCAGTGACTGTTATTAGGTGTTCATTGTATAAGTATAAATAGGGGGAACAGGGGTTCTAATGCCCCCCCCCCCCTTAATTTATATAAATGGGTTTTTCAAGCAGAATTTTCAGATTTCGTTCAAATCTCTGAATAGTTTTGGAAGTTTAATGGTTAAGTATAAAAGAGGGGGATAACTCCTTTTAAATTATATAAATGCTAAATGGGTTTTTATTAAGAATTATCTAATTTGCTCTGAATTTTGGATATAGATTTTTTATATGATAAAGCATGTCTTTGATAGTATAGGAGGTTCAATGATTAAGTATAAAAAAAGAGAAAAGGGGAGAGCTGTTTCCCCTTCTTAATTTTTTTTTTCGAACGGAATTAACCCTTGAAAATATAAAGCTTTAATGTGCAATTAGTATTTGTAGCCTGTGAGCTCAATGCCATCAGTTTAACTGGGCAGTATTCTTTATTTTTTTTTAATATCATTATAGGGATGGATTTTTTCATATTTCGTAAAAGTCTCTTTTTTATCTTCTGTTGTCAATTTAAAAAAAACGCAAATAATGTTTTCCACTATTGTTTAATAAAAAATATATTTACAAGTTGTCATTATAATAGAAAGAAAACATTAAAACAAATTTTTACGTGTGAAACGCATTTAATGGCATATTTAAAACAATATATTTAAAATTATTTTCTTATAGCGTCTAAAAGAAAACGTTTTCTTCTAGAAGTTATTATAGAAGTCCAATAGGCAGCAACAATTTTCACTGAGCTATTTTGAACAAACTAATATGCAAATGAGTAATAGATCTTACATAATAAATCACGAAAACAGCCATCAGGTGTCGCGACAGCATTGAATGTAGACTTGAGCCGAAAAGTCCCTCAGTCCAGGAAATGAATGGAAATCCGATTTCAGAAAATCGCTGCTGATCGAGATAATATAATTCAGTCTTTCGTAATCGGGTATTCTGTTTTAAACAAAACAAGAGTGATCTTAGAAGCTAAAATATCTGTACGCAATGGCAGCCATACTTTGATAGGGGCCGCTTTCTTCAAAATTATGTTGTTGATTACCTCCATATAAATCCACAGCTCAGACGAACACGAAAGAAGCCCGTATTCCCCGTGATTTTATCTTTACTTCAGAAAAAGGTGCCATTGCTCATTCAGTCCTATTTCGTTTCGATGATCCTAAGTTGTGTGCGCTCCACATCCCTCATTCAAGCTTTAGAACCCATAAATTGGCAATTAAATTAGAAAAATCTTGGAAATTGTTGGCAAAAAATTTACAGTTATCAAGTCGAAATTTTTTTAATTTGCAAAAAATGATATAATCGCCCTATTCTTTATGAAGATAACGTACACTGTAAAAAAAATTGTGCGATTTTACTTAAATATTCTTAGTATCATTACAGACATCATTAGAGTTACTAGAAAATCATCTGTAACTAAAGCTTCTTGAATCATTGCTGATATAACATTAGTAACATTACTGAAATAACGTTTGTATCTGAATGCTTATGTCGCATGTGTTTTTATCTGACCTTTTGTAATCTTAAGAACGACGAGCGTAAACACCAGCCAACCAATAAAGAAAATAACTTTTAATTTTATAATATATATTGAGGATTCTGTTTTGGTTCTGCAAATTTGGTTAATTTAATTGTAAAATTTGAACTAAAATGAAATTAAAGTAGCAAAGAAAAATATATATAAATAAAAAAAGGGCATAAATAATATTTTTTTCTTTTTTCCCTCCTGTGGAATGTGAATTAAGTTATGTGAAGATAAATGAACATACATGTATAATTTTATGGGATTGTTTGTGAGATCTCCCCTTCCCCCCCACACACAGACACTTTTACACACTGAGACTTCTGAATTTATTATTTTCTGTTTTATATCGATTAGAAGTAAAAATTCTCCCTGAAACTACAGCTCGAAAAACAAAAAATGCATAGTTTTTATCACAGATAGCATTCTAAGAAGTATATAGAATATAATTATTAATTAATACTTAACTAATGTAAAGTATTTATTTACAGAAAGTTATAATTGATTTTTCAATATAAATTATACATAATTATATTAATATTATTATATAATAATTAATTAAAAATATTATTATTAATATTTACATGTAATAATTTATTAATAATAATATTAATATCATTATATAATAATTAATTGCAGCTTGAAAAACAAACTGTATGTAGTTTTAATTTCAAATGACAATTAAAAAAATAATATAATAATTATTATTTTTGTAAATATATTATGTACTAATTAATTATGTAATATAATTATCTAATCAATATTTATATAATTATTAATAGTTATATAATAATTAATCATACAATAATTAATTATATTGATTAATTATTAATCAAACTTTGAAAAATATTCTTATAACTTTAATATTCAAAAATCTAACTTCATTCTGCTTTCAAACTTTACAATGACCCCTTTACAACTTTAGAAAAATGTCAAAAAACTTTACAATTAAAATAAAAGTCATACAAAAACACCAGAAGAGCCTAGCCGCCTAGCCCACAGATTAAGTATTTACACAATAAATATAAATAATAATATATTAAAATATATTTAATCTGTGTAAATATATTTAATCTGTGGCCTAGCCAAATGCGAGAGCACGGTAGATACGCATGCGCCAGTTTTGTGATTCCAAGAGATGCTGTCAAGAAGTAATGATCTTCATGGGTGCTACTACATGACACTACTGCTGACCATCACCACACCACTCCAGCCAGCCATGGATGGATTATATGCTGCTGACCAGCTATATTTTTTATTTTTGATTTTCATTTTTTAAGGTAAGCTTTACTTTATATTTATTTAAACTACAAACATATACAAATAATCATTTTACTAAAAGTTAATTTGTCCACTATCTTTTATTTCTTTTAGGCTTAACTTTAACTCTTGCGTACGTCGCGTTTAATGTTGATATTCTATGCGTAGTAATGTAAATTTAAAACCTGCTTTTTTTTTTCGCTTTGATTAAATAAATATAAAAATGAATTGTTAATAAATCTCCAGGCAATCTTTGCTATTGTAACTGGAGATTTAATTGTCATTGGGACTGATAATCGTTCAAATTTGCTTGTCATGTTTTGGGACTTATAAAAATCTTTTATTAAACTATTCTACTTATTTAATTTCATCTGAAATCCCAATGTTCCCGCACCTAAATGCGTACGTTATGTATAAAAAAACAATCATATTGCTGACTATAGTTATTGTGGTATTTACAGCCATTGTACAATCATGCTTCAAAATATAATTAAATTTAAAAAAAAAACTTTTTAATGACAGTTATTACCATTTTATTTCATTTTACGTTATTAAAAGTATTAGTAATGTAAAGTAGACTTGAAATCGGACTTTTGAATTTATTTATTTGGCTGTGCATGCTTTATTATTTTTCCATAGTGTGGTTTGTTTACGTTTTGAACTTGTTGTTTGTTTACGTTTTGACGCCCGAATGCAATATTGTTAGCAAAATTTTCGTTTGAATGTAACTCGTTAAATATGCGATACTGCTGCTTTTGTTTATTGCATTCACATCATTTATTATTTAAGTTTTGAAAAAATGAAAGTGAATGCAAGAATAGTTGTTTCTTGTGAAACGTATCGCTAATGATGGCATCATAAAAAAATTATACTGGCAGTACTTCAAAAAATAAAAAATGCACCTGCTACATTTGATAGTTGGCATTAAACATCATTATCATACATCATTATTTTTAGCAGGAAGCACCATAAATGCAAAATCGCTCATTTTGTCTCTGAAACATTTCTTACAATCGGTATCTTCTACCAGTCAGTATATCAAGCCAATTTGCAAACACATATTAGCAGTTTGTTTGTACAGGCAAACCTCGTTAGCATATGAACCTCAAGGGAAGACAAAATTTCATTCATGTTATCAGCATCAAATCTTTTTACTTATTTTTATAGCGCACTGTGGAAACAATCTTAAAAGTTTTATTTTGAACAAGTGATAATATTCCTTGATTTAATTTAGGGGAGTAAATTTTGTTGTATTAAAAGTAAAAAAAGACATGGATATGAAACCAGGATCAGAAGCAAATCATCAAGGCAGCGAACACTGCATATTGTTATAAATCTTGCAGATTTTTTTTTTCCCCTTTTAAGACACACCAATGAAATTCATGATTTTTTTAAAGCCTGACCAACAAAATTTGAATTTTTTTTAGGGCAGGATTGATAACTCACTTTTTTTTCTCATACCCAATCGATTAAATGTTAAGGCTTTATTGCACGTGGTCAGCAAAATTTATGTTAAGGCCCCTGTCCTCGCTCGAGGAAACGCTCGCGAGCTAATGCTATTCCTATGGGGAAGCACTTTTCTAATAACTCTTTCGCATTTTGACATTTTTGAAATTTTTTTTTTTGCATTGGATAACTGAGGTGCATGCCGACAGCGCACCTTTTTTACTTTTTCGATTTTGGTTGCAGATATTTTTTACGATGTTTGTTTCACTTTCAAAACCGGTTTCGAAACTGAAAATGCTTTTTAAAAAATATATCTGCAACCAAAATCGAAAAAGTAAAAAAGGAGCGCTGTCGGCATGCACCTCAGCTATCCAATGCAAAAAAAATTATTCAAAAATGTCAAAATACGAAAGAGTTATTAGAAAAATGCTTCCCCATAGGAATAGCATTAGCTCGCGAGCGTTTCCTCGAGCGAGGACAGGGGCCTTAATTTTTCAAACTGATTAATAAAATTTTTTATTCATAACTTAAACTGATAAAATTTGCAAATTGTCAAAAATCATTATTTTTTACTGACTTTGGTGAAACTTGCAATTTTTCCTGAGGTAAATTGACAAATTTTGCAATAAACGAATAAAACAGATGATTTTCTGCAGTCTATCAAAATTTGAGATTTCCTCCTTCCTAATTAATAAAATTCATGAATTTTAAACACATAATTGAGGAAATTTGTGATTTTTAACTGACAGACAAAATTTGAAATTTGTTTTGCAAATCAATGAAATGCCAGATTTTTTTCCCCCTCTTGCAACTGATGAAACTCAAGATTTTCCATTGCTGGTCAACAAAATTTGCAAATTTTTAATAAAATGGATATTTTTTTTCATACTTTTATCATCAACGTTTGATTTTTCCTGTGTCTGATCGATAAAAAATTTTTCCCATGGCTAATCAGCAACATAGGAATTTTTTTCCCACACCTAATTAACAAATTTAGTGATTCATCCATGCCCAATCAATGAGATTTATTACTGTTTTGTATCTCATTGATAAAATTTGATTTTTCTGTGCCTATTTAAAAAGACATGAGATTGTCTTGTGCCCATTCGACAAAATTTGCTTATTTTTCTGCACTCAGTGAAATTCGTTGTTTTTTCTGAAGCAAATTGTTTAAATTTATGATTTTTTTTCTGTGACTTCTGCACAAAAATTGCAATACAAGCTATATCATTTAGTCTGGGATTACGGTGCCTCACTTAAGTTCGGTGTAGACACTTACGATGTAAAAAAAAGCATGAACGGTATTACGGTACCTCTCAATCTTAAGACAGCTTGAAAGCTGCCATAAGTTTAAGTTCAAATGAATGTGCACTCAACCACTACAAATGTAACAGTGCACTCTAATTGGCTGGCTACAAGATGTCTTATGCCGAGGCACAGTAATACAAAGTTACGATCGATTGCAGGAATGCCCATCTTATGATCGAGCGTAAGCTAAGCAATAGCAAGGCACCGTAATCATAGCCATAGAAAGAAAAGAAAATTATTTAAAATTTAAGTTGACAAAGTTCATTGTAAAAAATATGCCATAACTAAGAACGTTATTTTTCAGAAATTTAGCAAGCAGTTTCAAAGCATTTTTTCCCAAATTAACAATTGCTACTTTAATTACTAACAATTATTACTTAAATGATAAATTTTAAAGAAGATAGTTTAAAGTATCTCTATGATTTTTTCATTTTGGTTAGGATATTTTCAAGTGTTGAAAAATGCTGTGATCAAGAATTAGCCTGAAAAGTTGTTGACCAGGAATTACACCAGGTGCCCCTGCTTCTTCTGTGTTCTTGACATCACATTAGTTTCAGTCAAGTAAGTGTTGATATATATTTGATTGTGTTACAATGTTGATATATATTTGATTGTGTTTTTATGAATAATTGCAAATATTATAGATTTATATTCAAATAATTTTTACAGATCAATTATAAATTCTTGTCTTCAGTAATGTTATAAATAAATTAAAAACATTTAAAACACCAAAATATTTTCTTTCTTAAAAACTTGTTTCAAAATCCATAGACCATCATCAGCGCAAAATATGATGATGGTATGCTGTGGTTATTAAAATTAGCTTGCAAGAAGAAATGAAGTATTTTGGAGCTTTAAATGTTGATTTTATTCATTTATAATGTACTCCGACAATTAATTTCTTATTGTATAAATAATAATGCTTAAAAATTGAAATTCTTGCGGCTACTCAGTCCAAAATTTGCCTGAATACAAAGTACTCGGTATGACCCTAGTTTATTATGCTTAAAATTTTTCGACAAAAACACATGGTTATGCTGTGGCTATCAAAAGTAGTTTTCAAAAAGGAATGAAGTATTTTGGAGCTTTAAACATTGATTCTTTTCATTTATAATATACTGCAACAATTTTTCATTATAATGATAATAGTAAATTTTAAAAATTAATTCTTACAACTACTCTGTATTGTACATGGTACTTGGCAAACCGGCTGAATGCTGAGTAAATACAGAGTACTCGCTGCGGCCTTAATTTATGATGAATAAATATTTTGACTTAAATCATAATCAAATTGAATTCAAAATCCAAAAATTAATTCTTCAAAAAACACATTTTTATAGGTATATAGTTTTTTTTTCCCAGTGTTTTTTCAACGGTGGTTCTGTTGAATTTCGAATGTTCTAAACATATAATTATGATAAATAAATCATTCTAATTATACTATACTTGATTATTTCATCAACAATGTACTCATACCTATCAAGTTATACACATTAAGTGTAAAATTTATACATTTGGATTGTTTTTCACACTTATAATTTTTGGTACTACTTGGTTATTCTGTTGACCAAAAAAATTATCGCCAAACCATAAGATTAAATGCCAATAATGGATGACTGAATATCACATTCAATGACATTAAACATGATAAAGGTGCTTAAAACATCATTAAGTGCTTTTATTTTGACTTTTTATTTGTATTTTTATGAATATTCTTCTAATTATTTGTTTTTTCGTTATTCAAAATAAAAATTATGTCAATATATATAATTTTGCTATTAGTTTGGTGGATTTGTATAATTTGGCAAAATTGGTCAATGGGATAACCAAGTAATACCCAATTTAATTACATTTTTGTAAAATTTTCTTACAAACTTCATTTCCTCCCTTAACTAAAGAATTATTTCTTACTGATTTTAATATTATAAGTACTTAAGGATTATATTTAAGTATACAGCTTTAAAAAAAAAAATCACTATTAACATATTATAGAATAAATAAGTATAAAATATGACCAAATGAAATTTTCGCCTTGCTTTTAACATAAAAGGAATAGTGCTTACTTAACATGCGATTAAATAATCAATTATAGATGTTAAACATTAATTTTATTTAAAAAATCTTAGTACAGTAGAACCCTGATAATCCGGATCGTTTTTTTTTTTTTTTCAACTTTGATAAGCGAATGGCGAAATTTTTTTATTAGTCAGAATACGACGATGCAACAACTTAATGTTATGGAAATTAGCCAAACGCTTCTCAAACTTGAAAAACAAAGTGAAAAAACTGATCCGGATTATCGAGGTTCTACTATACTTTCAAACCTTTTCCAAACAGGTTCTTCCTCGGAGAATATTTTCTTTTACAAGTACAAATATAAGATTTCATTTTGAAAAAATGAATGAGACTTGTGGCTTGAAGATTGGGTACTTCTAGGTTATCCCGTCGACCAATTTCGCCAAATTATACAAATCGCCAAAATAATAGCCAAATTATACATGTTGACATCATTTTTATTTTAAATAACGAAAAAACAAATAATTAGTAGAATATTAATGAAAAGTCGAAATAAAAATCACTTAAAAACATTTTAAACATGGGAATCGCATTATTTAATGTCATTGAATGTGACATTCACGATCATTCATTATTGGCATTTAATCTTAGTTTGGCAATAATTTTTGGTCGACGGGATAACTGGGAAGTACCGAAGATTGAGTTATTATTTTCGTCATCTGATCAGTAAAATTAGCAATTTATACGAAGTTGATCGTCAAATTTACGAGTTTACAAGGCCGTTCGACAAAATTCGTGAATATTACGAAGCCAATCGACGAAATTCACAGTTTCCATCAAGCTGATTAGCAAAATTTGCAATTTTTTCTTGCATGATTGATAAAATTCGCTATTTTTACAAACCCTATCGACGAATGCGATTTTTATCAAGCCGATTGACGAAATTCGCAATTTTTACGAACCTGATCGACGAAATTTGCGACTTTTGCAAAGCTGATCGAAGAAATTCGCCATTTTCTTCGCCTCATCAACAAAATTCCTGATTTTTCTGCTCGAGATAGACGAAA
The DNA here is from genome assembly GCA_964019185.1 of Maratus speculifer. NCBI lineage: Eukaryota > Metazoa > Arthropoda > Arachnida > Araneae > Salticidae > Maratus > Maratus speculifer. The sequence goes on from OZ025292.1 coordinate 461,789,639, forward strand.
TTTTCCTGTGTGGAGTTGAAAAAATTCACGATATTTCCGTGTCTGACCAACGAAATTCCCAATTTTTCGGAACCCGATCAATGAAACTCGTGATTTTTAACTATTTTGATGCATTTTTGATTGGATTTTTTTACGCGTGCAAGATGAAATTTGTGATTTTTTTTTTTTTCTCTTGATAAATTTACAAAACTCACGATTGTTTCGCAACTGATCAACAAAATTCTCAATTATTCCGTGCATCACCACAGAATTCTCGATTTTGCCTTACCTTATCAACAAACTTTGCGGGTTTTTTTTTTTTTTTTTTTGTCCCTCATCTTCAAAATTCACGAAATTTTCGTTCCCGATCAAGGAAATTCGCATTTTTTTTCATGTGATAAACTGAGAAAACATTGGATTTTTCCGCAGCCGATGAGTTTGAATTGCAATTTTTTCGTGCATCAACAAATCTCGTGACGTTTTCTTGCCCGGTCAATGAAATGTGCGATTTTTCGCATCCGATCGACAAAATTTGCTATTTTTCCATGCCTTATCGACAAAAGGTCTTGATTTTTCAGTGTTTGATCGGCTTAATTTGCAATTTTTCCAACTTTCATGAGCAAAATTCGCGATTTTTTCACACCTGATGAACAAAATGTGCAATCTTTCTGCACTTTGTCAATGATATTCGCGATTTTTCTGTTCTCAAAGAAATTTTCAATTATTAAGTGACTGACAAAATTTTATTTTCCTACAGTAAATTGATGAAATTTCAGATTTTTTTTCTGAGTTTTTTTTTTTTTTTTTTTTTTTTTTTTTTTTTTTTTATGTAAAAGTGCATAAAAATTGCAATTTTTTCTAGTTGTAAATTGAGGAAGTTCGCGGGCCATAGATTGTGCATCCCTACATCAGGGGATTGCACAAAAATTTTATTGTCGTCAGATTGCAAAGAATTTCGTCAAAAAATAGCAGAAAAATTCGATTCTCATAAAAAAATTTAAAATATGCAAATTTCATCAAAAAATCATGGAAAATATGCAGATTTCATCAACAAATCATAGAAAAAACCCCTAATTTCAGTGAAAAATTACGAAAAAAAAAAACAATATGAAAAAATATAGTAAAAAAATATATATATATATGTAAAAAAATCGCTTAAAAGATGTAAATTTTGACAATCTATCGCAAAATAGACGCAATTTTTAACAACTCTCAAAAAAGAGGCACATTTCGTTAAAAGATTATAGGAAAAAAGCATATAGTTAGGGACGGGTAGGTATCCACCCCCTTTCCTAAATTGTAACCAGAGTTATAATATTGACACACGCCGTGCGCAGAAAATTTTAATAAAGAAACAATTTTTATTTTATAACTTTTTTAGTGCCAAAAACTAAAAATATTCCCTCAATTTTATAAACGAATTATTTACTGTTAACAAGAATGTCGTCAAAAGACCTCGAAAAAGTCGCGAATTTCAACAAAGGATCGCGTAAAAAACATGCATTTCGACAAAGAATGGCATAAAAAATATGCATTTGAACAAAGAATCATGTAAAAAAAGAAAAACAGCCATTTCGACAAAATCAGCACTAAAAACGGGAATTTTGCTCAAAAGCTGTGTCGAAAATGCGAATTTCGTCCAAAGACCGCACTAAAAGTGTATATTCTATACATGAATCGCGTATAAAACGGGAATTTCGTGCGCAGGTTTCATAAGACCTGCCACAGACTAGTAAAACATGCGTCAAAAATCGTGCGACATGACGCAGTCAAACCGGTTTTTTCTTTGTTACCAGGGTGAAATTGTCACATGTCTCATGTTTTTTCATTTAATGCTTCACTAGTGTGTAGCGGGCCTAAAAAAATGAATTTCGTGCATGAATAGCATAAAAAACACTAAAAACATCCATGAATCTCTCAAACGTTAATTACATCCATGAATCGTGTAAAAAAATGCAAATTATGTTCATAAACTGCATAAAAAATGCAAATTATGTTCATAAACTGCATAAAAAATGCAAATTATGTTTATGAATCGTGTAAAGAAATGCAAATTGCATAAAAAATACGAATTACGTCCATAGATCGTTCAAAAAACAGGAATTTCATCGGCAGAAAGATTTAAAAAAAAAAAACAAATTATGTCCATGAGGCATGAATAGTATGAAGATAGGGAATTACGCCCATAAATCGAGTAACAAACGCAAATTACGTTCATGAATCTCATAAAAAGCATGAATTATGTCCATAAATTTCACCAAGAATGCAAATTACATTCATAAATCATGTAAAAAATGCGAATTACATCCATGAATCGCAGAAAAACTAATTATACGTCCATAAATCTCTCAGAAAACACTAATTATGTGCATGAACCGTGTAGAAAACGCGAATTACGCTTACAAATTGCATAATAACACAAATTACGTTCATGAATTGTGTAAAAAAAATTTGAATTACGTTCATAAATCGCATAAAAAATTCGAATTACATCCATAAATCGCTCAAAACATGCGAATATAGTTGGCAGAAGGCTCAAAAATACAAATTACGTCTATGAATTGCATGAAAATAACAAATTACGTCCATAAATCGCATAACAAATGTGAATTGCGTTCATGAATCGCATAAAAAATGCTAATTATGTCCATAAATCACTCAAAAAATGCAAATTACATTTATAAATCGCATAAAAAAACGCGAATTAAGACCATTAATCACACAAAAAACGCGAATTGCACCCAACATTAATTTGCAGAAAGCTTTTGACCGAATGTTACGTGCACAGAAAGTTTTTGGTTTTATACAAGTCCGACTAACCTTTCAGAAAATTTGCTGTGAATTTCATACGAAAAATTTCTACTCAGAATTCCCCTTGATTTTATGCACTGTAAAAAAAATCTGTAACCTTAGTAATCTAAATTAACCGAAATCTCTTATGCTTACTAAAATTTTATGTGTACACTGTACAAGAAAATGATGGCAATCTACAAAACTTGTAAGCAAAACTAAAACCATCTGTAACTTTACAAAAGAATTTACTAAAATTTTGGAAACTTTACTAAAATTTTATCTATAATGTTCGTTATCGTCACTTAAAAAGTTCTCGGAATACGATTTCCCAAAAAAATTCTTAGTAATCTTAAAATTTGTTTGATTCAAAGTGCAAATCTGTATCTGTTACATGAATTTTTATTGTTGCCGTTACATAAAAAGTTCTTGGAATACAATTCTACTAGAAAAATTTTTGTAACTTCCCCAATTTTTTTTTACAGTGTGTGTCATAGCTGTCAACTTTATTATTTTTAGCTTTACCCTGTCTAATTTAAACTTTTCAAATACTGTTGGCAAGGATATGAATGTTTCACATGCACTTATTTTTTTTTTATAATTTTGTTTCAACATCATTGTATTTTACTGCATATAATTTCTGACGTGTTGAATTTTGTTTAAGTGATGCATCGAAGCAAGTGTATGTGTGCGCAGTCATTGGGGGATGGGGATTCAGATAATTTCAGTCTTAGCCAAATTTCAAAGTTGCATCCATGCTTTGTAGTAAAAATAATTTTTATACCTAAATCACTCCCTCCTCTCCAAAATTATTTTTAGAAGTTAATTTTAACAGTATAAATTTCTCCTTTTTCTAAGAGTCTGCAAAATCAGATTTCAAACAAAAATTGTAAAATAATTTCTTGGAAATTATAATTATCAAATTTAAAAACATAATGATAAAATGTGTGCTTCCCTCAACAAAACACAGTACCAAAAAATTCTTTTAAATAACAGCATTTTGGTTTTTATTTTTTTTAATTTGTCAGATTTTTCAGATTTCCAGAATGCATACTAATTGAAAAATTTTACATTATTAAGTTCATAAAACCTAAAATTTATGCCAAAATAGAAAAGTATTTTTTGTTCCCTTTTGTTCGAGCAGTGGAAACAGAAGTAAGACCGTTTCTTCAATTTCATTATTTTGTTTATTATGTTTTTGCATACTTCAGTGTAATTAATTATCTTGTGTTTGCACTAGTATCAATTTTATCTCTGAAAAATTTCATTCTTTCATTATCAAAACAGGTGGAAAGATTAATCTGATGTTTGGAGCAATTCCCATTTTATTGACTTGGGTTACCTTCATACAAAGTATACTATTGTGGATTTTGATGCATTAAATGTATAAGTAAAGTGGCTACTTCGTTTCGCCAAAGACCAGGCAATGTTTAGCAGCCTCCGAATACTGTCTGGAGAAAACTTTGTTTGTAAAATGTATTATTGAATATTAGTCATATGGGTGATTCTCCATAAACAGGGTAATTTGGAAGTTGCAAAATACAAATTTATAAACTATGAAATAAATAACTTTTTTCTTCATATATAGCTTTAAAAAGTGATTTTGTATTAGAATTATCACCCATCGTTCATAACTCCTAAAATTTAATATCTTATTTATAATTTAAAAAAAAACAACTTCCAGGGGAATGATGGTAGTGAGCAGGGGAATGATTCAATAATCTATAAAGCATTGCAGTCAACTATTAATAATAGAAAAATTCATATCACTGAACATTTTTAATCAAATAAAGTAATACACATAATTATTTAAATTACTGTACATAGTTTTCACAATAATGAATATATATATAAGTTTTTTTCTAACAACTGAAGAAAACTTTTCTTTTCGCTTCAGAAAATAATCTGCTTTTGACCTGGGACTCATATCTTCTGGTTTGCTGTTAATTTTAAATTTCAATCTTTGATTAAGTTTTTTATATATTTCTAATTTTCTACTTAGACATTTTATTTGATTTTCCATTTTTATACATTTTCTATGAAGTGCACTCCTGTTGCGCATTACGCGTTTTCTTCCAGATAATTTCCGTTTATCGTTTAAAGCATTACTTGATTTTGAATTGGATAAAGGAGCATTGAGTAAATTTGACATTGAGCTTGCGCTTAACTCTTCATAATTATCATTTGTTGACGCTTCTTCAACAGTCAAAGCTTGATGTTTAGTGAGATTTGATCGTTTTCGGTAATTTCTGGAATTATTTTTCCATTGTTACCACTTGCTTCTTTTCTCACGGGCAGTCATCTCTGTAGTAGGCTTTATTGCACCATTCATCTTTTTTTTTTTAGTATTTCTGTCGCTTCTTTTCTTTTTGTATTTTATATGCAGCTGGGTCATTCTTTTTATCTCTTGATAGTGTTTGCGCTGTGGTTCTATTTTTTTTCTCCTCTCTAGTCAATTTTTCTTTTACTTATGGCATCTTCCTGAAAACAAAGAGAATTTTTATAAAAAATCATTTTGTTATCAGTTTAATTTTGTTTATTTGTATTAAATTTTAGCATTAATCTTAATGAAAAGAATTATTTTTTTCCATATTAACCATTTATAGTATAAAACAGGATGCTGGTAAAGTAAAAGCTAATCTTTTTTTTTTTTTTTTTTTTTTTTTTTTTTTTTGTAGGTATAGACATGCTTTAATTTAAAATGGTACTTAAAAATATTTAAATTAAAAATGAGACACATTCAAATTTAATGAAGTGTCTAAATTTAATCATACATTTAAAATAAAAATCTTAAACACACATTAATTTCTTTTTTAATTATGAAAATCAGTGTTAAATTCAGACTTTTTTCTCCGGGGGGGATATTATAAATTTCTGGGGGGGGGGGGAATGCACATTTTGACCATTGAAAACCCAAAATCTTAAATTTTCCCCAGGCCATCCCCTGGATTCAATACTGATGTAAATTGAAAAATACTGATTTCAGATAAGTTATATTGAATTCTCCTTGAAAAACAACTAATAAAAAAAGTTTCCGATTAAAATTAAGTAACAATAGCAATAAATGATTACATACTGTTTAAAATTAATGCAAAATATTGTCAGATTTTATGAAATAATTGAGTAGTAATATTAACTAAATTAAACATTTTTCGTTTTTTTTTAAATTTCCTAAATTGTAACAAACTAATATGTAAAAAATGTAGCGTCTATATTTAAAGATTACCTAAAACTAAAGTATTTCAATTTTCATATAAAAAATCATTTATAGTTATCAATATTAAGAATTTTTGAATATTTTTAAATTTAACAACATTTAGTTTCTTTATTAATGTATTAATAGGGTTTTTAGCCAATATCTTAATAACATTTGTAAAATATCATCATTCCCCTAACTAGAATCATTCCCCTGCTTTAAGAACAGGCAGGGGAATGATGCTAGGGGAATGATGATTTGTTAGTAATATCTACCTTAGAACCACATGGGGGAACAAAAAAATTTTAAAATGATTACACATATTAAAAAACATGTATTAAAAATATAAAACAAAATAAAAAAAGCTTACCTTTAATTTATCCACAAAAAATTGATCCAGGGTAATGATGGCTAATAAAAATATTCGTTTTGGAACTCCACTTTTCAACATCTGCACTCACAAACAAAATGGCTACAGACTCAAAACTTTTAAGGTGTCTCTTCCAAGCAAGTAGTTAAAATTGGATCAATGCCAAATTTGAAACCAGCGGCATCTATTGGTGTTTTTTAGAACTATTTTTGTAAGTGCAGGGGAATGATGCCCAAATTGATGGACATACTTCATTGTGTTTTTTCACAGAGTTGCATTATAGTATACCTCTACATATGTACTCCTCATATAAAGGAACAAATTATGATACTATATTAATAATTACAATTTTTTTAAATCAATATTTAATAAATATTTGGTGGATTCAAAGTCTAATTCTGGGGTTGGGGACAGCCAGGGGAATGATATTTTACATACATTTATATATATATACAATGTTTAGAATTATCTTTTAAGTAAAGGATATGAGTAGTAGATGGCAAAAAAGTACACCTTTTAGTAAAAATAAACTCTATTGGTAAAATAGTTCAAAAAAATTATAGAATCAAGTGGGACTTTGTTTTTTCCTATTCAATGAGAATGATCCATATATCTTTTTAATATATATAATTTGTACTTTCAATAAATGAAGAGCATATTGTAAACCAACTGAATTGTGTTGCTTTTTTATTGTATATGTGACTTTTTATTTCAGCTAATGATGGGCCAACATTGACAACTTTTTTTTTTTTTTTTTTTTTTTTTTTTTCCGGCTTACCACTATTTAAAAATAATTGTATATTATTATTGTTCAAAAAAAAAAAATAAATAAATAAATAAATAAATAAAAAGAACATAAGCAAAATTTAGAAAATTGCTTCACTATGGCAGCCCTGTTATTTAAAAAAAAGTCTAATAGAGTAAGTATTTTAATTTGAGCACTTATAATTCTTAAATTGTGTTAAAACTATCGGTGCAATTAAGAATTTCAATTGGGCAAACTGGATTAAACCTGTTGTCAAATGTGGTTATTTTCAAAGTGTTTAGCATATTAAAAAATTATTAAATGTCAGAAGTATGAAGAAAAAGCTACTATGAAATACATATACTGAGTTTAACAACTTAGTAAATTTTGTAAGGAAATGTCTAAAACATCAATAGCGTGCTTAGACTTTGCAAAAATTTTCTTCAAATTCACAACTTAAGATTTTTTATATGAAACATAACAATTTTGACACCTGAAATTCTCTTTTATCGGTGTAGAAAAATGGAAATGAGTTATTATAGCTCATATGATGAAGATTGGTTTTTTTTTTAAAGAGTTATGCTAGAAAAATATTTTTAAAATCTTGAAAAATCAATAATTTCAAATGGTTTTCAAATAACTTAGTGCATTGTTAGCTTTATTTTATGGTTAGAAGTTATTAATTTGAGAGAAAAAAAAAAAAAAGAGAAATAAATTCTTGTCACTGCCTATATGTGTCAGCTTTGCTCACAGACATGTTTTATCATATAGTAGTGTTCAGTCTAGATCATTTTTGAAGAGCGCAGCACCCTGCCCTTTTTCAAATTTACAAAATGCACCCTGTCTTTTTAAAAAGTTGTAAAATGCACTACACTGTAAAAAATATCCGTTAATATACACAAACTTTTCCCTCAAAATTACGGAATAGTTCCCTTTTTCCGAAAAAGAAAAAAACAGAAGAATTTCCGTATTTGACATTTTGGAGTCACTAATCCCGTTAAATAACGGAAGTTTTCTCTTATTTTTATCAATTTTCAGAGAACAGTAGAGTTTAGTGGTGCCATCTACCAGCAAAATTAAAAACCTTATACTGAGTTGATGTTTTTAAAGCAATTTGCTGGACTATTTCTCAATTTCATTCTGTTTTAATAATAAAAAGCTAACGTATTTTTTAAATATTAAGAAAATAATAATAAAAAAAAAAATAAAAAAAAGTTATTAATTCTTTTTAAGTTTGAAATAGCTGAAAGGGAAAGTTGATTGTGATTTTAAAATAATTTTTAATGTATTTTTATCACACACACACACATATATATACATATAATATTAAGTGCGTTGGATATTTTGAAAAAAGTGGAAAAAAATTCTTTTAATTTTAATACATATATTTTTTTATTTATTCAAATTAAGAAGTTCGCACATAAAATTAAAAATATATCGAAATATATTACCGAAATTCTTATAATTTTGGCGATTACGTAAGTTATAAAAAATCAATAACTGAAATTTATTTTATAACCCATTGTAATCTTTATTGAGTTTACCTTTGATCGTCATAAAATAATTTGTTAAAATGCATGGTTTTTTTTTCTTTTAGTATGTTAGTATTTTTTTAAATAAATAAATAAATATCAATAATATTACAACAGAATTTTAAAACTTTTCCAAAAAAAGAAGGAAACAAAACTCTTAATAAATTCTTTCATGCATGTAATATTTTAAAGACTAATTTTTATACATATAAGCTATATATTCGAAATTATGGAAAGAAAATCGAAACTATGGAAAGAAATTATGGAAATTAAGAAAGGTAATTTTGGGGATTACATATGTTATAAAAAATCAATAACTGATTTTTTTTCTATAACCCATTGTAATTATCTTTATTGAGTTTACCTTCGATCGTCATAAAATAATTTGTTAAAATGCACGTTTTTTTTCTTTCTTTTAGCATGTTAGCATTTTTTTAAATAAATAAATAAATATCAATAATATTACAATAGAATTTTAAAACTTAGGAAACAAAACTCTTAATAAATTCTTTCATGCATGCAATATTTTAAAAACTAATTTATATATATATAAAGCCAAAATTAATAAGTTAAATATTCGAAATTATACAAAGAAAATCTGTAAAACATTTAGAATTATCCATTCAATAGAAAAATATTATCTCTACAAAAAAAACCCTGCGTTCAAAATCTTATCTTTACTTTACGAAATGTATCCGAAATAACTAAAGATATTTTAAAGGGTCGTTTGAATAATTCTGGTGTAATGGTATTACATTGCAAGTTACGACACAAGAGGCCCCGGGTTCGAACCCCATGGAAGGTATGTAACATTTCTTCACTGTTGTTTAAATTAATTGTATATAATGTGTCCCTGATATTAACGTGTCTTTGAAAAGTAAAGAATAAAAAGCACAAAAATGTTCGTTAGTCCTTGAAAAATTCTTTTAACTTTTCAAACAAAAATTTTTACATAAAGAAAAAAAAACGGAAATATTTTGTGAAAAAACGGAACTATTTCTGAATTTACGGAAATTTTTTTCCGTTAAAAAACGGAAGTAGTACTGGCGTCTAGATTACCAGTACTATTTCCGTTTTTTAACGGGAAAATTTTTTACAGTGTACTAGTTTTACCCCGAGATTTGTAATAAAATATTTCTGTATATGTATTTCTAAATTAGTATGCCCAAAAATACTTTTTTTCATTTCTTTATGAATAAGAACATGAAACTATTCAATCATGTTTTAATTTAATTATATTTTTTATTTTTATGTTATAAAATCATTTGAAATTAATGTTACTTGATTTATCATACTTTAAAATTACACATTTTCCTACTTTTTTCCCCCTCCTTCCAAAAGCAATAACATCTTTTTTTTTTTTTTTTTTTTTTTTTTTTTTTTTTTTTTTTTGTCATAAGTGCTTTTTTCTGTTGCAGTAGTGCCTTTTTTAGTGAATAGCACCATGCTCTTTTTGTTTCTGGAGTGAACACTAACATATAGCATAAATTTCAAAGAACTTAAGTAATTTTGCACCAAGTAAAATTATTATTTGAAGCTAATATCTAAGTATATGCATTAGTGATTTCTTAGAAATGAGGTTTTTGACAGGAATTGTAAACTTAAGTCCAAAAATAAATAAATAAATAAATAAATAAATAAATAAATAATAATAATAATAATAAAATAAAATAAAGACAATATCAAAAGGAAAATTATATTTCAAGTCTACGTATTATAAAAAAAAAAAAAAAAAAAAAAAAAAAAATGCTGTTTAAAATGAAATATGGGGCGGTGGGTAGAAATTTTTTCTGCATTGGTGCTTTTATTTCTATTTCTGTGCAAAAATCCCTTTTTAAAGAAATTACTAAAAATATAAGTATTGTTTAGTAAAAAGATAATAAAACAAGATACGTATTTAAATCAAAGAAAATTATTTGTGAAATATGTATTTATTACAAACATTTATATATAAACAACCATTAAAACAAATTACAGGTTTCATAATATACATGCTAAAAAAGACCTGTAACGGCTGTTAGCAATTTCTTAGTTAAGATACAAAAGAAGTATTTAATAATACTAACCATTTCTTAATAAACATCTGTAGTACTACTAGAAAATCTCTAGGCAACTGGGATTCCATAAACTTTTCTAGTAACCAATACAGTTTCTTTTTAAGTATTACTACTGCATTAAACTTAGTAAATAGTACACATACTTCTTTAATGAACATACTAAGAAATCATTAGTAGACATTACAGGTGCTTTTTTAGTTTGAAAACTAAGAAATGGTTAGTAGTATTACTATACGTATACTAAATAAATACCTGTAATGGCTACTAAGAATTTCTTAGTGAAGGTACAAGTGAAGTATCTGTAAAACTTCTAACCATTTATTGGTAAAAATACTTAAAAAGGACCTGTAACGCCTACTAAGAATTTCTTAGTGAAGATACGAGAGAAATATCTGTAATACTACTAATCATTTCTTAGTGAAGATACAAGAGAAGTATCTGTAATACTACTAATCATTTCTTAGTATTCATATTAAAAAAACACCTGTAAGGTTTACTAATGCTTTCTTAGTATGTTCACTAAGAAAGTCTTTGTGCTGTTTACTAAGTTTAATGCAGTAGTAATACTTAAAAAGAAACTGTATTGGTTACTAGAAAAGTTTATGGAATCCCAGTTGCCTAGAGATTTTCTAGTAGTACTACAGATTTTTTTTACAGTGTAGAACGATATGTATTCAGTAAAAAGTACCAAGTTCTTAACAGTAGTAAGTAGTTTTCTCTAGTCCTTGTGCATAGGTATAGCATCTATACTAATAAAAGAAAGTTTAACTCTGTCTGCGTGTGTATACTTCTATATGTGTGCGATGGCTAGCACAACCCACGGCACGTACGAGGCTGAAAAATTTTGTGAGGCAAGCCCAAAGTGTCTCGTGACACCCCTGAGACTCAGAATTTTTAAATTATTATAATTAGTTGAGTTGCTAATTAACAACAAACTCATTGTCATTAAAATCTCATCTCGGTGCAGTCGTTGCGACAAGAGAAAATATACATGCATGGTCTGAAGTGTTATTTACAAGTCGAATGAAACTGAAGAAAGGAAAAAAAATGGATGAATTTCGTCATCATTTATCAACTAACATCGTCCAAATCACGTATAGTAGTGAGTAGTTTTAGTAGTAAACTTTAAAACGAAAGACATATTCTGACAAAGCATACTATTGCGTCTCAAATGCCGAAATGCATTCAAAAAATTATAGCAATTAACCTATTGATTTTTTTTAGCAATGTTCTTCTAAGACATAATTTTATTGATACCGAAAAACAATAAAAAAAGTTCTTAAAGCTGAAGCCTTCTGCTAATCGATTTAAAAAATAGAATATGAATCCTTTCTGATATATAAGTAAACACAGGTCACTTAGCAAATCACAGGTAACACAATATTTTGCCTTCGCTAAAAGTCACTAAACTTTCGTATATTCGTACTCGCAATATTTCTAGAGCTTTTCAATAAACCAGATTTACATCTAAAAGAATTTTGAAATGTTATGAGGGATAAAATTATTTTTTTTTACAAAATAAAAAAATATGAAAATTTTGACGAAATCCGTAAAAAATTGAACATTTCGTCGTGGTTTTCCCCAACTACTGCGCGATATTAGGGATTCCTGCAAACGAAAAAAATATTTTTTCAGCTGAAATCTTCTAATCGATGGTGCCATCAGTTTTAACATATATGAATTTTAATCTTTTCAATACACATGTGAATGCAAGTCACTTCGCATCTATTTTCTACGCTAAAAGTAACTAAATGTCCGCATATTAGCACAATCTTTTTAGAGCACTTCATTAAATTAGATTTGCATCACCTACTAAAATTTTGAAACGTTCGAACGGGTAGAAATATTTTTTACAAAATAAAATATGCGAAATTGCGACGAAATCGGTAAGAAATTGGAGATTTCGTCGCAGTTTCGCTCGCTTTCCGTGCGGAAGGATTCCAGAAATCAAATTACGTAGAAAATAATGTAAAAAATAACATACTTTCAATTCAATATTTTTTCACGAAAAAATATAAATTCAGATAAAATGGAGTCTAAAGCTATAAAATCATAAAAATTTGAGGTTAATGTAAGGTTCATTCACCATAAACGCGAAATGTGCCTTACTGGTCAGCTAGTATTTACATAACTGGAGAAATGTAAAAACAACATACATTTTTTTGCGGCCCCCAAATTTTGGCGGCCCTGGGCAAATGTCCGGCTCGCCCCCCCTTAAGCACGGCCCTGATAACGGGCCCCGCTCATCGCAGGGCGAGTCAGCTAATCTATATTATAAAGCACAATTGTGTCTGTGCGTAAGTGGCAACAGCAGGCAATTAAATTTCAACTTTACTGTAATTTTTTTTATTTTAAACACTGCATATTTTCAATTTTTATGCCGTTTAATGGGAGAAAAAATGCACAATAAACTCTGTCTAAGGCTGAATACATCGGAATCGAGAAACTTTTCCGTAATAGACAGTATTCCGCCTTAGACAAATTTTAGTCTATGCCTTTAGATTTGCAAGGACTTGAAAATCTTTCCAAATAAGACAGATTTCCGTCTTACACAGAGTCGGAATTACAGAGCGTTACTGAACTTAATTTATTTCAAAACTATATTGCAATTGACTTTTTTCTTATCCATTTGGAAAATGGTTGTTGTTATCTGTCGAGTATATACTATATATATCTGAATCCTATGATGTCCGCATTTATGGAATACTTCTGTTGCTACAATGACAAATAAAATTTTAAAAACTACAAAAAAAAAAAAAAATCAATAATTCTAAAACAAATTAAGATATAGCTTTCAAACAAATTGCATTTAAAAGTAATTTTTTTTCCTATACGACGGTGTAAACATTGAAAATGTGCGATATTTTGAAAATAAAGTGTAATAATTTATAAAATAAGCTTTTTAAGAAAAAAATATCAACCGACTTCAAAAAAGCGCTAAAAAGAATTAAATAATTCTTTAAAATTCTCTAATGACAAAACGTTATCCAATAAGCACACATCGGATATCAGGTACCGGCATAAAAAACGGTTAAATTTAATATGTATAATTTAATATCCACCAAACATAGATTTTAGAGATAATATTATTTTACAAGAGATGAATTGACATATTTATGATTTAATTTATGAATATATACATATAAAAAGTAATGAATTACTTTTTGAAGTTGGTGCCAAACAATCACAATAGATAATGATTATCCCCATTTTAATTATGGTACTAGGCATAATTTAGCTACAATTCTTAATATACATCAAATAGTTTGGCACCAACTTCAAAAAGTAATTCATTACTTTTTATATGTATATATTCATAAAATAAATCATAAATATGTCAATTCATCTCTTGTAAAATAATATTATCTCTAAAATCTATGTTTGGTGGATATTAAATTATACATATTAAATTTAACCGTTTTTTATGCCGGTACCTGATATCCGATGTGTGCTTATTGGATAACGTTTTGTCATTAGAGAATTTTAAAGAATTATTTAATTCTTTTTAGCGCTTTTTTGAAGTCGGTTGATATTTTTTTCTTAAAAAGCTTATTTTATTTCCTACTTTTTAGTTATGCATACCGTAATACATAATTATGTGTACTGGCACACGATAGCTCTTTGCAATGCATTACTAATGTACGCACTTTGCTAAGTTCTGATGTATTCAGTTTACTTGTCACTGTTTGATTGTCAACTTTTCTGAAACCACTTACAATATCGATTAGTATCGTTGTGAATCTTAAGAATTTCTTTGTATGGTAACTTCTTCAGACAAGATCTGCCACTTCGAAAAGCTACCGCATTTATGAAATCTTAGTCTGCATCGAATCCTACGGTCATCGAAAGTGGGTATCAAAAGGTGACAATCTATCAAGTAAAGTGTCCTTACATATAAGAGCGCGACATAGTGCTTCCATATATGAGCACGCAGCAAAATGACTTCATATATTAATGTTTAGTAAAATGCTTTTCTAGTGTAGTCAGTCAAAAGTACTCCCCCTTCACTCAGAAAAAGTAAAAAGAAAGATTTTAGCAAAAATCGTACTATGCTTCAATCGATAAACAGCAACAATCTAATACCTATACAGGCAGTAATGGCATCGGAAATGAGCAGTGGTGATTCGACGAGGAATCTGAAACTCATAACCAATACCTGGCTGCCTCTATAAGAGAGTGACAGCATTCGATTCCCAAATATTTCTTTACAGACGCTTTTGTCCCAACTACACTGTTAAAAATTTGAAACTTTTGCTGTACACTGTTAAAACTCTGCTGCATTTTTTTGCTACGCACTCCAGCGCTTGTATAGAAAACGGTTACTTGACTGTATTAAGGAGCATTCTCATAGGTCGCAGTAGAGCCATTATATACAAGCGGCGGAGTGCGTTGCAACAAAATGCAGCAGATTTTTAACAGTGTATCATCACTTCACCGCTTATATAGAAAACGATTAGTTAAATGCATTATGAAGGATTCTCATTGATAAAAATAAAGATATTCTATAAAAACGATGGAGTGACGATGCAGCAAAAGTTGCAAATTTTTAACAGTGCATTGCATTGCCAGGCATTTTTTATTATGGAATTTGATGGTGATTTCCTGGAAGAATTCGATTGTACTCATATGAGAAGTTAACAAGATTGACGAAAATTGCCCGCTCAACAAGATGCTTGGTGACTCGTTTTTCTACAGAATCGTTTCAACCAATTATATACTGTGCTACATGTGTTGTCATATTTATATCGCGGAATCCTACACTGTAAAAAATTTGACACTTTTGCTATATCATCACTCTATTGCTTTTATAGAAAACGATTACTTCACCCAATTACGAAGCATTCTCATGGGTCAAAAGAGAGATGTTCTACAAAAGCAGGGGACTGACGATGCAGCAAAAGGGTCACATTTTTTACAGTGACACTGTAATCAGAAGTGAGCGGTGGCGTATTCCATGAGGAATCTGAAACTCATTACCTATACCTGGCTGCCTCTATAAGAGAGTGACAGCATTCGATTCCCAAATATTTCTTTACAGACGCTTTTGTCCCAACTACACTGTTAAAAATTTGAAATTTTTGCTGTACACTGTTAAAACTCTGCTGCATTTTTTTGCTACGCACTCCAGCGCTTGTATAGAAAACGGTTACTTGACTGTATTAAGGAGCATTCTCATAGGTCGCAGTAGAGCCATTATATACAAGCGGCGGAGTGCGTTGCAACAAAATGCAGCAGATTTTTAACAGTGTATCATCACTTCACCGCTTATATAGAAAACGATTAGTTAAATGCATTATGAAGGATTCTCATTGATAAAAACAAAGATATTCTATAAAAACGATGGAGTGACGATGCAGCAAAAGTTGCAAATTTTTAACAGTGCATTGCATTGCCAGGCATTTTTTATTATGGAATTTGATGGTGATTTCCTGGAAGAATTCGATTGTACTCATATGAGAAGTTAACAAGATTGACGAAAATTGCCCGCTCAACAAGATGCTTGGTGACTCGTTTTTCTACAGAATCGTTTCAACCAATTATATACTGTGCTACATGTGTCGTCATATTTATATCGAGGAATCCTACACTGTAAAAAATTTGACACTTTTGCTATATCATCACTCTATTGCTTTTATAGAAAACGATTACTTCACCCAATTACGAAGCATTCTCATGGGTCAAAAGAGAGATGTTCTACAAAAGCAGGGGACTGACGATGCAGCAAAAGGGTCACATTTTTTACAGTGACACTGTAATCGGAAGTGAGCGGTGGCGTATTCGATGAGGAATCTGAAACTCATTACCTATACCTGGCTGCCTCTATAAGAGAGTGACAGCATTTTATTCCCAAATATTTCTTTTACAGACGCTTTTGTCCCAATTACACTACAAAAACTTTGAGCCTTTTGCTGCATCATCAGTCCACCGCTTTTATAGAAAACGATTACTTTACTGTGTTATGGAGCATTCTCATTGGTCATAAAAGACATATTCTATAAAAGCTGTGGTGTGACGCTGCAGCAAATGGGTCAAATTTTTAACAATGTATCATGAAGCATTCTCATGGGTCAAAGGAGAGATATTCTATAAAATCGGGGGAGTGACGACACAACAAAAGGATCAAAATTTTTACAGTGTACACTTGTAAAAAATTTGGCCCTTTTGCTGCATCGTCAATCCACCACTTTTATAGAAAACGATTACTTCAGCCTATCGTGGAGAATTCTCATGGGTCAAGAGAGAGATATTCTATAAAAACGGGGGAGTGATTATGCAGCAAAAGGGTCAATTTTTTTACATTGTACACTGTTAATAAATGTGAACCTTGTCCAGTTAGGATTTCAGACTTTGAAAAGATCGTGTGTCTATGTAAGTGTAACTTAAAAACATGAAAAATGAACGTTTCTAATTGGTCGATTGCTTCGAAAAGATATTGAATTTTAATGTTTTAATTTTTTTTAAAGTTCTAATCAACAGATTTTTATGAAATTTGAATGGGACCACATGGGCCCCATACGCTTTCAAACAAAAAAAGAATTATCAAAATCGGTTCATATTTACGAGAGTTATGCGTGAACAACAAATACATACAGGTCGAAATCATAACCTCCTCCTTGAAGTCGGTTAAAAAGTGTTGCCATTCGCAGAAGGACGTTAAACAAAATTTACAATTCAGATGTATGTAACATTGATTTTGTTTAAAAATTTTATGCAATAAGTATCGGAGACAATTTTGGAGAAAAAACGGTTTGGAGGTGGTGTTGTGATAACGAATTTTATACAATTTCCGGGACGAGATGGAGGCGTGATAGCAGTTGAAGAAAAAAAAGCATTTTGAATCATTTAACTATTCTATTTCAGTTTAATTTTCATATTTGTAATAAGTCAAATATTTTCACAATTTTGGGCTTATTAAAATCAGATTAGACTTCAGTATGATTTTTTTTCTTTCTCCCCCATTTGAAACATTTATTGAAAAAAAAAAACTTTAATAATATAGTAATGTGTAGTAAAGTGTAGTAATACAAAAAAAGTATAAAATAAAAGAGAAAGTTCTGTTCGATCAGTTTCTTTGATCGACAATACGTTTGAAGGGTACTATTGATACGCCCAGGGATGTATCAATAGGTGAGTTTTCTGTTGAATATTATTAGTTTTAATAAAAATGTTTATTTTTATGATTTCGAAATTTTCAAAGAGTTGAGACCGTGGCCTCCCCTACAAAAATAATGTAGTTACGCCCATGAAGAGCACAAAAGAAAACTAGTTTTAACTGCATTAAAAATTATCTCTGTATGTTTTAAAATTTGGAAGATAATAGTAATATCTTCTTCCAAATATGAGTCTACATTTCTGAACCAACTCAAAACAACTTCTTTTGTAACGGCACATCTAGATTTTGTCAAATGTTTTGCTTGTTTTTTGTACCAATTTTGGATGTCTTCTTAAAAACAACTATTTATAAAGAAATTACCTATATTAAATTCTAGTAGGTAAAATTTAAGTATTGAATTTGATTATTTAGCTTTTCAGTTAAATCAAAATATTTTATCTCTACTGAAATAACACTTTTAGTATTGGTCACTTGGGTGGTCCATTACTGGAAAATCACGAAATAATCAATCCAGTAATGGACCACCCCACCTAAAATCTTAAAAATAAATAAAATTTTGTAAATGACCATTGGTATGTGAACTTCAGAGTTTTATAATACTATTAAAAAAAAAAACATTCAATTTTTACAAGAAAATAAAGAAGATATAAATTAAGTAAGTAAATTCGGCTCTTAGCATGTTAATTAAGATTTTCAATGAAAAACTGTGAAACTTTATTTTCTGCTTTCTAATTGCTTTGATGAAAAGTGTAAAAAAATAATCCAGATTATAGAGCATGCGAGGGAAAGCTAAGAAAAAAATAATAAAAACTTAACTACCATTTATTATTTTTTTATAAACTAAAAACGGCCAGGTGGCCCATTACTGGAAGGTGGTCCATTACTGGCACATTTACCCTATATATATTATAATTTCGGGACGATGGCGATGCTGCAGTCCCATAACTTTATCTCTTTGGATACGTCATTCTAATTCCCACCATGTGTATTTATGTCGTATCTGGTAGCCTTTTTTTATATCATCAGTTTTAAACAGGGTTGCCGGCTTTTTTTGGTTTTATCCACTTAAAAAAAGCCGGCTAAAATTGAAAAAAGCCGGCTTTTATTTTTAAAGTGTTAATTTGTATCGAATCCATATTAAACGTGGACTGATTTATTTTTAATACATTTTCAATTATTTACTACTAAAAAAGTGATAAATTTCTATTTATTTTTTCAAATAAATATGTCTTTATAGCTGCCAGAAGTCAACTGTGAAGGCATTATGTCTGAAAAATATAAATCTTGGAAAAAAGAAAATATACCCCAAAAATGTTTTTTAAACTTCTATATTCCATAGTTCTTATATTACACATTCTTAAGAATTATATTTAATTCAATTATGACAAAATTAAACACATCAAAGCATTCATGGAAACATTCTTACAGGTCAATATGTAAAGATTAAAGTCATAAAATTAACAATGTTGAAAGAGAAATTAGGAAGGATTCAGTATTTGAGAAGAGTTTAATACATAATTACATAAAATTAAAACAACAACAAAAAATGTTCTAATAAAATTTGTTAATATATTCATGCATATGCTAATTGAGAATAAATTTTGAATACATTATGAAATAATGCATAACTCGAAATACTATTTTCAATAGCGAGAAATGGTGTTTTTTTATATGTATAATTTTAAATGTTTATAGGGAATAAAACATGACATTTTAATAACTCTTAAAATTAGTTAAGTAATAAAACAAGTAACCAAAGTCCTCTTTAATTTTATAAAGCAGTAAAAATGGAAAAACAAGGGTAGGATTAATGGCCAATGTAAATCAGAAAAAGCACTGGTATGGCCATTTTATAATTTAGCTGACATATTTGCAATTCTGACTATAAACCATTGGCAACTCCATCAATGTGTTATTCTAGTGTTAATATCTTCATTATTGAAAAATTGGGTTATAACATAGCCCAATTTCTCATAATGAATCATAATTAAAATCCGAATTTTTCATTTTAATAAATAAATTTATTAAAGTCAAAGTGAATTAAATATCATTAAAATTAGTTAAAAGACACTTAAAAATGTATAGATTATAATTAAAACGCTTCACTGTATAAAAAGCCAATTATGGCCAAAAACGGCCAATTTTGGCCAAAAAAAGCCGGCTAAAATCAATAAAAGCCAACCGGCCTGGCTTTTTTTAATTTTAGCCGTCTTTTTTGCAACCCTGGTTTTAAATGATGCTTAGAATTTTTATTAAAAAGTAAACTGAAATGATGACTAAGCTTGAAAATTTATTTTTAGGTCAAAGTCCCACTGTTAAATCGACAAAATAAAATTAATCTTAGTTTCAAACTTATCTGCAATATGTATTTTTAAATACGTTGTAAATTTCGATTTTTCTATACATAATATTTTTATGTAGATTTTGCCGACATAAATGTCTATTTTAAAAATGCAACGAATCTTTGATAAATTACATTATTACTGTATAATCAGAATAATTTTGAAATAAGTCTCTTCTTAATTCAATAAACATAAAGTAATAGCTCCGTACGATAAGAAATATTTTGAAATCAGATCCTTTTTTAATTCGATTTAATCAGTAAACATAACGTAATAGTTTCAGTTTTCTTTTGCCTATTTTCGTCTGGAAAGTTTTATATTGTTGATAATAGTTGCTCCCGTTGTCGTAAAAAAGTACCGCGACCCCAAATAAAAATAAAAAACAAACATATTAGACTGATGTGTGAATGAGCCAATCAAATAACGTCGCTCAGAAAGTTTTTCGTAGGCGGGGTCTTACCTCGCGGTCACGTGATTTTCCCCCTTGCCCACCAGCCAAGAATGAACAGGTGTCTTCGGGCGGATGTATGGAGGGTGAAAAGTTAAGAAAGACTGCAACGGGTCTAGGTACGCGATGGTTCATATACCCAAAATATCTGCGAATTTGAACTAAAATTGCGGGTTATGGCCCAACAGAATAGAAGACCACAAGAACTATGTGTTCAAGTAAGTAATGATATTTATTATTAATACCAAACATGTATTTTAACTTTAGAGAAGCAAATCAACCCCAAGAGCGGTATTATTTCATGCATTATCAGTTCAGACGCATCTTGTGTTGTACTTTTTAATACGACTTTTGATATATAATTCTTTTGATCTACTTATTTTGTTTTTTAAACTCTTCTCTTTATTTACATTTCTGCCAACTGTAGCATGAGGCGGCACAGTTACTCATTTATTAAGGTCATGAAAAAAAGCTAGTCTACCATCAACCGGTTTACTTATTTTAACATAACATCCTGAAATTATAGTCATTTTTACGCACTTTCTCATTCTGATAAATTAAATACTTTTATATTCAGTACAGCGATGATTATTTTTTGCGTTTTTTCGGAAGAATGTTTTATGTATTTGTTTATCTTTTTATTTATTTACTCATATTTCATACATTGTACTATTTACGTTTTAGTGTGATAAGTAGAGTCTTTTTATTGCATGAAATATATCTATAACAAATAATTATAATGATATAATGAAGTTACTAGTAACAAATATTATATTTATTCGTAATTTTTTTTTATTTTACATTGTAAATATTTATGGTTTATTAGTAAAAGGTATTGTATTTTTTAAATTTTATGTAAAGCAATACAGTTAAGAAAATCTGCTTTCTCTTAAAAAGCCATTTCATAGATTTCTAAGTATAATTCTAAATTGATTTCTACGTGCAGCTATTGATAAATGTTTATAAGAATTATTTTCAAACATAGAGTTCGCATATACGTTTGCACAATTGTTTTCATAATTTTGATTAAAAAAAAAAAAAAAAAAAAAATCACACTAAGTGAATTATTTTTATTGTCATTATAATTTTGATATACAAAATCGTATGAAAAGATAACAATTGCTATAGTAAATATGTTTTTCATTCAAGCAAAAGGGAAAAAATGCGTTTTGTATTGCATTTTATATTTTGCAGAATGACATAAGAATGAATCAATATATCGGTTTGTTGATGGTTTTGCTTTTCTCTGAAGCTAAACTTTTTAATATGATTGTAATTTAAGATTTGGAAAGTAATATATTAAAACTCTTTCACATTACTTATTTTCTGTAAAATTGTATATCGATATATAAAAAAAATCGAGCTGAACCGTTATTAAATTCTTAATTTTTACTTAGCTTAAACTAAAATATGTTTGCAGTTCTTCAACTTTGATGGATAAGTGAGATCATATGATATTTTGATTTCTTTGTTTATCTTTTAAACTAAACTTTTTAAATTATAATATAGGATTTTAAAGGTAATATATTTAAACTTTTCCAAACTATTTATTCACTGTAAAATTTTTTATCTGGATATATATATTTTTTAAATTCAAACTTAATTGTTATTAAATTCTTACATTTTACTTAGCTTAAATTAAAATATTTTTACCATAGTTAAATTTTTAACAATGAAGAGAGATCAGCTTTTTCATTTTGATTTCTACTTTTAATAAGATAACAGAATAAATAAACGGACAATTTCACAAAATATTAATGAAATATATAAATAAGTAGTACAATTATATACTTTTATAATGAGCAATGAAATTAGTTTTAATTAAATGCTACAATTATTCTATGCCCATTTGCTTCAACCAGTGTTGTAAAAATGTAAAGAATATTGTAAGAGTTAAAAAAAAATTGCGAAATTAAAAATAATTATTCGCATTCAATGTAAAATTAGTGATATTTTTAACATTTCACAAACAATGCAAAACTTAGTACCTATCTTAAGATCGTGTAATGAAAAGACACATAATTTAAATAACTTATCGTTTTATATGTAGTTATTCAGTTATTTATAGTGTTAATTAGTAATACATTTAAGAAAAAAGAATGCATTTGAACGGATATAGTTTGCATATTAATCTGTTATATTATTATTAGTTTAGTTTTTAGACTATAATTTGAACATTTTTATACAACTTTGGTCGAATATGATTTGCAACAATAGAAAATATTTAAAAAATTAAAACTTTGTTAACAATTAGCAAAATTGTAAACAACAAAATAAATAAATAAATAAAATTAAAATTAATTAAACTCCAATTAAAAAACTGGAAGAATGGATAATTATTAAAAGAGTAATTCGTCGAACAAGTTGTAATTATTTTATGTTGTCGTATTTTTAAATATGTAGAAAATCGTATCCTCTATTGCAGATAAATCCCACTTATGATTTAATTTTAAACCTAATTGTTAGGAAACTCTCAAGAATACTTGATGACTATATTAAAAATAAAGTGGCAAATCATAGTACATCCAATAGCATACTTTTTTGCAAAATGTTATAAAATATGAAAATTAACACTGGAATTATTAAAAACTTACTAGAAATGTGATGCTCAATAATTGTGATATTCATTATTAATTATTTTCGTTAATTTATTGTTTTATTTTAACCCTTTGGGGGTGAGATTTGTTCCTCAATTTTTGAAAATAATTGCTTTTATTTTAATAACATTAATATTAATTATCTATATAAATTTCCTAGTATATTTAACGAATTTGACACTGTTTGAAATTTAACGAAAGTACTTATTTTACGTGCTATTAAATTCATATTCATATGACAGTAGGCTAAGGAAGAGTTTTTGGTAGCATTTGGAAAAAAAATATTATAACAGGATTTAACCAATATTACAAGTTTCTAATATTTTTTACATTTTATCATACATGATTCGTTTAGAAGGTTATATATCATACATGATTCGTATATTTTAAATTTAAAGGTAGAAATATATTTTTAATATAAAAGAATCGCCAATGGTGCAAGGAGAATTCCGCCAACTTTTATTGTTAAAATTATTACTCAGTGCTGAAGTCACAATAAGAAATGAATAATAGACATATACTAATATTATACATACAGATAGTAATAAAAGTAATTGTTAAGACAAAATGATACTCGATGAAAAGACATATAGTATTAATAGTATGCCAGATCCGAATGGATTAAAAAGACAAGGACATTCTTAGAGAAACGAAGTAAGATTTTAACATTTCAGTTAAAATTAAGCATGTATTATAGAACTATTTTGACAACTAAAGAAAAGAGTACATCACTTCAAGAAGGATATGCAGAAAAGAAAGTTTAAATATTCATTTCCTTTGAAAATATTTAAAAAATCTGAATGAATCACATCGGAATTTAACAATTGCAAAGGTAATTTGAGATTTCACGAAGCAATAGCCTCAAATTACAAAAAATAAAGTTAGGAAAAATAATTATGGGCAAAAATCCCCATTGTTTTATTCTCTGGCGGAATCTTTGGAAGAATAAATATATGGATTTCTTATAACATTTTTATATGCTATCGATAGATTTTCTTTTATCTTTTATAGCATTTAAACACCACTAAATCACTTGTTGGAGTTGGAACCCTGTTGATATTCAGGGGTTCCACCAAACTCCTATTGAGAAATGCTAGTCTAATGATTAATTCCATGTTTACAAATAGATAAATATCGACAATTTCTTTATTCTCACAGGCATAGGCGTAACTTTGGCTCTAAGACTTGGGGGGGGGGGGGGTCTCGAAGTACTTTTCTAGAAAAAATATGCCCCCCCCCCCTCCCCCGCTTTTCTAGTCATCGCGCGCGCCACATACACTTAAATGTTTAAAAATTTTAATATTCAAAGAGTTCAACCATATATGAAAAAATATGGAAAAATTCGAAATTACTCATTTTATGGCTTTAAAAAGATATTTTAAAATATTGAATACACGTTAACCGTTAAATCTCTCATGTTTGATGCATTGTGCAATCGGAAAAAAAGTTGAGAAAACTTAATAAAAATTTGTCAAAGTCTTGTAGAGATCTGCAGGGCCAAAAATTCTGGGCCCAGGCCGGCCCGAACGACTGTTACTTTGACCCGACTCAGTGTAAAAATTAAGTTTGGCCCGAGTCTGGCCCGACCCGCTCATATTTTTACAGTTCACGCGATCCTTTTATGAAATTTGCTTAGTTTCACGATATTCAACAAATTATGCATTTTTTCCGCAATCCTCTGACGAAATTTGCATTTTTTCGCGATTCTTTGTCAAAATGTGCAGTTTTTTACAATCCTTTGGCAGTAATTTGCGCATTTGCTCTATCTTTTCTCAGAAATTTGCATTTTTCGCGAACCTTTGACAAAATTCGCGTTTTTCCCGCGATCATTTGACAACAATTTGCGTTTTTTCCCCCTTGCGATTTTTTGATGAAATTTGTTTTGTTTCGCGATATTTAACGAAATGTGCGCTTTGTTCTGCAATCCTGTGACGAAATTTGCATTGTTTTCGTGAATCTTTGATAAAATTTGCGGTTTTTTCCCGACTGTTTGACAAAATTTACGATTTTTTCTCGATACTTTTTGATAAAATTTGAGCTCCTCTGCGATTCTTTAACGGAAAAGATTTCGCGTTATTTTACAATATTCAACAAAATTTGCGTTATGTCTGCAATTTTTTGACAAAACTTTCGTTTTTCCACGATCTTTCGTCATAATGCGGGTTTTTTCTGCCATAATTTCACAAAATTCGAATTATTTCGCGATGTTCAACAAAATTTTTAATTTTTCGCAATTCTTTGACAATCTCTGTCCTTTGACAGAAATTCGCATTTTTTCGCAAAACTTTGACATAATTCGCGTTTTTTTCATGATCCTTTGACAAAATTTGCATTTTTCTGCGATCCTTTGATTAAATTTGGGCTGGTTTTGCGATACAGAACAAAATTTGCGCTTTTTTCCGTGATCTTGTGACAAAATTTACGTTTCTTCTAGATTCTTTGATAAAATATGCGGGTTTTTTTTCGCGGCTATTTCATAAAATTTGCATATTTCCGCGATCTTTTGACAAAATTTGTGATTTTTTTTCTCGATATTTTTGACAAAATTTGCGTTCATCCGCGATTCTTCGACAAAAAAGATTTCGCGTTATTTTAAATCATTCAACAAAATTTGCGTTATGTGTTCAATTCTTTGACAAAATTGGCGTTTTTCCACGATCCTTTGTCAAAATCCGCGTTTTTTCTGCCATATTTTGACAAAATTTGAATTATTTCTCGATATTCAACAAAATTTGCGTTTTTTGCGATTCTTTGGCAAAATGTCTTTTGTTTTTGCGATATTTTCACGAAGAAGAGATTTAATCTAGTAGTTGGATTATTTCATATATAACATATCGAGGCATATCATTCAAAGATCGAAATTTAAAATAAGTTTGAATATTATTAATAAAAATGAAATGAATGGAGGTCCACATATGTGAACCGAGGAAACGAAAGATTAATTCTAAAATGGCGGAAACATTTTTCTTATCAGAAAAGTGACAAGACACTTCTGATTGGCTGATGAGTCACTCTTCTCGGCAGAGTGATTATTCACTCTTTCGAAAGAATAACTGTTCACTTTTGAAAAGAGTGTGTTTTAATACCAAATAAGAGTAATTTTCCAGGTTATGTTAATAAATGGAGTTTTTAAAAATTAAAAATTGACATATTTTGGTGTTTTTCATTATTTTACTCCATATATTGGTTCAAAGTTCAACGGGTATTTTTAAAAAAGTTTATAATGCCTGGCTTTCACTCTTGTTAGCGGAGTGAGATGTTTCACTGTCTACAACGGAGTGACATACTTCACTCTCGACAAGTGACATTTTTTACTCCTTTCTAGGGAGTGAGGAATTCCACTCTTTAAGGAGTGTATTTTTATAAAGTGCACTCAAAAAGAGTGAATATGTCTGCCACTCTTACGAACAGTGAGCTTTTCTCTCCTTCCAGTTTTAGAGTGCATATGATGATATTTTTAGTTGCCAATTTTCTATAAGAAGGTAATAACAATATAATAATATTTTTCGTATTCTAAACCTAAGAGTAGGGATATTTAATATATGATAGACCTGTAAACGATATGCTCTATTAAATTCTACTTATTTCTAAATTACATCATGAAAAAGTGAGAAAAGGTTCGTAACATTAGAAGTTTAAGATTTACTGGATGAATCGGAACACGTTTTCTCTCATGGTTTATTTTTTCTATACAGTAATAGTTTCATGTAATGTCTGAAAACATATGTATGAATTATTGTAACATCATTTTTTTTGTTCCTATTACTTGAAGAGTTTAAAGGTATCAAGAAATTACTTAGTTAAACAAAAAAGTCAACCCCAATTCAACCGACATTGAACACACAATAGAAGAATTTTAAAATGGCAAATTACTAAGAAAAATTGCACAGAATTATTCTCTGACATCCACAACATTACACAAACATCTCAAAATGAAAAACCAAATAAAAAAAGACAGAAATGCAAACAGTAGTATGGACTGGGGATCAAGGGCGGATCCAGCCCAACCTCCAGGGGGGGGGGGGGGGGTCACAACTTTTGACAGATGATTTAATGAAACAATTTTTAAATACAATAAATCTTGTGAAAACGGAATTACGATAAAAAGTAGCAAATTTGGACGATCGGGCATGAAAAAAATCGCCAATTTTGTCGATTAGGCACGGAAAAATCACGAATTTTGTCGATCGGACGCGAAAAAACTCAGATTTCGTCTATCGGGCAAGGAAAAAAATCAATTTTTTTTATAATACTTGAAAAAATTTCAAATTTTGTTCATAGGTTGCAGAAAAGTCGCCTGTTTTGTCTGTTTACCGCGCGAAAAAAACGCGGAAAAATCGAAAATATCGTTAACTAGACATTGGAAAATCGCGAGTTTTGTCTATCGACCTTCGAAAAATCTCGAATTTTGTCTTTATGTCTCAGAAAAATCGCGAAATTTGTCGATCTATGACGGAAAAATCGCAAATTTTGTTAATAGGGCACGGAAAAGCCCCAATTTTGTCGATCGCTTCGTAAAAAGCGCGAACTTATTCGATCGGGACGGAAAAATCGCGAATTTTGTTGATTGGGAATTTAAAAAATCGTGAATTTCGAGTTGATATGGAACGCAAAAATTGCCAATTTCGTGAATCGGGAAAGAAATTATCGCGAATGTAGTCGATTGTCTTCGTAAAAAGAGCAATTCGGGCGATTGGGTATGAAAAACTCGCGAATTTTGTCGATTCGGAACGAAAAAATCGCTAATTTCGTTGACAGGGCAAGGAAAAATCGAGATTTTTGTCGATGGAAAAATCGAACATTTTTTTGAGCGGCTGCAGAACAGTAGCGAGTTTCATCAGTTTATCGCGAGAAAAAAATCCTAGATTTCATCAATTTACGGCGGGAAAAAAATGCAGATTTCATCAGTCAGTTAAGAATCGTGAATTTTATTGTTCGGTGCGGAAAAATGCGTATTTCATGGACAAGAACAGAAAAAGGCGCGAATTTAGTCGATCGGGAACGAAAAAATCGCGTTTGATAGGGCACGGAAAAATTGCGAATTTTGTCGATCGGGAACGAAAAAGTGGCAAATATGGTCGATCAGTTTCGTAAAAAACGCAAATACAGTCGATCGGGAATGAAAAAAATCGCGAATTTTGTCGATTCGGAACGAAAAATCATTAATTTTGTTCATAGGACGCGGAAAAACCGCAAATTTTGTCGATGATGCGCGGAAAAATTAAAAAAATCTTTGAGCGGCTGCAAAACAATCGTGAGTTTTGTCAGTTTATTACGAGAAAAAAAATCACGGATTTCATCAATTTATGGCGGGGAAAAAATGCAGATTTTGTCAGTCAATTAAGAAACGCGTATTTCATAGTTCATGCGCGGAAAAATTCGTATTTCATCGAACAAGAACGGAAAAATGTGCTAATTTCGTGGATTGGGCACGGAAAAATCGTGAATTTTGTCAATCAAGTGAAGAAAAATCGCAAATTTCGCAGACCATTCGTGGAAAAATCTCAAATTTTGTCGATCACACCCAAAAAAATCGTGAATTTCGTCGATTAGGCATAGAAAAATTGTGAATTTCGTGGATCGGCTTCGCAAAAATCGCAAATTTCACCGATTGGGTGCCGCAAAAGCGGAAAAATTGTGAATTATGTCGATCAGGCGTGGAAAATTTGCGAATTTTCTCGATCAGTTTCGAAAAAAGCGCAAATTCTTTCGATTAGTTTCCTGTTTTAGCACTTTTTACTTATACTGTACATCCCTCTTTGAAGAGCTCCAGGGGGGGGGGTCATGACCCCCATGACCCCCCCCTTGGATCCGCCACTGCTGGGGATGAGGGCGTATAGAAGATCGCATTAATACATGCAGCGATTAGGGCTACTCATTAGATTCACTTACCCAGTGACTACTAGTAAAGGATAACACCGCACAGGGCTGAATTTGCATTAAATTCTATCTTCTGCAGCTCAAATACAATTTCTTAGAATAAATTTAAAATTTTCTTGAATTCAAAGTTAAAAAGGCATATCTTTACTTGTATATAAAGTAAAGGGTTGGTTTGATAATAACTACGTGTTCTATTCCTCCCTTATCATTATTACCTACTTTTATTAACCCTATTAAAGTTTGAATCGGAATAAATAAAGATTATAAATTTGTTCCGAATCACTCCTATCTGCGGGGTGAATCGGAACACAATTAAAAAAATAATATACATATGTACATAACAGTAACAAATGTTACGGTTTTGTTTAAAAAGCTAAGAATAAAACAACACCGAAATTTCTAGTAAAGAATTAAAAAATCAGTTGTTGTCTTTTTTTTAACGTTAAAGTTGAAAAGTGCTCCGATTTACCCCACTTTACGATATATATTATTTTTATAACGGCCACACATATTTTTTAATTTGTAAATTGAAATAATACGCATGTACAACTTTTATTTTTGCAGTCAATATGATTATGTATATTTATCTTAGTTATATATGTGTAAAAATGAATATCATGAACACAGCCAAACTCTGTTATGGCACGCGCAAGAACCTATAGTTTAAACGAAAATAAACAAATACTGGAAGAGGGAAGGGGGGATAAATAAGTCAAATCTAAAATATACATTATGAAGAACTCGTTTGAATATAATGAATCTCGAATATAATTTTTAAAAAATGCAAAATTTCTTTTTTCTTTCTTATTTTACGTTCATTGTACATAGTTTCTGCACTTTACTGAAACTATATGGAGCATTTCGAAGTGATTATATTTTCACTCACTATTTTTTCAATCAAGTATCACTCGTAAACTAAGTTTATAGTTTTATTTTTTTCGAAAATAAAGTCATGTTCGTTTTTTCTTTCTTTTCCTTTTTTCAATTCATTAAATTTAGCTTGTCGTGTTCTATTGAGTATTCTTCTAACCGTATTTGACCGACTTCCCTAAATTTTTCTCTGATGTTAAAAGAAAACTTCCACAACAACAGTGTCACTTGGAACAAAAACTCTCCTGGAATTCTTACGACCTTATGAAGATCGTAAATTCTCGTGCATTGAGTAAAGCAAGAAAACGCTTTGAGTAGTTAACGACGTTTTAAACGTTTCGAAACCTGAAGTAAATGAGGATGATTTTTCATTAAGTTATTTGAAAAAGGAAGGAATATAAAAAAAAATCCCTGTCGGCTTGGCCTATAGGCAAAGGTAGATTTCGAAGAGGCAAAGGAAGATTCCTTTCAACAAGAAAAAATAAAATATGATTAGAGATAAACCCAGTTTAATAAATTTATTTGGTCTCTTTTTAAAAAAAATTCAATTCCTTTTTCTGTAAAAACTGGTTTTATCATAATTATCTTAAGCGAGATTCAGCTCAAATGCACATTTTGACAGCATATTTTGAAATATATTCTGACTTAAAAAATCGACCAATACGGCACATTATACAGTTCCTAAATTTAAAAAAAAAAAAAACTGTCAACAGAATGCGGTTGATAGCAAAATTGGATTTAAAAGTGAGTCATAAAATAATTAATTTGTTATTTGAATACCTCTTTAATTCTTCAATCACGATCGCTTCGAAAAATTTTGTGCGAATTGCCCACTTTGACAGCATTTTTTGAAATATATTCAGCCATTATCTAAAAACTGGCTACTACATCACATTATACAGTTCCTAAATGAGACGACATGTCAATTGGATGCGTTTGAGAGCAAAAAGGAATTTAAAAATGAGTCAGAAAAAACGCAATTTTTTATTTGAATACTTCTTCAATTTTTTAATCCCGATCGCTTCGGGAAATTCTGTTCAAAATAGCCATTTTGGCAGCCTTTTTTGAAATATATTCTGCCTTTAAAGAAAAAAAAAAAAAAAAAACTGGCCAATACGTCACAGTATATAGTTCCTAAATAAGAGGACTTGTGATGCGTTTAAAATCAAAAAAATAATTTAAAAATGAGTCAGAATATTAGCAGTTTAGATTTGAGGGTTGTTCTTCAACTTTTATTTTTACCACGCTTTTATTAACTTCACCTGTATGTTTGTGAGTTTGTAACTCTCCTTATTTTATGTATATTCACCGGTTACTCCGAAACCATGCAACCGATTAACTTGGTTTTGGTGTTAAATGAAAGACGATGCTCTCGAATTGGTACCACTTCAGTTTTATCGAAATTGGTTCAATACTTTTTTAGTAATTAGGCAAAAACTAATAAAATTAGTGATTTTTCGTTAATTAAAAGTGTGGAATACGTTCAATGAATGGAGTGTAGACAGCATGGCCGAGCGGTCTAAGGCGCCGGATTGAAGCTCTGTTTTTCGAAAGAGATTGTGGGTTCGAACCCCACTCCTGACATTATTTAC
This sequence comes from Maratus speculifer, assembly GCA_964019185.1. Lineage (NCBI taxonomy): Eukaryota > Metazoa > Arthropoda > Arachnida > Araneae > Salticidae > Maratus > Maratus speculifer. Next base: position 461,821,151 of record OZ025292.1, read on the forward strand.
ATCTATGTAAAATTTAAAAAAATTTCCGTATTAAAATTTTTATTTAAAACCGGCTTCAGAAAAGGAAGAATCAATTCGACACGTATGTATTTTTTTCTATGTATGTTCACCAATTACTCTTAAACTATCCAACTGATTAATTTGGTTTTTGTATTAAATATAAATATAGTTTAAAAAAAAAAACTAAAAACCACGCTTTTAAAGTAAACAAACTAAAAAGTGAAACATAAATATAGTTTAAAAAACTAAAAAACACGCTTTTTAAGTATATCAAACTAAAAAGTGAAAAATAATTCGTACTATAAGCTGAAAACGAAAATAGATGAAAAATACTATATTACTATAAAATCATTGTTATTATAGAAATCAATTAATAAGCAATAAATAAAATTATCGTGGAAAAAAAGCGTGGGGTGCTCCATCTACCATTCTCCATCTATCAGTTCTTAAGAAACACCCCACGCTTTTTTTCCACGATAATTTTATTTATTGCTTATTACAGTGGAGCATCGTTTATACGACGCCGAAGGAACTGCCGAAAAACGTCGTATAAACGATAACGTCGTATAACCGATTTTCACTTCTAAACCTCAAGTTAATTTTGTTTTCACTTAATTTTAATGCTTAGCGTGTTGATTTACATACATTTATAAATTAAACAAACAAATAACCTAAAAATGGGGGAAGGGAGGTCAATATAGTAAGCAATTTCAATTTAACACAAAAAAAGTACCTAAATTAAGCTCCCTCTGGATATATGTTTTCTTCTCTGACATATTTTGCAAATAATATAAACCCTGGAAAATTTATTAAGTCCAAATGTACCCCATCACCCTCTTATTGTTACGTCTCTATTCCACAAAAGTTTCAATTATAAGCCTCCCTTAAAATTATTAGAAATTTCTTGTCTGCTAAAGAAGGCTTATTTTCGATACTTTACGGTACATAGAGGTTTTTTTTTCTTTTGATCATTTTACGTAGAGAAAATAAAATGCCTGTGGTTGTTTGACCTAACTGATTGACGTTGAGCTGTAATTAATGATTTGTGCAATGAGTGAAGGGTTCGAAAAGTATTTCTGCTGGTTTTGTAGCAAACAAAATAAATTCTTGATGTTTCGATGCAATTCGCGAAATTTTTTACTATCACAACTTTTACATTTGAACTCTTTCAAAATGTTAATTTTTTTTCTTTTGCTAAGATGAAATTGCTTTTTGAAACATGTCCGAAAAACCTGTTTCCGAAACAGTACGAAAAGTGAAGAATTAAATGAAACATTGATCTTTACTGTTAGCGCACTGATAAGAAGAGACTATGCCGTGCCGTGTAAAAATAAAGCAGGTCGGAATAGCTTACCATCTCCGGTCCTCTCAAAAAGAATATTCCTATTTTTTTGTGACAATACCCACACAAGCCCACGTTATTATCATATGAATGAGGTATATTTAAATACATTCTTTGGTGTCATTCATAACTGGCGAATTCCGCCTGTTTTTAAAATACACAAGAAAAATAAGCAAAAAGAAAAAATGTGTAAAATCGGAAAACCGACGTATAAACAATTTTATGCATCGTATAAACGATACATTTTTACATTAAAACTAATAGGAATGAATTGGGACCACACTAAAACGTCGTATAAATGTAAACGTCGTATAAATGATCGTCGTATAAACGATGCTTTACTGTAATTGATTTCTATAATAACAATGATTTTATAGTAATATAGTATTTTTCATCTATTTTCGTTTTCAGCTTATAGTACGAATTATTTTTCACTTTTTAGTTTCATGTACTTAAAAAGCGTGTTTTTTAGTTTTTTTAAAACTATATTTATTGTTTAATTTATTTTTGCTATAAGAATTGGTTCTATGAAAAACTTATCAGTATAAAAGTTGTAGATATTATTAAGACGATGTAAAATAAATTTAATTAGATTTGATAGTTTAAGAATTGACGAAGTTTGGGATTTTTTTTCTTTTTCAACTCCCCCCCCTTTTTTTGTTTTAATTTTTTGATCAGTAAGAGTTAGTCCTACCAAAAACTTCTAAATACAAAAGTTTTAGATAATTTTGAGAACATTTATAAAAAATTTAGTTGAATTTGATATCTTGAGAATTGACGAAGCTATGAATTTTTTTCTCCCAAAATCCCTATTTTTTTCTCCCTTTGAGCCCATTTTTAGCTTTATCAAAATTCTGTCATGCGTAAACTTTTCGTACTTTAGTAATCAGCTTAAAAGTAAAATTGCATTTAATATATTTTTAAAGAAGATAAATGATTATTTTTATTATAATCTTGAAAATAAAGTTAATTTATTTATAAACTATGTTCGGTACAGCTTGCTTTGCTTGGAACATATTGCGCAAAATAATTTATAACTTGTCTGTGTATCTGACTGAACATTTATTTGCGACTTGTTGTACGATTCATGTTTACACAAACACACGGAGAATTCCAAATTTTTCAAAATCAATTGCGCACTTTATTTTAACTGGATAAAATATTTTCTAAATAGCAGTTTTCTTCTTCTTCTTCTTAAGATAAAAATATTAATTTTTCTCTAAATCTAAAAATCTAAAGTGACACTAGACATTCATTTGTAGATTAAAAAATCAGTTTATTGAAATATCGAAACTTGTTCTATTTTTGAACCCAGAGACCACTGCATTATTGAAAATATACAAAATAAAAACTTTCATCTTGTACTTATAATTTCTTTCATTTCTTTTGAAAAGAAAATAGATGAATTATATTGTGAGTTTCCCATAATCAGGGGGAAATGTTACAGTAACCGAGCAGAGATGTGGTGGAGTCTGGATGTCCGAATTTTTTAAAGGAACACCGTCTGTTTCTCAAGAAAACCATACATACTCTAGGGCAGGCCTGTCCAACCTTTCACTAAGCAGGGGCGCATCTCAGATCTTGGCACTCATTGAAGGGCGCCATTCTTCACATGACTAAAAACATACGGCACTATTATCGCACAATATTAGTATGTACCCACGTCTTAACTTAATGCAAATAAATCTTATAGTCGTAGACAAAAGGTCCCTCCAGTTCGGGAGTTATATATATTAAATTTCAAAAAATATTCTTTTTCTATGAGAGGTCGAAATAAATGTTTGTAGGTAAGATACCTGAGACTGTAATCACACCTATAGTAACAACAGTAACAAAAAATAAATAAGATGTATATTTCAAGACTTCTTTTAGGATGTGCAAATACCTTTACACTTATTATGTAGGCTTACACATAATTTTATTTTTAAAAAATTACAGATATAAAGACAGACATGATAATGACCAATCCATGTCGGTGATTCCAGAGAGGTAGTCTGGGATTGCTTTCATAGCCGGAAATCATTCTATTGTATTTTGTTAATTTTGCTAAGCAAATTGAAAAAAAAAAAAAAAAAAAAAAAAAAAAAAATCAAATGTCAAGTAGGAGAAATTTAACCCCCCCCTGTTTTTCGTGAAAAACAGTCAGTGGACCAGCGTGACAAAAGCAAAACGAAAAAAGCTTAAATGTCATGCACATATATATCTCTTCAAAAAGGCAAGAAAGAGAGGAGAACTTGAAAAACACTTATTTTTATGCTAAGTCTTAAGTATTAAAAAGATCTCTTTCGAATTATTACTATATTTAAACATCATATTTGCAGTTATTAAACAATAACTACAAATCGTAAAAGTATGCATCATTAAGTTTTCAAAGTAAGTTTATGGTTTTTAATAGATATTTATAAATTTTGAAAATATCTATGATATAAATAGTAATGATTTTAAAGAAATCATTCTTTATGATGAAATTTTACTTATAAAAGATTTAATACGAAATCTCCAAAAGGGCGCCAAGAAAGTCTTCAAAGGGCGCCATGGCGCCCGCGGGCGCCGCGTTGGACAGCCCTGCTCTAGGGTGTACTCTCTGCCTTGAGCGCATACCTTTGCTTAGAGCGTATATCCTCTGTTATTTACGACTACATCCCTGGCACCGAGAAAAATAGTAGTTAAAAATCGAGGAACATTCCTGGACAAATGGCTTCACGAAAACAATTTCTCAGAAAATCATTCTTTTCTCATCTGAGGAATTTCTGATGAAAATTGACAACAACAATCTAGCTTCCTCATTCTTTCAAGAAACGTTTCTTAAATATATTTGCCCTTATTTTCTATTTACGTTCCTAGATTTATTAATATTATTTTATAGTGTAACTGCTGTATTGTATTTGTGGGCCTCATGATTTTGCTTTAGTTCTGAAAATTTCGATTGTATTCAGTTTATTTTTTTTCCCACCATGTTTAAATGTTTTAATTTTGTATTAAATTCAATGGTGTACAATTTATGGTTATATATATATATATATATAAGTACTGGTGAATAATGTGTTTATTATTATTTATTTAATGTGTCTTCCGGATAATGTACAACTGTTACAAAAAAAAAAAAAAAAAAAAAAAAAATTCTTTTATAAAATTGTAATTATTAGATTTCGAACCGTAGGAATCTTAGTTTTCGGACTTTTTAAGGTGGTATTTTCAGATAAGGGGTTGGAATTCTCCAAATCTTGCGTTCGAATGGTCAAATTAACGATACTAAGATCAAGATTATGCATACAACTAATATTCTTCTATAATATTTATTTTGTCTTTTGTTGATATAAGGGAGAGGGGTGCTTTTTTTCAAAAAATTTTTATGATATTAACGCCCATTCCTACCGTATTACATCGCCAACAGGTTTTTAGAATGTAAGGGATTTTTTTTTTTTTTTTTTTTTTTTTTTTTTTTTTTTTGACCAGCTTTTGCTATCAGATCCTGAAACTACAGAGAAAATACTCATAGAATTCTTCACGATAGAGTTCCCAGAAACTAAATCTCTCTGTCATATATGTCGCCTTCGCCAGAAGTGCAGAGAGCGATTTAGTGCCTTTTAAAAGAGTTGATCTATGACTTTTCCTTCGGACGTATCTCCACACCTGTCGATAAAGAAAAAGGGAAAGATGAATAATAGACCTTTTTTATCTGGATACTTCTTTACAGTTGCGTGTCTTGGCGGAAAAAAAAAAAAAAAAAAAAACAGTCTTGAATATGAAAACGCAGAGAGAACTCAGGAGTCTTACTTTGTACTAGAGATAGAGATGGGCATTATTTAACTTTTTAAGATAAATAACAATGTTATTCTTTAATAGGGCATTATTTAGCAACAGATTAACGGAAGCTCCCTGTTAAATTATGCAACATGTCACATTTAATCATTTATCTCACTCCCTTTAAAACATAAATGCAAATAGTTTTTAATATATAAAATCTAATATATCTTCTATTTAAAATATTTTTTTTAATACTCTACATTCAAATTTTATTATTTTTTAAATGTTTAATTTTGATTAAAAAAAATAAATAAATTGTTTTTTTACTTGCATCCACTGCGCGCAAGGTTGTAGCAAAACTATTAGTTCTGGAGCCCCCAATAATATTATTAATGACTTAAAACTAATGTATCTTGAACTTATGCTTCATTTGATAGCAATTTATTTATTTTTTTATTTTAAATTTAAACTTAAATTACAAAATTAAAAAAAAATCATTTTTTATTGAAAAATTGCCATTTTTAAATATTTAAAGCTATTACAATACATAATTTGAAGAATAAGTTGTTTTTTTAACTTAAAATTAAGATATGTACCAAGTTTCATGCAAGTTGTTTGATTAGTTTTTTAGAAGTGTTGCGTGCAGTCGATGCAAGTCAAAAAACAATCTTAAAATTTTTTTTAATATAAAAATTAAACATTAACAAAATAAAATAAAATTTTAATGTGGAATATTAAAAAAATATATTTTAAATAAAAAAGATATTAAGTTGTCTATATTAAAAATTTTATGCATTTATGTTTCATAGAGACTGAGAAAACAAATTAAATGTGACATGTTGCTAAATTATACTACCAGGTAAAAAGTAAAAATCCTGAGACCCCTTAAGAAATTCTAGAAAAGAAAGGAATTTCTCAAAGAATTTTCTTCAACTTATTGCACTATACCGAATTATACATTTTTCAAAGCAAAGTGTCAAGATACTCTATAGCAAATTTCAAAGATGGAAGCTTATTTTTATTAAAAAGTAAAATTGTTCCTTTTCCTCCATTGCCATTGAGTGGCATCCATAATAATATCAACACAACCATTTTAGAATTGAATTCAGAATAAGTAAATATTCAGATACGAGCATATATTATAACTCCGGGAGCAGAATCGGCGCAACGCTGCGACGCACGTCGCAGACTCTTGGGAAAGTCTGCAGACTATTTTCCAACTGCTAAAAGTTTAGTAAAAATTAAAAAAATTCGGTCCTAAATACAAAAATTCTGACATAAAACGTATCGCAAATTTCGACAAATAGTTAAAAAAAAAAAAAAAAAAAAAAAAAAAAAAAAAAAACAATTTCGTCATAAATAGCGAAAAAGCAACATTTCGTCAAACAATCAGGAAAAAACAGCAAATTTATTTAAAAAGATCGCGAAAAAAGGAAAGTTTCTTCAAAACATCGCAGATTCAAGAGATCGCAACAAAATGACAGTTTTCATCGAAAGATCGCGAAAAAAACGTCAAATTTATTCAAAAAATCGGAAAAAATGTCAAATATTGCCCAAAAAGCGCAAAAATGCAAATTTCATCAAAAGATCGCGGAAAGTGACATTTTCTCAAAAGATCGTCAAATTTTCTCAAAGGGGAGCTCCTGCTCCCCCCTCTTTCGGACAATATATAAGGTGTTAAAAATTCTGAGAACAAAGGCAATTTCTTTTTAAAAGTATACTTTAAAAAAGAAGAAGCTCTAGGGGACTAGAGCACGGAGGGCTCTAGTCCCCTCGAAAAGTTCTCTATAGTTTTCTAGGGGCGGAGCCCTCCTAGAAAAGTATACTAGGAGGGCTCCGCCCCCCCTGCTCGCTACGCTCGCCAACCCCCCGCGTAATCGCTTCGCGATTCCAAGTTGTAGGCTACCCCTGCTTGATTCTGCACACGCCAATACCCCATGGTATGAATAAGCAGTTGCAGAGCTTTCAAATGGTGTGTCACACGACTGGTGTTGTAAAGTAATTAAAAATATGCCCCCTTCTGGAGGAAGAGTGGGGGATGACACACAAGTCATCCATAATATAAATAAGCTGTTGCAGACCTTTCAAATGATGTGTCACACGACTGGTGTTGTAAAGAAATTGAAAATGTGCCGTTCCCTGGGGGACAGAGTAGGGGGTTTACACACAAGACATCCATAATATGAATAAGCAGTTGCAGACCTTTCAAATAATGTGTCACACGACTGGTTTTGTAAAGACATAAAAAATGTGCCCCACTGGGGGGGGGCAGAGTGGGGGGGGACACAGAAGACATTCACAATATGAATAATCAGTTGCAGACCTTTCAAATGATGGTCTGCAACTTTTTTTAACACGACTGGTGTTTAAAGAAATTAAAAATGTGCCGCCCCTAGGGGGCAGATTAGGGGGTGACACACAAGACATCCATAATATGAATAAGCAGTTGCAGATCTTTCAAATGATGTGTCACACGACTGGTGTTGTAAAGAAATAAAAATTGTGCCCTCCAGGGGGGAGATTAGGGGGTGACACACAAGACATCCATAATATGAATAAGCAGTTGCAGATCTTTCAAATGATGTGTCGACACGATGTGATGTGATGACACGATTTCTTTAAACACGACTGGTGTTTAAAGAAATTAAAAATGTGCCGCCCCTAGGGGGCAGATTAGGGGGTGACACACAAGACATCCATAATATGAATAAGCAGTTGCAGATCTTTCAAATGATGTGTCACACGACTGGTGTTGTAAAGAAATAAAAATTGTGCCCTCCAGGGGGGAGATTAGGGGGTGACACACAAGACATCCATAATATGAATAAGCAGTTGCAGATCTTTCAAATGATGTGCCACACGACTGGTGTTGTAAAGAAGTAAAAATTGTGCCCTCCAGGGGGGGGGGGGGCAGAGTGGGGGATGACACACAAGACGTCCATAATATGAACAAGCAGTTGCAGACCTTTCAAATGATGTGTCACACGACTGGTGTTGTAAAGAAATTAAAAATGTGCCCCCCCCCTGGGGCGCAGAGCAGAGGGGGACACACAAGACATCCATAATAGGAAAAGGCAGTTTCAGACCTTTCTAAAGATATTCAACACGAGTGCTGTGGATACAAATTTAAAAAGTGCCCCTTTGGGGGGGGCAAAGTGGGGTGCGGCGCCCCAAACTTGCATAATTGGAATGAGCAGTTACAGTAGTTTTAAACTATAGGGGGGCTCTCCCCCCCTGCTCGCTACGCTCCCCCCCCCCCCGCGTAATCCCTTCTTGTTTCCGTTCGGTATTGCTTCGAAATCCCGGTTGGAATCGCTTCGCGATGTATAGACGGAGCCCTTCGACTCATGGAAGGAGTGATCCACGTGGACTCGTTATTTCCAGAAATCTTACACATCAGCATCATTCCAGGAGTCATTCCTTTTAAGGCTAGTTTTTTTTTACTATAGAAGGATACTTTTCCTTAATGTCTATTAATAATACGTAGGAGGTTTGAGTACGTATAATGTAATGCAAGGTCTGCAGACTGTTTTTTAAATTTTTACTTGCGTTGCAGACTGCAGAAGAAAAATTCTGCTGCTGGGATTATAACTAATGTAAATCCTATAAAAATTGTGATCGATAGCGTCATATCAGTTTAAATAATAAAACTTTATATAAATCGCCATAAAATCAAAGTAATTCACTGGATGCGTTTCGAGATTGAAAATATCAGCTACTGTAAACACATGTCCGTAAAGGGTTAAGGTTACGTAACTAAAACACTAACTTGTGACCTTATCCCATGTGTTTACAGTAGTTGATGATGGGCTGTTATATTTTCTAGCTCGAAACACGTCCTGTGAATTGCTTTCATTTTATATAAAGTTTTATTATTTTAATTGTGATGTATCGCAGGTTTTGGTGCTATTTCAATTGAACGTCATTTCAGTTCGTAAAGATATAAAAACATTGCTTATTTCAGTTAGATTATTTTTTATTTTGGAACAAATCATACAAAATAGTTTTCTTTAATACACAATATGGAGCTCAAAATTACAAATTTCCGTTTTTTTAAATATCACTTTACAATGAGGAAAGATTTTATAAAGCTGAAACTTTAAATTTTCCATGTCTTTATTTTTCTTGACACGGATTATTTGCGATCACAGTTGCTTAATCTAAATCGGAACGATTTTAAATACTATTCCCCAATCACCCGGGGGTAAAACCTATAAGCCTCATAGAGTAAAGGGGGCACTGTACTTTAGGGAGCAATAGTTAAAACCCTCCCTATGCCGACGTTTAAAAGACTGAATAGTCTATTTATTACCTTAGTGCCTTTCTCAGTGTTCTGCTTACTTCGTTTACAACATAATATTTTCTCCCTTTTCACCGTTCACCTTTCACCTTAACGATCCAATAATAACATAAAAAATGGAACTTTTTCTACCGGCATTAGGATAAGTAAAGAAAAAGGCATTTTATTATAGATTGCTCTAAATTATAAATATATGTTTAAAATATCTTAAATTACTGTTGTTAAAATGTCCCTTTTTTTTTTTCACATGAAAATATCATAATAGTGGTTACAGTGAAAAATTTTCAAAAAGAACTACCTTTATTTAACATTGCATATTATTTGATAACCAATTCTAACTCTCTTAAAAATGAATTTTTTCAATTCTTTATTTTTAACACTTTCCAACATAGTTGAAAAGTGCCCTCGAATCTGCTTTGCAGCTTTGTCAGGGTCTGTTCAGACTTTTCTCACAGGGTCCTGCTTTTGTGAAATTGTGAAGATTTTCTTATATATTTGCGAAAATTCTAGTCAGAATTTTGTGAATTTGAAATTATCGATGCATTCAGGTTTTATCTTTAATATATATATATATATATATATATATACAGGGTGGTCATAAAAAAACTTTGCCGATATACGGAGCTCTAGCGGCCAGTCCGCTCAACCGATCGAAATGAAATTTTAGATATAGCTATTCAGAGGTATGGGCTCGAGATTCTGTGAGCGACAACAAAATGGCGCTCACGGTTACGATTGTAGTTACAGAAACTCGAAAATTTCCAATGGCAACATCCATTTTTTTTCATCGCAAAATGCTCAGCGCATACGAAAACCCTAAAGAGCGTTGGAATCTTACGTGTACCGCAAGAAACGGACATGTTATGCACGCACAAAAAACCATTCTGGGAATCCTTCCCTCCATAGAAAAAACTCGATTGGGGCGCAAGGAGGAAATTTGCATATGACACAGACTCAGTACACTAATCTCTGATTACATTGCAGGTCGGAGAAACTAAAACTTTTATTTTGATTACATTGTTTCCACATGGGTGCTGTAATTGCCTGTGATGGTGATGGCACCCATATGAAAAATGTGTAATCAAAATAAAAGTTTTAGTTTCTCCGATCTGTATTGTAATCAGAGATTAGTGTACCGAGTCTGTGTCATATGCAAATTTCCTCCTTGCGTCCCAATCGAGTTTTTTTCTATGGGGGAAAGGATTCCCAGAATGGTTTTTTATGCGTGCATAACATGTCCGTTTCTTGCGATACACGTACGGTTCCAACGCTCTTTAGGGTTTTCGCATGCGCTGAGCATTTTGCGATGAAAAAAATGGGTGTTGCCATTGGAAATTTTCGAGTTTCTGTAACTATAACCGTAACCATGAGCGCCATTTTGTTGTCGCTCACAGAATCTCGAGCTCATACCTCTGAATAGCTATATCTGAAATTTCATTTCGATCGGTTGAGCGGAATGGCCGCTAGAGCTCCGTATATCGGCAAAGTTTTTTTTATGACCACCCTGTATATATATATATACAGGGTATATATATATATATATATATATATATATATATGTATCATCATCAACCGTTTTCGATCCACTGCTGGATGTAGGTCTCCACCAGATTTTTCCAATGTTTTCTGTCTAGTGCTTTCGTCATCCAATTTACACCAGCCACTTTTCTAATTTCGTCACTTCATGTTACTTGTGGTCGTCTTCTTGGTCATTTTACATCTCTAAGATGCCACTGTAGTATGTTTGTGCTCCATCTATTGTCTTGTCTTCTTGCAATGTGCCCAGCCCATTTCCATTTTAGCTGCTTGATTCTTTCAAGGATTCAAAAACTTTTGTTTGATTTCTTATCCAGGTTATCCTCTTTCTGTCTCTTCTAGTTATGCCTAGCATACATCTTTCCATGCTTCTCTGTGCTGTTTGTAATCTTTGTATCATCCGTTTTGTTAGTGTCCATGTTTCTGCTCCGTAGGTTAATGCAGGTAAAATACATTGATTAAAAACTTTTCTTTTCAAACAAAGAGGCATATTACTTTTTAGAATAATACTGTTCTTCCCGAAAGCACTCCACCCATTTCTTATTCTTCTATTGATTTCATTCATGATACTATTATCCGATGATATTTCCTGTCCTAGGTACACATAACTTTGCACTTCTTTAATCTCAGTGTTCTTGTAAACAATTTTCTTTTTTGATGTAAATAAATTAAACATCACCTTAGTCTTTTCTAAATTTATTTTTAATCTCACATTGATGCTAGCTTCTGCAAGATCTTTTAGCATAATTTCCAATTCTTCAGGACTGTTACTAAAAATTACAATGTCGTCAGCGGACCGGAGATGACTTAAAAATTCTCCATTTATTCTAATCCCTTTATTTTCCATACATATATATATATATATATATATAAAGCTGAGAAATATGTTCTTTGATGAGTAGTACAGCTGTTTTGTTACAAATGAGATTTTATTTTTAAATGACTAAATTTGTGAAAAGTTCAATCTGAAGGTGGAAAAATCTGTGAAAAATCTATTTAAGAGGAAAAAAAACTTTGTGAAAGGTCCTATAAAAGACATAACATTTTTCTAAATACATCTCCGTTTATCTGTCAGCATTATCGAAAATTCACTATTCTCATGATACAAAATTAGTTATTATTTCACTAAGAGTATTTGACTTGTTTAAGCTTTAAATATATTAATCATTCCTTTAATTATTTACTCAAAATTGAGTTTAAATGCTTTCGTTTTTTTATTTAAATGGTTGGCTGCCAATGAGTCACTGCCACTTGCGATTTTAGACATTTTAGTGAATATCTAGAAAAAAATACACGAGGAATTATCTTGAAACTCTACGTCTGTAAACATAATAGTACAAGTCATACATTTCCGTGAAGATTTTTTTCCGAAACTCCATAGGAGACCGTCAATGAATTGAAAAAGAACGAAAATCTTTTGGATAACTCTGTCAAAACTAATCTAGCAAAAACTTTCAAACTGTAGATTATGGTTAATTGCCTTATTGCAATAAACTGTGCTCATTTTTATGCGGATAGCATGTATACTCGTAGAAAAATGAAGGTTTTTAAAAAATCAGTCCCAAACTTTTCCAAGTTTTGCAGAGTTCTTAATTTAAAATAATGTTTTTTTCCGAAAATATGACAAATAACATTGTACACAATGCTTTGTAATCAGAATTAAAAAAAAATAATAATTATATAAAAAATGAGCAGGTTTACTGAATAATTTTTCATTGCGTATGCGTAAACGCTATCAAAATTTCATTTGCATATTGTGTTAGCTAAATGTATAGAGCAACTTTTGTATAAGTCTCAAAAACATAGCATGAAAATTCTGAAAGTGACTGTCGATAAAATAAGCTCAAAATCCGTTTTTCCCAAAATGAAGCAAAAAGATGAGGGGATATATCCATTTATCCATTGATTAGTGTCAATATTTAATACCCAAAATGGCACATACTACTGTATTTGGATATAACCTTTCATTTTTTTGTTTCATTTTGGGAAAAACGGATTTTGAGCTTATTTTACTGACGATAACTTTCAGAATGTTCAAGCTATGTTTCTGAGACTTGTACAAAAGCTGTTATATATATTTAGCTAACCAATATGCAAATAAAATATTGATAGCGTTTACGCATGCACAATAAAAAATTATTTACTAAACCTGCTCATTTTTCATACATTTATTATTATTTTTTAATTCTGATTACAGAGTTTTGTGTACGCTGTTGTTTGTCATATTTTCAAACAGAATGTTACTTTATATTAAGAACTCAGGAAATTATAAGCAAAAATCTTGGAAAAAATTGGGACTGTTTTTATAAAAAACCGTAATTTTTCTACGAGCAATCCTGATAAAAATGAACACAATTTATTAAATAAGTCACTTAGTCACAATCTACAGTTTTAACGCTTTTGCTACATTAGTTTTGACAGGGTTATTCAACAGATATTCGTTCTTTTACAATTCGTTGACATTTCCCTATGGAGTTTCGGTAAAAAAGTTCACTGAAATATATGACTTGTCCCCTATGGAGTTCCGAGAAAAAAATCTTCACGGAAATGTACTATGTTTACACACTTAGAGTTCAGGATAATTCCTCATGTATTTTTCTAGATATTTAACAAAATGTCTAAAATCGCAAGTGGACGGTGGTCAGAGGCCATATAGTGCATAACCACCTCAATTTGCTACAAATGGAATTTTTGGAATTACAAATTGATTTCTTTTCTTTTCGAAAATCCACTTGTTCTTGTCTGTATTCATTATTTAGCTCGTCCACTTGTTGGCCAACTGAAGAAGATGAACAACGTTTCCACACATTGTTTATTTTTCTTCGGATGAGCAGCTCCTTCAATCTCTCCTACTGTACACTGACCTTTTTGTAATTTCGGAAGGTTACAAGCTATTCATTGTAACGACAACTGATTTAAACCTTACTTTGTTTAAGTTCGGGGAACATGCAGGCATTGTAGTTGGGATGGGCGACCGGAAACTGAAGGAGTGATAGATTACACTGATTTCATACACCTAACAATTTTCTGACGAATCTGAGCTTTATTATTTTAAATATTAGCTGCTCTGAGGAAAACTTCATTTTACCCCATGGGCGTTACTTTCAGACAGGCAAATACAAAAGATAAATCTGTGATCACTTAATAGAAATGAAATAGCTTGGCATTTGTTTCCAGCTAATATTCCATACCGAAATTAATACTTTATTAATCTAAAAATAAAATAAATAAAACTCAAAAAGACATGTAATCAAACCATGTTTGAAACGCAAATTATCAGAATAAAAAAGGTTAGCAATCTCTGATGGTTTCTTTTACTGTTTATTCTTGGCATGAGGTTAAGACAAAAATATCGTTTTTAAAGAATTTCAAAGTTTTATTTTAATATGCAATTGCTACTTTTCACATAAAAGCAATTTTTGATATTGTTCGCAAAAAATCTAAAAGCGTTATAAATTAAATGTAAAAAATCTGATAGATTTCAATTAATATACATATCTTTACTTTTATAAATACATCTGCCAGGTTCTAAGTAAACATCTGCTACAAATTGGAATTTCTATTATTTCTCTATCTTAATATTTCATGTATTGTACCGGCTGTGTACTGGAATTTTCAAGGTGACATTCTTTATTTGTTAAAGTGAGAATTAACAGGTATTATGTACACGTGGTGACATAATACGAGAGAAAGAGGAGATTGCTGAGAGGCGTGTTCATCCGTCAGGGATGTATGTGGATGATGAGCAAACAAGGAACATGTCACGGATCAAGAAAGCAATGTGGAATGTGTCCAATGAATAAGCTCCAAAGGGGGTTGACATTGGGGAAAAACAGTGATTTGAGAAGAGCAAGTCTTGTCTGAGATTGAGCAGTTCGTATCTGGGGTTCGTACCTGGAAGTGTGTAGGACAGAGGTCCTTGTAGAGAGTGCTCTGTGTTGGAGAGCATAGGCAGTTTGTATCGGGAGAGCAAGGGACACAGACGTCCTGGTGTTGTGCTCTGGGACGGATAGCATAGGCCGAGTATCCGTGTGTTGGGAGATCCGAAATTGATCTCCGATAAAGTTAATCTAACGTGTGTTGAGTGTGAGGGAGAAAGTGTAATTTGAACAGTACACAGCCAACTTTTTACGGTATTTAATTTAATGTTGAACCGGATCATCTATATCCGAGTTGTAATTGTATATAATTGTAAATAGTGTATTTCTTGTGTATATATAGTATAAATAAACTGTTAGTTCAGTTAATTTACAGCGTCAGTGTTCATTTACACAATCTTCACAGTGGGTGACCGATATCACCTAATAATATCGGTGGTGGCAGCTATAACTACCCAGGACTTTCTTCAAAGTTGTGCGGGCTGAGAAGAACGTCCGACAACATCCAAAGTTATTCAGACAATACCATTAAATAAACCAATGAATCCAGTATTTTTACAAACATATTATTGAAAACAGTTGAAGTTTGAAGTGAAATAGAAGGCAGATTACCAAAATAATGAAAAATATGTGGATAAATGGTAGAGATGGGAAATATAGTTATTTTTCGTTAACAGGTTACATCGTTCCATTCTTTTATAGATAACAGGTTCCAACAACCTGTTATTTTTATAACATGTAACTGACGGATATTTTAATTAGAAGGTCTTTCAAACAAAACGTTTTAAATAACTTTTTGACATAATTATAAATGCTGTATTATTCAAAATCAGTTTGTGATTAAACACTTAATTTTTGCGATATAAGACTAAACTTAATTAATTATGATACTTTGAATTTCATGCATTTTTGGCATTTTCTGACACTTAAACAGGTTTTTCCAGTTATTGTGATAAAAAAAACAGAAATTCATAAAATTCTAAGTATCATAATTCAGTAAGTTTTGAGCATACAAGAATAAATTTTTAGTGTTTTACTTGTTAAAACATGACAAAATAAAGCTTATAGGACTCACACATTGGATAAAGTTTCTAATTTCTTATCTATTTAAAAATAATGTAAATTGGTTTTTATATGATGCACAGAAAAAGAAAATTTGAAACATTTTTAGTGGGAACTACATCGCTAAAACTAACGGTTTAGAAATTAGTTATTGGTAAATGATAAGAGATACCCTGCATAGTAATAAATAGAGTTTAAACACGATTTCTAACAAAAAAAAAAAAAAATTATACAGTATAGATTATGAAACGTCTTCCAACACATTTAGAATGCTATAACAAAACTTGACAATTTACTAAGGTGGAATGGCGTCTTATTGAGCACTTTGGAAAAAAATAAAAAACATAATGCATTTGAAAACACGATTTCTGCTATTACCATGAGTAGTCGTTAAAATATACGGTTTTTTTTCAGCACTGTATATGATCTACAGACATGTGTGCTTACTATATATAATATGCTAAAAGTTAGCTCTGTTAAAAGCATAGCACATTTGAAAATTTCTATTCAGCAATTTCAGCCAATAGACTAATATTATTGAAAACATTTGTTCGACCTTGCATATGATCTAAAATTTGTACAAACCAAGTAACATTTAAAAAGTAGTTAAACTTTAAAACGCATACCATTATTGAAAATGCACTTCCAGCAATTTTTGTTCATAGGTTTTAATAACTTCAATCAATTTTAATTTTCTTCTATACCCAAATACTTTTGTATGTTCTTATAAAAAAGCGGTAGATTCTATGCACACCATATTCTTTAGTAAGATCCTTGTAGTACACGACAGTGATGTATATCAATTTTAGTATGTTTTAAATACTGTAATATCATTAAAATACAGAACGAATGATTTTTCAACATACACCGTAAAGTAATGGAATTCTTCTGAGCGGTCCTGCAAACTTCCTTCTCAAAACCGAAAATGCTATACTAAATTATAATAATACATATATCAATTTCATGGCAATCAGACTATATTTATACGAGTTAGAGCAAGGATAGACAAACCGATTCATAAACACTTTTCAACTACATTGTAAAATATTATAAAAGAAAAACTGATCCGCGACTTAGTAGCGGCCGCCCATCAATCAACATATATTCAAAGTTAATTTCACAAGAACACAAAAATATTATTTATATTCTTTTAATCGAATGCAATTCATACAAACAAATTTCGTTCACCGTAAAGTAATGGAATTCTTCTGAGCGATCCTGCAAACTTCCTTCTCAAAACCGAAAATGCCATACTAAATTCTAATAATACATATATCAATTTCATGGCAATCAGACTATATTTACACGAGTTAGAGCAAGGACAGACAAACCGAATTCATAAACACTTTTCAACTACATTGTAAAATATTATAAAAGAAAAATTGATCCGCGACTTAATAGCGGTCGCACATCAATCAACACATATTCAAAGTTAATTTCACAAGAACACAAAAATATTATTTATATTCTTTTAATCGAATGCAATTCATACAAACAAATTTCGTTCATACAAATATACTTTTCAAATTAATTACAACTGTACTAAAATTAAGTTATTTCACAAATTATGGAAAACTATTTCCTTTCTTTCTTTTTTTTCTTTTTTCTTTTTTTTTTTTTTTTTTTTTTTTTTTAGCGGAATAAAATTACAGAAATAAAATCTTTTAACGCAAATGCAAAACAAAAATAATAAAATTATTTGGCCAGAAAACAAAATTTATATTGCCAAAATCTCCCCCCCCCCCTCTAAAAAATTCCATGAACATGTAGTAATAACCCTTTTAAATATTCAAAAACGAGTAAACCCTCCGTATCTTCCATCACCCCTCCAATATCAACATAGAATCTTTCCCTATTGAAAATCATTTAATACTTCCTCTTTCATTACTTCCGAAAACCATAAAGAATAAACAAACACTTTTAATAAAATGGCATTCACTCAGATAAAATTGTTATTTCTGTTATATTTATTATCAACATATTTTTTCAACTTAAAACACTTTTGTACCAAATGTTACAGTCTCAGCAGAAAATAGTTACATCAGAATTACATACCGATTACATGGAATAAAATAACAGAAGCGATAACAGAAAAAACAACAAGACAGCCAAAAAAGAATAACAAAATAACCGTTTTTCCTCGCCTGTGAACGGCCAAAGAACTTAAAGGGAAAGAAACGAAGGCTTTAGAAACCGTAACTACTGAAACATTGTAAACAGCTCTGCTGGATAACACGCTCAAAGGGGAAGATTCAATCGTTGGCTGGTTCAAAGCATCCGCCGATTCGCTATAAACGTTTGAAATATGATTCTTTTTAAGCACAATTTTAAGCTCTTTTTTTTTACAAATGCAGAAAACAAATTTCGGCAAATTTATTTTTATTATAATTTTAATCTATACTTCTAAAAAACGGTTGTTTCAAATCTTTATTTTTTAATACGTTGCTGAGATCGTGTTCTAAATTTAACAGGGACTTTCCGTTAACCTGTTATTAAATAATGAACTGTATAACAATAACATTGTTATTTATCCTATTACGTTAAATAACGCCCATCTCTAATAAATGGACATTAGAAGTCTTTTTCATTAAACTACTCTTCAGGGTTGCATAATTTAATGAAAAAGCAAAAACAACCAACCAGTTTCTGTTATGGGACGTTCTCAAAGCTAAGTAATTCGTCCCACAATGCACCTGACTGGTTGGAAGTTATTTACTATTATAAATTAGTAAAAAGATAATCATTGAAGAAAATAAAAACAATATAACAAAATAACAATAATATAATATTTCTTAAAAAAGTATATATATACTAAAATATTTACCATACCTATATCCTAGCATGATGTGTAGTTCAGGTGAATCTACAGTAAATATAAATTAAATGTGATTTTGTAACAGTTAAGGTTATAGTCACAGTATAAGTCATATAGATAACAAAATTAAAATTGTAACAATAATAATAAAAATTAGTAGAACATATATTATACTATAAAATTCATAATACATTTAGAAAAAAAATAGTTGCTACTGTTAGAAATATTAAATTTTTAAACAATTATTAATAGTACTATATTAATTATTTAACTGGAATATGTTACTTCAACTTCTAGTACAAAAAAATGTTTTAGTGCTGCCATCTATATGATTAATATATTAATTAAATTATATACTTATGGTGCTGCCATCTATTATTGAGAAATATTATTGGGATAAAAATAAATTATTTAAAAGCTAAGAATTTCCAAGAATAATTTCTATTATAATATTTTACAAATAATTTCTTTAAGACAAATGCAATAGACAACCATATGTTATCTCAATAATGTGATCATTTTTAAGTTATGCATATTAATTTTAGGTAAACATAAATTTTAATACTATGTGTAAAGTTAAGTTTTTTTTGTTTAAATATATAATAATCAACCATTGCGTATTATTCAGACAACACCGCCCTCCTCCGTAATCTAACATCTAACCCACCCATCCATCCTATTATACATATTTTTTCATTTTTTGTATTATTTTTATTTTTTATAATTTTTTAAAGATTTTTTTTTTACGCAATGTGTTAATTATTTTTAAGATCATGTAATAACTTATTATATATTAAAGATTATAGGAGTTCTTAACAATAACATCATATGGTTCTGCATAAATTAGCATTTTAAATTTTGCAATATTTGGTTGAGGAGAATATAGACAGTTAATATGTAACGTTACATGCATGTTGAGCGTCATTTGTAACGTTAGGTTGGTCGTGGTGGAGGTTAAATGTAGACATACTCAGTAATTTAGGATAAAATAACAAAGTTTATTAAAGTGATAATGGCTGAAGGGAAGTGGAGCAAGTCTTAAATTTACACAACTGAAAACACTATGAACAGCTAAATCATACTCACAGGCTTCGGCCTAGCTCAGTCGGGGCACCGCCTAACACTTCTCACTATCTTCTGGCTGAGCTGCTAAACAAAGCTTAATTAAACAGCCCGTGGCTGTGGGTAATTCTTTATTTCACCGAATAATCAAAATGGAACTAAGAGGTTTCTTACCCCGGCCAACTCTCAAGTCAACTGTCGGAACTTCTTTCCACTCACTGGAGGCTTCGTTGCTACTTTTCAATCGGCTAGCACTTCGCTGAACACTAACTCGCTTCGCTTGTCTAATGGCAGAGAACCTCACTCGCTGGCTGCTGGCTAATGCCAGAGACACGCCAGAGACACACCCCATTCACTCAAACCCAAGCTTTTATATGCTGCAAACTGAGATACTTCACATTAACATATTACTAATAACCGCAAGCTAACTGTAAAATCCGAAAGAGCACACACACTCTAGAAAGTTAAAGTAAAAGAGATAGATGTCGCTTTTACGCTTACACATGTTAACTTATTGACGTCACGATCTCAGAAACACTAGAGTGCCTTTATGGAAAGGTCACTCCCTCACAAATACAAAATAAATGTTTATACTGATAATATTTTTTTTAACTAAATGTAAAGGATAACCATATCTTATAAGATATGGTTATGGTTATGGTTTACTTCTATAGAAGTTTCTTGAACAGTTTTTAAATTATGCATTTTAAAATTAGGTGAACAAATATTTTTAATTCTATGGGCAAAATTAGTAATAAATTGATATATAAAGATTTATGAAGGCAAGAATTATAATGAGTAAAGAGGTTTACTTTGAAAGGAAAATCATTATGTTTATCATAAATATCAAATAGAATTTTATTATCAGAAAGAGTAATATTAAAGTCGAGAAAGTTAATTTTATTATTAAGCATATCATTATAACTGTATTTTAAATTTTTATGGTATTTGATTGGTAGAGAATAGTTAGATGACCTTTTAGAATATAAAATTATTATATCATCAAGATACCTGTATAAAAAACAATTAACAATAGAAGTATTACGTTCATAATAATGTAAGTAGAGATCAGCACAGATTGATGATACAATCCCACTCTGTCGAAGACCGACTATTTGTTTAAATATTGCATTATTAAATAACATATAACTATGATAAAGAATAAATTTGGTTAAAGATTTGAAGTAAGATAAAGAGACATGTATGTTAAGAGAATTCCTATATTCCTTGAATAATAAATTAATGATTCTGAACATATCTGCGATATCAATTGTATTAAATAAATCATTAAAATCAAATGTTTTGATGTACTTAATGTTTTGTAAATTTTTTATATTATTTACAAGATGTAAACTATTTTTTGTACTATAGAATTTATTATTAGTTTTAGCAATATCTAGTATTTTGTAAGTATTTTTAATAATTCTTTACCTGCATTATTGTTATAAGTATTACACCCAATAGTTATAGTACGAAACTTTAAAGGAATTTTATGGAATTTTGGAATAACCACAATATAAGGATAGTTATAATTGTGATTTTGTAATTTTAGTAATTTATAATATTGAGCTATATGTCTATTTTTAATAATAGTATCAATAACTGTTTTAATGAAATTTGAACTAGAATGTATTGCTTGATTTAATAATATAGAGTAATAATGCTTACAAATTAATGCATAATTGTTAGGAGATTTATCAATATATGTTATAATAAATTTATTTTGTAAGTTTTTTATTTCATTATTTAATTGTTTAATATTTAAATTAAAGGTATCGATATTCCTATAAAGTTCAATATTTAATTTATCTAAAACATTAAGTTTCCATTCAGTGAAGTATTCCAAAGGCTTAATGTAGTCTATCAAAATTTTATAAATAAAAAGATCTAAATCTAAATTAAACTGTTTTAAGATTGATTTGATATTAGGACATGAAGAAATACGATATTTAGTACCATTAGCCATTAAATTGCGTAAAGAATCATTTTCAACAGTATTAATATCCCCAGTAATAATGTGACCATGATCTTTATTTACGAAGTTATTATAACAGGGATCATTACAATAACATGGATAATTAGTATTATTGGTTAAAAATTTAGAAAATTTACTGTAGTTAAATATTTTACGTCCAAGTGTAACATTATATTTGAATGATTTATGTATAGAAAAATTATTTAGAGGGAAATTATTATTTTTAGCATTAATAATATTATGTAGATTTATTTTATTAAGTACATTATTAGTAAAAGTAATTATGAGTTGAGTATTATTAGTTTTTTTATATGTATTTTTAGAAATTTTAACATTAAGAAGATTAATTCTATAGTATAATAAATCAAAGTAAATATCTCTAAAATGTTAAGTTAAATCAATAGATAGAAATACTTTATAATATAAATTTAGATGTTTCTTTTTTATTGAAAAAATGTGTTTCCTAATGTTCAACCATAGATACGAGTTATTATATTCAGATTCCATCTTAATTATTTGTTGTTTGATCTCATTTCTGGAGATATATTGATTATTAGCCTTATTTTTACCTCTTGTTGTACGTGTAGTTTTTTAATAAGCAGAATGATTTAATTTTGCATACGTACTACTATAACGTTAATAATTATTAGTATTAGTAAAGACAATGTCAATTCGATTAAATAATTTAGACCATAAGGGCATAAAGAATTACGAGATTTAATATAAATTGATTCATAAAGTAATCTATCATTTAGATGTTTATGCATACTTAAGATTTTGATGGTTATGGTGTCGGAAATGTTCAACATTAATAGAGTTGTTTTTTAAAATATCCTGTCTATGTTGATTGATTCTTTTATGCAGAAGATTATATGTTTGACCTATATATTCTAACTTACAGATGTTGCAATTAATAGAATATATTATGTTGTATGCTTTACAAAATAATACATTGTTTTTAGAACTGGAATCATTATCAATTTGTTGTGTATCTGCATGAGGGCAAGTTAAGCATTTGGGAGATAAGCACTTTTTAAATTTAAGTTTAATCGAGGGACAATATGACAGGTAAGTGTTTGACCATCCAAAGAAATCCCTATCTATTTCTTTATACCGAGCATTAGACATCCTACATTTTGAAGAGCCTAAATTGCCAGTTGCTAAATTTGTTTTGTAACTAGTCATCATAAGAAAGATTATTTATATCCAATAGGACAAAATATATTACATAAAAATTAGAATAAGATCAATTTATGATACTATATAAATTTAAGCTAAAAAGAAATTGACATAATATATATATCAGTTGAAATCTTGGCTAATTTATTAAAAAATTATAACTGATAAAATATATTGAATAAAAACAATATATATATCATTTAATTCCCTAATTAATTTTTATCACTAATAAAGATAAAATAAAAGTAATTAAATTAAAAAATATATTTCAATAATAATAAATTGAAAGTACTTGATTACATAAATAATAAATATATACAATATTTACATGAAAAGAAAAAATATCCCAATCCTAAATTTAAAAGTAATCTCATAGTAAATAAATTATGCAATACACACAAACATAATATCCTATAAATAAAGCCCCTATGTTTAATTCAGATACATATTCAGATAGATTTTAGTTGATATATTATTACAATATCAACTAAATTTCAATTTTGGTAATATCCGAATTCATGCATATTCTTTAACTCGGGAAGGAATTCTTTTGTTTTCTTCTCATTACCTATTGCTTTACTATTTAAAAAAAAGTTTTGTGTTGTGATTGTTTTGTTTCATATTTTTATCTTCACCTTTTTTTCCACATTAACTTAATTCTGTACATTACTTTACATTATAAAACCAAGTTTTGAGTTGTGAGAACAGAAAACTTATTTTTTCTTGCTATTAACATATGTTAAAATAAGATTTTTCACTTTTTGATTTAGTCATTTTGTATTTTTGCCCTTTTTAACTATGTCTGTTGCTGATATATGAAGGTACATAGCATATGAGTAATCATAGTTGTTCGCTTATTTTTATAGGTTTAGCAACGATTTGTCATAAATATAAATAATTTTAAATTTAATAAATTAATGCATTGTATTTTGCAAAATTAAATTATTAGCTTTGTAATTTTGAAACGTAATTTTTTTTCAAGCGTTTGGTAAAGGACACCAATCAACTTTAAATGTAATTTTAAAAATGCACAATTCTTGGGTAATTTTTATTAACTTTGACATCTATTTCATCTATGAAATAAAGGATAGACTAACAAAGGAAAAACTAATCTTTGTAAACTTATTTTTGTTGTTGTTTTCCCAAGTATTAGCGTGTAAAAATATTCTAAATGTTTAAAAATACTACAATTTCGGAACTAAAAAAATTTTCGATGAAAATCTATTTATCAGCATCTTGTTTTGAACAAAGTGAAAGAAAAAAAATATTCCAGCATCCATCTATTGCAGTTTAGCACACATTATTTTTTATTTTTCATTATCTTTAAAAACATTCCGTTAACTGAAGACTGGACATCCATTTTAAGTAGAGAGTTGGATTTTTTAGGAAATATATAAGTGGAATTTTACCCGTCCAGAACATCAATTAGATTTCGAGATGATCAAATCTAACTTCTTATGGTTACCTATGGAAAAAAAGAAAGAGTAAAACCTGTTTTTTTTTAATAGCCTGCACAATAGTTTGCTAGGCGTACAGGGATTGTAAATGCCTGAAAACAAATGAGGCATTTTTGCCCTCTAGCTTTTTCTTTAGTAAAGAGATAAAAGAGGAAGCGAACTCACAGCTTTTCTAAAGGTATAAACATAGGTAGAAAGTGCCGTTTTCGCTGCAAAAACCGGCACATGTAGAAACTTTTTGTTTGAAAAATGCATCTAACAACGTAATTGATGCTTTATTGCATTGACCTATAAATCTCCCACCGAGAAGAAATATTTGACAGGTGACCTTGGTAAATAGACTATAAAAATATCTAGAGACACTGCATCTAAAAGTTAGTTATGTCCAGTAATTAATAATGACCCCCTCCCCCCCTTCTCTTTGAGAGATGTAAAGTAATAACAATAACATAAACAATACAAGATTTGAATGACAAAACTTGCGATATGCAAAGAAAATTAAAAATTTGCGTGACAGATGAAAGCAAATGGGTACGTGTGATCGCAGATCGCACAGAGGGTTTCTTTTAGTATTTTTTTTAAGCAACTTATCCTTTAATTAATAAATCCAAATTGTTAATTTATAATTATTAAATTCTTACATAGATGGTAGCATTAATAAATTTTATTTTAAAATAATTACAAACGGAAGTTATATATTTTAATCAAATTAAAATTGTTGAAACAAATTATTTAATTAAAATCCAATTTATATATATATATATATATATATATATTTATCATTTTTTTTTCTAAGTCCGTAAATAAAAAAAAAAAAATAGCGGAGTCGTATAAATATTTTTTTATTTCTAAAAGCGAAATAAATTGTTTAAAAATAAATTAAAAATGCTGAATCATTAACAAATCGCAAAAGTTTTGTAAGTAGAAAGACGGGTGAATTCCAAAAAAATTTATGAATGTCAAATGAACAAAACTCTAATAATATAAACCCCTACATTGACCAAAAATATGAAATTTCTTCTTATTAAATCCATCTTAATATGAAAGTTTCGAACTAAAATCCTGCTGTTTACTAGAGAGATGCTTTTCCTACAAGCTATGATGTTTACATGTTATAATTAAGGCTCTGTTTTGAAATTTAAATCGCAAAAATAAGCAGATGATATTGAAAAAAATAATTTTAATCAAAATAATAGACTTTTTCAAAATTTTAGGATTTGTTGCGTGACACGAAGTATTCAGCTGTAAGTTTAAAGGATCTGACTTATACAGTTTTTGCGTACGGACTCTGTGACAGACAGGCGGAAGACAGAAATGAACAAGGTTTCGTAGATGAACGAAACCCTAAAAAGTGTAAAGGACTAGAAGCAGAAAAGAGCAAAGAAAAATTATATCAAAAACTTGTCCAAATCTATTTAATTACTGATTTTGTTTAAAAACTATTTTCGATGTTCGTGGAATGTCTGAAATTTCTTCGATTGGTCCGGTTATTTGTTCCTTCACTCACTGAAACATACATTCAAATGGAAAATCTACACTTGATCCACAACCAACTATACATAAACTAGCAATATAGTAATGTGTACTATGTTGTTTTTGATGTGGTATAAGTACATATTGTAAATTTTGAATATTTTAAAATCAAATCTATCTAAGTTTCAAAACGCAATTTTATGTTTAATTCTGCTTCTGCATAATAAGGACCATTATTCGATTGTCCCGATATGGGTCCCATTTCTATCTGATATTTGTTTTAATTTCTTAAAGATTCAGCACCATTTGATGGTATTACCCATTCCTTAATTTGTGCACTAATCGAAAATTTTCTTTTTTTAATCGAACGATCATATAAGGAAAAAAAATGTTCGTACTAATTGAAACCACATAAAACGAAGGTTTAGCTAGCTGTTGTGACAAGCTAAAGTAAGTAGAGTAGTGGTACACCGAGTAATACTTTGGCCGAGTTCGCGGCCATTTACTAATCAATACTGAGCTACTGACTCCAAATAGTTGTTGCAAATGATAGCCACTGATGCGCGCACAATATAAAGGGCACCCCCCTCTCTCTTTATGTGTGTGTGTGTGTGTATATATGTATAAACAAGCAATTTGAGGAATCATATTTTTTCTTTTAAATTAACTGCTTCTATTAATTGTGACAATAAGTAAAGACAATTTTAAAGACAATATTTATAAATTGAAAATTTTTAAAAGCATTACTTAAAAATATGAAACATTACTTAAAAATATACTGTAGCATTACTTAAAAATATGAAGAAATTAATGCACAAAAAGTACAATTAACCAATATGAAATTCAAACGGATTTTTCAACCTACCATAACTCATTCTGGTATCTAAAATCTGTCTATGAAATAGCGTCATTGCTTGCAGTAAAACGATTCATTGAATAATGCAAAAGTTTCATATTTTCTCACTGTACCTTTTTTTTCTCTTTTGAATAACTTTTATTTAATGTGAGAAAAATTGTCGCGTAATTAACTCCATCGAAAGATGAAGAAAATTAGCGGTTAAATCATAAAATGTTGCTTTCGTACTAACAGAACGAGAACACACTCATTCAAAAGGTTTTGGTGATGAAAGTTCCAAATGAAGCAAAATGTCGGTAGCTTTTGTAGTTAAACTGAAAATTGCAAGTTAAACTATAATAGAAAAAAAAAAAAAACAAAAAAAAAAAAAAAAAAAAAAAAAACAACAACGGTCTTTGAGATCAGTAACATCAGTTAAAGATTAAAAAAAAAAAGTGAATTGGCTTTGCACTTCTTTTCCTTTTTTTTTCATACGTATAGAATACCATGGCAATATTTTAGTAGTGCTTTACAACGAACATTATTTTTTTATTTCAAAGGAAGAACAAATTTACATTATAAAAAAAATTCCCTATCTCTAGAAAATGTAGAACGACTTATGTTTTTGCCCTATAATTATAAAAAAAAATAATCATTATTTTTACTAGCATTTATTGTTTTATTTTTCTGTTTATGCAAACTATCTAAATCATAGTCTTATAATGCAGTTTTAAAAGTGACTTTATGTTTATTTGTATAAATGTAAAACTAAATTTTGATTTATGTTAACATTACACCAGATTTTCTTCTTTAAACTTTTAGGTAGATTTCATACGTTTAGGTACATAACGTAGCCATACTAAAAGTAATAACCTTTAGTATGGCTGCGTTATGTAGATTATATTTTTATTGTTTGGCAGTGGGGAGTTTATAAATTGCTAATTTTTATTCAACAGTTTAATGTTCTAGATAATAAGATTAAATTTACTTTCGAACTTCAATCTGATAAGAAATTACCTTTTTTAGATGTTGAATTAAAAAGAGAAAGTAATAAACTAATTCGTTCTATATATCGGAAACCAATAATAAACTTAAATGTTACCTTTTGATGCTTGCATTCCATATTCTTATAAATTATCTACCTTTAGATTCCTAATTAACAGAGCTTTTCGAATTTGTTCCACTGGAAATTTAAATGATGAATTAGATAAAATTAAAACGATAGCTAATATCCCTTAATTTGATAAGGGATATCAAGTTAAAATAGTTAATAAATTAATTAAAAAGTTTATTAACAAAATGAACAGTGCAGTTTTTTAAAATAAAACTGACAGTGAAAATAACATGAAAAGGGTTGTTATAAATTATTATCCAAATTTCTTCGAATCCGCTAAAACACAATTTAAAAAGTTTGATTTAAATTTAATTGCTAGACCCCATCCAAAATTAAAATCAAATTTAACCACTAGAATTGACACAATTGATAAATTTGACCTATCAGGTGTTTATATTATTCCATTTCTTAAAGAAGGTGGTTATAGGAGTTGTTATATTGGCATGACTCAGAGAAAATTCAAAGTGAGATGTAAAGAACACATTGCAGACATAAAATTTAATAGAGGTAAAACCGCATTATCAAGGCTAAATAAAATAGAAAACATAGATATTTTGTTTAATGAAAGTAGATTAATTTATAGTTCAGATTTTTATTTGGAACTTTTTATTAGAGAGTCTATCGAAATTTACGTCAGAAGCTCAATGGTCTGCAATGATTCCTTGCCATTTCAAATACCAAATATTTGGATTGAATTGTTAGATAATTTGAAAATTAAAATTAAGCAACGTGAAACATAATTAAAATATAACGCGCGTGATTTTTATTTATTTTTAAATTTCATTTGTTACAGTTTATTGTCATTTTCCATCTTTGTGTTTATTTGTATAGTTTGTTTTTCTCATGATGATTGAGTAAATTCAATCGAAACATTTCAAATTATTAAGATATTTTAATGTATTTTTTATTAGCATTTGAATATTTTAATATATATTTTTGAAATGTTTTTAATGGCCGTATAAGAAAACTTCTATTTATTAATTAATCCTCGGTATTGGCCGAGTACCGAGTATTTACCGAGTACTCGGTACGGCTCTACTTTCTCTCTATGATCTTCTAAACGAATTTTATATACATTGTTTAACAATGTATATAAGATCATCCTAATATTAAAACAAACTCAAGTTTCTTTTTTTTTTTTTTTTTTTTTTTCTTCAATTTTTACAAAGTATTTCAAATCTACTGTTCAAACTATGCCTAGACACCAAATTCCAAGTCATTTGAATGATAAACATTCAAAATTTAGTGCTTCTAATATTAAAGCACATTTTCATATTTTTATTAATATCTCATTAATAAATCAATCATTAATAGCTGCATTTTTTTTCCAATTTTACAAAGTATTTCAAATTTACGGTTCAAACTATGCCTAGACACCAAATTTCAAGTCATTTGAATGATAAACATTCAAAATTTAGTGCTTCTAATAGCACATTTTCATATTTTTATTAATATCTCCTGAAATTATATTCCTATTCCTAATGTGCTAATTTTTTATTAAGCAATAATATTAAAATGGCCAAATTTTCAATTTTTATAATTTTATGATATGAATTATGAAATTAATGTTCGGAAAAATTGTGAATTGTAACCTATATTTTTTTTTTTTTTTTTTTTTTATGTATGTAGATTTATTAGGTCCTGCTTTATGGGAATTCAAAATTTCAATTTTTTTTATTCCAAATAGTTTTTAAATTAGACCTAAAAAACGGCAAAATGATGGTTCGTCTACG
The DNA here is from genome assembly GCA_964019185.1 of Maratus speculifer. NCBI lineage: Eukaryota > Metazoa > Arthropoda > Arachnida > Araneae > Salticidae > Maratus > Maratus speculifer. The sequence continues at coordinate 461,850,659 of OZ025292.1, forward strand.
ATGTAAGTGACAAGATATTTAGTTTCCTGTAATCTAGTAGTCTTCAATGACTGCTTGAGTGGGGGGCCTAAGATGCCTTGATCAAGAAAAGTGCTCTCTCGAACCGAACTTCAATTTGAATACAGCCCCTAGAATAGGCTAGTTTTAAAGTAATTGATTTATCAGAAACATTTTGTTACAGGGTTTGAAAAAACCCGGGTTTTTTTGAAAAAGCCCAACCCACTGGGCCCAGTAGTCTAAAACCCGGGTTTTTTCGGGCTTTTTTGAAAAAACCCGGGTTTTTTCGGGTTTTATCAAAAAATTTTAGAGAACTCTTCACATTTCTAATTTCCACATGCATAGTACCTACACTTTTCATTTATCAGTGAAACAAAGGTATAATTTTGCATTAAAAGTGTACATTAACAATAAAAATAAATATATAAAAAGAAAAATAAATATATTTAAAAAGATTTTGTATCTCATAGAACTAGATTACTGGAAGAATGATATATTAAATCAAGTGCAACTGAATTTCTTTATATAAATCTTAAGTTAAACAGACTAATTTATGCAATTTCTTTCATTTACTTCAATAGAAATCAGTTTAAAGCAGCAACATTTATGTAAATATTTTTATTTTTGTGAAGAAAAAAATAGAATTCACACATATATATGCATGTATATATATATATATACTAAAATTTAAGCAACATTTATATTGCAATAGTATTAAATTGGATTATCTAAAAGTCAATGTCAGTCATATCTATAAAGTTAGATTGTAAATGGCAATACACTTTTACTAGTTTAGTTTTGTATGCCATCTGTAAGCAATCTTTTAAAGTATCTGGATATATTTTAGATTGGATTTTATTAGGGTTTTTTGGATATTATCAAGGTTATTTATGTTAAAGAAATATGGTTCGGAATGTTTGAAAACAAGGTACTTATACTACTAAATACAATTTAAAATAACTAATTGATTACAAAAAGTTTATGAGGTTAAAGGTTATGACAATAATAAACATTATAATTTGCTTTTACAAAAATTAATTATTAGTAATAATTTTAACAATGAAATTATTAAAGTACTATACTAAAACTTTTTCACTCTTTTTTTTTTTTTTTTTTTTTTTTGTTATAACAGGATTTCCAGCAAAACATGACTGGCAAATTCCTTGACTTTCCATGACCAAATCTCAAAAAATTCCCTGACTTTTCCAAACCAAATCTAGAAAAATTCTCTGTCCAAACGAGCATACAGCAAAATTTGATACTTATTTTCACAATCTTTTGTCAAAATTAGCAATTTTTTTCTGCAATCATACTTCAATCTTTTTTTTTTTTTTTTTCCCAACTTTTAATGAATTTTGTGTCATTTTTCATTTTTTCACTCAAATGTTTTCCATGACTTTTTTAGAAATTATTTGTAAATTCCCTGACTTTTCCTGTATATTTTGAGATTTTCCTGACTTTCCATGATGCTGGGAACCCTGTATAATCTGTCACCATTTTTGTGTTGAAAATTACGGTATAAACTTTCATTGAACATTGAAGCAGGATAACAAATGTTGCGATTAATCTTAAAAGCTATAACAATACAAGCAATCAGGATGGAAATCACATTTCAAGCGCCATCATTAGGTATACATTAAGATTTAAAAGCACTTGGATGCATTTTAAAATATATAGCCATGAAAATCTTCCTTATTTACAAACTAATTTATTTTATGGTCATTTTATCAATACTTAGAAATTCTTTTAAATAATGGTTAGTTTGAAATATATTTAAATTGGCATTTATCTTTCCATTCTCATATCCTAGATTAAATAATGATAGTTGTGAAAACACGAGAAAATTTGAAAAAACCCACAAATGGGTTTTTGATGGGGTTTTTCAAGTGGGCCCGCCCGAAAAAACCCGGGCGGGTTTTTTCGGGCTGGGCCCACTTTGGCGAACCCTGATTTTGTACGAATTGTATGAAAATTTGTCTTGGAGCTAATTGAAGGATGTAGAGTTCATTTACTTTGTCAAAATTGGGTATTGCTATTGAAAAAAAGGGATTCTTTTTAATATAGAGACGTCCCCCTAAATATATTTTATACACGTCATTTAAAAGTAGACTTTATTTGCGATCGTTCGGTATCAGTAACGTTCTCCTACAACATTTTGTAGAGGTTTATAGTAGGGAGTTTTTACTATTTTCCCCCACTTCTGTACATTAACTATACATTTCTGTTAATAAAATGTTTTTTTTTTTCTGAAGTATCTCCTCTCATTCTTACCTTTTAACTTCTCTCCACTTACGTTCTGACCATATATTCTATGTCGAAATTCCCTCGAAATTCCCTTGTATAGCTGTATTCTATCATCCCGTAAAGTGTCTCAGATACACCTTGTGTACTTGTATAAGTCTCTCTCTCTTTTTTTAGAATATCTAATTAAAAACAACTGACATTTAAAAACAATATTCTAATAAATTGTACAATCAGATTTTTATTTCTACGTTTATTGTCTAAATAATTATTCCGCAAGATTGAAAACCTAATGAACGATGTTATACATTGATGCTATATCTTCTTTATCAAGCTGTTATTCACATTGATGCTATATCTTCTTTATCAAGCTGTTATTTGTTTAATAACTTAGTTTAAAAACGTACTTCCTCATTGTTAAATCATTTTGTTTTGTCAATCTGATCGGAAGAACAGCACGCTATGTTTTAAGTTTTACAACAGCTAAACAGAAAGCTAATGATTTGTTATTGCATATAGTATGCGTTTAGAAGAGAAGTAATATTTATGTGTATCTATTTAACTTTTCCCGCAGAAAATAATAAAAAATTGCATATCGCTGAAACGCTAATTATGTTTTAATTTTGCTTCTTGGTCTAAAATTAAAATGCTAGCGGTTTCGAATGCAGATGAGGTGTTGGAGTCATTCAAATGATATATTCGTTATCTCTTTCGTGAAATGGGTTAAATATTATCGACATATACTGTTATTTGATCATTAGTTTACATAAAAGAAGTCAAAATAAAGTAATGATTATCGGTTCTATTGAATTCGGTTCTAAAAAAAAGGACTGTAAAAACTACAGCCATTTGCTGTTTGTAAAAGAGTCACGCATTAACCAAATTTAAAGTTTCATTTAACGAAATAAAACAAAATAAGCAAAAGGTCGAATTATATTATTAAAAATACAGAATGATTACTGTTATGATTACAATAAAACACACAACCACATGCTTTTTCCTAACTAAATAATCGTATGGCAATGCGAGAAGTAAAATTCGACTGGGAATTGTTGTATAGTACTTTCGCAAGAACGTATAGTCCGAACTGCTCCTCTCTCTCAGAGTTAGACAAAATACAACAACTTAAATTACAAAATGCTTTTCAAATTTCAAAAATTCAAAATTCAAAATACAAGTATTTGAAAACACATTGAAAATATAAAATACATAAAAAAATAATAATAAGTATGCACAGAATTGCATTACACAACCGCTACGTAAAGTGTACGTGCAAAACTAATTAATTTTTTTAATCATAAACTTCTCGACCCCCCACCCCCCCCTCGAAAAAAAGAAGAATCAAAAGCAATTAAAACTATAATGAAAAATAAAACTGAAATATTGAAACAACATTGTGTTTAAAAGTGTATGAAAGTTTCAAGAGTAACTAGTAATGAATAAACTACTTTTTAAAGGTAATTATTCCCTAGGAATAAATAATATGTCAAACTACTCTAGCTAAACTACATCATTTGATTCTGATTCCGATAAGGAATCTATTTCAGGTGGCATATTATAACAGCGTAGTCTACTGAGTGTTCGAAGCCGAAATTGGGACAGCGTTGATTTTCAGAAAAAGCAGAAAATGTTTGGTGCAATTCTACGCAATAAGTGCAGAGATATAAAAATCTTGAAAATAAAAAAACACATCTGTAGAATGATATAGGCTAAAGATGACCGGCCACTTGCGATTTTAGACGTCTTATTAAATATCTAGAAAAATACATGAGGAATTATTCTGAAACTCCAAGTGCTTAAATAGAATAGTACAGGTCATATATTTTTGTGAAGATTTTTTTTTTCAAAATTCCATAGGGGAAAATTGAAACAAATGGAAAAAGAAAGAAGATCTTTTGCATAACTTTGTCAAAACTAATGCATCAAAAACGTTTAAACTGCAGATTATGATTACGTGACATATTGTAATGAATTATGATCATTTTATGCGGATGTCATTTGTACTTGTAGAAAAATTAAGGTTTTTATAAAAACAGGCCCAAATTTTTTCAAGTTTTTTGCTTATAATTTGCAGAGTTCTTAATAAAAAAAACTTTTTTTTTTTTTTTTCAGAAAATATGACACATAATATTGTACATAATACCCTGCAATCAAAATAAAAAAAATAATAAAAATTGTGAGGAAAATGAGCAGGTATACTAAATAAAATTTCACTGCGCATGCGTCAAAGCAATCAAAATGTAATTTGCATAATGTGTTAGGTAAATGTATACAGCAACTTTTGTGAAAGTCTCAAAAATGTAGCTAGAAAATTCTGAAAGAAATCGTCGATAGAAAGAGCTCAAAATCCGTCGTTTCTAAAATGAAGAAAAGTATGAGGGGCTGTATCCATATATCCATTAATTAGTGTCATTATAGTATAGAGCCCCTCATATTTTTGCTTTATTTTGAAAATACCGGATTTTGAGCTTATTCTATGGGATTCAGCAACGCTCAGCACGCCTATGTTGTTAAACAATAGGAAAACCATTCATCAGATTTCCCCCACCATGCAAGAAGAAGATTAGAGGAAGAAAGGTTATTCGTTCTTTTGAATAGTAGGTTTGCCTAGAGAGGATCTATTTAAGCAGCCATTTTGATGCCTGGAAGAAGTAAAAGTAGATTTTTAAAACTTTCCTGCAAAGTTTAAAGTGTTTATGCTTTCGGTTTGTCTGGCCGTCTGTCCGCACTCTAACTCCAGTAAATATACTCGAATTGCCATGAAATTTTAGGAAATTACTTATGTATAACCTAGAACGATTCCTTTTGAAAATGAAGTTTCTAGCATGATTAATTTATTTACAGGGACAGTAAAAAAATTAAAACACACTATTTACAAAAAAACATATATTTTTAGCTTATAAGGCAGCTATGCTTTTTCAGTAACTGCCACAAATTTTCATAGAAACTTGTTATATTTTATTCCTCTAACATCTCATAGATTTTTGAGATAATGGTTTCTCACCATGAGTTTATTTTTCACTATTATTTTCGTAAGGGTTTACGCATGATGTTGATTCTAAAAGATAGTGACGTTCATTCAGTAGGAGAAAAAAGGGGTATTTTTCTGTAATCAAAGTGAAAGATATTATAGTATTGGAAGCATTGCAACCTAAGCTGCCAAGAATTTTTTCGATATTAAGAATTTTTTACAATGAAATATGAAAATAGCCTATTGTTGGATATTTATTTAATTTAGTCTTTTGCAAATACCCAGCTATATATTCCAAAAATGAATACCTACCCGGTGGGTAATAACCCTTTTTCACTATCACTGTATCCAATCCAACAGGCCAAAAAGGTTAACTTTTTCTTCTTTTGAAAAATTTCCTTGAAATCAGTAATTTATAGTGTTTGTTTAAAAAGTTCTTGGGGGGGGGGGGGGGGAAATGCGTATGTAATGTTTTTTATTTATTTATTTATTTTTAAATATTTTTAACTTTTTTTTTTTTTTTTTTTTGCTACAATTAAACACTTTTGCAAAGTTTTTACGGAAATTACTATATGCGAAATTTTTCTAAGTCTCTTTTAAGATGAGAAATTTATCAAATATATTTAATTAAATTATTAAGTATCATAATATGTAATAAATATAATAATTATATTATTATGTAATAATTATTATTATATTGCTTTAATTGAAATATCATTAATATATTTCTTTTCTTCATTGTAATGGACTTGTCTTTGTTACAACAAAACAAATAGCACTGTCCTGAATCATATTTCCCTTCTAAATTTACTACAGGAAAGAAAAATTTTTAGACACAAATTGAAAAGTGAGTTATTAAAGATATAATGTTACTTTAAACAGTTCCAGGAAATCTTAAAAAAATATATTTATTGAGTTAGAATTTTAATTTTTTCCCTCGTCTCTGGTGGTTAAAAATATAATTTGCAATCAAAAACACATCCTAAAATTTCTCATAAAATTATTATTATTATTATTATTATTATTATTTTAAGTGGGGTAGTTTAAAATTGAACTCTAAACAATATTTGTCGAATTTCGAAACTTTTTCATTTATTTAATGAAAAAATATTGTTTACAGGATTTTTTTAATATTTATTTTTAAAATATAAATTTTAAAAGGAAGTAACTTATTTAAAAAAAACCATACATTCAAAATATTTTTTTTACTTCCCGAAACATAACTATTGTAAATTAGTCAAAAATACATGTTCTAAAATTGTGCTTTTTTTTTTTTTTAATTTCTAACTTATACTAATTTAATGGTGAGAAATACTTATGAATACAAATCCCATTTGTATTCATATTCATATTTTATTTTTTACTTCCATGTTTAATGTACTATAATTTATTAAATTCAATGGTTCTTTTTTTTTTTTTTTTTTGAAGTTTTTTGACAAATTTTTAGAGATCTTTTGAAGAAATTCGTTATTTTTTGCAATCTGTTGACGAAATTTGCTGTTCTTTTTTCCACATCTATTTATAAAATTTCCGGGTGATGTTTTTTTTTTTTTTTTTTTTTTTTTGGGGGGGGGGGGTGTATTTTGACGAAATTTGCTGTTTTTGTGATTATTTGCCAAAATTTGCATTTTTTATGGTACCTAGACAAGCTTTGATACATAGCAAATGATTTCTAGCATTTTTTTTAACAGTGTTTTTTTGTACTTTTTTTTTCTTTGGTTCTTTCATATTGTTGCCGTCAAGTTTTGATTGGTTTCACCTAGCCAGAATAAATATTATCATTAATTTTTTTAATATGTGAAATTTACATGTATTTTCGATTTATGAAAAGGTAATAGAAAAGTTAGTTGAAAATGCAAATGTTTATTTGTTGAATGGGGTGAGTAATGTAACAACAAATTAACCACTGAGAGGATCATTGTTATAGTTGTTGCTAAATGGCAAACTATAAATTCAGTCTTATTTTGCTGCGAAGTAATTGAAGTATGTATATTTTGTATGAAATGAGTAATGACAGTAATTTATGATTTATTCATGTCATGTACAATTTATTGGTGTTGTATTTGTAAATGGAAAATTATCAAATGAGAGAGATTCTAATTCTATGACAGCATGTTTGAATGTAACTCGGCCAATTGCGGGTCATTTGCCTGGTTGTAAAATGCAGGTTGTTCTTTTATTTATTGAAATTTTTGCTGAAGATTAGTCGTTAAAAAATCCTTTAATAGCTAGAAAATACCTTTTTCTTTCTTCGGTGCCGTCAAGTTTTGACGGATTCTATCTAATTTTATTATAAAAGTTTTAATAAAAATATTTTTTATACATATAGATTACTCTAAAGAAATCACTGAAATCGGTTTGGCATGTAAATCATCCATGAAAAATATTTCAGTAATTTCCTAAATTTTATTAAAATGGTTACTATTCTTGGATTGTTTCTTTTCTGCAGAGCTGACACTGAACAGTAAACTTTGCACTTTTGTTTGTCCACCACTTCGCCAATCCTACGAGTTACCTCTTTTACTGCTTATAGAGTAGGTAATTAACTGCACTTTTGCATTTTTAAACTATCACTTTTAAATTTACCTTCCGAAATCACTTATCTAGTTCTACGCAAATAGCGACATTGCCATCGTAATGCAAGTAATTAGTATTAAATTCTGGGGGTGGGGGTGCTCATGGGGTACCCCCTCCCCCCCCCCCTCGGAGCAATGAGATGCCCCAAAGATGATTTAAGATTTTGTGCTATGGTCAAAAAGTTCAACGTCTGCTCCTTCCCGGAACTCTGCAATGTCTTCTCCGGATGTTCAAAAATCTCGGAGAAAAGTGTCTGAATTCAACACTGCATGTAATCATTCCAGTCTGTTCCGTTTGTCCATTTTCGCACTTCATTAGTTTGGTTCACAGAAACATCAGAGTGGTGGTCGACAAAAAAGGAAGACAAGGCGCAGCAAAGGTTTTGTATAAAATATTTTCAGCAAAACACATAAGTGAGACAAAATTGCGTCTGGACACGCAAAAACGTAACGTATAACTGAAAGAAACATTTAAATTAAAAATGTATAACTCAGTAATTTTTAGTGGCAGACAACCGAGACCGCTGAGTTAAAATGCATAACTTAGTGAAACATCATATAACTCAGGCAATGTATAAGTAGATGTATATCTTAAGGTGGTTATCGTAAAAGCATAAAATGAACAAGGCTGACTGTTGAAACGACTTGGAATCGAATAGTGTTTTGACAAAGAAATCACTTATTTATAAGAAAAAAAATTATCGCACCTAGAAATTCGATTTGAAACGCTAACTTTGTCAGTATTTTATCAAAGACCTATTGCCTGTAAAAAAAAAAAATAAATAAATAAATAAAGTAAAATAAAATAAAATAAAATAAAAAATGGTAAACTTCATTCGATTATATAATTTCAAAATAAGATAACCTGCCAATTTAATGCGTTTCCGAAAATAAATTAATTCAGAAAGATTACAGAAAGTAGCTTCTTTGGATTTGAGAGCAGACAATAAGTTATAGAGTTATATTTTTACAAATCTACTTTTAACTATACAGCTTCAAAAGTTATGATGTTTTAACTGTCTTTTTTTTTCTTTTATTCTAAACTACATTAATTTTTTATTGAATTCTTATTTGTATGTCGAAAATTCTAAGAGTCTAAGTAATCATTAATGTTGCTATTGTGCATTTTCTGTCTTGCAAACACATAGTAATCTGAAAAATACTGTAAAATTATTCCATGAATATGTGTGCAGTGTTGTTTTAAGAAAATCTTAATTGTACGTTAAGAAATTTTGGAATCTTTTGCAGAAATTGAAACGGGCCGGACTGGGCCTCATTTAATTAATTTTTGAACGGGACGGATCAGTTTTTGATTGATTTTTGTACGGGCCAAGGCAGGACGGGCCGTAAACTGTGAAAATATAACCGGACCTGCCCAGGACCAAAATTTAAATTTTTACATCAGGCTGTGCCGGCCCTGGAATTTATGGACCGTGCAGATATTTCACCGCAATAAGACTAACAAATGTTAGGCTGATTGGAATATTTTAGACGTTCAGTTCAGTTACACTTTCAGTTGCCTGCTTTTACTTATTCAATCCTTTTATGGAAGTTAGATATTTATAAGAGGTTTAATAAATCGTAATTTTTCATTTATAAATCTTGTTATTATTAATTAATCTTGTTAGTGTTTGCACCAATGCAAGAATTTTTCTAAAAGAAATTAATGCGACATGTAAAATTATTTAATTGCATATGTCTATTCTACCTACCAGAAAAAGTTTTCAATATTTCTTCGAATTTTAATGACTCAGTTATATTTACTTTTACGTAGGTATAAAGACCTCATTAAAATTTGTTACACGTATCTGAAAATATCACATATGTAAGTAAAATGCGCTCAAAATATCATATAATTTCGATTGCCTTTTACCGTATAGATGGGTCAATTAAACAGCATATGAGCAGTTTACAGCACCCGTATATGAACGATACTCTCGATTTGATGATATCATTCTTTTGTTTAATGAATTGTTTTTTCCGCATTATTCATTTTGAATAACAGAAAGGGATCCGTGCTCTATCCAGTACACTTATTGAAATGGTTCTGTAACAATGCATGGTTTTTATTTACGATTATCTGTATTTTGCACTACAGCAAATCGTGAGATTCTTAATTTAATAATGCTACTAGTGAATCTTCTATTACTATGTTTATAAATGAATCTATTTAGTGATCTGATTTTGCCTCAATATCATTATAAAAATCTTATTGTGAATTATTATCTGTATACAGATCAATATAACAGTTTATTTCCCCTTTGATATTACTATGATTAAAAACTGTCTTCAGCGTTTTATACATTTATATGATACTACAGATGAAGCAAAAAAAAAATATTCGCTGGATAAAAGTAAGGTAAGAAAAAATAATTTATAAAAATGCTATCGCATTTATTGTTCTTATGCCTATGCATCCCCTTGTTTAAAACTTAACTTATGAACTGACCTTGTTTTGACTTGATTGTTGTACATTTCGGTTATTGTTTTTTTTTTTTTTTTTTTTTTTTTTTTGATAATCAGTGATAAAAAATAAGAAAGTGATCAATGTGATGCTTTTACTGAACTTAAAAACAAATAAAATGTGTTTTAAAGCTTTTCTATTTTACAGAGCTATTGTAAATAAATATATTTCGATTAGTGAAAAATTCAAATTAGATATTAAATTCCTTTCCCCCTAAAGAGATTCCCCCAATGCAGAACTCCTTCGAGATACATACATTTCGAGTTATGGATGTGACGTTTAGGTTATACGCATGTATTTTTTTTTCAATGCGTGACTTGTTATTTGCAAATCTGTCTAAAAATTAAAAAAATAGATCTTGTTAACGCAACTTCTACAAAGTACTTACATTTTATTTTCTAAAACATTATATCCATAATCTGCTGCTACTTTAAAATTAATATAAAAGCGTTTTGTACTGTCGGTCTCAAGGAAAAAGAAAAGAAAAAAAAAAAAAAAGAAAAGAAAAGATCACCCTCATACATTTTTAGTCTAAATTTTCACAGAGATAAACGGAAATAGTCATTCGACTTAAAATATCTTCTTTCAAAATTTATGTTAATAAAATAAATTTAGGAGCTTGTTTACATACTGAAACTGTACCAAACTCTAAAATTTTCAATACGAGCAAATAATTTTTACCATATATTTGTCTTTATGGCTAAATTTTAACCTATAAGGATTACCAAATTAAAAATTACTCGGTTAAAATAATATGACTATTTGAAATTTGAACTCCTAAGTATAAATTTGCTAAAAAGTTTTTAAAAAAGAAAGAAAAATATAATGAGGGTCATTTTAAAGCAAAACCCAGAATCTATTTGGCGCACTGAGCGTTAATCTTGAATCGACATATTTTGAAGCTTTTAGAAATCGATTTCTGTTTAAAATTCCATAGGCTAATATATATTTTTTTGAAAATTGCTTTAAAAAAATTGTGAACTAAAATTACAAGGAAAAAAAAAATGTAAATTATGAATTTATTAACAGAAATTGATTTCTAAAAGCTTTAAATAAACGAATCTAAAATATCACTTCATACTGCCAAGTATTTTTTTTTTTCTCTCTCTCTCCTTGATGCTTAATAAACTACACACATTACAATCTGTTTTATAATGATTTCAAACGAATTGGACATTAGGAGCTTCAAACTTTACACTTTCATAATCTCTAAACTATTTCACCAAGTTATTTCTCTTTGATATCAGTAATTCAAATGCTTCGAAAAAGTTAAGTAGTATGTCCAAATTTAAGTGTTCGCATTGGAAATTTCAGAATTTCGTAGAATTTCAGTTTGATATATTTTTAAGAAAAATACATAAGTTACAGCTGAATGGCTATTTCCATTCTTGAATAATAAGTTGAAAAGTAAAATGTACAAGTATGAGATTATCTCTCGTCCTTTTTCTTTTTTGAAAATAAGGAAAATGAAAAAAGTAGTCAATTTCGCCCTTACACTCTTAAAACGAAAGAGCTGATTTGGCTTCTCATGAAAGAGCTATAATTTTTTCGATCATAAAAGAGTTGTTTTTCAAACGATTAAATCTTCTTGATCTAAATTGGTTATTTATATAGCTCGACTTCATTTAAATTGGTTAAAACTCGAGTTATTTCAGCTCTTTTTTGAAAAACTGCCTTTCAACATTGAGATGAGTGGATTTCAGCTCAACTTGAGCTATTTTGTGGCTGACTTTTTAAGAAAGTATGAAGATCCTTTCTTTAAGAAAACCCTTTAAAATTTTTACCTAATTCAGTGACATCAAGCAGAAACAAAAAAAAGGTAAATTATATTCTGTTTCCTTTACACTTTGAAGATTCAATGAGATCACGCAGAAATAAAAAAAAAGATAAGTTCTTTTCTGTTTCCTCTGCACATTGAAGATTCAATGTTGCTAATTTTTAGCTATAAACAATCACAGCAGAAAAAAGTGGCAGAACTGATTATTAGTTTCTGTGCCAGTGGGTTCAATGAATGATTGAAAATCATGTTAAATGCATCCGACGAGTGATTATCGTTATGAACCATTAGTGAGGATGAGTAAAAGTTATGCGGCTACTGTCAGAATATCTGTCATTTGGACATACTAATTTGGCCAACTTGTTAAATTTGAGAATCGGTAACAAACGTAAACAATACTTAATTATTTTTTAGCAAAACGCTAACTTTTGTGATATTTTCTAAAAGATTTTTTTACGTTTGCCGAAAAATGGAAAACTTTTTTGATTACAAATTTTACGAAAATCAGCACCTACCAATTGCATGCATTTACGAACAAAAGTGAATTAAACTTGTGTCATAAAGTTGTTTTGTTGTTTGTTTTTGTTGTTTTATAGAAAAAACATGTCATTTTACATTTTATTTGTAAAAAAAGTAATTTTGCGTTTAATAAACATTCAAAATATTTCCCAAAACATAACTCATATATGCATTTATTCTAAAAAAATCCTGTGATTTTTTTGGGATATCTTCAAAGTTTATTTTAAAAATATCTGTATCCTTTATAATCAATAAAATTTCATAAAAGAAAATCCTATTCACCATGATCGTTAACAAATCAAACAACTCCTTACTTTTTTTAGAGTTTTGCTCATCTCACGAAATCCTTATAGTTTGGCTTCTCTTATTGTCCGTCTATCCGTCAGGACCTCGTACTCAGAAACTATTTCAGTTAAACTAGATTTTTTTCCCATGCCCAAAATTATAAAATTTTGAAAAACCTGATATTATTTTAATTAAATGAGTTCATTCTTTTTCAGTTTCGAAACATAATCTTAAGGGTACAGTTTACTTTTCAAAAGTTTCGTTTATTTTTCAAAATATGCTTCAAATTGTGAACACACTGCATTTCAATGTTTAAAAAAACAGTGAATTGAAAAAAATTTAACTGTATATTTAATAAAAAAGTTTAAAAAATTGCATTTTTAAAAATCTCTAATACTTTTTTTAAATTTTGATATTTTTTATTCAATGTTTTTTTAAAGCTTATTAAATATACATTACACAAGATTAAATATACATTACACAAGATTATTAAGCACAAAAGTGCTGTTTTAAAAATATTTTTACAATTATTGACAGTTTTTACAATTATTGACAGAGTTTTTACAATTATTGAACCGGTGCGATTGCATTCGTCTGTTTTAAAGTTCCCTCTTTGAGGGCCTCTTCCAAAGGTGAGGAGCTTGACCCTCCCCCCCCCCCCCCCCCCAACATACACTTTAAAATATCGCTCATTTTTTTCTCTACCAATTTTAACTTAAAAGTTTAAGCTATATGGCACAACTGGGGCTATTGCCCCCCCCCCCCTTTTTGGTTATTCACCAACATAATTTTGCTCATTTCTTCACTTCATTTCAATTTTTAAAAGGCTATAACTTTGCTTTTATGGGAGTTACAGCGGGGAGAAAAATTATAGCGTAACTAACTTTTCTTCTAACTTTTGCAGTTTTACGGTTTTCTCAACAGCACCGGTTTTTTTTTTTGGAGGGGGGGGGGGACAGGGGGGGGCATTTTTAATTTTTTATGTAATATGTTTATTGAAAGCTTATGCTTCATACATTACCAATTTAGCATAAAAAAGTTTCTCCCATCATTCTGGGACACATTACGGACCCATAATAGGTTGAAATGTAAATTTCTCAAATTTCTTCGAAGTTTTCGCTAAATCGGCATCTGAAAAACATCGTGCCAATGTGGTATGACATCTGTATCATATAAATATTGTTCACCACTGTTGGGACTCTGGCCTCCTCTCTCGTGTAGGCGTTTATTTACCGCAATTACTTGGCCCTTGTATTTCCTGTACAATAAAATATTTCCTGACGATTAAAAAAAATACACACGTAATTGTTCAAGTTTTTACTTCTGTCGGCACTCCCAAAATGCCACTATATTATATACAGTCACCGCCAAAAAAATCTTGACACTTTCGATTTTTGATGTTTTGTTAAATATCTAGAAATATACACAAGGAATCATTCTGAAACTATTGGTGTGTAAACAAAATAGTACACGTCATATATTTTGACAAAGATTTTTACCCGAAATCTAACAGGGGACCGTCAATAAATTGAAAAAGAACGAAGATCTTTTGGATCACCCTGTCAAAACTAATGAAGCAAAACAGTTTAAACTGCAGATAGTAATTAAGTGGCTTATTGTGATAAGTTGTGTCGATTTTTATGAATATAGCTTGAAAACTCGTAGAAAAATTAAAGTTTTTATAAAAACGGTCCAAAATTTTTCCAAGTTTTTTTGCTCATAATTTTCAGAGCTCTTCATAAAACACAATAATCTTTTCAGAAAATATGACAAACAACATTGCACATAACACCCTGTAATCAGAATTAAAAAGTAATAAAAAATGTATGAAAAATGAACGGGTTTACTAAATAATTATTTACTGCGCATGCGTCAACGCTATTAAAATTTCATTTGCATATTATGTTAGTTAAATGTATAGAGCAACTTTTGTGAAAGTCTCAAAAACATAGCTTAAAAACTCTAAAAATTATCGTCAATAGAATATGGTCAAAATCCGTTATTTCCAAAATAAAACAAAAAGATAAGGAGTTGTATCCAAATATAGTAGTACGTGCAATACTCTGTAGGTACTAATCAATGAAATATGGATACAGCCCCTCATCTTTTTGCTTCATTTTGGGAATAATGGATTTTGACAATATTCTATTAACGATAATTTTCAGAGTTTTCAAGCTATGTTTTTGAGACTTTCACAAAAGTTGCTCTATACATTTAACTAACATAATATGCAAATGAAGGTTTAATAGCGTTGACGCATGCGCAGTAAAAAATTATTTAGTAAACCCGTTCATTTTTCATACATTTTTTATTATTTTTTAATTCTGATTACAGGGTGTTATGTGCAATGTTGTTTGTCATATTTTCTGAAAAGATTATTGTGTTTTATGAAGAGCTCTGAAAATTATGAGCAAAAAACTTGGAAAAATTTTGGACCGTTTTTATAAAAACTTTAATTTCTCTACGAGTTTTCAAGCTATATTCATAAAAATCGACACAACTTATCACAATAAGCCATTTAATCATTATCTGCAGTTTAAACTGTTTTGCTTCATTAGTTTTGACAGGGTGATCCAAAAGATCTTCGTTCTTTTTCAATTTATTGACGGTCCCCTGTTAGATTTCGGGGAAAAATCTTTGTCAAAATATATGACGTGTACTATTTTGTTTACACACCAGTAGTTTCAGAATGATTCCTTGTGTATATTTCTAGATATTTAACAGAACATCAAAAATCGAAAGTGTCAAGATTTTTTTGGCGGTGACTGTATATATATATATATGTTTGTATATATATATATATATTTTACGGAGCTTGCAGTAAATAATGTGTATAATATATATGGAATTTAGAAAAGCAGGAAGTTGTTGTTTGGCATGTGACCACTTACTGATCTTATGCACCCGATGTTATATATCCCCCCCCCCCTATACTACGTTACCTTGGGGGGGGGGGCAGTTTTCAAAATTTAACGTTCGATTCGAGATTACGTTTGGTTGTTCGTTCAATTCGAAATTTTTTTTCTTTCTTTCTTTATCTTTGTTTACAAGATTTTGCTGTGCCTGCACACCGTGTTTGGTATATGATGCCATATACATTATACAATGAGGACCCAGTTCGAGATTTCATATTAAAAGATTGCGCATAAATTAGATACACCAATGAAAGGAGGGGCTCACTAGCGAGTGAATCCGTCGTGTCTTTATTAACACCGACTCATTCACCTGTAGACGACTCGTGATAAAATTTAATCCTGTATGGTATAAAAGCAATTGTAAACTGGAGTCATCGAGAAAATTTTTACACAATCGAAAGTTATCGAGATGTTCATACAATCGAGAAAATCGAGAAAAACCTCTCGTTATCGCCCATCACTAGTGTAGATGTTATACACAAATTTTGATGAAACTTGAAAGTATTTGTTTAACATTTCCTTGCCCCAATCGACACAAGCTTTCTTTTGAGCGTTTGCTAGATTATTCGGGCTCCAATGCGAATAAATATTTTTTAATACCAAATGTTCAGGAAATATCTTATTGATGCCTGTCATACTAATGTCCAAACATTTCTCGATCTCCACATTACGATCCTGCTTTATCAGTTCCGGCACAACATCGATATTTTCTGGCACCACAACCGATTTTCGTAGACCTTCACGGAATGCGTCCTTGAGCAAATATGGAACACGAATGAATTCGTTGTATCAGTTTTTTACAGTGTTCTAGGATAGTGCTTTATCGTTCTATAAAAAATTAAGTTCATGGTTAAGTCATAAGTTAAATTATGTTCACTCTTATCTTGACACTCTTATCTTCCACGTCGAAAGTTATGAAAAATGACCGCAAGAGTCAATTTCACTTTTTGCACAAGATGAATTTTTCAATTTACTGCAAAAAACACAAATCAAGCTAAAATCGCAAATTGTTCTGGAGAATTTAGGGTTAAAAATATCAAATTTTCAATTGAAATCATCAGCGGCAGCCTAATAACACTCCTTGTTGCCAATGTGGTGTTGTGGCCGTTGTTTTCACCCTTTGGCTTTCCGTCTGTACACCAGGATTACGTGGGCACTGTCTAATTTACTCTAGACATAATATCCCACCGCTGCCACCATTTTATATATTTAGCTGTAGTGTCGTGGCCGTTGTTTCCACCCTTTTGCCATATATATAAAAGAAATAACTCATTATATTAATTTTAATTCCTAAGTTGTTTATTAGTACTGTTAATTACAAAAAATAAAATAAAATAATACAGTCAACGTCACATTCATAAGTGAGGTATATTTCACTCATACACGTTGTTACGATTCAATCATCGCCAACATAAAAATATCAACCTTCTCCCCCGAAGGCTACACATGGAATATTCAACCTCTTCTGTTTGAAGACTACCCAGGGAATGTCATCTGTTTTCTTCTCTGCACCTGTTCTGATCGACCCCTTCCATTTCTCAGAAAACTTGGCTCTTTCCTCTCTGCAAGCAACTCCTGATCCACAATGGATAATCCCCATTGACATTCCATTCCACTTTCATTATACAGAGGATTATAGTAATCACCAGGGCTGCGGAGTCGGTGAAAAAAATGGCCGACTCCAACTCCGACTCCGACTCCGGAATTTTTAACGACTTCGACTCCGACTCCAACTCCGACTCCGGAAATTTTAACGACTCCGACTCCTGGCTTCCTGGCTAGCTAATATACTAATGTTGATGCTGGTTAAAGTTATGACGGAACAAAAGAAAAATAAGGCAAAAAGTCATTATTTCGGTATTCAGTTCTTAGAGCTTTGGAAAAAAATATTTTCCGTTTTACAAATTCTCTAATTTTACGTACCACAAACCTGAAAAATTAAATTACCGAAATCTAAAAGAGATAACAAAACGGATATTTTACTATTTCAGATCCGTGGCCTCAAAAAAGGGAAATCTGTACAATTTTTATGTTAACTAGTGCTCTCCAGAGCAGAAAAATTTCAATGGAAAGGAAAAAAAAAATAGTAAGATGTGTTAATCTTAGAACATTCTTCTATATCACACATGTTAATACTTCCTGAAAAATGCAGCATAGCAGCGCCACCTCTTATGTGATTTACACCAAAATCTAGTCAACAAGTTATATCAACTTCTAACTGCGGTGAAAATCAGTACATTAATTTCTGAGAAAGGGCTATTGCTGAAATTTTAAAATTCTGCATAACAGCGCTTCATGTTGAGTGATGTACATCAAAAACGAATCAGAATCAATTTCTATCAGATACTAACTGAACCCAAAGTTTAATAAACATCCATGCATTAGTGATTGAGCCACAGCTATTTCAAAATCGTAAATAAATCAGCGCTACCATATCAGCGCTACCTGAAGGGCGATTTACACCAAACACTGAACTATACTAATCTAGATTACAAACTAATTAAATATAAAGTTTGGTGAAAATTCGAGCATTTGTTTTTGAGATAGCGCTGTTGCAATATCATGAATAATGCAGTATAGCAGCGCCACCTAATGAGCGATTTGCACCAAAAAATTGCAGCACCTAATTATATCAAGGATTAACTGATTCTAAAATTTTATATAAATCCGTGCATTAATTTTTAAGATATAGCTACTTTGGAAATTGTGAATAATGCAGCATACCAAAGCCACCTGTCGAGTGATATACACCAAAAATTAATCAGATCCAGTTTCTATCTAGATCTAACAAAATCTAAAGTTTTGTGAAATTCCATTCATTAGTTCTTGAGATAGAGCGCTCCAAAATTTTTGTCGCATGCAGACTCACGAAGTGACAGACACTGACAGACATTTTCGAAAAACTATCAAATCATGTTCAGTTCAGGATCTTCTAAAACGTATAAATCTGTCGAATGCCGGAAATCGAAATTTTTCAAGAATCTAATACTTTATTCTTGTAAAGATAGAAGAAAATAAAATTGAAGATGGAAATTTTACTATTTCGCAAATAATATAGGATCTACTAGAGCTTTTAATTAAAAACAGTTTTCATCCTCTGTGTACGTTGGGCAGTTTATTGGGATTCTTTAACTTGGGTAGTCCGATATAATCCAAAAATAACAATAAGAATGGATTGGATCTATGGATTTAAAATTACATGTTATGGGTTTAATTTCACTTCAAACTGTCTAAGAAAAAACCCGGAGTCGGAGTCGGAGTCGGGTTTTTTTTTTACGACTCCGACTCCGACTCCTTTTTCTCAAAAATGGGCCCGACTCCGACTCCGCAGCCCTGGTAATCACTCACAGAGATGCGAAAACTCTTTGTTTTCTCAGGTGAGTCAGCTAAGACATCACACCAAGGACAGAAATATAAATAGCAGCCCTCGTGTATATATATATAAAAAATAGTTTACATCTTGTAAATAATATCAAAATTTACAAAACATTAAGTACATCAAAACATATGACTTTAATGATTTATTTAATACAATTGATATTGCAGATATGTTCAGGATCATAAATTTATTATTCAAGGAATATAGGAATTCTCTAAACATACATGTATCTTTATCTTACTTCAAATCTTTAACCAAATTTATTCTTTATCATAATTATATATTATTTAATAATACAATATTCAAACAAATAGTCGGTCTTCCACAAGGTGGGATTGTATCATCCATCTGTGCTGATCTCTACTTACATTATTATGAACGTAATACTTCTATTGTTAATTGTTTTCTATACAGGTATCTTGATGATATAATAATTTTATATTCTAAAAAGTCATCTAACTATTCGCTACCTATCAAATACCACAAAAATTTAAAATACAGTTATAATGATATGCATAATAATACAATTAACTTTCTTGATCTTAATATTACGCTTTCTGATAATAAAATTCTATTTGATATTTATGACAAACGTAATGACTTTCCTTTTAAAGTAAACCTCTTTACTCATTATAATTCTTGCCTACATAAATCTGTCTATGTCAATATATTACTTAATTTTGCCCATAGAATTAAAAATATTTGTTCACATAATTTTAAAATGCATAATTTAAAAACTGTACAAGAAACTGCTATAAGATATGGTTATCCTTTACATTTGGTTAAAAAAATATTATCTGTTTAAAAAAAATATTATCTGTATAAACATTTATTTAATATTAACTGTCTATTTTTCTCTTCATCCTATAGTCTTTAATATATAATAAGTTATTACATGATCTTAAAAATAATTAACACATTGCGTAAAAAAATGTTTAAAAAAATTATATAAAAAATAAAAATAATACAAAAAAATAAAAAATACAAAAAATAAAAAAATATGAATTATAGGATGGTTGGGTGGGTTAGATGTTAGATTACGGAGGAGGGCGGTATTGTCTGGATAATACGCAATGGTTAATTATTATATATTTAATTAAAAAAAAAACTTTACACATAGTATTAAAGTTTATGTTTACCTAAAAACTAATATGCATAACTTAAAAATGATCAAGTTATTGAGATAAGCTGTGGTTGTCTATTGTATTTGTCTTAAAGAAATTATTTGTAAAATATTAGAATAGAAATTATTCTTGGAAATTCTTAGCTAATAAATAATTTATTTTTTCCTATAATAGAGGGCAGCACCATAAGCATATAATTTAATTAATATATTAATCCTTTAGATGGCAGCACTAAAATAATTTTCCGCTAGAAGTTGCAGTAATATATTCTGGTTAATTAATTAATATAGTAATATTAATAATTGATTAAAAATAAAAATATAATATTTCTAATAGTAGCATCTATATTTTTTCTAAATATATTATTAATTATATAGTATAATATATGTTTTACTAATTTTTATAATTATTGTTACAACTTTATTTTATTATCTATGTGATTTATACTATGACATATGACTGTTAGTAAGTCACATGTAGTTTGTATATGATTGCACTACAAATCTTGCTAGGATATGGGTAATGGTAAATATCTTAGTATATATATCCTTTTTTTATGGAATAATTTATTATTGTTATTTTGTCATATTGATTTTATTTTCTTCTATGTGTATCTTTCTACTAATTTGTCATCTGAATAGCTTCCAGCCAGTCGGGTGTATTGTGAGTCGAATTCTTAGCTTTCAGCACGACTCATAACAGAAACTGGCTGGATGTTTTTGCTTTTTTGTTAAACTATACACCCCTGATGACGTAGTTTAATGGAAAAGCCTTCTACTGCCTTTTTATCCATTTATTTTTCATTATTTTAGTAATATGCCTTCTATTTCACTTCAAACTTCAACTGTTTTCAATAAGATGATTGTAAAAATATTGGTTCCATTGGTTTATTGTATGGTAATATATGAATTACTCTGGTTATATAATGTCCATTTATCCACATATTTCTTAGTAATTTGGTAATCTGCCTTCTATTTCTCTTCAAACTTCAACTGTTTTTAATAATATGAATGTAAAAATACTGGTTTCATTGGTTCTTTTATTGGTATTGTCTGAATAACTTTGGATGTATTTATAAAAGTATTTATATATATATATATATATATATATAAAGTCAACATTTCAACGGAAGGTGGTTTAGGGATATAGTGGTTGCGATCGACGAAAATATAGCAAAATTTCCCGAAGTGCTTTCCTCCGGACGGCTGCAAAAGGCAGTTTTTTACTTTTTGGAATGAAAGCTACCTAAAGTGTCCACAATTTTGACCACCACTGTATGGCCAAAGGTGACCGGCCACTTGCGATTTTTGACATTTTGTTGCATATCTAGAAAACCACGTGAGGAATTGTCCTGAAACTCCAAGTGTACAAACATAATAGTACAGCTCACAGATTTCTGTTAAAATTTTTTTCTCAAAACTCCATAGGGGACCGTCAAAAGATTGAAAAAGAAAGAATATCTCTATGCATGCACATAAATATGTAATGATTCGACGAGATCGATGTTCCATAACAATGTACAAGTTCCAGTGGCACACCATCTATGAGGCAGAACAGATTACTACTACCAAGAATCAACAGTGGGACGAGCTGAGCAGTCGCTCCGGCAATTTGACCAGCAGTGGATGAGTTTATTGGGCTATTTCCCCATAAGAAAGTTCAATCAAGCAGTCTTTAAATTAATTTTATTAGAACTCATAAATAAGTTAAGTTCTTTCACGCAATCACCTTGGCACTCTCATCGAATAACTTCCACTTCACCAACTCCGTGATTAAGCTACATTCCACAATATTAGAATTTTGGGGAGAAAGAAGAAACAGCATCCTAATAATTTTTGAAAGTCAATCGCATTCTCGGGAAACATGACATGGCTTCCGAGTAGTTTTTTAAGAAAAAATGCATTCTAATTCAGCGGAGCAATAAAACGCGCGTCTTGATAGTTTAAAGAAAAGGTGCATTCTACTCTCCTGAAAAGCCAAATGAAAAAATCATTTTCACGACAAAACTAGCGCCCTCCTACTCCGCGTCAATCATTTTAAAAATCCAATCAGGATGGACTCGAGCCTCTAACGGACAAAATGATCAATTCTAATTGGCCGTAATAGGCGGTCTATTGGCAAGAACTATATTTTTTCCTCGGAACACTAAGCCCTTTAGCAACGCGTAGTAACACTTGTCACGCGATGTTAAAAATAAAAAATAAAATTAAAATCGCAGGAATATGCCAGAAAGTAAAAAGCTTACGAAATACTTCCCGCCTTTTTGAGAAGCAAGAAATAATTTATTAATAACTAAAGTAAGAAAAAGAATTTTAGCTGTTACAAGTTACGAAACTAAGATTGAAATATGTTCCACAAATTTAGAATTGAAGCTAAGAGAGAATAAAAAAAAATGGCGCAATTTTTTTTTATTTTTATTTTATTACAAATCCCCCCTCCCTGAAAGACGGGTGAAAAAGTAGGTCTGAGACCTGCAATTTCACAGAAAGGGAGATGATGCAGACTTAGCTCACGAAGTTGTTGATATAAGTAATAATAATTAGATACTGAATAAAAAAAAATTTAAATTAATTTCTCTTTTTTATATAAATATAGAATTCAAATTTAAAAACACCAAGGTGATGCGTGGAATAACTTCAAATTTAAATACAATAAAATAGGCTTCAATACAAATACAAGATATAATCTTGTTTAAAGTACACATCAAAAAGTAATTTGAAAATATAAGCAATTACCCATAGTAATAACATAAAAATGAAACATAAAAATGAAAAACAATAACGTTAAATTCTTTTTTTAACAATGTCAAATCTAGAAATCAATTTTTAAAAGTTTGTTTCAAAAATCCTCTTAAAGTCATATTTGGAATGGCATAGTTCATTACCTCATTTCAAGGATGTCTAATTCATTTAACTGTCCAAATTCATCAGCTAACATTATAATATTAGTTCAGTTTTTGTGTGAGTA
Source organism: Maratus speculifer (assembly GCA_964019185.1). Lineage (NCBI taxonomy): Eukaryota > Metazoa > Arthropoda > Arachnida > Araneae > Salticidae > Maratus > Maratus speculifer. The sequence goes on from OZ025292.1 coordinate 461,873,874, forward strand.
AGTCCTTGAACATTCATAACAGTTCCATTTTGGAATCTTTGGGAAAATACTTTTATAATTGTATTTTTAATTAATAACACATTTTATAATATAGTAATAATAAAATTTAACAATGTAAATAATAAACAATATAATTAAGAAACATAATAAGGGAAAATATCAATAATAATAAATATCATAAGTGTAAGTAAATCTCATAATGGGTATAAGTAAATCTCTTAATAAGTAATAATAAATATCACAAAAGACATTCTTTAAATACTTAATCTCGTTTATCTCATCTCATATTTTTGGGATGAAATATAGAGAGAAGTGGAATAAAATAAAAAATGCAATCAACTATGAAATCATTTACTTAATCTGGTAATCCGAGTACAGGATTAAGTAGGAATATGTACAAAAAAAAAAAAAAAAAAAAAAAAAAAATTAAAATATAATATGATAAATTAAAATAAAATAAAGATAAATAAAAATTTTGTTCATGTTTGAGAATGCACGTGACCTTTAAACTACTAAGATTCTTAAAAAGAAATATTAATAAATGATAAAAATAAAAAACAAGATCTATTCATGTCAAATAATTACGCAATAAATATTCTCTCGGTGTGATAAAACATTGCAAGATGCAAGTAGGAAAGAGAAAAAGAAACAAAATTATATTATAATTGACATGTACTTGGACTGGAATGCAGAAGCAAAGAAAGAGAGAAAGAAAAAAAATATTAAAATAAAGTGATAAAAATTTTGTTACTTGGCAAATAATTAATTTAATAATTGATAGATTAAATTTAATATTACAAATAGGTTCAGTTGAAAGAAAAAAAAAATATTCTAAGTAGAGTAATTCAGTACAGAATAAGAAATTTCCACTTTGTTCGTCTACGCCGGCATAAATAAACAAATATAAAAATTTCCAGACAAGTGACACTCTCGCTGCAGTCAAGAGATATCATTGCCATTCTGTGAGAATTACAGGATATTATCTGAATTAAAATATGAAAAGAAATTTACTGTTTAAGAGAAAAAATTATAAAATGATAAACTAGAGATATAGTTTAAGCTACAGTTTTTACCTGAGTTTGTTGTTGTTGATTAGGGGGTTGTTGCTCATGACTTAATTTAAATTTATCAGGGGAATAATAAGGCCTTAATTTAGATACATGTACTATTTCTGAACTTTTGAACTGGTTTTGCCTATCAATTTCAAAATTTACTTCGGATAATTTGTTAAGAATTTTATAAGGGCCACTAAATACTTGTGACAACTTTCTAGTATTAGGGTACTGAAATTCTTCATAGATAACTAGATCTCCTATTTTAAATTTTGGTTCGATATAATCTTTATCATAATATCTTTTATTTTTTAAATGAAATTCATCAGTTCTTGTTTTAGCAATTTTAAGTGCTTCATGAACAGGGGGATAATAATTTTGTTGTAAGGGGGAGTCATAGGGTAATTGGCCAAAAAGCAAGTACGCAGGTGGAAATTTGGTAATAGAATGGGGTGTATTATTATATTCATTAATTACCTCAGTTAAAAGCTTAGTCCAGGGAATTTTAGAGGTAGTGGAGTTTACTTTACATTTTAATCTAGTTACTATTGTCTGATTTACTCTTTCACATTTCCCATTCGTTTGTGGATGATGGGCAGTGGTCAAACGTTGTTTAATATTATGATTTCGCAGGAATTTTTTGAATCTTGAAGAAGTAAAAGCAGCATTCCTGTCACTAAGTATTTTTTGAGGGGACTGTACACTTGAAATCTTACTAAAACAGAATAATTGTTGAGGGATTTTGATATTGAAAATTTGTTTCAGACAATTTGTATAAGTTTCTGTAGTGACACTTTTGGAAGGAAATGCCCAAACATATCTTGTGGCATGGTCTATTATAATATGGAGATATTTTTTTGTAGAATTATAATAATTGAACCCTCCTACAGTATCAACAGACAGACAGTCAAAAGGTTGATCTGTAGTGGGCATAGCTTGTAATAAGCCAAATTTTTTCTGTCTAGGTTTTTTATTTTTCTGGCAAATATCACAGTATTTAACAAAGTTAGTAATGTCTTGGGTCATATCTGGCCAATAATAGTTAGGAGAAATTAAATTTTGCATTTTTTGAACACCAGGGTGACCAAACTGTTCATGAGCAACACTAAGCAATTTTTTTCTTAGGGACATGGGAACTACCACTTTACGAAAACCTTTTCTTTTAACTATAATCAGTCCATTGTCATTAATATAATTTGATCCACACACATTTTCTTTTTCTTGCATCTCAATAATCTCTTTAACGTCAAGAAGAAAAGTAAGGGGTTTACAAAAATGAGAAATAGGGTTTCGGGACAACATGTCGGCTTCGACATTTGTAGATCCCTTTAAGTACTCTATTTTGTAATCGAACATACTTAACTTCAATGACCACCTAAATAATCGACCTCTTAAATGTTTGACATTTTTTAACCAAACAAGAGATGCATGATCAGTATGGATGGTAAATTGTACACCGTGAAAGTAATGATAAAATTTATCTAAAGTATCAATGATAGCAAGACACTCTAGTTCGGTAATGAAATAATTTTTCTCATAACCTCTCAATCCTCTAGAAAAATAAGCAATTGGATGTAAAAAGTTATTATGGTCGGGTTGTTTAAGAACTGCACCTACCGCTACCTGAGAAGCGTCAACAAACATGTGTAGGGGTAATTTTGGGTCATAAATCTTTAAAATTGGTTTAGCAATGAGGGCATCTTTTAATTTTTGAAAAGAGTTTTGACATTCAGTATTCCATTCCCAAATAGTATCTTTCTTAAGTAATTTATTTAGGGGGTGTCTAATTTCAGCATATTTGTCAATAAATTTATGATACACATTTATAGAACCAAGAAATCTTTGTAATTCTTTAGTGTTAGTAGGAGGTTTTAATTTTTTAATCGTTTCTATATTAGTATTAGCTGGAGTTAAAGTTCCATTTTGGATTTCATACCCTAGAAAATTGATTTGTTTTTGAGCAAAAGTACATTTAGATAATTTTAGTTTAATATTTTCTATTCGGCATAAATCAAAAATTTGGATGAGATGCTGTATATGTTCATCTATTGATTTAGAAAAAATAATTTTATCATCAAAATAATAACAAGCAAAGTCTATTTTATATTTTGTAAGAATTCTTCTAATTGTCCTGTTGAAAATTGGGGGGCCTACCTTTACACCAAAGGGGAGAACATTCCATTCCCAGAGCCCACAATTAGTAGTAAAGGCTAACTTTTCGGAATCGGCTGGGTGAATAGGTATGTGCCAATAGCCTGAGGCTAAATCTAGTGTAGAGAAATATTGGGCACCACTTAATTTGTCTAAAATTTCATCTATTCGGGGTAAAGGTTCAGCGTCATTTTTCATGATAGAATTTAATTTTCGGTAGTCAACACACATTCGGGTTTTTTTACCTTCATCTCGTTTATTTACTAACGTAACTGGAGAAGAGTATGGGCTATAACTTTCTTTAATTAACCCAGCAGCTAATAATGATTGGATTTGCTGAGATATTTCTTTTTCATCAGCAGTGGATGTACGATAAGGCCTCAAAGATATTGGTAGGTCAGATTTAAGATAAATACGCTGAGGTTCAATATTAATTCTCCCTACATCATATTTATTTTTTGCAAAAATATCTAAATAATCCCTTAAAAGTTCCCTTACATTTTTATTTTGAATAGCATTCAGATCCCCCAATAGATTATAATCATCATTATTAGTTCGCGACAAGGATTGAGGAGTTATGGTATTTCCATAATCGGGTTGCACAGTAGTATCATTTTTTATAATATCAAAATGAAGCAATTCTAAGTTATCACTGGATATGTTGACATATGGGTTTAACGAAATATTGTCTTGTAACACCTGGCTTTTTGCACAATCAATTTTCAATTTAAATTTGGCACAATCAGGTAAACCTAAAATAGCATAGTCCAAATCAAGTTGACTTACTAAAAAATTAACATATCTCTTTATATTACCAAATTTAATACATAATCGACAAGATTTATTAATTGTAAGAGTTCCTTGTGCCTGTCTGATAGTAATAGGGGTAACATTATGTAAATTACCATTTAAATATCGAACAAATTTGAGGGGTAAAATTGAGACAGTTGATCCACTATCCACCACACAATACACTTTGTTATTGCCCACATATCCAGGGATAAATAATTGTCAGACATTATTAGTAGGGGGTGGTTGAATATGAGCAGGAGTTTGAGCTTGACAGGAATTTGTGTTAAATATACAACTCCTCTCCCAATGATATGCATTTTCTATGCCTCTGTTTAAACATACTCTGCACGGACGACTAGGGTAATTGTTTTGATAATGAGTTGCAGGCATTCTAGGAGTGAAAAAACCTAGGATTAAAATTTTGGGATGGATTGTTTGGAGTAGGTCGAGTCCAATGTCTGGGCTGAGGATTGGGATTGTGCATTGGTCTAGTTTGTTGAAAATTTCTATTGCCGTTATTAGAGGTATGATTTGGAATCGCTGCTAATTGTTTAGCAATGCGAAACCATTCACGAGTATTGGAAGGAGGGTTAACCATCAAACAATTTTGATACTCCGGCTGAAGGCCATCAATTAATCCCTGTATAATTAAATTTTCCTCAAGCTGAAGTTGCCTTCCAATCTCAACTTTCTTTCTAAAATAAGAATCCAAATCACTTAGATCATTTAACTTTAAGGAAGTAAATTCAGAAAATTTTGGAACTCTAACTTGAATGAATTTTTCACTTAAAATCTCGACAATTTCTTCATAAGTAGCACAATCCAAACAATCATTTATATAAGTTTTTAGCGCTTCCCCCTTTAAATATTTTGAAATATTTTGGTGTTTCCACTCATTATCTTTCTTTTCTACCGAACATTCTCGATCAAAATGTTTAAACCATTTAAATATATCCATGCCCGACCCAAATTCAAAAGGGACAATATCAAGTTTATTTTCTGACATTTTTTCTTCTTTTACTAATCCTGACCTTAGTAACATGAAAGAAGGATAATTCATATGGAAAATATTTAAATGCTATACTTCAATTATTAAAATTCAATTACTATACTTCAAATACCTCAATAAATAATAATAAAAATAAATAAATAATAAATAAATAAGTAATATAATAATAAATATCGGGTTTCCATACATGGGAAATAACAAATAATTTTAAAAACAAAAATACTTTTCTTTACGTATGGAAAATAAATTTTGCAACAGAGTATTTTTTTAACAACAAATTAATCCATCTTTCGATTTAAAAAAAAAAAATAACACCTTTAAAACTAAATAAAATTTCTATGAGCAGAAAATTTTAATTAATTATAAATTAAGAACAAATTTATTTTTTAATATCTGTAATAAAAGAGAGAAAAAAAAAATCAAGAATTTAAACAAAGAAATTATCATTAAATTTCTTAATCAATAAAACAATAAATAATAACTTACAGACATGTTAGATGTGGCCTTGTTCAAATACCTAATTTTTTATTAAACTAAACAAAAATAAAGAACTTCGTAGATACGACTCACAGGTGTAAATTTCAATTATCTTGTATTACTGATGGAATCTACCGTAGTTTCGCAACCATACAGCAGGTGTTCATTTATTATGAAATGAAAATTTATTAAAATATTTATGCACTTTTACCTAGAAAATACAGTAAATAAATAAATAAAAGAAAATGATGTTGAATTGATTTCATGCAGGTGATCTTTTGTAATTTTTATTTTGCATATCTCACAGTTTGGTTGCATATCTCACAGTTGAAAAGTTTCTCACTAGAATGCGAGGTATATTTCACAATTAAAATATTTGTAGATGTAGATACCACACATAATTACAAACAAAACTTTATAAGACGATCTTTTTTCACAGATTGATTCATGTCGGTTCAAGATGAGTAATAAACAAAGGCCGAAGTTCCAGCAATTAGTTTCAAGCTCGGCGAAAATGGCACGTGCACACACAGCGTTGCGAAGAATTCTCTAGAGACGTATGCAGGTTCATTTAAGAAATCCTGCCGGCTAATATGTAATGATTCGACGAGATCGATGTTCCATAACAATGTACAAGTTCCAGTGGCACACCATCTATGAGGCAGAACAGATTACTACTACCAAGAATCAACAGTGGGACGAGCTGAGCAGTCGCTCCGGCAATTTGACCAGCAGTGGATGAGTTTATTGGGCTATTTCCCCATAAGAAAGTTCAATCAAGCAGTCTTTAAATTAATTTTATTAGAACTCATAAATAAGTTAAGTTCTTTCACGCAATCACCTTGGCACTCTCATCGAATAACTTCCACTTCACCAACTCCGTGATTAAGCTACATTCCACAATATTAGAATTTTGGGGAGAAAGAAGAAACAGCATCCTAATAATTTTTGAAAGTCAATCGCATTCTCGGGAAACATGACATGGCTTCCGAGTAGTTTTTTAAGAAAAAATGCATTCTAATTCAGCGGAGCAATAAAACGCGCGTCTTGATAGTTTAAAGAAAAGGTGCATTCTACTCTCCTGAAAAGCCAAATGAAAAAATCATTTTCACGACAAAACTAGCGCCCTCCTACTCCGCGTCAATCATTTTAAAAATCCAATCAGGATGGACTCGAGCCTCTAACGGACAAAATGATCAATTCTAATTGGCCGTAATAGGCGGTCTATTGGCAAGAACTATATTTTTTCCTCGGAACACTAAGCCCTTTAGCAACGCGTAGTAACACTTGTCACGCGATGTTAAAAATAAAAAATAAAATTAAAATCGCAGGAATATGCCAGAAAGTAAAAAGCTTACGAAATACTTCCCGCCTTTTTGAGAAGCAAGAAATAATTTATTAATAACTAAAGTAAGAAAAAGAATTTTAGCTGTTACAAGTTACGAAACTAAGATTGAAATATGTTCCACAAATTTAGAATTGAAGCTAAGAGAGAATAAAAAAAAATGGCGCAATTTTTTTTTTATTATTTTACTACATATATATACACCAAATTGCCATTGATTATGGGACACTTGCGATTTTAGACATTTTACTAAATATCTAGAAAAATACATGAGGAATCATCTCGAAACTCTTAGTGTATAAATATAATAGTATACGTCATACATATCCGTGAAGATTTTTTACCGAAACGCCATAGGGGACCGTCAACAAATTAAAAAAGAATGAATATCTTTTGAATAACCCTGTCAAAACTAATGTAGCAAAAGCGCTCAAACTCTAGATTATTATTGAATGCCTTATTGTAATACACTGTGTTCATCTTTATGCAAATAGCATGCACACTCGCAAAGTAATTAAGGTTTTTATAAAAATTGTCCCAAATTTTTCTAAGTTTTTCCATTATAATTTTCAGAGTTCTTAATATAAAATAATATTTTTTTCAGAAAATATGACAAACATCATTGCAGACAGTACCCTGTAATCAGAATTAAAAAATAATAAAAATTGTATGAAAAATGAGTAGGTTTACTATATAATTTTTTACTGCGCATGCGTCAAAGATATCAAAATTTCATTTGCATATTATGTTAGCTAAATGTATAGAGCAACTTTTGTAAAAGTCTCAAAATCATAGCTTGAAAATTCTGAAAGTAATCGTCTATAGAATAAGGACAAAATCCGTTGTTTCCAAAATGAAGCAAAAAAAAATGAGGGATTTTATCTAAATGCCGTAGTACATCCCATATTGTGTATTCTATATTGACACTAATCAATGAATATATGGATATAACCCCTCTTGTTTTTGCTTCATTTTGAGAATAACGTATTTTCGACTTATTCAATTGACGATTATTGTCAGAATTTTCAAGTTATGATTTTGTGACTTTCACAAAAGTTGCTCTATACATTTAGCTAAAATAATATGCAAATGAAATTTTGATATCGTTGACGCATGCGCAGTAAAAAATTATTTAGTAAACCAACTCATTTTTTATACAATTTTCATTATTTTTTAATTCTGATTACAGGGTACTGTGTGCAATGTTGTTTGTCATATTTTCTGAAAAAAAAAATAATATTTTATATTAAGAACTCTGAAAATTATAAAGGAAAAACTTGGAAAAATTTGAGATCATTTTTATAAAAAACTTAATTACTCTGCGAGTATGCATGCTATTTGCATAAAAATGAACAAGGCTTATTACAATAAGGCATTCAATCACAATCTAGAGTTTGAGCGCTTTTGCTACATTAGTTTTGACAGGGTTATTCAAAAGATATTCATTCTTTTTTAATTTGTTGACGGTCCCCTTTGGAGTTTCGGTAAGAAATCTTCACGGCGATGTATGACTTATACTATTATATTTATACACTAAGAGTTTCGAGATGATTCCTCATGTATTTTTCTAGATATTTAGTAAAATGTCTAAAATCGCAAGTGTCCCATAATCAATGGCAATATAGTGTATATACACAAGCGGTAAAATTAACTTCATCTGATAATAAATATAATTCTTAGCGCGTGCTAACGATTGGACTTAACTGATAAATTATTTTATAAAGTAAGCTGGTATAAATTATTATTATTATTTCATATTAATACATATCAAGTTCTGTGTGGCTTTGGTTTTTCGGCTAGTCAGTAGGGTGATAATGAATCACATTTCTTAGCTTATAGTTTGATCTATTACAGAAACTGACTTGCTTATATTTGTAAATTATGTAATGAGTGGTTTGCAAAAATGCTACTTTTAGGCTAAGTTTAAATTATGGATAGCATATAGTATAATGTTCCATAAGTAGGGAAACTATTACATCTATGCATAATCAAGTCAGCGATATACAGAAAGCATAAAAAGTATATGAAGCAAATTTACTTTTGATTTTTAAAATAACGTTTTCCTTTAGAAAGTTGCAAGTTTATGCTGATCAGCGACGTTTTTCAACTAAAGATTGGACTAGCATTACTTCATCTTGTGTGTGATTGATGAAATGTTTTTTTTTTTAGGCTGATACACAAAGAAAAGAAACAACAGTTCCATTCTATCCACTCTCCCTTATACATTATTTTTTAAAATGGTTTTTGTTAGTAAATTAGAAGGCTAAATAGGAGTGTCAGAGCAGAAGTCAGCAAGATGACCTAAAAGTGCTTTAACCTTCTAATCGCTGTGAACTGATATATCCGTTCACTAAGCTGCAGGTTTCACTGTAATAAAAACGATATTTAAATTAATATAATAATACAAATAAAAGCCAGTTTTGAAAAAATAAGTTATGATTAATACTATCAAAACTTTTACACTCATACGTAATAAAATATTTTGCATCATGATGGAAAAAACATCTTTTATAAATTACAAATAAAACAAAGAACATTACAATTTTTCCCTTTTGTTCGACGGTCAAGGTGAAAATTCGAGACACAGAAATCTTAAAATTATAAAAAAAAAAAAAAAAAAAAAAAAAAAAAAAAAAAGAATTGATTGCATCTTTTTTTTTTGCTTAAAATGACATTTAAATCATGTTTCTTTCTTAATTGGAACGAGACATATTAATTTTTTCGTTTTGGTTTCTTTTGTAAAATCTATCTTTCATGGAATGTTTGTCATGGAAACGACTTGGTGTGAAAATGCGTTATTCTTCAAGATGGGTTTTTCACAATTTCTCGTATTTAAATTGTTATAAGTTAAGAAGCGTTAAAGATAAATGTTTCAAACTTGGAACATGTCTTTTTCAATTGTTTTACTTTAATTTTGAGTACGCAAATTTGAAAAAAAAATTACTTTTGAAAATATGACTTTTCGCGAAAAAAATAACTTTTATTTTAAATATTTTTAGTTTTTATTTAAATTAATATTTTTAAAAATGCTGAATCAAAATTAAAGCTTATATATTTCTGTTTATTTAAATGAAAAAAAAAACAATCAAAATTCTTCAAATAATATTTCAAGTTATAACGTTTTTAAATAATCCCACTTTTTTAATAAATTTTAAATTGAAAAAAAAATTATTAGAAGTTTTATCATGTGATTTTCTTTACAAATAACACGATTAACCATCACAAAAAAAATTCAAAATTTTAACTCGATTAAAAAAAATAATAATAATTTAAAATGTACCCCGGATTCTATTAATTTCAGTTATAAATATGGACATTTCAACAATCGCTGGCACTTTTTCATTGATTTAATTTCTTTTAACCCTTTTTCGGCACGGATAAAATCTGTCTGTAAAATAAGAAATTATCGACTGACACCGGAATTCACAAACGAATTTTTTAGATATTTTTATCCTTAATTTAAACTTTTGTTATAAACGCAAAATTTTACTAAAATATTATTGGTGCCGGAATTATCCCAGGGGGACCGGGCACTGTCTGTCACTCATCACTATCCTATCAAAGCTGAATTAAACAAGCAATCCTAATTTCATTAAAATAACTCCACCAGATGGTTTTTATGATAGTATTTAATATTAGCTTTTACATTGCTATAGGTAGTTCTTTAAAATGTAATATTGTTTGACATCTTATTTAGCTTTACATTATTGTGATGAGTGATTCTCATTCTTTTCATTTTGAAGAAGATTTGTAAAAATCAAATGAAAAGAAAGAAGTGACATGCTGACAGGAAATTGTTTCCTTTCTTGTGAACATCTGAATTTTTCGAATTGCAAAAATTGAATGATTGCCTTTTCAATCTAACAGAAACATTAATACATTGAGCAATAACTGATATGTCAGATCAGATGATTAAAATTTTCATTATAAATATTTCTGGAGCAAATTAAAATAAAATTATAAATGAGCTCTCGGTTGAAAAATGTGTCCTTAATATAAGTGATGATTACACAGAAGTAGATTCAGTTTTTGGAGGGTGTATTGTTGATATATGGGAGGAAATGCATAAAGATCTTGCTGATGGCATCGCGTTTGGGAAGACAGAGGATGCGGCCCACCAAACACATTACGGTCGTCTTAGCGTTCTGCTTTAGTGGGCACTGAGCATAATGCGCCTGCGCAGCTGATTGTCACGTCGGTTTATCGCACAATTATTATTGCGGTGGGAATGTCGACTTTTTTGTTTGATTGCGATTACTTCGTCACGGATGAGTACCGCCTAAAAAAAGCATTGTCTTCGCAACCAACTGGAAGCAATGTTGCACATCTTCACGGGATCCCTCACCTAGCTTTGTCTGATGCGCGCAGAATGGCCTCGGCTTATACTTATCGGAATTTTATTGAAACCTCTGCCAGGGTAAGTTTGGATACCTTTATTAAGAAATATTTTCCTATTGTTGCAATCAGGGTAGGTTTTTCTTCTTTTTTAATTCCAATAGAGGAAAGGACACATAAATATTTTTTAGTTCTTACCCTTTAATTCAGAGAGTGTTTATTATTTGAGTTTCTTTCTTTTTCTTTTTTTCCTAAATTTCTTTGAAAAAGATTTAAAAATCACGTTGATAAATAAAAAATCAATATAGGATAAAAAAAATTTGTAAATAGTATATAATTAATCTTAGACCAGGAAATTAAGTTTCGTAAAAATCAAGGATCGATGTATTAATTTTACTTCATTGGCTTTTTATTCTTTTCCATTTTTCCTAAGTTAAAATCTATACATTTATATATTTTTATTTTATGTTTTACATCCATGTACGATTTAATTTATCAACGATCCTATTTATTATCAATATTCATATAAAATATTTTTTGATGGTTTAGTTCACGTACTTTTAAATTTAATTAATTGAACTAAAATTGAACCAAATTTTAGTGCTAAACAGCTGTCACCATATGATGTTGAAATCTCGTACTAACATTTGGAGCTCTCTGTTCCAACTATTGGAACTATGTTTCAACATGAGCTCCAAATATTTGTTCAAGATTTCAGCATCTTACTATTAAGCACAAAAATATGGTTCAAACGAGGATAAGATTTTTAACAGTACTTAAAAAAGTGGACGGTGGTAATAAAGTACGGCGCCCCTATCATTATGTAAGTCCAAACCGTCTGTGTCTTTAAGGGTTAATATCTCGGCTAATTACCGACGATGGTTTTCGAAAATTATTATCAACAATGCTTGTATGCTTCTGCTACAATAGGTACCTCCAGGGTTCTTCAAAACCATTGTTGAATGCCCTCAAATCGAAACTTTTGTATAAATAGACAAATGCGTTTTTCTTAAAAATAATGCGATCTAGAGTAATCGCAATATTTTCCTGCAAGGTCAACATCTACTGCCTCTATTTCTTTTCTTTTTTTTTCAGTAGATTCGGAATTAGATTGGGGGTGGGGAGACATATTTTTGCACTATAGTTTCGAAGCTATCTTTGAAAATATAATATCTAACTATAAAATAAATGTATTCACGATATACAAAGTAAATATATTTTTTTCTTCAAGTAACTTAATAAGCCATTCCCTTTTTTCCCTAAATATATTTGGGAATGTTTAATAATTTGTAAATATGTGCGTCAATAGTCCAATATACTTCCCCCAGTTTGAACTTTCCACAGTTAATACTTTACGAGTAAACTGGCTGTGACAGACAGACACAGGAGAGATTTTATAATGGTTCCGTCTTTACTTTTTAGGTACAGAAACATAAAAGAGTAAAATTTAACCCTTTAATTGCAATGAAAGGTACACATTTGTAAATTGTGTTATTCCTAAGAAAAAAAGTTTTGTGCTTGAAAAAATCATTTAGAAAAAAAAAAAGGGGGGTGAAAACTCCCAAATATCTCTTTAATAATTTAGAAATCTTCCATTAAAATTGCATAAAATGTATACCATAATGTTAGTTATTCAGTTTTTACAAAAGAAAAAAATTGTTATCATAAACTCGGCTGGCACCATCTTACTTTTATACATAATGATTCGAATAAAATGCTTCATGAGGCATATTCACAAAAGAAACTGCTGTTCAAGACATAAAAAAAAAAAAAATGTTCGAGAATTTTAACGGATTTTCGTTTAAATAATAGAATTTTTTTAATTTTGGGAGTTAAATTTCATTTTTTTCGCCCCTTTTCATTTGAACAAAACTAATTAACCCCTTGCTATTTTATGGAAAATGAAACTGAATGGGTTTATGAAAAAATTTTTTTTACAACTTTTACATTACGTAACATAATATTTATTAAGAATAATAACCCTTCTCTATTTTATTTGCTAGCAATTATTGAAATGTGATATATATATATATATTGTCAGACGTTCCTCTCAGCCCGCACAACTTTGAAGAAAGTCCGTGGTAGTTATAGCTGCCACCACCGATATTATTAGGTGATATCGGTCACCCACTGTGAGGATTGTGTAAATGAACACTGACGCTGTCAATTAACTGAATTAACAGTCTATTTAGAATATATGTACACACTAAATACGCTATTTACAATTATATACAATTACAACTCGGATATAGGTGATCTGGTTCAACATTAAATTAAATACAGTAAAGGTTGGCTGTATACTGTTCAAATTACACTTTCTCCCTCACACTCAACACACGTTAGATTAACTTTATCGGAGATCACTTTCGAATCTCCCAACACATGGATACTCGGCCTGCACTTCTCGGCCCAGAGCACTAAACACCAGGACGTCTGTGTCCCTTGCTCTTCAGATACGCACTGCCTATGCTCTCCAACACAGAGCACTCTCTAGGTACGAACCCCAGATCCCACACTGCTCCAAACTGAGACAAGACCTGCTCTTCTCAAATCACTGTCTCAACCCCCTTTGGAGCTTATCCATTGGACACATTCCACATTCGTTTCTTGATTAGTGACATGTTGCTTGTCAGCTTATCATCCACATACCTCACTGACGGATGAACACGCCTCTCAGCAATCTCCTCTTTTTCCAAATACCACCTGTACAGGATTACCTGTCAGTTCTCCCTTCAACAAAAAAGAATGTCACCTTGAAAATTCTAGTACACAGCCGGTACAATGTACAAAAGATTAAGATAGAGAAATAATGGAAATTCCAATCTTCAGCAGAGGTGGTGTCAGAACCTGACATATATATATATATATATATATATATATATATATATATATATATATATATATATATATATATATATACAATATGTATATTTTGTATATATTGTATATATTATATATACACTGGTGTGCAAAATTTAAAGACGGAGTCCCAAAATGCCAATTATCAAGCGATAATTTTCACGCGAATATTCAAAAGGAAGTAATATAATTTGAATAACTACTATCCCTGCATAACAGCTAGTCCATATAACCTCTCATTTAGGTCACACATGGTCACAAGAGTCACAGTCACTACGGTGAAACAAAAAAAATAGGAAATTTCACGTATCTTTTATGAGTCTCAAATGATTACTATATGTGACTCCACTGTCAGGTCACTGCGACTGCTGCTTTGTGAGAAGTCACCAGGTGACTTTACAGTGTCGTTTTATTGAGACTCTCCTGTGACTGTCATTTGGAGGCTCAATTTCAAAGTCATTGTGAATGTTGCATTATGATAAATCACCAAACAATGTCCCATTAAAGTCACATGGTGAGTTTTCACCACTTTTCACAGTGGTTACTTCACATTAGGGTCTGTGTTACCATTTGGCAACGTCTTGTGACAGAAAGTCACCATGTGACATTAATGTGTCATTATCTGGTTATTTATACTAATGCAACATTCACAATGACTTTAAAATTGAGCCTCCAAATGACAGTCACATGAGAGTCTCAATAAAACGACACTGTAAAGTCACCTGGTGACTCGTCACAAAGCAGCAGTCGCAATGACTTGACAGCGGAGTCACATATAGTAGTCATTTGAGACTCATAAAAGAAACGCATGGAATTTCTTATTTTTTGTTTCGCCGTATGACTGTGACTCTTGTGACCTGAATGAGATGTTATATGGACTAGCTGTTATGCAGGGATAGTAATTATTTGAATTATATTACTTCCTGTTGAATATTCGCGTAAAAATTATCGCTTGAAAATCCCTTCGTCCTTAAATTTTGTACATCAGTGTATGTACAATATTTTTAAATATTAATAGTCATAAGGAAAGATCAAAGAAATATTGCTTGATGCAAGACCATAAAATCTCCGTGCACTAAACTTTATTTATATTTTATATATACAAGGTTGAACCCATCGAATTTTCACGAAAGAAAATATTTAACACTAGAACCGCAATTAGGGGTCAAAATGACCCCTGTCGATTCTATAGTAGTCGATTCGAACCAGAATTTTCTTCATAAGATATGTTAAATATATGCAGCATCAAAATAAACAAATTAAATAAGTTAAACAGTTTAAAATTAAAATTCTGGTGAGAAACACTTTTTATAAAACTTGAGTAAAATACCCGGCGGTTCTAGTGTTAAGAAGGAACAGTTTCATTGATTTTATAATACACCCACAGAATTAGTTACAATAAAAAATGCATTTTATATTGGCAAATCTAACCCTTAAAGAATTGATATCTAACCAAAAGTTAACAAACTACTATTTCTATGAAGCTCAGTTGTAAAAATTGTTAAAATTAGACTTTAATCATACGTAAAAACAGTAATATAAAATCTGTTATTATGATAAAGTTATCAATGGAGTCTCATGCTAGTATTTCGAAATGAATAAAGCAAAATTTATTCCACTTTGACTCAATCATAGAACTTTTCTCCGTGAAATCTAAACTTGACATCCTTTTCACCATATCAGAATTTACATATGCACCTGTCATATCTGTATTCACCTTTTTTTTTAAAAAAAATTGGCATTTTAGTTTGATCATTTTGATTCAAAACCTGAAGTCTCGGTGCTATTAGTTGAAACAGAAAATAAGCTATTTATATTCTTTTGAGTGTAAATAAAATTTTGTAAATGAAACTAAAATTCCCCTGGTTTTATAAAAGACGATATTCTTAACACAACACATAGTTAAATTAAAATTTGTTTTCACTTTTAATGAGAAAACGGTAAAAATAAAAGGGCAATATTCTTTTTTTTTTTTTTTTTTTTTTTTTTTTTTTACTTTTTCGCTTTGCTTTTAGTAGAAATGGAGTACATCTGTTGCCACAATTAGTAAAACGGTATTGAAAATTATAAAAAATTAATATTTAAAAAATAAATTAAGATACAGCTTTCAAACAAATTGCATTTAAAAGTACTTTTTTCCCCCTATATGACGCACAGTGGGGCAGGAAGCCTCCAAAGTTGATAAAAAATAAAATTTACTTTGAACAAAAAAAGCAGATCATGCCTTATTTTGTGGACTTAAAGTAGTAAAAATTAAAACTTTTACAAAAGCTATAGAGTAATTTATTAATTAATTTACAAACTTTTTTCAATATTTTCTGTACAAAAAATAGTTAAAAACAAGAATTTAACGTAGTTTTATACAAATTAAACATTTATAAATCATCTATAATATCGCATTTAAAATGAAAAAGAAACTGGGTTTTCAAACACAATAATTTTAATGAATCTGAATCACACCTTAAAGTAAATCTTAGCGGCTCGTTTTCAAGGAATGAATCCACCTTTCTGAGGCAAAATATATGTACTACTACACTACATGGCCATAGATGACCGTACTCTTGCGATTTTATATATTTTGTTAAATATCTAGAAAAATACATGAGAAATTATCTTGAAACTCATAGTGTATAAATATAATAGCACAAGTCATATATTTCAGTGAACTTTTTTACCAAAAATCCATAGGGAAATGTCAACAAATTAAAAAAGAATGAATATCTTTTGGATAACCCTGTCAAAACTAATGTAGCAAAAGCGCTCAAAATCTAGATTATGATTAAATAGCTTATTGTAATAAACTGTGTTCATTTTTATGTCGAGCATGTATATTCGTAAAAAAAAGTAAGCTTTTTATAAAAACAGTCCCAAATTTTTCCACGTTTTCTGCTTACAATTTGCAGAGTTCTTAATATAAAGTAACATTCTTTTCTGAAAATATGACAAATAATATTACACACAATACCCTGCAACCAGAATTAAAAAATAATAAAAATTGTGTGAAAAATAAGTAGGTTTACTAAATAATTTTTCACTGCGCATGCGTCAACGATACCGAAATTTCATTTGCATATTATGTTAGCTAAATGTATAGAGCAGTTTTTGTGAAAGTCTCAAAATCACAGCTTGAAAATTCTGAAAATAATTGGCAAGAGAATAAGTTGAAAATCCGTTATTCCCAAAATGAAACAAAAAATAAATAAATAAATAAATAAATAAAAATTAAATTACATAAAAAAAAAATAAAAAAAGGGGGATTTTATTCAAATGTAGTAGTACGTTCCATATTATGTATTCAATATTGACACTAATCAATGACTATATGACCAATTCGTATAGCAAAAATAAATTAAACAATAAATATAGTTTTAAAAAAACTAAAAAAACACGCTTTTTAAGTACATGAAACTAAAAAGTGAAAAATAATTCGTACTATAAGCTGAAAACGAAAATAGATGAAAAATACTATATTGCTATAAAATCATTGTTATTATAGAAATCAATTAATAAGCAATAAATAAAATTATCGTGGAAAAAAAGCGTGGGGTGCTTCTTAAGAACTGATAGATGAAGCACCCCACGCTTTTTTTCCACGATAATTTTATTTATTGTTTATTAATTGATTTCTATAATAACAAAGATTTTATAGTAATATAGTATTTTTCATCTATTTTCGTTTTCAGCTTATAGTACGAATTATTTTTCACTTTTTAGTTTGATATACTTAAAAAGCGTGTTTTTTTAGTTTTTTTAAACTATATTTATTTTTAAAAGGAACTTAAATTACTTGCTACTAAATTTGCGTACTTTTAATGTAGGATTTCTCCTGCCATAAATTTATATTTCAAGCTAAACGCTATGAAAAATATCACGAATCTCAATTCTGTAACATTTCATTTTATTTATCTAATTATTTTAATTTTAATTTTATTGTAATTAATTATAATGTATGGGTTTTTTTTGCCATAAATGTTTATTTCAAGTTAAAATCTTCGTTAAAAACCATGAATCAAATGTGCTTGAAATTAAAAGGTAAGTATAGTTTTGAAATAGAGTAAAAAAAAAAAAAATAATAATAAAAAAAACCTTGTTTACTGGATTTTGACTGTTTAATACTGAATTTATTATTCAAACAGATCTAAAATAAGCCATTGCTCGACAAAATATCATAAAACGGAAATTTATAGCCCTGTTTTTGATGCACACATGCAACCCTTCTATAAATTTTGTCTGTTACTCAGATCTCTTGCGTGACGTCATCTCTTCTTGAAGCAGGCCCGTAAGAGAAGCAAGTTGTTTGGCGACGGCCCCGATATAACCCACCTTGTTTTTGCTTCATTTTGGGAATAACGAATTTTCAACTTGACTGTTGACGATTATTTTCAGAATTGTCAAGCTGTGATTTTGAGACTTTCACAAAAGCTGCTCTATACATTTAGCCAACATAATATGCGAATAAAATTTCAATATCTTTGACGCATGCGCAGTGAAAAATTATTTAGTAAGCCTACTCATTTTTCATACAATTTTTATTATTTTTTAATTCTGATTACAGCGTATTGTGTGTAGTATTAGTAATTGTCATATTTTCAAAAAGAATGTTACTTTATATTAAGAACTCAGGAAATTATAAGCAAAAATCTTAGAAAAAATTGGGACTGTTTTTATAAAAAACCGTAATTTTTCTACGAGTATACATGCTATCGACATAAAAATGAACACAGTTTATTACAATAAACCATTTAATCATAATCTAGATTTTGAGCGCTTTTGCTACATTAGTTTTGACAGGGTTATCCAAAAGATATTCATTCTTTTTTAATTTGTTGACATTTCCCTATGGAGTTTCGGTAAAAAAGTTCACTGAAATATATGACTTGTGCTATTATATTTATATACTAGAAGTTTCATGTATTCCTCATGTATTTTTCTAGATATTTTAACAAAATGTCTAAAATCGCAAGTGGGCGTTCACGGTTGTCATTTCGCATGCTTGGCTTATGCGTTGTTTTAGGACTGTCACATTTGTAACCTTAGTCTTGTAGGCCTGTTTGTTGATGAATCCCCAAGCAAGAAACACCACCATTTGTTCACTATTTTTCGAATATTTCCTCGTGTTGGAGTCTCTCTTCCAAATTTTCTACGAAACGTCTCCCAGACATCCTCGAATGTCTGGCCACGCAAACGTGCCGCTACAACCGCAATTCGTTCTTCTGTTGTTAGCATATCCTCGGAGTATCATTCACGTGTAATATAAAATTCATGCATTAATTATTTCTGCAAAATGGGCTGGGACTTCATGTTCACCCCTTATCTGGACAGGCTTTTGCACATCCAAATTTATATTAAAATTTAAATCATTTTAGCTTCTTTTTTAAATCTGTGGAACTATGTGTTTGTAATTTCTCCGATTATGGAACTCTTATACTAAAAAATCATATTACTTTTCAAAAGTTTTTTCTTTAAAACGTTCCATGATAGTGAGTGTCATTTAAATACATTATTTTGTAATAAATACTGCATTTAAATTCGTCTTTAACAAAATGTATATATCACGTATCGCACACATCCGCACACTAACAAAAATTTGAAGATGATTAACTATAAAAATGATCATACAATTAAAAAAAGAGTAAGATTTTCTGAAACTTTTACCCTCCTAAAACTCAAACCTAGTAGAAAAATTTATAATTAACACTGAACTCGCTTAACTCATAACTAAAATCTTCAATGTTTGTAGATAACATTAATATTTTTTTTTTATAAATTTCAATCACTATATGTTCTAAACGCCATTATATATGAGGACCCCAGAAGCCAAGGGGTACAAGTGACAAAATTTCGATTCGGAGTAAATTGAGTTTAAAGATAATTGATGTTATATTGGAACATCAATAACAATTGAGTGGATTGAAATAGGAAATTTCTGCTTGTTGCATTCTGGTCTTTGAACTCTTATTTCAATAACTGTTAAAAAATAAAGTACAATTTTCTTTAAATGTATAATTAACCAATATTGTTTGTTTTTCGAAAAAAGTGGTTTGCCTCTATAACTCAGCAAATAATAAGAAAATCACTTATATTTCTTTACCTGAAATGAAAAAAGCATATTGTTAGGTCGTCTGTGTATTTAGTTTATTTTTTCAATTTTGTCACTTATACCCCTTGGCTTCTGGGGTCCTCATATATAAAAATCGCATTAAAAAGAAATTGAAAGTTAATGAATTTTTGTTACATATCCGTAGTTAATAGTTCCACAGTCAAGTAAAATTATCTTTGAATTATTACAGCGAAATTAACAAACAAATGTTGAAACAAAATTATTTTTTTTCATTTATTATCAAAGTGCGATATGCAGTTTGATTTCTTTTTTTTAAATGACGACCAAGATAACTTTGAGCAATTTTTAATACTTTTTACAGATGTGTAGTGACATCTGCTCTATTAACCCTTTAATTCCCATGCTAGAACACTTTCTAGAAATTATGTAGTTCATTTCACACCAGAAAAATTCAATGGCTAATTTCGTTTTATTTAAATACGGAATGTTCTGTTATTGATTAAAGCAAATATTGTTGTTTTAATTTTCTGGTGGGAACTGAAATTAAAGTGTCTCGGGCGGTTTGGGATCCAGAGGGTTAAAGTGACGTATGCCGGTAGTTCAAAATAAAATTTCCTTTTTTCGATTTTTTGCCAGATTTGAAGGCTTTTTGCCCCACTGTGCGACGGTGTAAAAATTGAAAATGTGCGATATTCAGAAGTTTAAACATTGTAGTAGCAAAAATATCAAAACCGAAAGTGCATTTCAAATTCCAAAGTGTTGCCATTCGCAAAATGACGTATGCATTACGCACAGATATGTTTGGCCTTTATAATATAGATTGCTTGCCCTAGTGTATATTTAAATGATATCGAAAAAGAACTTTATTTTCTTCGAATTCTTGTCCAGCTGTATTACTATTTCTTTCTCAGCAAAGCAGTCTACTAAGGATATTAAATGAATTGTGAATTTGTTCTTTTTCTTAAATGCTACGATTGTAAACAAATTAGTACCAGTGTATCTAAAAAAGCTCCTGAACTTGCGGCAATACAATCCATTATTGATTATGGTCTGTTTTCTTTACCCTTTGTCCTAAAGCAAATTACGGTATATTACCCGGCTTGATGATCAGCATAACGCAGGACACCCAGTGTTGAGTTCACAAGCAAAATTGGTATCCCGAAGAGATGAAATATTTACTGAACGCATACAGTCCGTAATCGAACTGTGCACCTGTAGCATGGTCGAGAGACTCCCTCCCCACTGTGCTACGAGACTTCGTAACAATATTTATAATTGGCTTTATAATATCACACTGCAATACATTATCTTGCACACATTGTACGCAAATCTTTGTTTGTAACCGTTGTCTGTTCCGCGATAACTGCCGCAAAAAGCAATCGATTAGCTTAAAATTAAGTAAGCATGTTCGTGAGGTACCCGAATTCAGCTGTATAGTTTTTTGTTACATTTGGTTTATTCGTTCAAAAAATGCGGGACATTTTATTCTGCGCCATAATGCTTTCCTATGACAATTCAGACGATTTTCAAACTTTCATTTTTTGAAAGAAAATGGCTTATTTGATTTATGGATTTAAACAGTAAATTATGGATACTGAAATTTCTCAATACTGGCCTGAAATTATTCCTATTACTTTGAAATGTTGTCTTAAGCATTTGTCAGATTTTAAAAATTATTTCTATAACTTTTAATGATTTATGATACATGTGTTCCAATAATAAAAAATATTTTATTTTAGAAATTTACTTATTTGAAGTGCACTTATTAAACTTAATTAGCACTATGCTATATCAAGTACTAACTAAATATAAAAATCCATGTACTAGTTTTTGAGACATGGCTATTGAGGAAGTTGTAAATAATGCAGCATTTCAGCGCCATTTGTTGAGCGATAAACACCAAAAACAAATCAGATCTAGTTTATATCAAGGTCTGACAGAATCTAAAGTTTTGTGAAATTCCGTGCATTAGTTCTCGAGATAGAGCTATTGCGATAATCACAAATAATGCACCATGGCAGCGCCACCTGTTGAATAATTTGCAACAAAACGTAATCAACACCATCTTATATCAAGTACTAACTAAATCTAAAATTTTACAAAAATTCATGCACCAGTTCTTGAGATATGGGTTTTACGGAAATTGTGAATAATGCAGTATAGCAGCGCCACCTGTTGAGCGACATACACCGAAAACTAAAAAAATCTAGTTTATATCAAGGTCTGGCAGAACCTAAACTTTTGTGAAATTCCGTACATTAGTTCTTGAGATAAAGCGCCCACAAATTTTTTGTCACATACAGACATTTTGTAAAAACATGTTTTTCGGGTTCTCTGACACCTAAAACTTGTAAATTCGTCGAAAACCGGATTTTGGAAATTTTCACCAATCCAATACTTTCTTCTTGTTAAGATAGAAGAAAATAAATAGGATGTTAAGAACCCCCCCAAAATGTTTGATGGTTTTCATCTATATTCTGTAAGAAAAGAAGCCCGGGTTTATCCCTTGTGATGGAT
Source organism: Maratus speculifer (assembly GCA_964019185.1). NCBI lineage: Eukaryota > Metazoa > Arthropoda > Arachnida > Araneae > Salticidae > Maratus > Maratus speculifer. Next base: position 461,896,472 of record OZ025292.1, read on the forward strand.
ACTTTCTGGAAGTGGGTTTCCCGCTGTTTAAAGATTTTTAAATTTATCTAAATTTTAATGTATTATGTAGTGTGATACAGATTATATTTATCGATAGATCATACGCAGGGCTGAACGAAAGAATTCGCATATGGACAGCAGTTGTTTATCGGGTTTTTAACTTGCCTTTTTTTAGCATATGACGCGGTAGTATAAATTCTATTGATTGAAAATTCTATTGACACAGGACTTCACGAAATTTTTTTTACACATTTCCGGATGTGGACAGCAATGGCTGAAAACGGATTTTTGCTGACTTGTGTATTTTTCTCTTGAATATAGATATCTAATTTCGTTCTATGAAAAATGAGAATGTCTTAATGATATAATTGTCTTAATACACAGGACTTCACGAAATTTTTTTTACACATTTCCGGATGTGGACAGCAATGGCTGAAAACGGATTTTTGCTGACTTGTGTATTTTTCTCTTGAATATAGATATCTAATTTCGTTCTATGAAAAATGAGAATGTCTTAATAATATAATTGTCTTAATACACAGGACTTCACGAAATTTTTTTTACACATTTCCGGATGTGGACAGCAATGGCTGAAAACGGATTTTTGCTGACTTGTGTATTTTTCTCTTGAATATAGATATCTAATTTCGTTCTATGAAAAATGAGAATGTCTTAATAATATTCTGGAATATTGAAAGTGTTTCATAATCCGTACCTAATACCTGATTTTTCGTTCCTGTTTAAGTTTAATCCGAAATAAATTATTTAAAATGTTATTAAATAAACTAAATATTTTCTATTTAATTGAAATTGCAAAAAAAAGAGAGATTTTTTTTTAAGTCCAAGAGTTAGATATTAAAACTTTTTTGAAATTAATTTATTCTCCATTTCAATTTCATCGAATTTTGGGGTATGCGTTATCTAGAATATTTTATTAAAATATATTTCAGGCACTATATCTGGCACATAGAGGGTAAAGTTCCATGTTTTATAAATATATACTGTAAAATGCTGCAACTAAAAATACAGACAATTAAATTATCATAATATTTACATCAGTGCATAATGCGGCTAAAGGAATGTGTTACTGAAAAAGTTAGAAAAAACATTTTTAATACAGTGCCCCTGTTTTCAGAGAAAGTTTGAAGCATTTGATTTCATTAATGTGGGACACATAATTTTTTTTACGATAAATGTTTCTTGGGGGGGGGGGGGGGTAGCGTACTATGCTATGATAGTATTAGAAGAGTCAATGGCTATTCTTGAGCAATTTAAGCGCTAAACATGATCTCTCATTTTGAGATTGACATTTGTCGATCTTATTGCAGCAGCATTTTAGCATGGCATTCTTTCTATTCATTCGTCTGTGACTAATTATACTACATTACATTTACAAATCATTTTCTCTTCTTAGAGAACTGCGGTTATTGTCAAATGATACTTGGTTACGTTTTCAATTTTGGTTTCTGTTGGCGAGATTTTTTTTAAACCGGAAAACATCGGCCAGGAACCGTTTTAGTTCTTTCTCGTTGTTCAGGAGGCGGTGAGGTTTTCACTGTACACACATGTTACATTCAGTGAAGTGGAAATCCTGCGGTGAAAGACTGACTTATTCTCTTTTGATTGAAGCGAAATGCACCCAATTATTTATAACCTGTCGTATAAGAAAGAGAATGATTCAACTTTCGATGGATCAATTCTATACCTGGTATGATCATTGTTTTATGAACTTTTCTTTTCTTCATATCCGTCAAAATTATTTTTAATAACACATTCTGTCTTAAAGACTTTTTTAGAGTATTTTTAGTAAACATCATAATACCTGTATTGCTAGTTTTTTTTTGCTGACATAACGTAGTTTTTTTTTTCTCTTCTTCAGTAAACGTTACCTGTAAATATAAATTAACTAGAGTTGTCTTTTAAAATTTTATTGGTGGACCTTAATTGTCTCGTCGAACTTCTCTATCAAAATGAACAGTACAGAGTTGTACTTTTGTTGTAACATAGCTAATGAGTTTTGGAAAGGTATTTTCTTTTGATTTCTATTATTTTCTTAAAAAATTAAACTACTCTTTTTTTTAAGATTGAAATATATAATAAGTCCGGATTTGTGTGTGTGTGTGTGGGGGGGGGGGAGGTGGGAGGGATATATAAAGCCCTTAAATGTAATACAATTTACCGCTTTTTAATAAACAATTTTATATTACTTGAGAGGTGTTACAAAAAATATTAAAAATAACTATCACAAATATGTTTCGATTCAAATCTGATAAGAACCGGAATCATAACAAAAATAAAAATAAAAATGTAATTCATCTCATGGTGAATACAAATGACACGCGACAATGAGATGTTAATAACCGCGCTCTATTGTAAAAAAAATTAAAATGAAAATAGACCATGGTCTAAAATTATTTTCTAACTTGGCTCATCCCATTCAAGCTTTAACGACCCAAGGGGAAATAATTTTAGATCATGGTCTATTTTTATTTATTTATTTATTACAATAGATCGCGTGGTTTTTCTTTACATCTCATTTCTATTAACCGTGAGACTAATTGTATTTTTATCTTTATTATAATTATGGTTCTTATCAGATTGGAACTTAAACATGTCAATGTTATTTGTTTTCAATATTTTTTGTTACACCTCTCTCAAGTAAGATAAAATTATTTGTTAATATGTTTAGATAGGGTGGTTAGTCATTAACGTCAGGTGTTCAGAGCCCTCTAGCGAGTAAAGTTTTGGTCAAAACATAACCAAATTTGATCAGCATACATAGCAGACCCTGGGATTTCGAATTCTTAAAAAAAAAAAAGAAAAAAAAATTAAAATAAAAAGTTTTAAAAATCGCCACTAGGGGCAATTTTAGCATTGTTTACCGACTAAAATGCATTAATTTGCATAAAATCAGTTGTGTATGGCAATCATGAGTATAAAAGGAAAGGTTGGGAGAGTTCTCATCATTATCAACTCTCACCATACTTTGCTAGTCAAGCTGTGTTAGAGGTCTGCACGGGCCGAAATTTCCAGGCCCGGGCCCGGCCCGGCCCGAACGAAAGAAATATTGGCCCGACCCGGCCCGGCCCGAACGAAAGAAATATTGGCCCGACCCGACCCGGCCCGGCCCGGCTCGAGTGAATTTCTACAGAACATTGATCTTTAATCTTATGGAAGAGTTCTGACCAAAAAAAATTATATTAGTCTTTTTCTCCATGTTTATAATCTCCATTTATGCAGAAGTGCCGTAGGCTGCGTTATTTATGCTTTTAAATAAATCTTTGTTTGTTGTATGTAAATGTTTCAGTTATCACTAGTATTATTAATCCATATTTCCTGTAATGGAGACAAAAAATCGAAAAAGCGGTATATGGTAAAATTTCCAAAGACTAAATCGCTTTGGAACGAAAAAAAAATGCATTCCCTTCTTAACAGATGTAAATGTTTAATATATATATTTTTTTTCCCGTATTGTTGTATTCATTTTGCATGCATGAACATTTTAAAAGAAACTTTCAGTTTTCAGTTTAAAAAAAAATTCCGTCATAATCATGTTTTTTTTCTTTTTTTTTCTTTTTTTTTTTTTTTTTTGTGTGTGTGTGTGTGTGTTTAATTCTATTTTAAATGCCTAGTAATCTACGATTCTTTAAAAGGAATAAATTCTAATGTTTAATTGTAGAATAATGACGGCTTAAAAGTATATGCTTTTTTCGCAGAAATTTTTGGACAAAGCCAAATATTATTGATTTATGAAAAGTTGAGAAAAGGATTTACATATGGGAAGATTCAATAGGAACTGATTATTTTGGTCCATGAAAACTAGGAAGAATGGAATCAGTCTCGGCTTCGTACGGAAAAAAAAGTTAGTCTCGGCCCGATACTCCAGCAAAAAAATTAAGGCGCCAGCCCAGCCCGGCCCGAAAAGATTAGTGACTAGGCCCGGCCCGGCCCGAAAGGATTAGTGACTAGGCCCGGCCCTGCCCGAGTCTTCAGAAGTAAGGCCCGAGCCCGGCCCGGCCCGAATGCCATTATTGGAAATCGGCCCGTGCAGACCTCTAAGCTGTGTTATCAGCAGAACGAGAATTGCAATGATGCTCGTCCTGAATTTCACCGATTACAGAATTTGCCAAAAGAAGCGGTGAGCATAACAAATTTACAAAAGATGATTCATCGATTTGAAACTATGCGGCAACAAGGCCTAGGACGCAAAGTGACTAGTCAGTAACAAGTTGACGAAGTTGTAACTGCTATTGTCGAACAAGACATGATAACTGCGCAGGTGGGTACACGACATTTCGGTCCCGCCGTTTCGGTGCCGCCATTTCGGTCCCGCCGTTTCGGTCCCGAGACATTTCGGTCCCTGGCCATTTCGGTCCCGAGACATTTCGGTCCCGAGACAATTCGGTCCCCAGCAACTTTGGTCCTTTGCCATTTCGGTCCTTAGTCATTTCAGTCTCTTGTTATTTCTTTGCTCGCTATCTTATAAGTCGGATTCTAATTGTTGGGGGCCTGCCAAATGTTATAAGTTCAACATTATTCGCCCCCCCCCCCCCAAGTTTTATAAAAAGTTGAATATAAGAGTCCGATAAATTTATACTTTTATAACTCGAGACAATGAAATCACAGCGAGCTGAAAATTATGTTTGGTTAAACAATGTAATATAAATTTAGGGGATATTGTCGTTTGCTTTTAGTAGTTTTACTATTAATTATTATTAATAGTAAAATATTATTATTATAATTATAATTTTATTATTAATTATTAGTATCAGTATTTTATGTAAACGCCTATAAGCTATATAAACTAAAAAGTATTTCATATAAACTGCCATAAATATATATATATTTTTTTTGGCTGTTTACGTACTTTTTTTAGAACCTTTAAATTGGCATTAATTAAATAATAAAAAACTATTTATTTTTTCCCCTTCCAATTAGTTTGATAATAAATGTCTTTAATAATTCAATTAGTTATAAATTATAATATATACATATTTCCTCAAATCACCCATCTACACCCTTTCCTTTGATAATTCAGAAATGAGATATATTTATTGAAGATTTTTTTTTTTTTATCATTATTATTATTTTTGTAATACAAAGTTGCATCGTATACATTTTTTATAAGTTACTTTCCATTATTAACATTGCGAAAGCAATAGTTATTTCGTAACTGGGCATGCTATGAAAAAAAAAATTGTTTTTAGAAATTTGCCTCCACCACTTAAAAAAAAAATAATAATAGTGTTTATTGATTGCATTTTTTAAGAGTTTTCTCAGGCCATGAAGACAATTTTTGTGAGTTAATTTTATTGAAACTGGGCCTATTTCATTTTAATAAGATGATTATTTTTTTATTTTTATTTACATAAAATTTATATAATAATAATTTAAAATATAATATAAATATTATACATAAATAAAATAATATAAATATCATACATAAAAATAATAATATAAATATTATATATAAAATATAATGCATAATTTAATAAAATATATTAAAATGTACTATAATAATATTTTAAATAATTTTATTTTCAATTTTTAAGTGACAAAACTAAGCTTTTATTTATTTATTTATTTGTATTACCTTTTAGCTTCTACTTTCCCAGAAAAAATATAATAATTCTTATTTTAGTTTTATTTTTAACTATACTATTTTTTTTAATTTCCGTCGTTTTAAATATACAATAAATAAACAAGTAAAAGATAAATTTCAGTTTAGAACTACTAGGAAATATAATGATGTATTGAATTTAAAATGGATTATATAATAATAATGGATTATAAGTTTATTTTAAAATAAAATTCATTATGTAAATTAATCATGTTATTAACAATAAATATATTTAATAAAATGTTAATTTGATTTTTATGTTAAAATTACTAACTGTTTTGAGAATTAAGTTTACCAATTATTATTAGAATTACCAATTATGATTAGGATTACCAAACAAAATTTGTGTGAATTATAATATTTTGGATAAGAGTTATACGTGTGTGCGGTTTTCGGGCACTTATAATCGCATTATACTAAAATTTTATGGCCATCAGTTTAAAAACTTTGCAATGTTCCCTTTAAAATTATGTCTTATATCACAAAATTTCAGTTTGCAGGAGAAGGGACCAAAATGTCTTGGGACCGAAATGGCTAGGGAACGAAACGGCTAGGGACCGAAATGTCTTGGGACCGAAGTGTCTCGGGACCGAAATGTCGGGACCGAAACGTCCTGCTTCCTGCGCAGGTACCATCAGCGCTCCGGCAGTATTCCAGCAGCATAAAATTGATCTGTACTGTATTTTTTGCCATTTAATCATTTAACGTTTACACTAATACACTTTTGGTGCGCCAAAATTGCTGATTTTATGCAAATTAAATGCATTTTAGTCGCATTTTAGCTAAAATTGCCCTAGTGGCGATTTTTTAAACTTTTTATTTTCTTTATTTTTTTTTTTAAGAATTCGAAATCCCATGGTCTACTATGTATGCTGATCAAATTTGGTTATGTTTCGCCCAAAACTTTACTGGCTAGAGGGCTCTGAACACCTGACGTTAATAACTAACCACCCTGTATAAAGACGAAGTTCTTAAAATCTTGAGATTTAAAAATCTAATGAATTTAATAAACTTTTTATAACAATTTACCACATTAAAACATGGATAAAATAAATTAAAAGGAATATAATAAAAATTAGTAAACCAAAATTTAAGGAAGCGCCTCAAGCAATTAATATTTTAGCAGTTTTTATCACCTTTTTAGAAATAGAAATATAAATGAATAACTAATTGTCTGAGCGTAGCGAAGTCTTATACTCAGAGTACGTAACGATATTAAAAGTCAAAAAAATTCTTTCGTTAAGCAAATCTCAAAAAGTACTTGTCGGATTTCGATTCTGCTTATACCAGAAGGTACCTATGAAGGTAATCTGGTGAACTTTTAAAAATTAATTCCAAATAATTTAAAAGTTATATTAAAAAAACTGATAAAAAAGCAAAATTTATTTGCATACGTCACAGAAATTTGATGTGCGTGATTTTCAGCGGCTTGATATTTTCGTAGATAACCGAATCAGTACATGGAGTAAATAGTAATCATTTACGCACTCAGAAATATTGAATGCAATAAAACATTTTGAAATTTAATCCTGCAGGAAAATAAAAGTGTTATTTTTTATATTAAAAAAATGCCATAAAAACTTTGATTTTGAGATTTTGTGATAATCTCTTAATAGCATTTTTTGATCGCTAAAAGAATGTTTTATATATTTTGCGTGTGAAAATTAAAGTGCTATTACACGTAAAAATTGCAAGCGACAAAAATCGCCTGCGTTTTTTTCGTGTTCTTAGCATTCCATTGGCTGTTCGAGAAGAGTCTTTACCATCATTTGGATTTCCAAGCATTTGATTGGCTGTTGCCGGCGACTCGCTTCGTTCCACGAGTCAAAGACGCTCCGACAAAAGAGAATCGCACGCTACCAAGCGACTCCCTTGGTCCCATAGGATTACATGGAAACGCCTGCGACTTGACGCCTGCAGCAGCGCATGTGTAATAGCACCTTTAGAAACAATTACGTTTTTAATTATAGTATACATAAATAAAATACTTGAGGTAATATACTAGAGATATAAGCATCGGGTTTGGCGAGATTTTTTATGCCAATTAGGCGAAAACATTGTTTTGATTGCCAGATACATATAGCATGCTATAATAACACGTTATTTATTTATTTCAAAATGAAACAAAAAAGGAATAAACGAAACATTTTCTGTTTTTTTTTTTTTTTTTTTTTTTTTTTAAAGAAATAACAAGCAATAAATGATAATATTTTTAGAACAAACAATTTATTATAACCTTTATATGATAACCAGCATGTTAGGCAACTGAACGTCATTTTGGTACCAATTAGGTACCTCGGTGTGTATAGTGCATATATGTGCCATATTTACGACGTCTTCATTCGTCGTTTTTCCATATTTGATAGAATGCGTCTACTCGTTTTGTAACTTTTTTTGTAACTTTCTTCTTTATTAACAGCAACATTTGGATTTCCTATTTAAATAAAAATTCTTCTAAATACAAAGAATTTTGTTAAAATAAATAAATAAATGAAATGCGGACATCTATTGCTCAAAGCACAAAATTTTTCATATTGAGTTAATAAAAATCAGTAAAAACATAATTTTTATGATAATAAAAAGGTGATTTATGTAATAACAGAGTCATATATTAAGTACGTTACGGATTAAGTATGAATATTTCTCCACCATTTATAAATAATAATAATAAAATAAAATGCGGACAGACCAAAGTCTAAATTTGACTGAAAACAACAACCATTTTCTAAATGCTTAAAAAAAAATGGCCAATGAAAAGTGATATTTCAAAAGTATTATGAAATTAGTTAAAAACCATTTATTTTAAACTAAATGAATAAAAGATTTATATTTTTAATGAAATAAATGGGATTTGAAAAATTATGGGAAATTTATCACCATAGATTATCAATATTACAATCAGTACCTTGTATGCAAAATGGAACAATTAGCAATACTTTTTGTACCCGAAAAATGGTCGATGCTTTTTTTAAGATTAAAAAGTAGATTACGAAATATACAGAGATGCCAAGCAGAATTGCATAGCAGAATTTTCTTATAGGAAAAGTTATTTTTCAAATCCGCAGAATGTTCCAATTTAATAAAACATTTTCTATATTAAAATACCGGTATCCAAAATGCCGGGGACTTGGCAGCTCTGCCCTATAACATTTTAATTAATCACGGCACTTTTTTTTTTTTTTTAATAGGATTCAAATTTAGTGAAGACAACGTTTTTTGGCCAAAAGCAGTTTTTTTCCACATGTGTAACTACGATACAATTCCTTGATGCTGAAATAAAATGTTTTGACTTATGCTGTTATTGCTTCCTCTTATTTATTTATTTGAATTTTAAATAAGATGACTCAAAATCGTATTTTTTAAATGTACGGAAAAAATGCATTCCGAGAGAGAGCGAAAAGAACAATATTTGACGATTTATTACCTGCGTTTGGCTAAGTGTCTTACTACCTCGTATTTAATACTCTTCGCAATACTTCGCTGTTATATGGACTTAGGCGCTTTTATAAAAAGTTTGACATAATTCGGGCTTAAGAAAGTGAGTTTTTTACTGAATAATACAAATAAATGAAAAATGAATACTAAGAAATACTAATAAAAGAAAAATGAAGCATTATATTGATCTATGTATATTTAAAAATGCATCTGCTAGCACTAATTAGATAATTTATGTGTATACAATATGAGATCAATAGCTTTTGATTCTGTATTTCTATGCTATAAAGCATTAACTTTTGTGTGTTTTTCGTTATCATTGGGAGTACATAGCCGATTTAAAAAATAATGCGGGCAAAAAATGTTGGTAACCATCTTTGCTGCAAAATATACTATATTTTTCGTAGGAACAATAATCACCATCAATGCACGAGCAAAAAAAAGTTCTATAATTGAGAATTCTTTGATGTTAATATGACTAAAAATTTAAAATCTTTTTTTTTTTTTTTTTTTTTTTTTTTTTGGTAGCAACTTTTAAGATGTATCATTCTCATTATGAACGATTTCTAAAACATTCGACAATTTAATTTCACAAATTAAACATTTTTTTTCTAGAAAAAGTTTTAAACCCAATTTATTGAGAATATTGCAATTTCTAGGATACTGTTGGGGTCAGAAACTATAACTTTGGCATCACAATAACTTAAGATGTAATACAATAAGATGTAAGTGCTCGTTTAGGACAAATTTTTTAAAAAAGGATTCCTTAACTCTTATCGACAACCTCATTGCATCCGTGGCAAACAGATATTCAACATTATAAGCTATTCGGACGGATTTCACACCATATAAAATACACTCCATTCTCTTCAAACATAATAGTTTATGTTATTTATAGTTTCTCAAATAGGTGCGAAGCTTCTGTTTATGCTCATGACATCATTTCAGAGTTATATTTCCAATATAAGAAAATTTGGTGTTTTATTTTCTGTATTAATTTTAACATTTTGCATATTTCCAATTTTACATCCGTGCATGGTTTGCTTTTCTTTTATAAAAATAGTATATGCAACTTTATACATAAGATTTTGTAATTCTATGATTCAATATGCTTATTTTCATCATATTTTATCACAATGAATGACCAATTAAAGGTAACATCTCATTTTCTTTACTTATCGCAAGTTATTAAATGTGTATTCTCAGCAATATCGCTCAGACTAATCCCTCTGAGGGAAGTCCTAGTAAATAAAATTATTTTATTCGGGTTTAATTTTTTGTTAAATGCTGTATTCAGGCCAAAGTATTCCAATCCTGTGTATTGGGGAAATTTCCCTGTGCCTTAAGTTTAATCTTTAAATTTGAATTTGAATAACTATATTTTTCTTAACTTAAAAATAGAAAATGTTAGCAGAGAATACGTCAATCATATTCGTACTTATGAATATTATATTTTCTCTGAATAATTTTTCTTAATTTTGCATATTCATGGCTGTTTACCAATACAAACAATACAAAAAGAATTTTTTTTTTTTTATTAGAAACTCAACTGAATCTTTCAACTATTTGAAAGGATTAAACACAAAAAGAAGGATAAGCGGGTTCGGATTTTTTTAGCGTCATTCGGCATTAAATTCAGATTGAAAGTTCAAAATGTCTTAATGTTGTCGCATTTTATGTCTTTAAGCTGATTATTAACATCTTTGAAATATGATAAAAATCCCAGCATTCTACTTTTATTCATTTAAGAAGGTCCGAAGCATGTTTTAAAATAATTTTTATTTATTGAATCAAAATTTTAAATTGTTTTGTGGCGGCTATTTTTTCATTTATGAACAAAATAACATGATAAAACTTCTCATAATTTAAAAATTATAAAAAATGCGGTAATTTAAAATCGTTAAACTCGAAGCATTATTTCTAAAATTTAATTATTTATTCATTTAAATAAACAAAAATATCTAATGTTTGATTCAGAATTTAAAAAATTATTAATTTAAAAAATAATTAAAAATTTAATTTTTCTTAAAACTGATATCATTTTAAAATGTCATATTTTCAAAAGAAATTTTTTTTTCAAATTTTCTGTATTATTACAATAAAATATTTTTAGAAAATTTCAAGATTTTTACTACCCGAACCTCCTTAAGATGATTATGAAATTGCTTGCTCAAGATACATTCTGACACTTTTTTTCCGATTCCTTTTTAAACTTAAAGGCATAAAATTAGCAGGGCTTACTTTAGAGCGGTTTAGAAGCAAATGGCTTTTTAAAATTTTTTATAAGTTAATTAATTATTGAGTGATAAGCATTTTTGCCACATGAGGATAGGTGTTACTACTTTCTCGCAGTCTCGCACCTGAAAATTCCGAGCAAGAAATTAACTTTTACAATAATTTCTGAAAGATCTTTTGCCTTTATGAAAACCTGAAAAACGCTATTCGCTTACATAGTTTCGGAATAAGAACACCTGCTAATTTCATGTGTTTCCAAATATAAATGAATTCACATGTATGTCAGAAAGCATAGTTTCTTTGGATTTGAGAACAGCCTTAAGCTTTATAGTTATTTATAATTTTTTCAAAATCTTATTATTCAAGTCTTTTTTTTTTTTTTTTTAAATAATCCAGTAAAAGCAATATTTCTTCAAAATTTGGAAACAAAAATGTTAATACTCCAAGCAAAATGAAATTAGATTTTTCGTTCATTTTGCCCAAAAAATGTTTGATGTTTACATGGTTTTCATGACTTTGAAATAGTGTTTGCCTTTAAAAAATATATATATATAGCATACATCAATTTTTTGTTTTCTTAATTGCAGTGTTATTCAAATAAGTTAATAAATGAAATGTATAAATAGAAATATTTTTGGCATCGATGATAAATATTATTATGTTAGTGACATTAATATGCATTTGATTAATGTATTCTAGCGCAAGAAAATGTTTAATTTAATTAGTAGCGACACTTCCATTAGATGGTTTTGCATTCTATTCAGGATTTTAGATATCATTATTTATAATTATTGGCCACGAGTTGTTAACAAACACATATGGATGACCATAAATTGGTGATGGATCTCGTGATTTGATCTTGAAAATTCTTATAATCTCTTTAGTGGTAAATTTTAATTTACATTTAATATGCATAGTTTCATGTATACTTGAAAATTATTTATAACCACTCAACCAATCGAAAAGAAATTTCAGATTTAGTTATTTGAAGGTATGCGCTAGAGATCGTGATGATTTAAAACAATGGAGTTCTCATGGTTACGGTTACAGTGAAAAAAAGTCGAAAATTTCGAATGGCAGCACCCATTTTTTTCCTTCGCAAATTTATCAGCACACTGAAAAAACATAAATGGTGTTAGAATGATATGTGTACGACTAAAATTGCCGGTGTAATATTGTGGTTCTCAATCCTAATCAGTTCCTATGTAATGTAGTATTCAGCATTCTAAAACAAATGATTGCATTTTTATTTTTACTATAGGTATACAAACATAACTCAAAAACATGTTTTACAACAAATCTTGCAACATTATTCAGTTTACAAACCAAAAAATCAACCGGTTGCTGAAAAACATTTTTACTGGTCTTTTACGATGGTCTCTTTTGCAAGTGCTTTAAACCGCCAATTTTCATCGTGCATATATCATTCCAACCCCATTTATGGATTTTCATTGCGCTGATGGATTTGCCCATGAAAAAGATGTGTGTTGCTATTAAAAAATTTCACAATTTTTTTACTGTAACCGTAACCGTGAAAGCTGTATTTTTTTAAATATCTCTATATCTAAAATTTCTTTTCGATTTGTTGAGCTGTTAAACCTTAGGGGTTCATATATCGGGAATTTTTTTTCCATCACCCTATATATATATATATATATATATATATATATATATATATATATATACACAGGGTGAACATAAAGTCCCAGTCCATTTTGTAGAAATAATTTATTCATGAATTTTATATTTCAATGGTATTATACAGCATATTAGTACTTTTCAACGTAATGTCCATCAAGTTCGAAACAAGTTTCCCACCGGTTCAGTAAAATTTTTTCCAACATCCCTACGGTGATCATTTCACATGCGTTGTTTTAGGACTGTTACATTTGTAACCTTAGTCTTGTAGGACCTGATCCTTGATGAACACCCACGCACATTTTTCGGATATTTCCTCGTGTTGGAGCCTCTATTCCAAATTTTCAACGAAACATATCCCTCGAATGTCTGGCCACGCAAACGTGCCGCTACAACCGCAATTCGTTCTTCTGTTGTTAGCATATCCTCGGAGTATCATTCACCTGCAATATAAAATCCGTGCATTAATTATTTCTGCAAAATGGGCTGGGACTTTATGTTCACCCTGTATATATATACACTGGTGTGCAAAATTAAAGGACGAATCCTAAAATGCCAATTTTCAAGGGATTTTCAAGCGATAATTTTCAGGCGAATATTCAAAAGGAAGTAATATAATTCGAATAATTACTATCCCTGCATAACAGCTAGTCCATATACCATCTCAGTCAGATCACACATGGTCACAAGAGTCACAGTCACTACGACGAAACAAAAATAGGAAATTCTATACGTCTCTTTTATGAGTCTCAATTGACTACTATATGCGACTCAACTGACAGGTCATTGTGACTGCTGCTTTGAGTCGAGTAAAGGTTAAAATTCAACATTTGTATTAGTAGCCAGTGGCCAGTAGAGGCTGAATGTTTAGTAGCCACTATTGTCAACTTAGTGGCCACTAATTACTATCAGCAATTCTTTGACGAAATTGCCGTTGCGGCTATGGCGATTTGTTGGGTTCCTAGTCAGGAACCTGAATGAAAAAAAAAATATGTACCCAGAAAGGATTTCTGTTCTGGGTTCCCCAGGATCACTATTTTTCAAGCCCTATATTGTGAGATATTGCAAATTATGTTAATAAATCCAGCACAATAATACTGTAAAAACTTTAAACTGATTTTTCTCCCTGTTCATGTTTTTATAATTTGCTAGTTTGAAAAAAATTTCAAGGGTTTTTTTTTTTTTTTTTTTTTTTTGCTAATTGAGATAGAGTTTTGATTTAATTGTTCTCCATGGTGTATTTATATTTTTATATATGGATTTAACATTCAAGTTTATAGTTATTTTTTAAAAATTATTTAAATTGAGATTTTGCTGAATTTCTTTCTTTTTATATATATATATATATAAAGAAAATTAAAATATTACAGTATATTACATATACGCATATATTACAGTATTATTCAAAATTGAAGAGACGATTTCAAAGGTACTGGTGTCCCCTTAAAATGTTTTATAGCATTTTCTATAGTAAATAAACTGCATTTTCATAGTTGGATTGGTGTAAACGAATAGTTACCTCGCTACCTGTCAATATGTACAATTTTACACTACACTAACATTATTTTGCCCAAATATAGAATTTGGTTTCATGGAATTCTAATCAGAAAAATAGTTAAATATTTTATGTATATAGAAAATCATAACTTTGTTCAAAGTTATGATTTTTAATGGATTTCGCAATCTTTTGAAGAAAATTATCGTATCTTCACTATTTTTGGATGAAATTAATCGTTTTTTCGCGATTTTTGGACGAAATTTGCTGGGTTTTTTTTTTGCGATTTTTTGAAGAGATCTGCCGTTTTTTCGCGTTCTTCTGACGAAATCTGCCGTTTTTTTCGCGATCTTTTGACGAAATTTGTTTTTTTTCGCAATGATTGACAAAGTATAACGTCTTTTGCGATTTTTTGACGAGATCTGCCTTTTTTCGCGATCTTTTGACGAGATCAGCGATTTTTTGAAGAAGTTTGCCGTTTCTTCGCGATATTTTGATAAAATATGTCGTATTTTCGCGATATTTTGATAAAAATTGTCATGTTCGCGATATTTTGATGAAATCTGCCGTATTTTCATCGATCTTTTGATGAAATTTGCCGTATTTTCATCGATATTTTGATAAAATTTCCTATTTTCATCGAAATTTTGATGAAATTTGCCGTATTTTTATCATTTTTTGACGAAATTTACTTTTTTCCCGCGATTTTTTTGCCGAAATTTATCAAAATCTTTTGATTAAATTCGCGTTTTCCCACGATTTTTTAACGATATTAGCGATTGTTCTTCAAACGATTGGCGAAATTGGTTATTTTCGGCGATCATTTTTCGAAATTCCCGATACATTTTATGCCCTAATTTTCAGATTTATGACCGATTTTTTTTTAAATTTTCGGAAATGATTGATCGCCATTTTGGCGATCAGATGCATAACATTAAGTCGCCAATTTTTTACATTTAGTCGCCCTGTGGCCGGTGGCGACCGTGAATTTTAACCTTTAGAGTCGAGTCACCAGGTGACTTTACAATGACTTTTCATTTAGACTCTCGTGTGACCTGATCATCTAGAGACTCAATTTCAAAGTCAGTGTGAATGTTGCATTATGATAAATTACCAAACAATGTCCCATTAAAGTCACGTGGTGACTTTTCACTACTTTCCACAGTGGTTACTTCCCAGTAGGGTCTCTGTCATCATTTGACAAAGTCTTGTGACAGAAAGTGACCACGTGACTTTAATGTGACATCATTTGGAGATTTATCATAATGCAACATTCACAATGAACTTGAAATTGAGTCTCCAAATGACAGTGACATGAGAGTCTCAATAAAACGACTGTATAAAGTCATCTGGTGACTCGACGCAAAGCAGCAGTCACAGTGACCTGTCAGGGGAGTCACATATAGTAGTCATTTGAGACTCATAAAAGAGACGTATGGAATTTCCTATTTTTTGTTTCACCGTGACTCGTGTGACCTGAATGAGATGTTATATGGACTAGCTGTTATGCAGGTATAGTAATTTTTCGAATTATATTACTTCCTTTTGAATATTCGCGTAAAAATTATCGCTTGAAAATCCGTTGAAATTTGGCATTTTGGGACACGTCCTTAAATTTTGCAATACAGGGTGTTTCTAAATTCATGGTACAAACTTTAAGGGGTGATAGCACACATCAAGACAAACAATATTAAATGGGAAACTAAGGGTCCAAAAATTCAAATGAATATAAAATACAGAAAAATTGGTTGATTCGTTTGCGGTTTTCACTAAAACTAATCTTTATGTCAGTATTGTCTTGAAAATAGATTATAAAGATAAATTTCAAAAAATGCCGATAGAGGGCACTTTATACTTTGGAGTAACGAACAACTATTTTTTACTATTATTTTTTGCATCTAATTACATTTTATTAGAAGCTTAGGCATAAACTCAAATTTCGAGCTCAAAATCTAAATCGTTTGGAGTGGTTAAGTAACGCAAACTGAACTGTGGGGGAGGTTCATATGTTAAATGATTATAAAATACTGTAAAATTGGTCAATTGATTTGCGATTTTCACTAAAATTATTCTTTACGTCAGTATTATCTTAAAAATAAATTATAAAGATAAAATTCAAAAATTGCCGATAGAGGGCGCTTTAGACTTTGGAGTAACGTACAACTATTTTTTACCGTTATTTTTTGCATCTCATAACATTTTTTTAGAAGCTTAGACATAAACTTAAATTTTGAGATTAAAATCTGAATCGTTGGGAGTTGTTAAGTAGCGCAAACTGAACTGTGTTCAATGGGGGTGGGGAGGTTCAAATTTCAAATGATTATAAAAAACGGAAAAACTGGTCGATTCGTTTGCGGTTTTCGCAAAAACTATTCTTTATGTCAATATTTCCTTGAAAATAAATTTTAAAGATATCTTTCAAAAAATCCCGCAGAGTGAGCCTTAAACTATAGAGTAACAAACAACTATTTTTAACCGTTGTTTTTTGTATCTAATTAAATGCTTGTAAAAGTTCAAACTTAAATTTTGAGCTCAAAATCTGCATCGTTGTGAGTAATTAAGTAGAGGAAAATCGAACTGTGTTCGAGGGGTGAGGAGGGTAACATTTAAACTCCTGAACACAGTTCAGTTTGTGCTTCTTCTTAACCGCTCCCATCGATTTAGAATTTGAGTTCAAAATCTACGTCTAAGCTTTTGCAAGCATTTAACCAGATACAAAAAGAAACGGTTAAAAATAGTTGTCAGTTACTCTCAAGTTTAAGGCGCCCTCTAACGGATTTTTTTTTAATTTATCTTTAAAATTTATTTTCAAGGAAATATTGACATAAAGAATAGTTTTAGCGAAAACCGCAAAAAAATCGACCAATTTTTCATTTTTTATAATGATTTGAAATTTGAACCTCCCCACTCCCATTGAACGCAGTTCAGTTTGCGCTACTTAACCACTTCCTACGATTCAGATTTTCATCTCAAAATTTATGTCTAAGCTTCTAAAAAAAATTATGAGATGCAAAAAATAACAATAAAAGATAGTTGTACGTTACTCGAAAGTCTAAAGCGCCTCTATCGGCAATTTTTGAATTTTATCTTTATAATTTATTTTTAAGATAATACTGACGTAAAGAATAATTTTAGTGAAAATCGCAAATCAATTGACCAATTTTTCCGTATTTTATAATCATTTAAAATTTGAACCTCCTCCCACAGTTCAGTTTGCGTTACTTAACCACTCCCAACGATTTAGATTTTGAGCTCGAAATTTAAGTTTATGTCTAAGCTTCTAAAAAAATTTAATGAGATGCAAAAAATAACGGTAAAAAATAATTGTTCGTTACTCCAAAGTCTAAAGCGCCCTCTATCGGCATTTTTTGAAATTTATCTTTGTAATTTAATTTCAAGACAATACTAACATAAAGAATAGTTTTAATGAAAACCGCAAACGAATCGACCAATTTTTCTGTATTTTATAATCATTTGAATTTTTTGACCCTAAACTTTAATGGCTCCTATCTCCTTCGGAAGACGTTTGGGACCCTTAGTTTCCAATTTAATATTGTTTGTCTTGATGTGTACTATCACCCCTTAATGTTTGTACCATGAATTTAGAAACACCCTGTATATGTACATATATAATACACTATATTGCCATTGATTATGGGACACTTGCGATTTTAGACATTTTACTAAATATCTAGAAAAATGCATTAGGAATCATCTCGAAACTCTTAGTGTATAAATATAATAGTATACGTCATACATCTCCGTGAAGATTTTTTACCGAAACTCCATAGGGGACCGTCAACAAATTAAAAAAGAATGAATATCTTTTGAATAACCCTGTCAAAACTAATGCAGCAAAAGCGCTTAAACTCTAGATTATGATTGAATGCCTTATTGTAATACATTGTGTTCATTTTTATGCAAATAGCATGCATACTCGCAGAGTAATTAAGGTTTTTATAAAAATGGCCCCAAAGTTTTCTAAGTTTTTCCCTTATAATTTTCAGAGTTCTTAATATAAAATAATATTTTTTTCAGAAAATATGACAAACAACATTGCACACAGTACCCTGTAACCAGAGTTAAAAAATAATAAAAATTGTATGAAAAATGAGTAGATTTATTAAATAATTTTTTACTGCGCATGCGTCAAAGATATCAAAATTTCATTTGCATATTATGTTAGCTAAATGTATAGAGCAACTTTTGTAAAAGTCTCAAAATTATAGCTTGAAAATTCTGAAAGTAATCATCTATAGAAAAAGGACAAAATCCGTTGTTTCCAAAATGAAGCAAAAAAATGAGGGATTTTATCCAAAAGTAGTCGTAACATCCCGTATTGTGTATTCTATATTGACACTAATCAATGAATATATGGATACAACCCCTCTTGTTTTTGCTTCATTTTGAGAATAACGGATTTTCAACTTATTCAATTGACGATTATTTTCAGAATTTTCAAGCTATGATTTTGTGACTTTCACAAAAGTTGCTCTATACATTTAGCTAACATAATATGCAAATGAAATTTTGATATCGTTGACGCATGCGCAGTAAAAAATTATTTAGTAAACCAACTCATTTTGTATACAATTTTCATTATTTTTTAATTCTGATTACAGGGTACTGTGTGCAATGTTGTTTGTCATATTTTCTGAAAAAAATATTATTTTATATTAAGAACTCTGAAAATTATAAGGACAAAACTTCGAAAAATTTGGGTCCATTTTTATAAAAACCGCAATTACTCTGCGAGTATGCATGCTATTTGCATAAAAATGAACACAGTGTATTACAATAAGGCATTCAATCATAATCTAGAGTTTGAGCGCTTTTGCTACATTAGTTTTGACAGGGTTATTCAAAAGATATTCATTCTTTTTTAATTTGTTGACGGTCCCCTATGGAGTTTCAGAAAAAATCTTCCGGAGATGTATGACGTATACTATTATATTTATACACTAAGAGTTTCGAGATGATTCCTCATGTAGTTTTCTAGATATTTAGTAAAATGTCTAAAATCGCAAGTGTCCAATAATCAATGGCTATATAGTGTACAAGTTCCTAAACATTATAAAAGTCAATAGAATATAGTTATTCAAAACCGACAGACATAACATTCAAAGAATAAAAGAAAATTAGGTTAAAATAATCTATTTTGTGCCAAAAAAAATTTCTACTTTTTTTTTTTTTTTTGTAAATATGTTTTTTAAATTTACCATTTTTATAATCATTTAAACGAAATGAATTATAAAACAAAATATTTTTTCATTAGCAACTAATCCTTTGATAAACAGTATAAGTAAGAGTAAATTTTGATGTAATTTTCTTATCTAGAATTCTAGAATGTTTAATTTCAGTAGATTATTCAAGTCATTTTACTGCAGTAATTTTATTTAGAGAAAATTCAATAAAACTTTGTAGTTTCCAACGACTTTCAAAACCTCTTCATCTTATGAAATATTTAGAAGTGGCAGACATGAACTCAAAATTTAATATGTTTCAAATATTAACATTTTCCGGTTTAAAAATTGAAAACCAACGAATATAAATGCACAAATAAAGTATGAGAAGGTAGCTCAGTTTTGCTATTTTTAGCTCCCTGAGTTTTTGCACTGATGAAGAATCTCGACAGTAGATTCGAAATAGCTATTTACTGCCTTCTTATACTTTATTTGTGCATTTATATTCGTTGGTTTTCAATCTTTAAACATTTGTGCACAAAGGCTTTATTTGCTATTTTAATGTCTTTTCCGGTATTTAAGGGGATTTTTTTAAACTCTTCCAAAAAGCTAACTGTTTCCTGTCGCTACTGATTTCTCCTTCTCTAAACGGGTCTTGAAGATTTAAAAAAATGTTTCCATTTAAGGAAGTAACTGATAGGTTCCGTTGAATTTTCAGAAAAATTTCTGCTGTATAAGGAACATTTTTCTACATTTACAGTGTTCAATTATCGAAACTTATTCAATTATTGGAATTAGTTTTAAAAATTCGCGTCTGTATTTAAAATAAATATTATTGTTGTCCATTATTGTTTTCAATATTTTCCTTTGTGTACAAATAAGCTCTTTTTTTTCTCCTCACTCTCCTCTCTTCTTAAAAATGCATATTGACAAATGATTAAAATCTATCCTTGAGATCTTTTAGAAATTAGGGAAAATATATAATTCTGTAAACAGATTTGATCACAGTTCATGCGGCTGACTGTATTATATAATCAATGTCACAGAATTCTAAACGCATATATTAAATCGATAAATTAAAATATTTTCTGTGTTCTGCATGAATAAATTCTGCCAGTCATATAAACGTTTTATAAATGAATGGCCTGTCGCGTTAGAGGTCTGCACGGGCCCGGGCTTGGTCCGTAACCCGTACCCGGCCCGGCGGAATCGTTTTGAATTTTCTAACGGGCCGGGCTGGCCGATAAAAAAAATTTTCGGGCCTACCGGCCCGTTCTGAAGATTTGAGCAGAAACGATAAAATATGAGCTATTTTCAACGAAAATGGTTTTAACGAGAATAAGTATAAATGTGGCCATACTAGTTTGGCAGCATCAATATAAAAATGCACAGTGTATCGGCATCGGAGAATTACATTATGTGTAACCCGTTTCAATATTTTTTTAGCTGACTCATGCCGGTCCGAGATCACGCTTGCATTATTTTTCTACATATAGACTGGCCGGACCGGTATTAGACTTAATTATTGGCAGAAAACATGATTTGTAAAATTATTAACAGCGATAAAGAACTTATGTTAGCTTAGTCTTTGGATATATACTTCTTGATGATTTTTAAATTAATTTCTCAATAATGCGAAAGTTTGACACATTTTCTGATTAATTTTAAATTATAAAAAGTATAAAAGTGATAAGCCTAACTGTTGAAGGGATTTGGAATCGAATAGCGTTTTTCATTTTTGGTAAAAAAAAAATACTTGTATAACCTTGTTGCGAAATAATAGCTTTTCAAATGATTGCAGGTTTTTCTTCCTTCCCTTGCTATTGCTTCCGGAAATTCTATTCAAAACGCTAATTATGACAGTATTTTATTTGTTTGCAGTATTCTTAAATTGCTTGTATAAAAAAAATAGATAACGCCATTCGATTATATAGTTTCTGAATAAAGATATCTGCTAATCTTATGCGTTTCTGGGGGAAAAAAAAATGAATTTAGAAATGTATCAGAAAGGAGCTTCGTTAAATTTAAGAATGAATTTGGATTTGAAATCTATAATAAAATGATATAGAAATATATTTATAAATCTTCTTTTATTAAACAGCTTCAAAATTAACGATGTTTTTAGCTTTCTTTCTTTTTTCTTTTATTCTAAGCCATATTAATTTTTCAATGAATCTTTATTCGAATGTTGAAAGCCTAAGAATCTAAGTAATCATTAATGTTGTTAATGTGTACTTGCTGTAAAATCATTCCATAGATATGTATGCAGTTTCTGTAAAGAAATCTTAGTTATATGATAAAAATCTGAATTTTTTAGAAATCGTAGAAATTGCAACGGGACAAAACGAGCCGGGCCTGTTTTCGCTGATTTTTGTACGGGCCAGGCCGGGACTAAAATATAAAAATTTGAACGGGCCGGGCCGAAATAACTTTCCTACGGGCCGGGCCGGGCCCGGGCCTGGAAATTCCGGCCCGTGCAGACCTCTATGTCGCGTTCCAATAAAGGTCCTTGAACTGATCAATTGAAAATGTCAGCTTCTCAAAGAGGATGTGTGCTTCGGAGCAGAGGATGCCGCTGGGAGACACGCTTAAATTCATGCCCTGCCATCAAATATTTTCTACAATGGCGGAATTTGTCTGCCTTTTTTTTCTCTCTCTCTCGATCCCCCTTAGGCAGTTCCAGTCAACTGCAACATCATTTTGAATTATAACATCTTTAGATTCAAAAACTGCATAAATCATTTCATTTCCTTGTAAGGTATTAAAATGATGAAAAACACATTTGTTGTGATCTAACCCTTTAATCCTCTCTTCCGTTAGGATCAGAAAAAATGCTCTAAATTAGAAATGTTTCAAAAACAAATGTTCCAAATCATTTACCCTACGTTAGATAACCACGAAAGGAAGAGAAGAAAGACATACATCGGAAATTTTGACCTATAAGTCAATAGGATGAATTAGTTTCTCATCTATTTCCAAAAACAGTTTTTCTGTAATAAGTTACAACTAAGGCCATCCTATTGAAGTACTAAGTACACTCATGTTCATAATTAAGAGAATTTGCACATTTTGTGGAATTTCATGAAAACTACTGAACAAAAGGTAAACCTAATGCTTTGAATTAAAGTTACAATTCTTTAGTATCCAATACTTCGGAGTACACAATGTTGTGGATGGCGTAAAAAGGATGAAAAAATTGTCTGCAATACGATAAGTATCCAGATGTTTAGGTTCTAGATTATTTTTGTAACACTGTACTGTAATTCGGATTTTACCAATTCTTACGCATGCTTCCTTAAATTCCGTGATATATAAGGAAACACAACAGCTTGTATATATTTCCTTACAGACCAACGGGAAACAAACACCAACATGATTTTTATTTTCGAAATGCTGCAATTTTCAAATCTACTTTCATTATTTTGATAAAATCTTGTGTTAAGTCTTTAGAAGTAATTTTCTTTTAAAGCACTCTACAATTGGATGTCTATACTGCTTTTCCTGTGATATATTCAGATAAACCTTAGCATTCACTTTATTTGTTGATTCAGTTTATTGAATTTATCCTGACGGCGGTACTTACATGCAGCTAAACTAATCTGCTACTAAGCAAAAAAGTAAACTTCATTTAAATTGACAATATTACGATAAGCAACATAAAAAAAGCAGTTACTTTTAATGCAGGGCCATTCAAACCAGAACAACGATCTTTTTTCCCCCTTACTAATATCAAGTATCATGAACTTCATTTGGTTGTGAATACGCTGCGGAAGGGAGGAATGTGATAAAGTTTGTGCATTTATAATAAACTCGGGCCTTTTTACTTGCCTAGCCGTAAAAATATTTGAGCCAGATCAACCTTATGTGAGATTTAAAGCTTGGATGAATAAATCAACTTCTAGTGCTTTTGTGGTCAAGCTGCAGATATCTTGGAATAAATGTTAGGAGTGAAAATAATGAAGGATATTTTTAAATTGGCACCATGTATATGTTCGGTACTTTGTATTATTGATCAAATAAGTGGCATATGCTTTATCTTTTTAACACTTTCTAACAAAGGTTTATGCCATCGATTCGTCTGCTTGCCTGTCCATGGCTTATTTTTGTAAATATTCAAGGATAGTCACAGTTCATATTTTGTTATTACGGGTTTACCTGTACCGTGTTACATATAAAAAAAAATGTGCATGCAAAATTTATGTTATAATTGTTTCAAACGCATAGTGAAATTTCATTAAATATGCATATTACATTATACATTTTGTTAACAAAAAAAAAAAAAAAAAAAAAAAAAAAAAAAAAAGAAAGAAAGAAAGAAAAAAGAAAAAATGAGATTTCAATGTTAGGAAACGTTGAAAATTTATAAAATTATACACGGTGATTTTGGTCACATTAGAAAGTTATTTTTACTGTTTTTCTTGTTAGAGCTGGTAAGAAGTTCTACAACTAATTTCTATTGTTTATAAACATAATTTATAGGAAGCAGGGACCATATAAAAATTTCAATTTAAACCGCATAAAAAATAATTATTTTAATATAAATGACTTTTGATATGATAAACAAATTCATTTTAAACATTATTGCATCTGGAATTATATCTGTAAAGCTAACTATTTAAGAATTGGTTATAAGAAAACGGTAAGGGGGGACTCTCTGCATGTAGATAGACAGGTAGGTTTTTTATAGCTTGTATAAAAGCACTTGATTGCATAATAATTTTTAGGTTACTTTTGTCCACTAAATAAGTTTTAACGAAATTAAAGTTTTATTTTATTTATTGAACACATACATCTGATTTGCGTGCTTGGCATCACAAAATTAGGGTTCTTTGTACTCAATGGAACTTCAGCACATTTCTCGAAAATTCTTAGCCACCAATTTATCTTCCGTTTCGATTGCTTAGTTGTAGATTTGTATTTTTTCAATTCTATTTTATAAATAATCATCTTTACATGTACAGCTTTAAACTTTATTTGAAATTTGTCATATTTGTATTTGTTAACTCCTTCAAAGGAGGGGTTCAGTTTTGAACCACCTAATTTTAAATCCTAAAAGCTACATTGACACCAGAATATTGGAATTAAATTTTTTTTTTTTTTTTTTTTTTTTTAAAGAATGAGATTCAAAGCTTTTGGTTATTTTGAAATAAGTTTGTTTGTAAATTTACTCTTTTCTGCATTTTACGAATAGAAGTACTTTGCCCCTGAAATGGTTGTAATTTCAATGGAGTTTATTATTATTATTTCTTTGCTGAGTTTATAATAATAATAATAATAATAATAATTACTATTATTATTATTGTTACCCTTTCATAAATGTGTATGGTTTTGTGAGAGATTTTAAGTATCAAAAACAACAACTTTTTGCAAATTCGCAATTATTACGCAAGGCTGTTACAAAAGCCCTCCGGATTTTAATGCATATTTTAACTGCTTGGTCAATGGGTGTTTCAATTTGTAGTTATTAAAAATGGAAATTACGTGATAACCATAATTTTTCAAAAAGGTTGCATGATATATGTGCGTTGCGGATAGGATTATAATTATGTATTTTATTATGAATATTTACTTTTTATCGTTGATATATTTTTTCATATTTCCAAGGTTTAACACGGCTTACAGCGAACTACATATTATTCGACCACGATAAGCTGGTTTGAGATATTGAAAAGTTCACTAAGCTAAAGAAAAAGGAGATATCTGAAATGACATGTAGGGTAGATGTGTCAGTAATGGGCCACCTCGCACTTTTTGGTTTATAAAAAAAAAAAAAAATAATAGTTAAGCTTTTATTATTTTTTTCTGAACTCTACCTTGCATGCTTTATAAGCTGGATTAATTTTTTACACTTTTCGTCAGAACAATTAGGAAGCAGAAAATAAAGTTTCACAGTTTTTCTGTTTTTCACTGAAAATCTTAATGAACATGCTAAGAGCAGCCTTTACTTATTTAGTTTATATCTTTTTTATTTTTCCGTAAAAATTGAATGTTTTTGTTTGGTTAGCAATATAAAATATTGAATTTAATATACCAATGACCATTTACAAATTTTTATTTATTTTTAAGATTTTAGGAGGGGTGGCCCATTACTGGATTGCTTATTTCGTGATTTTCCAGTAATGGACCACCCAAGTAAACAATACAAAAAGTGTTATTTCAGTAGAGATAAAATATTTTGATTTAACTGAAAAGCTAAATAATCAAATTTAATACTTAAATTTTATCTATTAGAATTTAATAAAGGCAATTTCTTTACAAATAGTTGTTTTAAAAAAGTCATCCAAAATTGGTACAAAACACAAGCAGAACATTTGACAAAATCTAGAGGTGCCGTTACAAAAGAAGTTGTTTTAAGTTGGTTCAGAAATGTAAAATCATATTTGGAAGAAGATATTATTAATATTTTCTTCCGAATTCTAAAGCATACAGAGAGAATGTTCAATAAGGTTAAAACAAGGTTTCTTTTGTGCTCTTAAAACCAGAAAAATTTTGGGACCAAAATCAGTTAAAGATATGTATTATGTAGTACCAAATAACGAAAAAGAACAAATCACACTTACGGGATGTTTTTCAGCAAATAATGAGATTGCTCCATTGGTGATAATATATCCACGATTCGGTTAGATAGGTTTTGCGTTGTTATATGCGGACAGACAGATAAACGTACAGACAGACGGACTGAACGACAACTATAGGTGCTATGTATTTACATAATTACGAACACACCTAAAATCACCTGAACTCACTAAACAATTATCTGTTATTTTTTGTAGGGTGGTCCATTACTGGAACATAGGCGGTCCATTACTGGGATTTTGGGTGTTTAGATATATTTCTATTATTTAAAATTAAATTTCTATTTCTATTGGGAAATATAACTGCGGGATTAGTTAAATATTGTTGAAAGATTAATCTAATATAAAAAAAATTGGAATACAATAATTATAACTATTAATAAAAAATTATTTCTTAGAGAAATTCCTTAAGGGGGCCCATTACTGGCACATCTACACTATAATAAAAGAATGCTTTATTTAAGGAAAAACCAGGTTTCATTAATTTAGGGTTCTTGTTGCCATCATTATAAACGAATAAATTATTCTTAAGTTGTGCAACTCGCAAGCCAATATACTATGGTCGATTAGTACTTATTATAGCACACTATATATATAAATCGTTAAATTTACTAAAAAGCTACTAGCAGCATGTTGCCACCAGTTTTTGCCATAAAAATTTTAGTAAAATTAGATGTAATAAAAAATGTCTTTTATTGCAATTTCTTATTGTATTGTAGGGAATTATTGTATTTTATTGCAATTTTTACGGCATAAACTGCTCGCAACATTATTGCCAGAAGTTTTTGCTGTAAATTTAACGATTTTTTTTTTAACAGTGCAGCTAATTTATTCCTCCGTTTGAACATGCGAAGGGGCTACTTTCTGATGCAGTTTTAAACTTTTTTTGGCATGAAATGGGAAGTCTATCATTATTCAAAATCTGTGTAATCGAAAGACATTTTCCATTTTTTGGTAAATGTGAAAGATCTTTTAGAACATGCTGTTAAAGTAATCGATATGAACCAACGATATGAATTCTCAAGGCGGCAACTCGTGAAATGAGAAAAACCTATTGTTACAGGATCAAAATAGCTTGTAACACGATAAGTAGTATATTGTTCAAAAAATGGAAAACTCATTTCGAGTCCAAATTGCTTTAATAGTAAGCCTTGCCAATTCTATTCCTTTACATCTAATATAAGTCAAAAAATGTGTCAGAAAATTTCGCATTGTTGAACAAAGAACTTAATAACCGCCTTAACCCTTTCCGGCATGGGCAAATTCTGTTCGTAAAAGGAGAAATTATTGACTGACAGCAGAATTTATAAACGACTTTTAAGAAATTAAGAACTCCTTAATTAAAGCTTTGATTGTAGAAACAAAATTTCACTAAAATATTCTTGGTGCCGATTGCAACTTTGGAATTAAAATTAGGTGTGGGTACACTACGCCGGAAAGAGATAAAAATAGCTAAACAACTAAAAGCAGCACCGTCAACCATTTTTTTCTGGTTTTACTAGCATTTCCGTTAATACAAATATTACATATGATTTTAACGTCGAAATTGAGTTGTAAACAATTAATATAAGACAATGAAGCGAACTGTATAGTTTTAAAAATACAATTTTTAGGGTTTCGTTCATCTGTGTCCGCTAACTGTCTTCTCTCACTGAGTCCGTACACGAAAACTGTATAAGCTTCGAATTTTAATTACTTATCAGCTGAATACTTCGTGTCACACGGCGAATCATAAAATTTTGAAAAAGTCTATTTTAATTAAATCCATTTTAGCAATGCCATCCGTTCATTTTTGCGATTTAAATTTAAAAAGAGAACCTTAATGGCCTGTTGAAAATTTTATGTTTAATTCAACGATTACTCAGTAATACCAAAGTATCGTAAAAGCTAAAAATAAAATAATACAGCATTGTTTAAATATTAATTAAGTTTTTCTTCACATTTGATGACATTAGGGTATGTTTACAAATTTAAGGACACACGATAGAGCTCATGCAACTTATTTTAGAACAAATGTATAATCTGTAATGAATTTTAAGTAGTTTATTAAACAAGATATTGAGTTCAGTTAAATATACCTTTTCTCTTTTATGCACGTAAATTCAAATCGCGCGCTGTTCTAAAATAGTCTAATTTGTAATCGCTGTTAAGCGTCGCTGTTTTAAGCATGCAATATATAAATCAAACTCTTATCAACGATTCTATCTTTAAATATGACAAATGGCGCTAATTTTAATTTATTTTATTTTTATGATTTTAGGCCAGCCATACTCATTTTTTTTTCTGCGGCCCGCAAATATATGTTTGATATATTAGGTGAGCAAGTAATTTTGCCGGGTAAGAATGAAGCGGAATAGGGATATACCAATAAATAAATAAATAAATGGGACAACGACTTCTAAATCAGGACATAAAAGTTACGGCTAACCCAATTTAAAATGGAAACTGCCCATAACGGAATCCTGTTTTAAACATAAAAATTTCATCATTTGTCTACGGTAATAATGCATCAATATCAATGTCTGATAAGACATTAATATAATGCATTAATATTAATGTCTGATAAGACAGAAAACTATTTAAAACCGTATTTTTATCCGGGTCTTGATTCTGTCAGCAGGTTTTAATACATTAAATAAGCATAACAATTTTACACAGGAAGACCAGTGAAAGGGTAATCGCCGGGACAATGCAATGTTTACTATTAAAACAGAATTTCCTTATAAATAAATCATTTCCTGGGGATTTCTGGAAAAATCTCAATAAAACTTGTAAAACAGGACGGTTATGAACCGCAAGAAATTCTGTTTTAGACTGTCTTCCAGTGGCGCCAACTTATATGGGGCGCGAGCCTGCCCAACAATTTGATATCTCTATATCCCACCCAATACTTATGTGTTTGTTCAAAAATTTTTTGGGCCCACCCAATATTTTTCAAAAGTTGGCGCCACTGCTGTCTTCTGCATATAGGCGAAATCTATACTTGCACTTGACCGTTTATTTCGGTTATACGTTAGGTAGCAATAATGGTTCAATTCTTCAAGCAGGGGTAATTCTCGTCCGAAAATTCCGAAATTTCCGAAAATTTAAGGCATCCTCTTCCGAAAATTTGAAATTGGGTTATCAGTTCCGCATAGTTGCTAACTTGTACGGTTTTGCGCGCGGAAAAAACAGTTACGTAGAAATGCAAATTTCGTGAAAGGATCGCCGAAATAGCATACATTTCGTCAATATTTCGTGGAAAAACGACGATTTCGTGAATGTTTATGTAAACGAACTTTGTCAAAAGATCGATAAAAAAAGCGAATTTCCTGTGCGGATCGCGGAAAAAACGGCAATTTCACCAAATATCTCAGATAAAACGTTGATTTATTCTGAAGACCGCGGGAAAACGCCGATTTCGTCTAAAGATTGCGGATATAACGCTGATTTCGTTAAAGGATCGCGGGAAAAAACGCCGTTTTCGATTAAAGATCACTTAAAAATATTTTGTCAAAAGAATATTTGAAATAATACGCAGATTTCATCAAAAGATCACGCAAAAAACGCCGATTTCGTCAGAAGATCGCGGGATTAAAACGCCGTTTTTGAGAAAAAATCGCGTAAAAATGTAAATTTTGTCTAAAGATCGTCGAAAAAACGGTGATTTCACTTAAAAAAAAACATGGGAAAACGCCGAATTCGTCAAAAGATCGCGGAAAAACCGCCGATTTCGGCAAAAGATCGCAATAAATCACCGATTTTGCTAAAATATTGCTGCTTTCGTCTGAAGATAGCGGGAAAACGCCGATTCTGTCCTAACATCGCTGGAGGGGGGGGGGGGGAGCTCCCTCCACTCCGCGGATTTCCGAAAATGCGATGCGAATTTCCGAAAAAAAAATTTCATCCAGAATTACCCCTGTCTTCAAGTAACGCTACATTTTCATAATTTTGTTCTGTAAAGTAATATTTAAATTTAAAAAAAAGTTTTAGCAAAAATTCACTAAAAAGAAAAAATTTCGAAAAATTTTTGTTTCTTTTTTTTTTTTTTTTTTAGTTTAAAAAACTAGTGCTTTTGTACTATCGGAAATTCTTTCAAAAAAAGTCATGATAATTGGTACAGAATTAGTAATCTAGGAATATTAATATCTATATTGAATAAATTTTAGAAAATGAAATAACTTTTACTGAACGTAAAAATATGGTCTTTTGAATGCTATCACACAACGCTTAAAATTCATTGCATTTTTTTCAAACTTATAAAAATTATTCCGCCTGTCAGGCATCTTTCCACAGCTTTAGAATTAAATATTTAAAAAGGACTCCAAAGTTTAAATTTTAAAGATGACCAGGTTTTTGAACAGAGCTTTTTAAATAAAAGACTTGGTTGGTTTCGAATTAAAGAAAGTGCCTGAAATAGATTTTTTTAAAGACATATTTATATGGCTGCGCATAGTGGTGAACAGAAGAAGAAAAATTCAAAACCCTTTTAGAACTAACTTCATCTTGTTTATAGGGCATTGTGAAAAGATATTTATTCATTAATCCTTCCTGAAACCGCAGAATTTTTCAAAACCGGGGAATGAAGTATAAAGTTACTTTTCATTTGTTTTGAAAAGATTAGCAATTTCGAAGAAAGTCAACTAATTTAACAGTTTCAGAAAAAAAGCTATATTTCGGACTGGTAAATAAAATCAATAACTAGTTACACACTGGTGTGAAAAAGTTAAGGACGAAGCAGATAAATTAAAATCAGAACAAGGCAACAGAATAGATTGTTTGAATAATTTTGATAACTTGTTTCCTATTTTCACATCTTGGAGATCTTATGGTAATGTGTGATTTCGGTCGATTGTGGGAAACGTCTGGACGACGATACGTTAAAAAAAAACCCGTCTCTTTTGCACACCAGTGTAAATTGTTACATATTTTAATCCATTGCAGACCATTTTGAATTTATTAAATCTTTTCTCTTTTCTTCCAATAAGAAGTTAAACACCTATCAATTTCTTTCACATCTTTTCTAAAAAAGAAAAAAAAAAACTTATTCAAATTTCTAAAAATTACTGGTATCACAACTACAGTAGATGCCAAAATTGTAAACTCCTGGATAAATCTAAAATTATCATTCCGTCCTCATCTCAGACAAATTACCTTCAAATTGCTGGCAGACCTTTAAAAATATCACGGGACTTTTTACTTTATCTGCGATTACACACGTGCCTTCGTGATACCCTGTACAGTACAAATTTGGCTAGATAAAATCCATAAAGGGGAAATCAAAATTAAATTATGAAATTTCTCATCGACCTTCCCGTTAATTAAGGAATTAATGTTCATACATAATGTATTATCGTCATCTAAAGAAGTATTTAACATATTGAGTCCCCCATTTAAAAAAGAAAGAAAAAACTTTTTTTTTTTTTTTCTTTAACATGCAACGATTTATTATCAAGAGAACAAGAGAATATTTTTTTTCTGATATTTATCGTATTTGGCGAATCCGTTTATTTTGTTAATTATATATACCGTATTTTCGGGTGTATAGTCCGTGGCTTATACAAGAAAAAACCTCCCAAAAAGCCGCTGCGGCTTATACACGGTGCGGGTTATATAAGGATTTTTTTTTAAATTGGAAATCGTGATATTTTTTCTACAATTTTTAAACCTTAAAAAATTTGAAAAAAAAACATCGAAATTTGTAAATTTTTTTCGCTATGCCTTGAAATTTAGAGAGTTCTCCCATGTTTGTAAAGGCTTTTTTTTACTGCTTAAATACAGTTATTTCTGGATTTGGAAGAACTGTCGCAACTATCGCCAAGTATTTCACTGATAGATGTATAATAGCCATTATGTTTGTAGAGTACAAAATCCAAAATCCGGAACCCTTCCAATCTCGACAATTCTGAATTTAAGATCATTTTTAGTTTATTTTTCAAAAAAATAATCTACCGACCCTGTTACAAAGAACAAAAAAAGTGCGTGATTTATATCATATAAGAACGATTCAGAGCAGTCGTTCTTTTTCGAAACGATTCCGAGGAATCGTTCCTTTACAGAGTCGTTTCATTTCGGAAGAAGTTCAAGGAATCGAACTTTTCCGGAGTCGTTTCATTTCAGATAGAGTCCGAGGAATCGTTCCTTTTCGGAGTTGGTACCTTACCTTGTTGCAAAGAATAAAAAAAAGTGCGTGATTTATGTCTTTTCGGAACGATTCAGAGCAGTCAGTCTTTTTCGAAACGATTCTGAGGAATCGTTCCTTTACAGAGTCATTTCATTTCGGAACGAGATCTAGGAATCGAACTTTTCCGGAGTCGTTTCATTTCAGATAGAATCCGAGGAATTGTTCCTTTTCGGAGTTGGTGCATTTTGGATCGATTCCGAGGATTCGATACTACTTGAACTATATATTATTCCTACTTGACCTAAGATATGTATACATTTTATGCCCGAAATTTTGAATTTATCCCCATTTTTTTTTAATTTTCGGAATTTTTTTTTAAAATATCACGCTTCTTTGAAAAAAAAAAATGCGCGTAAACGTCGCATCGCTTGAAATTTTATCACAAAACACGTAAACGCTGCGGCGTTTCTTCTGAAAATTACGGTACTGATAATCTTAATTTTTTAGCCCAATTACTGTAGATATTATGCATCACGAAAAAATTTGGTAAATTTGTGTTAAAAATTATGACTAAGGGCTTCTAATTTCGAACTCTTCGAAATATACGTTCGTAAATGGTGTATAGCTCGCGGACTATACACCGATGCATCTCCGCGGGTTATACACGAACTTTTTTACTGCACTGCTCGATTTAGGGGTGCGGGTTATACACAGGGTGCGGGCTATACACCCGAAAATACGGTACATGTATACAAATGTTTACTAAAATGTAAAATAATTGAAAAAAAAAAGAAGAAAAAAGCAATTGTCATTAGAATGATATCAACTGAAATTTACCTTAATGTGAACAGCTTAATCTCTGAGTGCGAGTTATCGCTTCTGCAGTACAAGAAGTGAATTAAAGCTGATATTTTTCATTCGCAAACACTCAGTGGGCGTGTCTCACAGTTCATCCATCATTTTAGAAGAAATTAAAAATAGCTGTATTCGTGAATACAGTAATCATTCGCTTCAAGCAGAGTGTTAATCATTTTAGAACAGTTATTTAAGGTTGTTTTTCATTTTCTAATCTGAGAGAAATTACATTTCTTATTTTTTTCTCTTTCAAGATTAGAAGTGCAATATAAAATGGCAACATTAAGGCTGGCATCTAAAGATAAATTATTCAGATTTGGCCAAGTATAATACAAAATTTTTTTATTGTAATTGCTAGTTATAAATAAACTAACTCAATGTAATGAAAGATTGGGTGGAAAATTTAGGCCTTAAAAATATTTTGTTATGCGTTTATTTGGTTATCAAACTGAAAAGTAGCGAAATTTAGTTTGTTCTGTATGTAGTATGCTTATTAAGTTTTAAACTTTCTAGGATGATATTTAACTATTGATTGCAGGTGTCACTACTATAAAAATATTTAAACAACGAATTTTTCAATTAATATTTTAAATCTGTTAAAAATAGTTTAAGTCTCTTCCCAATCAAAGATATTTTACTAGCTTTTTCGTACCCATCATCGTGTGTAGTGCATGCAAAATAGGTCATAAATTGAGTAAAATACAACTGATGGCCATTCATGAAAATTTGGGAAAACTTCGTTTTGGTATTAGAAATGAAGATCCCATGAGTCCTCGCTTAATAAAGCTCCTTTACCTTAAAGTTGCTTTGTTGTAGTGGGGTGTAAAAGGGGGTGGGGATTTTATGTAAGGAAATTAAAAAAAAAAAAATCAAGTGGGGTATCGTTTGTTATAATTTTTTTAAATTCTGATCCGAATGACACCATCTCCAAGTCGATAAGATTAATTTTTTACAGAGTTATGGAAGATTTTATAAATATGGTCGATAATTGTATTTTTTAAATGTGAAATTACTTTTTACAGTGGCCATTCACAAAAATTTGGGAAAAACATCGTTTTGGCTTTAGAAAGCAAAATCTGATGATTCCCCAAAAAATAAAATTGTTTTACTCTCTTTTTTGGGAGGGGGAGGGGGGCACAAATGTGGCATTTAAACTAGGAAGGGAGAAGTCAACTTTTTTTAAAAATAGGTCAAGGGTAGTATTGTAAATTATGTATTTTCTAATTTTGAACTGAATGGCATCATTTGCAAATCGATACAATCATTCGTTACAAAGTTAGACAGGTTTTATGAATAGAAAGTTATGAATGGTTTCCTGAATACATAATTAAGAATACACGGATTTTGACAATTTTAATGTCCTAGAAGAAGACCCAGATGATTCTTATTTTGATTATTGCTATTTCGAGGGCATTTAATAAGTATATATACTTTAATAAGTTTTTTTTTTTTTTCAACCTATTGTGCATATTCTCACTAAACTGAGTTTTAATATTTACTTGTACTCTGTGGCATATGCATAAAGGTGTGGATTAAATACAATGCTTCACAAAAGAATCGGACTACTTTTTTGGTTGCGTACGGTAATTGCTGAAATATGGTTTTCAAAATGTGTTATGCATTTTGTAAAATAATTTCCTTTTTTTTTCTTTGTTTTTTAGAGTAAACAGTGAAGTTTTATTAAAGAATTCTCTAAGTGTTGGAAAGTGCTACTTTTTCTTCAGTTTAAGAGTATTACGGTAAACTAGTTCACAGTTCAAAATTTTCTCTAAAGAATACTTTTTGTTTAGCGTAAATATTTAACAAATTATTTAGCTGCTATGCTATTAGAAAAACCAAACAAAATAAAATACAGAAAAAACGGAAGACTAGTGGTATGATCAAACGGCATTCCCATGTACCTTTGGGAACTTTGACCTTATTTTGGTGCACATAATACCCTGCTGGAGAGGCCTCACACAGGGAAAATCCACACAGAATAGCGTTCTCTCCCTCCTCAAAGTATAAAAAAGGCCAAAATATATTATATAGTTATAGGTTCCATATGTTCCTGCATTTTTCATTTCTTTTCTTTTCACCCTTTATAGGAATTTGGAAAGTTTTGTTAAATTTCCGCAACCAAAAAGATGTTTCCTCAAATCATTGGAGAAATATGTGATGTCAGAGAGTTTCAATAATTAAGCAATTCCTTTTATTATAATTATAGATTTTGCTTTTGTCACAAATATCATAAGCTTTTTTTATGTGGAGGAGGGCGTTAACGATTCTAATGAAATGGTTTAAATAGGTGATTTTAGTAATTACATCGAGATTTTTTTATGACATAAAAACAGCATTAAAACCACCTTTTTAAAATAAAATCATGAAAAGAAACAGCTTCATTTCCTTACAAAATAAAACATATGAAAAGATAGAATTGAAGATGTGAATTCCATAACTCGCCTTATCGCTTTTGTTTCTTCTTTTAGTCTATTCTATACCAATCTTCACTAATGTAACACTGCAATCACCAAATTTATAATGAAAACCAACGGTCGCATTTAAAGGTTTTTTTGCGATTTCCCAAAATTTGATTTTCTAGGTAAAGCGAATTTTGAAACTCACATCTTCAATTATTTTAACCAATCTAGAAGTTAATTAATAAAAATTAACACTACTGCAAAACTTAGACGTTGGCAGTATTTTCAGTTACATCGCTTTAAAAATATTTCTTTATCTCATTTAAGGGTGTATTCGAAAAAAACGCTTTCCCACCTTCAACAGCTCGAAATTTTCCGATTTAATTTCAGACACACTTTTAAAAGTAGAAACATGCAGCTTGCTGAGGGGAATTTTGTAGAGACGTAGTAGGTGCTGTGTGATGTCATTTTACGCTCCATTCATTAGAATTTGATTTATGAACAATTATCTACTCAGCATGACACTTTTTTTCGTCCCCAAATCTCCCGCTTCAGAAAAATCTGTTCAAAATGCCGTTTTTGATTGCTTTTTTCGCAATATTTTCTGCATTTATCAAAGAACTGACAGTCACGGCACCTTGTGTAGTTTCTAAATAAGAGAATCTGCAAGTTTGATGAATTTGAGAGCAAAAATGGATTCAAAAATAAATCGGAAAATAAGCAGTTTGTATCGAAATACACCCTTAAAACATACTTGGAATTACAGTCGAGTCTCTATATAACGAAATCCACCGTTCTAGTGAAAAATTCGTTACATAGAGAAATTCGATGTATAGAGAATGATGTTAAAAATCGTATTTAATGTGTGAAATTTGAACAAATATTATTTTTGATCGTTTGAATTAATAATTCAAAATGTTTAAAAGTAAATATTAACCTAACATTTTATTTCTTAATTATTTAAGCTGTTTCAAAAAGGAAAACAAACTTTTATTTGAAAGCTTAATGAAAATCAAATAAGGAAGACTTGCATTAACTTCAGACGAAGAAATCTGTGATTTTTTGTTGTTTTGATTAAAGATCAAATTTTAGCAAGGAGTGAAAAATTGTAGTTAACATTTTCCTGCATTTGAAGGCCTCTCTTATGTGCCTCTCACTGATTCCTCTCTTACATGTGCATCAATCCAATTGGCTCTGTTTTGAGAAGGATGTGGAAAGGTGTGTGGGAGATGGGATGAATTCGTTGGATTTAAAGAACAAGGAAAGAAGTAATATATAAAAAAAAAACTCAGCACTGACGCTAAAACAAAAATAAATGATGGAAAATCGATTCCATATGATTTCGAAGCCTTTTAAAACTGAGTAAATTAAGACCAATTTATAAAAAAAATCGTTATATGGAGATCGATATTTCGCTATATAGAGACTGTTTTTAATGTAATCATGCGAAAAGGGGACCGTTCCTACGAAAAATTCGTTATATAGAGAAATTCGATGTATGGAGTTTCGATATAGAGAGACTCGACTGTATACGTCTGTGACAAATAGTTTAGGAATTAGCCATTGGCCAGCGTTGGAAATGGACGTCTATTATAATATTTTAAGCACTTAGTATACATTCCCTTAAAGCGTAGTCCAACTCAGCCTTTTCAGTTCCAGAAAAGTGGGTTAAGTCATGAAATTTAAAGTTTTATAATTCGGTCAAGTTTTAATTTTTAGTGAAAACCTACCAAATTTGGATTTTGTATGGACTAATTATTCACACATATAGAAACATGGGCAAATGTTGTACAAAAAAAACGAAAACGAATGTAATTTTTTTAAAGTAATACATACATAAATAAACATAATTATTAATTATTTATTTATTATACGTATTTATTAAATATGCATAGTTATTAATTAATTATGCATATTGTTTAAATATACATAATTATTATTAATTAAACGCATTTTTTAAGTTAGCATAATTATTAATTAACTATACATATTTATTAAATATACATAATATCAATTAATTATAATTATTTATTAAATATACACAATTTTTAATTAATGATGTGTGACTCAAGTTGACTCGTTATGTCTTAAACCCAACACTTTTTATTTTCAAATTATAATACGCAACCACGACGATTATTTTCTATTACACGAATTTCATTTAATTTTTTATAAAATATTCATTTAATTAGTGTTAGGCATAAACAGCTCGATTTATCTTTTATAACGATTTTTGTAAATGATCCTTTGGTGTGCTAGAACCTTTTTCAAAGAGTATTCGAAACACTTCTGCAGTTTCAAAATAAAAATTTGCTATAGCTGTACGTTAAGTCTGCAGCTTTTAATGAATATATAAAAAGGATTAATCACATATGAATTGCTTGCTTTATAATTCCCATTCACGTCTTGAGTCAATGATGACTGATAAATTGCAAACAATCAAGTTCTTAGCAATAAACAGTCTCATTTGAGCCGATACAGCTCAAATCGATGAGTAATGTTGAAATTTTTGAAGAAACGAGATTTTGAAATAAAGATAGTTTCGGACAGGTCGAAATGTCAGCAGCATTTTCGCCGAAAACAAACTTTCGACGAAAATGAAACCGAATTATCGGTCAATTACTACTGGGGTTGTAAACAGTGTTGGGCACGTTCACGAAATAAACGACCTAACTCAAACTCACGTTCAATTTCTGAAAAGTGATTTAAGTTCACGTTCAAATTCAAAAATTTTCAAACGAACTCGTTCAAATCAAACTCACTTGTAAAAGTGAACGAAGTTCACTAAAAAGTTCACTTTTTTTTCTTTTCTTTTCTTTTTCTTTCTTTTTTTTTAATGTTTGGATATTATTGTCCAAATTTACAAAACTTTGTGAACTAATCATTTGATTATTCGATATGTGAGATAGAGGTACGCACGGGCGGAAATTTCCAGGCCCGATCCATAGAAAAAAATGTCCGGCCCGATGTTAAAATAAAAATTTCGGCCCGAGCCCAGCCCGGCTCGTAGAGAAAATTTAGCGGTCCGACCCGGCCCGATATAATAGCTAAAATCAAGGCTCGATCCGGCCCGATATAATAGCTAAAAACAAGGCCCTGCTTGGCCCGATATAATAGCTAAAAACAAGGCCCTGCTTGGCCCGGCGCGGAAAAAAAGTTGAAATTTCGCCCCGACCCGACCCCGAGTACATTTCTACAGGACATTGATATTTACCCTTACGGAAGAGTTCTGGCCAAAAAAACTTACCTTAATCTGTTTATAATCTCCATCTATGCAGAAGTGCCGTAGGCTGCGATGTTTATCCTTTTAATGAACCTTTTTTAGTTGGATTAATAATACTAATGATAGCTGAAACATTTACATACATCTTCCATGTTATGGAGATATAAAAATCTAAAAAATGATACATGGTAAAAGTAAAATCTTCTAAGATGAAACCGCATTGGAAGGAAAAAACTATAGTTATTTTCGGCGAAATTGTATACAGCCCAGGTCCGGTTCGGCGCGACCCCAGTCTGCAGAAGAAGTAAGACTAGGATACTGCCCAGAGAAGTGATATCCAGACTTAATCCGTCCTGATGCTCGTGTAGGCCTCTAAATGGCATTTGAAGGAGGGAAAAAATGTACTAAGGTCTGGAAAAATTTTAAATAAATTATGAAAAAATTGAACGTAAATTTGAACGTAAATTTCGTTCAAACTCGTCTATTTTTTGAGTTTCCGTTCAGTTCAAACTCGTTTATAAAATAGTGAGCGAAGTTCAGTTCAAAGTTCACAAATAGTGAGCGAAACTCGTGAGTTTTCGTTCAGTGAGCGCGTTCGTACCCAACACTGGTTGTAAACATAAAGTCGGGGAAAGTTATTCTGCACAATCAGAATCTTTCTTACGGCAAAACCGAGTCATTTTTCACAAAAACTTATGCATACGCAGGGCAATGAGGGGGCGGGGGGGGGGTCTAAAGAATTGAAAAAAGAAAGATTTGATTTAAAAAAATTACTGTTTAGTACTATTTGTTGATTTACTTGTTTTTTTCTCTTAAAATCCTGAAAGAAATTTATTTCTGAATATTAAATATTATTTAATTGTTAAATTTTGAAGTTACTTTTTTATTGCTTTTTACATTGGTATGTTTTAAAAATGTCTTGCGCGGATATTTTGATGAAGTAAAATTATTTGTTTAGCGTATGTCATCTTTATAGTCTCCATTTTAAAATATGTTGTGAAGGCTGCGGACCACAGGCATATCAGCTCTTAACCTGGATTTCGTGCTGCCGGAATCCATTCAACTAATTGCTATTTATGGTTATAGGCAAAAATAATTATGGTTATGGAAAAAAAAAACCACTACATATTTATGCTAATATAGTACAGAAGTTTTAACGTGAATATGGGATTGAATAACAAATAAAGAAAAAGTATTAATTATAAAAATAATCGGAAAAGCTTATTTTACATATTTTTATAGTGTGTGCATTCTATAATTTGTTTTCCTTTAGATTTGTTTTCCTTTTTATATTCAATATTTTTAAACGTATCTTAAACGGGATTTTAGAAGAATTCCCTAACCAAAAATGAAACTACTCTTCATTTATATTTTCTTTCTTTTTATTTTCTTTCTTTTTTTTTCTTATCCTTTTAATGCCAGTAGAAATTCACGTTTGAATATTTACTTATTTATTTATTTATTTATTTTATTTTATTTTGTACGCTAAATTTTGAAGTTGCCTTTTTTTTTTTTTTATTGCCATGTTTTAAAAAATTTCCTGCGCGGATGGTTTGATTACATATAAAATAAATAGTTTATCTTCTTATGTCCTCTTTATAGTCTCCTTTTTGAAAAAAAAAAAAAAAAAAAGAGTTTTAAGGCTGCAAACCACAATCATATCCATTCTAAAATCCTTTTGTTTTTTTGTTTAAATAGTATGTTTTCTCCTCATAATTAAAAAAAAATGCGATAAAATACAAATGGGAATTCGTGTGGTTTTTCAAACTTTCACATTGAGCAATGTTAGATACCTGATACACATTACATGTATATCACTTTAAACCTGGTTATGAAAAACACATTTACCAAAGAAAGAATTGCGATCCCTTTACAAAATAATTAAAAATACCGGGTGTCCCAAAAATGAATGATGGATTTTAAAATTCAATAACTTGCAAACGGTGACAGCTATTTAAAAAATTTTTTGCAGGAGGAGTTTTTTTACCGTAATTTTTTATTTTAGTTCGCATCTCAAATAGATGGCGCTGACGGCGATTGAAGACCAAGTGATCAGTGCTGAGTGAAGCGTCGACCTGGCCTTCAATCGCCGTCAGCGTCACCTATTGTTTGAGATACGAACTAAAATAAAAAATTACGGTAAAAAAACTCCTGACATTATACATAACCCTCCTGCAAAAATTTTTTAAATAGCTGTCACCGTTTGCAAGTCATTGAATTTTAAAATCCATCAGTCATTTTTGGGACACCCGGTATGCATTTTCAGAAAGAATCACGTTTTCAGCACCAGCCTTGGCGAATTGGCGAAAGCGAGAACGTTCAGCTAGCTGCATCGCTAAACACAAAATAAACTAAGTTCAAATGTGTCATAAAACATATGATTAATAGAATTATATTTATTACAAGCGAATCTTTACTACTGTTTTTAATTAACTTCTCAATCTTTTCGAATATAGCGAGTTGAGGAAATAATATTTTTGAATTGAGAAAAAAAAAAAAAAAAAAAAAAAAAAAAAAAAAAAAAAAAAACCTATGTTTAGATGTTCTGTCAAATTTAAAGCATTTTAATCTGAAAAAGCTCTTTGTTTTAAACTATGTTTTAATCGTAAATAACGGTGAATAACATTTCCCCATATTATAGTCTTTGCTTGATAATATTTACGGAAAAACAAATGAACAATAAACGCGATCTCTTTGCAGAAGGAAGGGTTACTATTCTCTAGGCATTTGACGTCACAAACAAGAAAGGGTGCGTAGCATTGACTTCATCTCCGCGCCAATTCTGGCGATAAGGTGCTCAAAACGTGATTCTTTCTGAAAATGCACCCGGTATAAAGGGGATGTTAAATTGTAACAATATGTTTATTTTTAACTTTCAAAATATTTTAATTCTAACGATTATTTTCTATGATGAAAAGTTCTTGAAAAATATGTATGTTACTCGATTGATCTCCAATTTTAACTGAATTTTAAACGTTGCACTTTATATAGGAAGAATGGAATTCTGATTTAAAAAAAAAACCAGAAAGAACACCAAAGTAGCTCAAAGCTTTAGATATTAGTTGTGTTTCAGTTTCCATATTATTAAAAAAACACAATTACTCTTTGAAGTTTTTAGTTTTTAGTTTTATAGCATATGCAGGTTCCAAACAAAATTCAATGTCTTGTTCAAGTTTCAGAAAGTCCTTTCATAAATTTTAAACGTTCTTGAAAATATGCTTTACTTTATGCTAGTTATTCCTGTTTAAAA
Organism: Maratus speculifer; assembly: GCA_964019185.1. Lineage (NCBI taxonomy): Eukaryota > Metazoa > Arthropoda > Arachnida > Araneae > Salticidae > Maratus > Maratus speculifer. The sequence continues at coordinate 461,938,483 of OZ025292.1, forward strand.
ACTCGAAAAGACACCAAGAAGTGAGTATCTGGTTTCTAAATTTATTTTGCATTTTCGGTTCTATATTTGAACAATTTTTTGAAAATATAAATAAGAAATTCAAATACTATATGTATATTTCTTAGTGAAAGTGAATACAGCTTTACTACATCCGGTGGAAAAAAACCACGCGGATGTTCCAACAGAACACGGTTCAGTGGCTACAAAACAATGCTTTAGAAAAAAAAATCTACTGTTTTGTATGTCTGATCTCCTTAAAACAACGAATTTGCCACTTGCTTTTGTCTATTCTATGTTTGTAACACACTTCTTTAGGATTGTTTGAATTTGCAATACCTACTAAGGAAATATTCTTGAGCCGACCAAAGATGGTTTAGAAGAATAGCATAAATTTTTAATAATAATGACTCAAGGGAAGACGCCATGCTCACTCACATGAATTTTACTCTATCATTTTATACTCTTTATTACATGTAACTAAATTTTATCCACGTACTTTAATTTACTTTAATTCACGTGTTTGATAAAACTTCACACTGCTTTTATCTTTATTTGCAATAAATATTTTCTTTAAAATTGATCTATCCGTTAATCTAGGTAGAGATGTGTCTATGGATTACAATCCCAAGACCAATTTCCGATTGTTTAGATTCAATCCTGTGATCCCGAGATTACAAAAATTAGAATTTCTCCAATTTTCACAATAGCTAAATTTTACAATATTGTGTAAAAAAAAAAAAAAAAAAAAAAAAAAAAAAAAAATTAAAGCAAAAATACAGCCTAACGCATGAAAATACACCAGTTCAAAATTTATTACTTCAATAATAAAAAGGTATAGGATAAATTACAACAACTGGAAATTAAAACAAATATGCTGTTGATGTTTTTTGACAATGTAACAAAAAAAAAGTAAAGAAAGAGAAATGTCTATGTTTTTTATTTCAAATAAGTTCTTACATTTGATGTTAAAAAAGTCTTTAAATGGGTAAATATTTACAATATGAAAAGGTAATACTTATCACTAATTAAATTTTGAATTATTCTAATAACGTAATAACTAAAGAGTACAAATTTGGGATATCGAAAACACAAGATTTCCCCCTACATAAAGCTTTTTTTTCCCCTTGAAATAAAAGTACTTAACACATACATACATATAACAATAAAATATTAAATAGATGTATTATTTAAATTTCTAATTAATGATAGTTGTTAAAATTTGAAAACGTTACATAACATAAAAAATAATTACATACCAAGATAAAAAAGAAGATAAGTTTGAATAGCTCAGTGCTTCTTAACTAATCTGTTTTCCTTTGAAAATATGATCTAAGAAATATCAAAGCATCTAAAGTATCATTTCCAAGTCGACTTCTTATTTTGTTTGCAATAAATCCTGCTGCTGAAAATGTCCGTTCTGTTACTACACTCGCGGGACGAATTGTCAGCAAATATTGATAAGCTAATTCTAAATGATGACCGCGTATTCCTCCATTTTCAACAAGAGACATCTCATTTCTAATTTGTATTGATAAATCCTTTTGTTTTTTTACTTCAGGTTCGACAATTCGCATGTTTTTTTCTATTTCTTGTAATATTTTCTTATATGTTCGGTTATCCGTTTGCCGTTTCGCAGTGGGCTCAATATTCGTTATTTCTGTATCTTCAGAATTGCCATTGTCAACACTGTTTAGCCATTCAATTATTGATTTCACTTGCTTCTTAATAACAGTTTTGCTAGGAATAGAAAACATATTGCTAGTTTCTGCACTCAGGTCTCCTCGTTTAGGATTGTGCAAATAATTTAAAACACCCGATAATTCCATACGTCGTCGTTCTCTAATGATTAGTTTTAGCAAATCTGTCATTTTGTAAGCAAATTTTGATTTTTTCTCCGCCAATTCGTTTATAAGAATTTTTAAGGCTGCGTCTGCGGTTAACAAATTAGAATCCCTGCGACAGATTGCTTCTACTGTGAGTTGTATCGGTTTGAGGACTTCAACAATTTCGTTTATAAGTAGAAAATCGGAATCTCATGCTCTAAATCGATTAAAGCTTTCTGTATGCTATTTTTCAAGAAATAAAATCGTTCAAGCATAGTTATTAAGCTATTCCATATAGTCTTGCAATCTAAAAGAAGGAAAAGTTCTTTCTCTTTTTCAGATTTAACATACCTTTGAAGAACTTCATTCCTTGTTGCAGATCGTTTAAAATAAATTACTAATTTTCGAACTTTTTTAATAAGTTCATTGATATATTCATCAGAGTATGAAAAGCCCTGTTCGACTTCGGAAATTAAAACAAACCCCGATTCTAAACTTTCGAAAGATTCAATACCTTCATCTTTATCATCTTCTTCTAAGGCTAAATTTTCACTTCCGCAGCATGATTCAGCTGCTGTTTTACTGGAGGAAGTTTTTGGTTCTGTATTTCGTTGATTACAATGTAAAGCATCACAAACTGCTAAAGGAATGCCATGAGCGAAACAAAGCTGCTAATCAGCTTCAATTTCTTTTCCGACTTTCAGCATTACATTTGGTCCATCAGTTACAATAGCAACAACGTCTTTTTTTTATTGAAATGTCATACTGTTCTAGACGCAGTGTTAGCATTTCAATACACTTTTTCGCAGTGAAAGATCCATATATGCGCATAAGCCCTAAATTTCAGAATTTGTTCAAATTTACATCTCTTGAATGGGCATTAATATTCATAAATCGCTTGTTTGCCGTAGATGTCCGTTCATCAAAAGTCAATTTTTTTCCCCCTGAAGATTTAAAAGTTTGTATTTCTCTTGTAATTAACTCCTTTATGATGAAACTATAGTTCACTACAAGATTTCGAACTGATACGGCAGATATTGGCAAATCATGATAGCCTTTAGCTATCAGTAAATTTCTTAAATCAACTGAAGTGATGAAAACGTTAAATGAAAAACCATCTTTAGCAGTTATTCTCGATAAAATCAAATCCAGTGATTCCTTATCACTACTAAAATAAACCTCTTTTTTCCACTTTTTAGAAGGCAATTTATCTTCTGTGCAATCTTGACTTGTGGAAGGAAGAGAGGGTGTAATAAATTCTTTCTGAAATTTACTACCGTGTTTCTTAAATGAATGTGTATGCAATCCCTTAGTCGATCCACTTAATGTTTTAAGCACTGCGCTACATTTTTTACATTTAGCGCTTTTTCCATCTTTTTTTTTTAAGTTGAACAGTAGTACCATACTGAAGATGCATCATTATCTTTCCGATGAGCTACTAAATATTTTTCATTCGATATCTTTAAGGGGGCTCAGGGGTTGAAAACTTTTCAAAAAATCGATTTTTTTTATGATCTAATTTGATTATTCATTTAATTCTTAACTCAATGCAAAAAATCGCATAAAAATATTTGCATTTTTAACGGAGTTATAAGCATTTATATATCAACACTTTCATAGCCGCATCCATATAATTTCAACTTTAAGTCGCGTTTTCTCAAAACTTGATTTTTGATGACTAACACCAAGATTTAAAAAAAAAAAACTACTTGATAGAATGGCTTAATATTTTTTTTTTTTTTTTTTTTTTTTTTTTTTTTTTTGCATGCATATAACATTATTATCTAGATTATGAATTAATATATTTTAGATAGTTTAATATTTTGAGTATTTGTAATGGAAAACAAGTTGTATTTTTTAGGGGTTTTTTTAATTTTCAACTTTGAGAAATTTTTTAATACTGTTTTTATGAAGTGATAGTTATATCCTTAATTCATAATCTAGATTATAATGTTATATGCATGCAAAAAAAAAAAAAAAAAAAAAAAAAAAAAAAAAAGCCATTCCATCAAATAGTTTTTTTTTTTTTAAATCTTGGTGTTAGTCGTCAAAAATCAAGTTTTGAGAAAACACGACTTAAAGTTGAAATTATATGGATGCGGCTATGTAAGTATTGATACATAAATGCTTATAACTCCGTTAAAAATGCTAATATTTTTATGCGGTTTTTTTGCATTGAGTTAAGAATTAATTGAATAATCAAACTAGATCATAAAAAAATCGATTTTTTGAATAGTTTTCAACTCCTGCACCCCCTTAAGGAAAAATAAGTATGAACGTACGAAAAGCAAAGAAGTTAGCACATAATGACTATCATACACTAATGCTACGCTTATTAGTAAAAGATCTAATACAAAAAGGACCTACGGAGCGAAGATAATATCTATACATGCAGCGAAATCGAAATAAACAAACGATTTCATTTTTCCTGACTAATAGCTATGTGCGTTACATCTGTTTGCAAGTCAAAAGATTTCCACTGTAAAAGATTTAATCGCTTAGAAATATGTGTAAAAAATATTTGAGGTATATATTCTTTTTCAATCATACATAAATTTCATGAAAACTGATTCCCCCCCCCCCCCCCAAAGCAAAAGTTTTAAATATCTTTTTTAATTTCAGCTGAGTATTATTCCACTAAAAAAACTAGATAATGGTGTAAATTTTTTCTGACTAATCCCGGGATTGTAATCCCTAGATCTGTCTAAAACGTCACAATTACATGTGCAACAGCTTAATAAAGCATTGAATTAGCCAAATTTTGAAACTGATATTGATTACTGACCATATGAAATAATACTACACTTGTAATATTAAAAAAAAAAGAGTATGTATGTATGTTACGAAATAAAATTTTTTAACATTATGCAATTTTTAAATACAATTACTTAATTTAATGGCATTTATACTTGTTATTTATTTATATAGGGCTCCCGCTTAGGATGGATGAACGATAGCATGGTTTCCGGTCCCAGCCGTGCAGAGGGTCCGGATGGTTGGCAAGTATGAAATATTTATAATAATAATAAATTAAATTAATAATGCAGCTATTTATCTCTTTATATTATAAATAATGTTTTGTAAATAAAATCACTTATCTTGTACTTATTTGATTACTCGTCAGGAGGACCGATCTCAGCTCGGTTAAAAATTCCTTAGTGCTCAACTCGATTAATAATCGAAGATGTGACAGTTGTATTTATTCAGGAGACATGCGTTGCATGGAACAACGGCACTGTATTTCAAGAACGTTCTTTAAACTCTGTTTTTATTTTATTTATTATTATTATTTTTTAAAGCCATGTACATCGGTTTCTATTAAGAATTTCTGAGAAATTCCTTCAGCTGAAAGCCAACTTTCTCGCCAAATGTCGTCAAAATTTGGCAAAAACTAGTAAACTTGGCGACTTAATTTTAACATTGGGAGAATGTCATTTTTTTCGCTCAAAGCACGCCTATGTTGCCAACATTTTCTCAAATATCACAAAATTTAGCAAAAAGTTGCTAAGTTGGCGCTTTCATTAAATGTTCATTGTTTAAAAATTTACTATTTCAACCTTTACTCCCATTAAAATACACTGACCCGTAGGGACCCCGAAAAGACCCACTACTCGAATTTTCTCAAACCTAGCCTAATGGTCTACTCATAATCTAGAACGGTAAGACACAAAATTTAGTCAAAATGGAGCCGTTTTTATATAAAATTAGTTTAATCCGTTGTGACCCGAAAATGACTCACTTATAAAATTTTCTTGAACATATGTCTTAGTCCAAGTGTCTTCCTGTAATCACTGGTACAGTACAAAATTTTGCCAAAGTCGTTTTTAGATAAAATTTGCTTCACTCTTACATAAATGTCTAAGAATCAAATGACTTTTTCAAAATGTATACCACACTAACAATTCAAACTGCTATATTTCAGCCTAGAGATCTGCACGGGCCGGGCCTCGGCCCGAAGCCTGAACTTGATCCGGCCCGCAGGCCGGGTTCGGGCCGATTTCCATTAATGGCATTCGGGCCTTACTTCTGAAGACTCTGGCCGGGTCGGACCGGGCCTAGTCACTAATCTTTTCGAGCTGGGCTCGGGCCTTAATTTTTTTCCCTGGAGTATCGGGCCGGGCTTAACGTATTTTTTCCATACGAAACCGAGACTGATTTCATTCTTTCTAGTCTTCACGAACCAAAAAACCAGTTCCTCTTGAATCATCTCGTATGAAAATCCTTTTCACAACGTGGCTAAGTCTGTTCATAAAGAAATAAAATTTGGCTTGGTCCAAAATTTTTTGCAAAAAAGGCATCTTATACATTAAAACAGTAGCGTTCTTTTTTCAGCACACTAAAACTGGTCTCTACGCATATGTGCATACGCAGATATCTGAAAACCAATCAGAAAAGACTGTACTTACTCTCTGCATACGCATTTGCAAAGCGCGTTGGTAAATATGGGATAAGACTGCATTTTTGCTGTCACTGTTTAATGCAATGCTATGATAATTATATTTTTTTTCTTTACTTATCTCATAATGATCGAAATACATTGTTTTTTTCACTTTACGTAAGTTATTTTATTTCCATTTGTATTCTTTTTTCATGTTAAATGCTATTCCCTCCTTCAAACCTTGCGATGTTATTGCCGGCAATCTTAGGCTTAATGTAGAGATGTTTCATATGAAATTGAAATATTCAATAGTTAATGATTAAAGTGCTTATTTATGGATGTTTACAGATCCGCAAATCACTATTTATTTTTTGCTTCAGTTTCTTATTATACTCATGTCAAAAAACGGTGATTTTTCCCCCTTATAATTTTATTTTTGAGCAAATTCATAACGTTTAGGAAGTATTTACATTACATTGTTTTCGCCGAAGAATGGAGAATTGCATATGAAATGAAAATATGCCCAGTTATAAGCAGCTTTGTAAATCATTAATATTTATTCAATGTTTCACTTTCTTTGTGTTGACTCGGAGTTCCCTTTAAAAAAAAAAGTACCATTTTTTCTAAACCTGCTTTTTTAGATTTTTTATAAACTAGGACTTCCCTCAGAGGGATTAGTCTGAGCGATATTGCTTAGAATAGAGTTTTAATAATAATTTTCTAAAAGTAAAAAGAGATGCAATGTTTAATTGATTATATATTGTTACAAATATAAATGACAAAAAAGAGCAAAGTGAATGGTACAATTACAAAATATTACATAAAAATTCCTGTACACGGTTAACATAATGGGAAATCAAACTAAACAAAACAGCCACGTATGGGTATAAAATTTGTAGTACACAATACGTTAAAAGTAATGCAAATAATAAAGCCCTAAAATATTTTGTATCGGAATTTAAACTCTTTGAAATGACGTCAAGAATATACACATCAATTTTAGTACCTGAAAGTGACGCTAATCTTGATGGTTGAGTAGAATGAGGGAATTTATTATATGGTGTGTGGTGCCCTTAAATGGTTAGAACAAAATAATTATCATACATAATAATATAATATCTACATGGTTTTCTATGCATGCGATGAGATTTTCGATAAAAAATTGGGCTATTCTCTCTTAAAAAAATTAGAAAAAAATTATAAAAAAATCCGGAAAACGCCAACAAAGGAATACTATGTGTCGTTTCGAATGTGTTCCAGATATGCCCAATCTGATTTAAATGGATCGTACATGCTGGCCACTACATACGTGGTTACATTTTGTTTTCGTCTTAAACCCATTACCATGAAATTGAGCTATATTTCGCTTTGGCATACATAAAACAAAAAGAAGTGGTTATCATGAATTTGGTAGAGAGTTTACAGAGGTATACGCCGCATACATTCTGAATTCAAGCACCACTGTGTGCCCTCTTTCTCAAAAAGCTGCAGTATATACATTCATTCTAGGATATATTCTCTAACTTGAGCGTATACTCTCTGCGTAGAGCGTATATCCTCTGTTTTCTACGACTATTCCACTGTTGGCAATGGCTATAGTATAAGGTGCGAACGAGATGTGAATATCTCGTCTGCATAAGCTTTGAGCCGTCAAAGTGTCAACACAAATGATTTACAAATCTGAATATATTTTTTCAGCATAACATGCTGGCTCAAATACGCTCAAATACGAACTCGATTAAGCAGTTTTACCCGAAAAAGTTATTATTTAAAAAGCCTGCTAGTGAGAATTGAGAAAATGATTCTATGATAAAATCCCTAGATTAGTAAAGCTGAAAAGTTAATGTCCCCCCCAATATTATTTTGTAATGGAAATCTTTTGTGGTGACGTGTAAATGAATAATAAAAATTTTTTGCGTGGTATGTTCTACAATATATATATTATAGTGCTCTTCATAAATGCATATCAATTTAATTATGTTTCGACGGGTTTAACATCATTCTAAAGTACTTGGAACTATTTGATTCTATCGGCCGTAATGTAACGGAATACTTTTAACCGTTCCTGTATTTGAACTATTTATCCAATTTTATAACAATTTGCAAAGACTCAGCAAAATTCTGGAACAAATAGATATTTAAAATTTCGAACGATTTGGCAGGATAGTTTTAGTGCTATTATATTCCGACAGACAGACGGATGGATCAGACTACGACTACAGGTACTAAATATTTATATATTATAACAATTAATAATAATTTAATTAATTAGGGACACACCTAAAAAGCAGTTGAATTTAGAAGCGCATGTCGAAATTAAAAACGCATTTCCAGAAACTATTTGCTCGAAGACAGTATTGTAATCGCTTTCTTTAGTGTGTGTATGTAACTGTATTAAAAATGCTGTGAGTGCCCTGATTTAATGTAATCGTAATGAAATTCAGTAGTTTATATAAGTTTAACACATTTGCAATAGCGTAATTTCATTAAAATGCTCTGCAAAGGATTTCTCAAAATAGACCATAATGAAATAAAAAATTTTTGGGTGCCCCTGTAAATAAACTATTAATCCCACATACTTCATATACAATACCAAACATGCCTAGAGGAACCTAAATAAGGTTTACCAATTGCATACAAATCGGTACATATTTACGGATGTTTGAGTGTGGACAAACGGATAGACAAACCGAATGCATAAACACTTTTCAGCTTTGTTGGAAAGTGTAAAAAAAAGCAACCTCACAGGCTGAAGATTGCAACCACATCGATTTATTTAATGCCAGAAGAAAAGAAGAAGAAGCAGAAGATCGCCAAAAAATTTAGAACAGGATATGGAACTCTTCCATATAACTGGCGCCAAAATATCGTTATTTACATTGTATGGTGATCCGACTATTGCTGTTTGTTTATTAATAAATTACTTATATTTTTTTATTAATTTAATCTAGATTTAATCGTGCTTTTTTAATTGTTACTTCCTTTTTAAAATAATAGAAATTCATTCAAAAATGAATTTCGCCAAATTTGCGCCAAACCCGTTGCGTATATGATATCTCTGCTTTTATTTCATGATACTTTTCAAATAATACCTTCACCTTGGCATTTTTATGAATCATGATAAAGTTTGCGCTTCAGAAATTTCAGCTTTGAAACTTGATGATCATTTATGTTTATTTTTACTTGTAAATATGGCACAGATGTCATATTTATTGTAAAAATATAAGCTGCACGTTAGCGGGATTTTTTTCCCCCGTAAATTGGTGAAAACATTGTTTTTGAAAAGTGCTATAAGTGTTTTATGATTTACGATTTATTGTGATATTTATATTTTTTTATTATATTTATTATTATGTTTATTATTTATAACTTTTTATTCTTCGCTTCAACTATTGTTTCTTTTTCGGTATTACTTGATTATCCCACCGACCAAAAAAGTATCGCCAAACAATAAGATAAAATGCCAATAATGAATGATCGTGAATGTTGCATTTAATCACATTAAACACGATACATGTGTTAAAACTTTATCAAGTGTTTTTTATCCCACTTTTTATTTGTATTTTTATCAATGTTTCATAATTTATTCCATCTTTCGTTATTTCAAATAAAAAATATGTAAATATGTGCAATTTGGCGAAATTGAACAACGAGATAACAAAGTAGTACCAATATTTTATTTAAACACCACATAATTGTTTCCAATTTGCATGTGCGAAATATAAAAGATTCTAAAAGCGGTTATTAAGTGCTATTATAAAGATTATCGCAAAATCATAAATAATAATACTAAGTTACGAAGAATAAGGCTTTTACTTTTTAAATTAACTGCAACAACAAAATTGTTTTCCAGTTTGTTGCTTGATTTAAAAAATAATTTGTTGTACTCAAAAATTGTTTGCTTATTTTCCTTGCTCCATGAGCTTAAATTTGGGAAATTAATGAAAACAGTCAACCGGTGGAAAGTGACGCACACCAAATTTCTGTGACGTATGTAAATAAATTGTGCTTTTTTTTTTATCAGTTTTTTAAACATAACTATTAAACTATTTGGAACTAATTTTTGAAAGTAGGTGCATTCAGTAGGTTACCCTCATAGGTACCGTTTGGTACAACCAGAATCGCAATCCGACATGTATTTTCTTAGATTTGTTTGATGAAAGAATTATGCTTGACTTTTAATATCGTTACTTACTATGTGTATTAGTCTTATATCTCAGATAACTATTTACTCCATGTATTCTGATTCGGTTGTCTACGAAAATATCCAGATGGTGAAAAATGACGCACACCAAGTTTCTGTGACGTATGGAAATAATTTGTGCTTTTTTATCAGTTTTTTAAATATAACTTTTAAACTATTTGGAACTAATTTTTGGTTGATGGTGCATTCACCAGATTACCTTCATAGGTACCTACTGGTACAAACATAATCAAAATCCGACAAGTACTTTTTTAGATTTGCTTGACGAAAGAATTTTTTTTATTTTTAATATCGTTACGTACTCTGAGTATAAAGACTTCGCTTCGCTCAGACAACTAGGACTTCCTTCACAGTGATTAGTCTGAGCGATATTGCTTAGAACAGAGTTTTAAAATAATATGCTAAAAGTAAAAAGAGATTCTATCTTTAATTGAATATATTGTCACAAATTGAAATGATAAAAAAGAGCAAGATGAATTTGCAAAATATTACATACAAATTCCTATACACGGTTAAAAATTGGGAAATCAAACTATACAAAACAGTCACGCATAAGTATAAAATTTGAAGAATACTGCTAACAAAGCGCTAAAATATCTTGTATCGGAATTTAAACTCTTTGAAATGACGTAAAGAATATACACATCAATTTTAGTACCTAAAATTGGCGCAAATAATGAGGGTTGAGTAGAATGAGGGATTTTTTTACATGGTGTGTAGTGCCCTTAAATAGGTAGAACAAAATAATTAATATATATAACAATATAATATCTACATCTGTGTTCAATGTATGCGATGAGGTTTTCGATAAAAAATTGGGGTATTCTCACTTAAAAAAAAGATACATAAAAATCCCGAAAACGCCAACAAAGGATTACAATCTGTCGTTTCGAGTGTGTTCCAGATATTCTCAATCTGATTTAAATGGGTCGTGCATGCTGGCCACTACATACGCTGATTTGTTTTCGTTTTAAACCCATTCCCATGGAATTGAACTGTATTTCGCTTTAGCATAGATAAAATAAAACGAATCGGCAATCATGAATGTAGTAGAGAATTTACAGAGGTATACGCCGCATACTTTCTGGATTTTTTAAGAATCACCTTATCTCGCCCTCTTTCTCAAAAAGCCGCAGTACATACATTCTACGATTTATTCTATAACTTGAGCATATACTCTCTGCTTAGAGCGTATATTCTCTATTTTTTACGATTATTCCACTGTTGGCAATTACAATAGCATAAGATATGAACGAGATCTGAAAAAGCTTTGAGCCGTCAAAGTGTCATCACAAGTGATTTACAAATCTGAACATGTTTTTTTCATCATAACATGCTGACTCAAATACGCCAATGTGAACTCGATTACGCCGTTTTACCGGAAAAAGTTTATTATTTAAAAGGCCTGCTAGTAGCAATTGAGAAAATGATTCTATGATAAAATTCCTAGATTAGTAAAGCTGAAAAGTTAATGTCCCACCCCTCATACTATTTTATAATGGAATTCTTTTGTGGTGACGTGTAAATGAATAATAAATATTTTTTGCGTGGCATGTTCTACAAAATATGTATTCTAGTGATCTTCATAAATGCATATCAATTTCATTATGTTTCTATGAGTTTACATCATTAAAAAGAGCTTAAAAATATTTCATCCCATCGGCCGTAATGTAACGGAATACTTTTTATTATCCCTGTATTCGAATTTATCTGATTTTATTAAAATTTGCAACGACTCAACAAAATTCGGCAACAAATGGATATTTAAAATTTCAAACGATTCCGTAGGATAGTTTTTGTGCTGTTATATGTGGAGATACAGACGAACGGATCAGACGGCGACTATAGTTACTAAATATTTTATATTAATTAGGGACACACCTAAAAAAACAGTTAAATTTAAAAGCGCACGCCGAAATTGAAAACACATTTCCAGAGATTATTGCTCAAAAACAGTATTGTAACCGATTTCTTTTGTGTGTCCTTGTAATTGGATTAAAAATGCTATGAATATCCTGTTATAACTTAATCCTAATGAAATTCAGAGGTTTATATAAGTTTCGTAAATTTGCAATAGCGTAATTTCATTAAAATACTCTGCAAAGGATTTTCCCCAATAGACCATACTGTAATGAAAATCTTTTGGGTGCCCCTGTAAATAAACTATTAATCCCACATACCTCATATACAATATCAAACATGCCTAGGAGATCCTAAATAAGGTTTCTAGTTGCATATAAATCGGTGTATATTTACGGATGTTTGAGTGTGGACAGACGGATAGACAAACCGAATGCATAAATATTTTTCAGCTTTGTTGGAAAGCGCAGAAAAAAAGAAACCTCACAGGCTGAAGATCACACCCACATCGATTTAATGGCAAAAAAAAGGTACTTCTTGGTTATCCTGTCGATCAAAAAACTATCGCCAAACTATAAGGTTACATGCCAATACTGGATGTAACCTTTAAAATCTTATAAATATTACTTTCACTTGTCATTATTTACGATACGCGTGTTTGTTACGTCATAAAGTGATTTTTAATTCAACTTTTAATATGTATTTCTTATTGCATTTTAAAAATGTATTTATTCTTCTGTTATTTAAAATACAACTTAGGTCAATTTATGTAATTTGACAAACAGTTTGACGATTTGTGTAGTTTGGTGCAATAGGTCTACGAAATAACAGAGTATTAAAAAAAAAAAAAAAAAAAAAAAGCTCGCCAAAAAATTTAGAACAGGATATGGAACTTTTCGATATAACTAGCGGACCCGACAGACGGTGTCCTTCTTGGCACCGACTCCAGAAAATCAAATAAATGTACGTAAATATGGTAATACACAGGATAAACACTACGATCTTAATTTAATTTCTTATTACAATTATGTAAGGAAATTATTTTTCACTCTTCAGTAATTTTTGAAGTCGGTTCAATTTTTGTTAGAAAAGTTTATTTTTCTCTTTTTAGTTAAAAGTTAACGATTGTCTGAAGTCGGTTAATCAAAATTATAATACAGGAAATATTATTGTAAAGCATACACGTTTGTCAGGAGTGGGGTTCGAACACACGATCTCTTTCTTCAAGAAACTGAGTTTAAATCTGGCATATTGGACCGCTCGGACATTCCGTCCGCACTCTATTCATCGAACTTATTCAACACTTTTAATTAGCAAAAAATCACTAACTATTAGCTTTTGCCTAATTACTAAAAAAGCTTGAATCAATTTCGAAGAAATGTGAATCTAAACCATTCTCGAATCCACTGGAACGCACACACAAAATTTCATTAAAATCGGTCTAGTCGTTTAGAAGGAGTTCAGTGACATACACACGCACAGAAGATTTTTATATGTAAAGATGAGCATTGAAAATTGCAGGTTTTTGCGCTGAAGACTTCGCCAAATTAGAAAAATGTGAAATATCTCACGAACTACTGGATTTAAACAAATTTGCTTAGTACCATTCGATTCAGAATGAAAAAATACACTAAAATATGTTATCAGTTAAAACATATCTACAAAAGCCTATTTTAAAGGAATTTTTTAAAAGTTCGTTCTTTTTTTTACCCTCCTTAGGGGGGGGGGGGATTTCTGAAAATCCCTTCTTAGCGGCACTCGATGTTATAAGAAGTATTTTTACCCGCAATTTTCAAGATTTTTGTTTCGGTAGATTTTTTCGTGCTGTGATTAATACGAAGTCCAGACTTTTTATTTATATATAGACTAGCAGCCTTCGCCCGCTACGCTGGTCAGTTTTTTTTAAGAAACTTTAAATCAAACGAAATTTTTATATCATAGTAATTTTTAGTTTTATATTGTATTTTAGTCTATATGTCATCGGAGAAAAGGCAGCCATCTAAACAAAAAGTTCAAAGTTAGTCACCAACGAATGACGTAGCGCTCAACATGTTAACAGTTTTAATCACATAAAAATTCATTCAGTGGAACCTTTAAAATAAAGCCAACCTTTTGTAATTGGGTTCATCTGATTTAAAATATCTCCATAAGTATTCATTTAAACAACGTAGAATGCTATATTACAATTGTTACAAAATTTCTGAAAAATTATCCAACTAACAATGTAAGTTCTATTAAAATCTATCTAGTAGAACTTAATTTATAAGAGGCCGGAATGAAATTTTACTTTGCGTTTTATATATATTGAGAATTAAATATAGCCTACATAATCATGTTAACTTGATTATAGAACTCACTTCCAAAGTGCAGATTCAATAGATTTTTTTTGTACGATTATTAATAAATAAACCCAGACTTTCTTTTATATATAAAGATTGAAAATTTCAGCTTTTTCCGCCGAAGACATCGCCAAATTAGAAAAATGTGAAGTATCTCACAAACTACTGGATTTAAAAGAATTTGCTTGGTACCATTCGATTCAGCATGGCAAAATACACTAAAATATGGTACCAATTGAATCGTCTACAAAATGGTATCAATTGAATTGACTACAAAATCTGATCTATCTAGAAGGATTGAAAATTTCAGGTTTTTGCACGGAAGACATCGCCAAATTAGTAAAATGTGAAGTATCTCACGAAATAATGGATTTAAAAGAATTTGCTTGGTACCATTCGATTCAGCATGGAAAAATACATTAAAATATGTTATCAGTTGAAAAATAACTACATAAGCCGATTTTTAAGGAATTTTTTTAAAGTTCGTTCTTTTTTTACCCCCCTTAGGGGTGGAATTTTCGAAAATCCCTTCTTAGCGGCGCTCGGTGCTATAAGAAGTATTTTTTCCCCAATTTTCAAGATTATGGGCCCGGTAGATTTTTTTGTGCTGTGATTAATACGAAATCCAGACTTTCTTTTATATATATAGACTAGTGGACCCGACAGACGTTGTCCTGTCACCGACAGACGTTGTCCTTCTTGGCACCAACTCCAGAAAATCAAATAAATGTACGTAAATATGGTAATATGCACGATAAACACTACACTCTTAATTTAATTTCTTATTACAATTATGTAAGGAAATTATTTTTCACTCTTCAGTATATTTTGAAGTCGGTTCAATTTTTCATAGAAAAGTTAATTTTTCTCTTTTTAGTTAAAAGTTAACGATTTTCTGAAGTCGGTTAATCAAAATTATAATGTAGGAATTATTATTGTAAAGCATACACGTTTGTCAGGAGTGGGGTTCGAACACGCGATCTCTTTCTTAAAGAAGCTGAGCTTAAATTTGGCGCCTTAGACCGCTCGGACATTCCGTCCGCACTCTATTCATCGAACTTATTCAACACTTTTAATTAGCGAAAAATCACTAACTATTAGTTTTTGCCTAATTACTAAAAAAGTACTGAATCAATTTCGATGAAATGTGAATCTAAACCATTCTCGAATCCACTGGAACGCACACACAAAATTTCATTAAAATCGTTCTAGTCGTTTAGGAGGAGTTCAGTGACATACGCACAAAAGATTTATATATATAAAGATGATTTATTTTGTACTTTTTATTTGGATTTTTTATTAATATTCTACTAATTAATTGTTTTTTTTTTCTGATTTCAAATAAAAATTACGTCAATATGTAAAATTTGGCTATTAGTATGGCGATTTGTACAATTTGGCGAAATTGGTCGACGGAACCTAAATACCTAAGTATTTATAAATGTATGGTTGCATATTATAATTAACTTGATTATCCCATCTATCAATTTTGCCAAATTGTACAAATCACCAATCTCATAGCCAAATTATTCATATTCACATAAATTTCATTTTCCTTCTATAGTAAAAAAAAACTAGCCTTAAAAGGAATGACTCCTGGAATGATGCTGATGTGGAAGATTTCCGGAACTAACGAATCCGGTTTGTCCACTCCTTCCATGAGTCGAATAGACCAATCAGGAAAGGACTCCGTGTATGCATCGCCGTATGGGTTACCTTAAAGAGAGGAAAGGTTACCATCGCCAACAATCGGCAAGTTTGTCGCCAACTTGGCGATATATCGCCAAATTTGGCGACCAAAATTAGTTGTCAAAAGTGACGCCAACTTGGCGATAACTGTAATATTTCGCCAAATTTTTAATTTCTTTACAACACCAGTCGTTTGATACATCATTTGAGAGGTTTGCAACTGCTTATTCATATAATGGATGTCTTGTGTGTTATCCCCCATTCTGCTCCCCAGGGGGGACACATTTTTAATTTCTTTACAACACCAGTCGTGTTACACAAGATTTGAAAGGTCTGCAACTGCTTATTCATATTATGGGTGTCTTGTGTGTCACCCCCACACTCTGCTCTCCCCAGGGGGGTCACATTTTTAATTCCTTTACAACACCAGTTGTGTGACACATCATTTGAAAGGTCTGCAACTGCTTATTCATATTATGGATGTGTTGTGTGTCATCCCCCACTCTGCCCCCCAGGGGGGCACATTTTTAATTTCTTTACAACACCAATTGTGTGACACATCATTTGAGAGGTCTGCAACTGCTTATTCATATTATGGATATCTTGTGTGTAACCCCCCCTCTGCCCTCAGAGGGGTCTCATTTTGTAATTTCTTTACAACACCAGTCGTGTTACACAAGATTTGAAAGGTCTGCAACTGCTTATTCATATTATGGGTGTCTTGTGTGTCACCCCCACACTCTGCTCTCCCCAGGTGGGGCACATTTTTAATTTCTTTACAACACCAGTCGTGTGATATATCATTTGAGAGTTCTGCAGCTGCTTATTCATATTATGGATGTCTTTTGTGTCGCCTCCCACTCTGCCCCACCAGGGGGGCACATTTTTAATTTCTTTACAACACCAGTCGTGTGACACATCATTTGAAAGGTCTGCAACTGCTTATTCATACCATGGGGTATTGGCGAGCGCAGCAAGCAGGGGTAGCCAATAATTTGGAATCGCGAAGCGATTACGCGGGGGGTTGGCGAGCATAGCGAGCAGGGGGGCGGGACCCCCCCTAGTAAATAATGAAAAAACAAACAAATAGAAAAAATATTGATAAAAATACAAATAAAAAGACGAAATAAAAATCACTTAATGACGTTTTAAACAGGTGTATAATATTTAATGTCATTGGATGCGACATTTACGATCATCCATTATTGGCATTTAATCTTATAATTTGGCGATGTTTTTTTTTTTGCGCTTTACAAATGAGGAAGAATTCAATAACCTGTTTTTTTCCCGTCAACCATAAAATGATCGCCAAACTATAAGATTAAATGACAATAATGGATGATCGTGAATGTCAGATTCAATTAGTATGGCGATTTGTACAATTTGGAGGAATTGGTCGACGGAACCTAAATACCTAAGTATTTATAAATGTATGGTTGCATATTATAATTAACTTGATTATCCCATCTATCAATTTTGCCAAATTGTAATTTGGCGATGTTTTTTTTTTTTTTTTTTTTTTTTTTGCGTTTTAAAAATGGGGAAGAATTCAATAACCTTTTTTTTTTTTTTTTTTTTTTGCATTAAATGAAAGATATTTTGATTTAATATAAGGGTAGACATTATTAAAAGCCTTTTACAAAAAAGTCAATGACCAAATCCTAAGACCTGGAGACCAGACTGGTCGCCAGGGCGGAGTTCTGAACCAATTACGATGAAATGTGAATCTAAACCATTCTCGAATCCACCGCAACACACACGAAAAATTTCATTAAAATCGGTCCAGTCGTTTAGGAGGAGTTCAGTTACATACACACGCACAGAAGATTTTTATATATAAAGATGAGCATTGAAAATTTCAGGTTTTTGCGCCGAAGACATTGCCAAATTAGGAAAATGTGAATTATCTCACGAACTACTGGATTTAAATGAATTTGCTTAGTACCATTCGATTCAGAATGAAAAAATGCACTAAAATATGTTATCAGTTGAAAAATAACTACAAAAGCTTATTTTTAAGGAATTTTTTAAAAGTTCGTTCTTTTTTCTACTCATCTTAGGGGTGGAATTTTCGAAAATCCTTTTTTAGCGGCACTCGATGTTATAAGAAGTATTTTTACCCCAATTTTCAAGATTTCTGGTATGTAGATATTTTTGTGCTATGATTAATACGAAATCCTGACTTTCTTTAATATATATAGCACTTTTAATTAGCGAAAAATCACTTATTAGTTTTTCCCTAATTACTAAAAAATTACTGAATCAATTTCGACGAAATGTGAATCTAAACCATTCTCGAATCTACTGGAACGCACACACAAAATTTCATCAAAATCGGTCCAGTCGTTGAGGAGGAGTTCAATTACATACACACGCACAGAAGTTTTTTATACATAAAGATGAGCATTGAAAATTTCAGGTTTTTGCGCCAAAGACATCGCCAAATTAGGAAAATGTAAATTATCTCACGAACTACTGTATTTAAACGAATTTGCTTAGTACCATTCGATTCAGAATGAAAAAACGCACTAAAATATGTTATCTGTTGAAAAATAACTACATAAGCCGATTTTTAAGGAATTTTTTTAAAGTTCGTTCTTTTTTTTTACCCCCCTTAGGGGTGGAATTTTCGAAAATCCCTTCTTAGCGGCGCTCGGTGCTATAAGAAGTATTTTTTCACCAATTTTCAAGATTATGGGTCCGGTAGATTTTTTTGTGCTGTGATTAATACGAAATCCAGACTTTCTTTTATATATATAGATTGAATGCATGCATTTATATTATTTAATCAGCCCATTTCACTGAAATCTTTTAACTTTTTTCATTTTATTCCCCTAACAACTGTTATAAACTTATTAAACGGATCTTTCTCCTTGGCACACATGTGCAATGCCAAATTGGCGGGGGGGGGGGGGGAGCATATGTCAATGTGTTGCGTATATGACATCTGTGCCAAAAACACTTATTGTGACATAACTATAACAATTAGACATATGCTATCGCGACATTTTTTTAGATAATTATACGTTCTGCAAAGTCGTAGTACATTAATTTGTTTTATAATCAACAGTATTCGCAGCGCACGCGATGTAAGGATTTTTGGTACTTCTAGGTTATCCCATCGACCAAAAAATTATCGCCAAACTATAAGATTAAATGCCAATAATGGATAATCGTGAATGCCACATTCAATGACATTAAATAAGATTCACGTGTTTAAAATGTCATTAAGTGATATTAATTTCGTTTTTTTATTTGAATTTTTATTAATATTCCACTAATTATTTGTTTTTCCGTTATTTAAAATAAAAATTATGTCAATATGTAAAATTTGGATATTAGTTTGGCGATTTGTATAATTTGGCAAAATTGGTCGGCGGGATAATAGAGAAGTACCGGATTTTTTAAGGTCATTTTTCTACACCTTGGGTTACATTATTGGCATTTTAGTAAGGATCCCCCCCCCTTTTTTTTAAATATAATATAGCCTATGTTTACCGGAAATTGTGTAGCTTTCCAACGGTGAAAGAAATTTTCAAATCAGTCAAGTAGTTTCGGAGCCTATCCAATTCAAACAAACAAACAAACAAACAAACAATCAAATCTTTCCTCTTTATAATATTAGTATAGATAAGGATTCAAAATTTCAGGTTTTTGCGCCGAAGACATCGCCAAATTAGGAAAATGTGAATTATCTCACGAACTACTGGATTTAAACGAATTTGCTTAGACCGTTCGATTCAGAATGAAAAAATGCACTAAAAGATGTTATCAGATGAAAAATGAGTTGTTATATATTGTTATAAGTTGAAATATAACTACAAAAGACGATTTTTAAGGAAATTTTTAAAAGTTCGTTCTTTTTTCTACTCATCTTAGGGGTGGAATTTTCGAAAATCCCTTTTTAGCGGCACTCGATGTTATAAGAAGTATTTTTACCAAAATTTTCAAGATTTTTGGTTCGGTAGATGTTTTTGTGCTGTGATTAATACGAAATCCTGACTTTCTTTTATATATATAGCACTTTTAATTAGCGAAATATCACTAACTATTAGTTTTTGCCTAATTACTAAAAAAGTACTGAATCAATTTCGATGAAATGTGAATCTAAACCATTCTCGAATCCACTGGAACACACACACAAAATTTCATTAAAATCGGTCCAGTCGTTTAGGAGGAGTTCAGTTACATACACACGCACAGAAGATTTTTATATATAAAGACTAGCAAGCTATGCCCGCTTCGCTGGTCCATATTTCCAAACGAACCTTGACTCAAAAAAAATGGCGATTTAAAAATTTTATTTTAAAGCAGTATAGACCACCCTGGAATGTTCTTCCGTATTGCTGAAAATCAAGCCAACGCCATTGCAATATTGTACTATTGTAAGTCTTGGAGAAAATTTGGGCAATTAAGCACCATCTCTTTTATTTTATCATTTATAGTAGAGTTTCGTATGAACATGAGACCGTTATGACAACAGGAATCAAAATGTTCTCGAGTCATCACACTATTACATTAGAGGGCATTGCAATGATTAGTGAGATTGATTATCAAACTCTATTAACTTTCGGATTGTACATTATCATTTCTTAGTTCTTAAAATTCCGACATCTGAACTTGCACTATGTGTAGTTCTGGTAGCCTACATACAATGTCATTTCATGTTACATTTTTTAATAAACGTCCTCTTCTAGCAGGTCTACTGCCTATACTGTTTCCTATCTACCTTAATCTGTTCCAGCAAGAATACATAGAGTAAAAAATGTAAAGAATTATTGACAAATAAAGAAGAGTTTTTGTTTGTTTGCATTTATGACGGCCATTTATCTACACGTGGGGTATAAGCCCTAAGGAAAGGATGCCCTCCGTGGGGGTGGCAGACGAAGAAGGGTTTTTCACTTATATATTTAGTAGAACAATGAAGCATAAAAAGTGTGTTTTAAAGCTGTATTATTTGAATAACATTAAAATTACATCAGTTTCACTGCCTCTTCCTTTTATAAAACAGTTGCTAACATGTAGCCGTTAAATCAGAATAATCTTGATGACTAAATTTTGTAGAAAAATAAGTCTTTAGTTTGCATCTAATAAAATTTTTCTACCTTCTGTAATTGATTCCATTATGATTTTTAGTGTCAAACATTAGAAGTGCTAGAAACGATATTGTTACAAATGTACCAGACTTATTTCATGTTTGTCCTCAAATAAATATGAAATTTACGATCATCCATTATTGGCATTTAATGTTATAGCTCGACGATAGTTTTTTGTTCGACTACTTGATTATTCCGTCGATCAATTTCGCCAAATTATACAAATGGACATAATTTTTATTTTAAATAACCAAGAATAAATAAATTACTAAAATGTTAATAGAAATACAAATAAACATCGAATTAAAATTGGTTGATGAAGTAACAATTACGTATAACAAATTTAATGTCAAATGGTCGATGGGATTATCAAGTATTACCAAATTACATAAACAAATTGAATAAACAATAATATTGCCAATAATATTTCAGTGCAGGTGTCATCTACGGATCCCATTGGCGCGATTGCAGCAAATTGCGATTTTATGCCTCACGTGGTAATCCAGTAATAGTTGATTATTTTTGAGTAAATTATTTCATTATTTTTCTTTTCTCTTTTAAAATTATATAAATTGTTTTGTTCCATAATTATTTATTGACTTAGTTTATTATTATTATTTCCTTTTTAAAATAATAGAAAATAAATAAGAGTAATATAAATGTAATTGGTATTTGAAAACGCAGTGTTCTCCAAATTGGCATCATAAAAAAATCACGCCAAGGTGATGCGTGTATAAAAGTGGAAAAATGTTTGCAATAATATAAACAAAAAAAACGTAAACAAATAATTAAAAATTCGCTATTTCGATAGTTTTTTAAAATAACATCAAGCTTAATTTTTCAGTCGGGCAGCAATAGTAAATTTTCTTTTCTTCGTCTGTTTCATAATAAAAAAAAACATAAATTTAATAACTTCTAATTAAATAATCTGACTAATTTTCTGCAATCGGATTTATGATCTAAAAGTATCCTTAATACATAAACAAAACAGTGCAGTTGTCATTTACGCGCAGAAGTCGGCGCGATAATTTTTTACATCAATTTGGCAGAAAAATCGTTTTCGAATACCAGTTTCATATATATATTTAAATTATTTTCTATTTTTTAAAAAATAATAGAAATTAGTATTTAAATAATAAGTATAGAACAAAACAGTTTACATAATTTTAAAGAAGAGAAAGGAAATAAAAAAACATTTTATTAATAATTAAATAACAATAGTCGGGTTGCCATGCCAGGCAAAATAACATTAATTTAGTGTCCATTAGTTACCTCGGTGTGTATATGATATCTGTGCAAACAAAACTTCCGATAATATAATAAATTACGTCATATTTATTTTCCTTTTAATTTTCTTTATTTTAATTTTTCACGTGGATACTGTTTCAACTAAAACTTAATTGCCGAGGAGAAATTATTTTCCATATTTTGATTTTTTTTGGCAATGGGAAAGAAAATGGTCATTTTTTATCCGAAAAATTTTAATTGATTCTGTATGAAAAATAATGAAATTTTGAATTATTAAGGAAAATATTTGAATAAATCAATTGAAAATTAGCCTATGTTCACCGGAAATAGTGTAGCTATCCAACGGTGAAAGAATTTTTCAAAACCGTCAAGTAGTTTCGGAGCCTATTCAATTCAAACAAACAAACAATCAAATCTTTCCTCTTTATAATATTAGTATAGATTAGCGCCAAAATATCATTATTTACATTGCATGGTGATCTGGCTATTGTTGTTTGTTTAATAATAAATTGCTTATTTTTTTTTCTCCATTTATATAACCTAAATTTAATCGTGCTTTTAATTCTTACTTCCTGTTTAAAATAATCGAAATTCGTTCAAAAATTATTTGCGCCAAACCCGATGCGTATATGATATCTCTGCTCTAATTTCATGATACTTTTCAAATAATATCTTTACCTCGGCGTTTTTATAAATCATGGTCCAGTTTGAACTTCCGAAATTGAGATTTCAAACCTGATGATCGTTTATGCTTATTTTCACTCGTAAATATGGCACAGATGTCATATTTATGAGTAAAAATATAAGCTACATGTTAGCGCGATTTTTTGTCCCGCCAAATTGATGAAAACGTTGTTTTTGAATATTGCTATAAAACTTTTACGATTTATTGTGATATTCATATTTTTTATTATATTTTTTATTATGTTTATCTATACTAATATTATAAAGAGGAAAGATTTGATTGTTTGTTTGTTTGTTTGTTTGTTTGTTTGAATTGGATAGGCTCCGAAACTACTTGACTGATTTGAAAAATTCTTTCACCGTTGGAAAGCTACACAATTTCCGGTAAACATAGGCTATATTATATTTAAAAAAAAGGGGGGGGGATCCTTACTAAAATGCCAATAATGTAACCCAAGGTGTAGAAAAATGACCTTAAAAAATCCGGTACTTCTCTATTATCCCGCCGACCAATTTTGCCAAATTATACAAATCGCCAAACTAATATCCAAATTTTACATATTGACATAATTTTTATTTTAAATAACGGAAAAACAAATAATTAGTGGAATATTAATAAAAATTCAAATAAAAAAACGAAATTAATATCACTTAATGACATTTTAAACACGTGAATCTTATTTAATGTCATTGAATGTGACATTCACGATTATCCATTATTGGCATTTAATCTTATAGTTTGGCGATAATTTTTTGGTCGATGGGATAACCTAGAAGTACCAAAAATCCTTACATCGCGTTGCGCTGCGAATACTGTTGATTATAAAACAAATTAATGTACTACGACTTTGCAGAACGTATAATTATCTAAAAAAATGTCGCGACAGCATATGTCTAATTGTTATAGTTATGTCACAATAAGTGTTTTTGGCACAGATGTCATATACGCAACACATTGACATATGCTCCCCCCCCCCCCCGCCAATTTGGCATTGCACATGTGTGCCAAGGAGAAAGATCCGTTTAATAAGTTCATAACAGTTGTTAGGGGAATAAAATGAAAAAAGTTAAAAGATTTCAGTGAAATGGGCTGATTAAATAATATAAATGCATGCATTCAATCTATATATATATAAGAAAGTCTGGATTTCGTATTAATCACAGCACAAAAAAATCTACCGGACCCATAATCTTGAAAATTGGTGAAAAAATACTTCTTATAGCACCGAGCGCCGCTAAGAAGGGATTTTCGAAAATTCCACACCTAAGGGGGGTAAAAAAAAGAACGAACTTTAAAAAAATTCCTTAAAAATCGGCTTATGTAGTTATTTTTCAACTGATAACATATTTTAATGTATTTTTCCATGCTGAATCGAATGGTACCAAGCACATTCTTTTAAATCCAGTAGTTCGTAGATACTTCCCATTTTCCTAATTTGGCGATGTCTTCGGCGCAAAAACCTGAAATTTTCAATCCTTATCTATATATATAAAAGAAAGTCTGGATTTCGTATTAATCACAGCACAAAAAAATCTACCGGGCCCATAATCTTGAAAATTGGGGAAAAAATACTTCTTATAGCACCGAGCGCCGCTAAGAAGGGATTTTCGAAAATTCCACCCCTAAGGGGGGTAAAAAAAAGAACGAACTTTAAAAAAATTCCTTAAAAATCGGCTTATGTAGTTATTTTTCAACTGATAACATATTTTAATGTATTTTTCCATGCTGAATCGAATAGTACCAAGCACATTCTTTTAAATCCGGTAGTTCGTGAGATACTTCCCATTTTCCTAATTTGGCGATGTCTTCGGCGCAAAAACCTGAAATTTTCAATCCTTATCTATATATATAAAAGAAAGTCTGGATTTCGTATTAATCACAGCACAAAAAAATCTACCGGGCCCATAATCTTGAAAATTGGGGAAAAAATACTTCTTATAGCACCGAGCGCCGCTAAGAAGGGATTTTCGAAAATTCCACCCCTAAGGGGGGTAAAAAAAGAACGAACTTTAAAAAAATTCCTTAAAAATCGGCTTATGTAGTTATTTTTCAACTGATAACATATTTTAATGTATTTTTCCATGCTGAATCGAATGGTACCAAGCAAATTCTTTTAAATCCATTATTTCGTGAGATACTTCGCATTTTCCTAATTTGGCGATGTCTTCCGTGCAAAAACCTGAAATTTTCAATCCTTCTAGATAGATCAGATTTTGTAGTCAATTCAATTGATACCATTTTGTAGACGATTCAATTGGTACCATATTTTAGTGTATTTTGCCATGCTGAATCGAATGGTACCAAGCAAATTCTTTTAAATCCAGTAGTTTGTGAGATACTTCACATTTTTCTAATTTGGCGATGTCTTCGGCGCAAAAAGCTGAAATTTTCAATCTTTATATATAAAAGAAAGTCTGGGTTTTTTTATTAATAATCGTACAAAAAAATCTATTGAATCTGCACTTTGGAAGTGAGTTCTATAATCAGGTTAACATGATTATGTAGGCTATATTTAATTCTCAATATATATAAAACGCAAAGTAAAATTTCATTCCGGCCTCTTATAAATTAAGTTCTACTAGATAGATTTTAATAGAACTTACATTGTTAGTTGGATAATTTTTCAGAAATGTTGTAACAATTGTAATATAGCATTCTACGTTGTTTAAATGAATACTTATGGAGATATTTTAAATCAGATGAACCCAATTACAAAAGGTCGGCTTTATTTTAAAGGTTCCACTGAATGAATTTTTATGTGATTAAAACTATTAACATGTTGAGCGCTACGTCATTCGTTGGTGACTAACTTTGAACTTTCTGTTTAGATGGCTGCCTTTTCTCCGATGACATATAGACTAAAATACAATATAAAACTAAAAATTACTATGATATAAAAATTTCGTTTGATTTAAAGTTTCTTAAAAAAAACTGACCAGCGTAGCGGGCGAAGACTGCTAGTCTATATATAAATAAAAAGTCTGGACTTCGTATTAATCACAGCACGAAAAAATCTACCGAAACAAAAATCTTGAAAATTGCGGGTAAAAATACTTCTTATAACATCGAGTGCCGCTAAGAAGGGATTTTCAGAAATCCCCCCCCCCCCCCTAAGGAGGGTAAAAAAAAGAACGAACTTTTAAAAAATTCCTTTAAAATAGGCTTTTGTAGATATGTTTTAACTGATAACATATTTTAGTGTATTTTTTCATTCTGAATCGAATGGTACTAAGCAAATTTGTTTAAATCCAGTAGTTCGTGAGATATTTCACATTTTTCTAATTTGGCGAAGTCTTCAGCGCAAAAACCTGAAATTTTCAATGCTCATCTTTACATATAAAAATCTTCTGTGCGTGTGTATGTCACTGAACTCCTTCTAAACGACTAGACCGATTTTAATGAAATTTTGTGTGTGCGTTCCAGTGGATTCGAGAATGGTTTAGATTCACATTTCTTCGAAATTGATTCAAGCTTTTTTAGTAATTAGGCAAAAGCTAATAGTTAGTGATTTTTTGCTAATTAAAAGTGTTGAATAAGTTCGATGAATAGAGTGCGGACGGAATGTCCGAGCGGTCCAATATGCCAGATTTAAACTCAGTTTCTTGAAGAAAGAGATCGTGTGTTCGAACCCCACTCCTGACAAACGTGTATGCTTTACAATAATATTTCCTGTATTATAATTTTGATTAACCGACTTCAGAAAATCGTTAACTTTTAACTAAAAAGAGAAAAATAAACTTTTCTAACAAAAATTGAACCGACTTCAAAAATTACTGAAGAGTGAAAAATAATTTCCTTACATAATTGTAATAAGAAATTAAATTAAGATCGTAGTGTTTATCCTGTGTATTACCATATTTACGTACATTTATTTGATTTTCTGGAGTCGGTGCCAAGAAGGACACCGTCTGTCGGGTCCGCTAGTTACTTATAACTGTTTATTCCTCGCTTCAACTATAGTTCCTTTTTTGCTATTACTTAATTATCCTGTAGACCAAAAAATTATCGCCAAATAATAAGTTAAAATTCCAATCATGAATGATCATGAATGTCTCATTAAACAATGTAGACATGTGTTTAAAACGTCATCAAGTGACTTTTTATACCGCTTTTTTTTTGCATTTTTATCAATGTTTCACTAATTTATTTCTTCTTTCGTTATTTAAAATAAAAAAATATGTGAATATGTACAGTTTTGCGAAATTGATCACGAGATAACGAAGAAGTACCAATATTTTATTTCAGCACATATTTTATTTAAACACGACATAATTGATTCCAATTTGCATGTGCGAAGGTGCGAAATATAAAAGATGCTAATGGCGGCTATTAAGTGCTGTTATAAAAATTATCGCAAAATCTCAAATATTAATACTAAGTTACTAAGAATTAAGACTTTTTTCTTTTAAATTAACAACAAAAACAAAATTATTTTTCAGTTTGTTTCTTAATTTAAATATAGTACTTAATTTAAATATACTTAAAAATTGTTTGCGTATTTTCCTTGCTCCATGTGCTTAAATTTGGGAATCTAACGAAAATATACAACCGGTAAAAAGTGACGCACACAATATTTCTGTGACGTATGCAAATGAATTGGACTTTTTATCAGTTTTTTAAAAATAGTTTTAAAACTATTTGGAACTAATTTTTCAAAGTAGGTTCATTCAGTAGGTTACTCTCATAGGTACCGTTTGGTACAATCAGAATCGCAATCCGATATGTATTTTTCTAGATTTGCTTAACGAAAGAGTTATGCTTGACTTTTAATATCGTTACGTACTATGTGTATTAGTCTTCTCTTCGTCAAGACAACTATTTATTCCATGCACTCTGATTCGGTTGTCTACGAAAATATCCAGCTAGTGAAAAATTACGCACACCAAGTTTCTGTGACGTATGCAAATAAATTGTGCTTTTTTATCAGTTTTTTAAATATAACTTTTAAACTATTTGGAACTAATATTTCGTAGATAGTGCATTCACCAATTTACCTTCATAGGTACCTACTGGTACAAACAGAATCAAAATCCGACAAGTACTTTTTGAGATTTCCTTGACGAAAGAATTTTTTTTACTTTTAATATCGTTTCGTACTCTGAGTATAAGACTTCGCTTCGCTCAAACAATTATTTTAAAAAATATCAATAAACTCTTTCTATAAGTATGGATACAGAATATTTTAGTACTTTATGTAATTTATATAATAACTATATTTTGCAAGATTTATATACAAAAGGTCGGAATACTACTAGGTGGATGTACTGTTGTCAGATTTCTATTTATATCACTATGAACGTACTTATTGTAATAATAGTATTCTTATGTAACACGTTTTAATTCATACTGACCACTGTAATAGTATTTCTCACAGTAGATTATCCTGCTAATTTAGGATTAACATTTTATCACATATATAATAACTTTTTACATCTAAAAATTAAACTCTGAGAAAACAGAACAATAACTGATCTTTATGACAAATTTAAAGATTTTCAATTCAAAGTTAATTCTTTTATCTGCATATTTCAGTTTACTATAATATACTCCTTAAACATAGGTATAGAAATAAAAGTTTATGTTCTTCTTAACAACATTAAACAATTAATATTAGATGCATTAAATCATGTTTTACCTAAGAAATTCTTTAATTTACACTATTGTAAATTAAAATCTGTATATTAATTATCTAAACCAGTGTTTCCCAACCTTTTTCAAGCCATGCCCCTTCAAATCATATCTAAAACCCTGATGACCCCCCTCCCCTCTCTCTGAAAAATAATTATTATTTATTAAAAATTGAGCTGTTATTCCATTTAAAGTAGTAAAAAAAAAAAAAAAAAAAAAAAAAAAAAAAAAAAAAAAAAAAAGCCATTTAAAAATGGAATAGAAAAGGAAACGTAAACATGTAAAAGAAAGATCGAGCTTATATTCGAGCTAGATTATTATCTGTAATATTGTATATCGATTATATATACAAATACATTACAAAATTAAAATTCTTATAATTCTTATTCTTCCTCAGCACAAAAAAATTTCCCGATGAGTAAAATGTGCCCCATGCACTCATAATAAGGTCATGTACAAAATTTCAGCGTTTTGTCATAAAATGTCAGAGAGATGTGAAAATACATTAATGCTGACTTAACCTTTTATGCCCCGACAGTACTTTAGTATCATTAAAATAACTTTTTTAAAAAGTCATGGCTGCCAACTTCTACGCCTATTTGAGGTCAAATAAACATATTATAATCAGAAATTTTATTTAGTAATTGGCAATATATATTGTAATGCATGGCACAAACTACATTTGATATATAATTTACTTTAAACCAATTGTGGTTTCAAACATGTTTATATGAAGGCGTAGAAGTTGGCAGCTCTGAAAAGTTCATTTAATACCTCGATTAACCCATTAGTGCCTAGCGTCCCTTCAAAAGGTGCATGTAGCACTGTTTTTCACACCGGTAAAAAAGAACAGCAATCTTTATTTTATTTAATCGAAACATTTTCGTAATTAATCAACTAAACTTAATTCTTTTAAAAATAGTGGTGCCAACCGAATAAAATTTGCGTAAAAGGTGATGGGCATGAATGGTTTAATAGTAGTAAAATTTAGAATGAGTTATAGATGCATTACTTTATCTTGTTACCAAAGCATTATTGATTACATAAAACGAAAGTGTTTTTAAAAGAGTGATTTCTCTTCTCTTTACATGTTTTCAGCTTTTTTGACGTTGAAATATTGAGGAAAGAACGGAAATATTTCTATCGTAAGAACGTTATATTTGTATATTTCCTAATTCTATAAAATATCAATGAAAATATTTGAAATAAAATATTCGAGTGGACTTATAAATGTTACACAAAGCCCCTAAAAATTCCGATTTAATTAATTACTTTTTATTGGCAAAATCATTTTAAAATTCATTAAATGATTGTGTAAATTTTCTAATGTCGTTTCAAAAATTCACGAAAAATGCTTTGAGATGAAAATCTCATGAATCATTCATAATTTGGGGCATAAAGAGTTAAACCACTTTTCGATGTCTGGGTATGAGTTCGGAAAATGGAAATATCACGTCGGATGATTGCGTTTCAGGGGTCGTACACAAATAACGAAAAAAACAATGAGTGCTCTCTAGCTGTAAACATTTACGACTGACTCCTCACAAATTTTGTTTAACCATATTCATGCTACTTTTTTACGATGACATGCTGAAAATTTGTACCTGACTTTGTTAGTGTATGGGCCACTATTTATTCTTTGGGAAAATGTTTTGTACGGAAGCCGTATACAAATTTAAATTTTCTATTTTTTTTTTTTTTAATTAATCTCCTGAAATTTTTTATCAAAAATTTGGAATCTCTCTCTCTCTTTTTTTTTCTTTTCTTTTCTTTTCTTTTTTTTACGCAATTTTGTAATTCATAATACTTCTATAATCAATATTTAAAAAATAAAAGATAAACCCAAGGATTTTTTAACACGTATATAGTAAAATAATCTCATAAATATGAAAAAAAAATGCAAAAATTTAAAAAAATAATAATAATTTAACTTCTCTTAAAAAAGTGCATTGTTTATTTCTTTTTATCGGATGGGTTCCAGACCTTATGGATTCTCTCTTTGTCCTTGGTTACGCCATTGATTTTAGGTGCGAAATGAAAGAGATTTTCGTAAAGGTAAGTCCGGATGTTAACCCTATTTTGACGAAGCCTTACGACACTAGCAATAATAATAAGAAATCGCATAATTTCCTATTTATCTGTCTGATCGGCAATCTTGCTAGGATAAGAATCCCCGATCTCAAGAGGAGAGGGTGCCGTCGATGACCTTGTGTGTTACACCGGATGCCGGCTCCACGCGTCACTGACGGACCGTTCTCACGCATGAGAATAGACTCCAGGTGGAGTGACTGCCTGCCTCCCCAGGTCTTGTATGTTGCCACCTTGTTGCCTTAGTCGGCTTTTCCTGCTAAAGATATCAACAGTTGCCTAAAAGGAATTGAAAGATAAAGATTTAGAAAGTGCTTCCACTTCCAAGAATTAAAAACACTCTTACTCTTCCAGTTACTGGTTTCAGTATGTTATTCTTAAGGGGTGCACTGGAATTAAACATAAAATGAACATACGTTGTAATCAGTGTCCGACTTATACAGGGGCATGCGGGGCCCTCTCTTTAAGCTCCCGCATCAGAGTAATTAGAATTTTGCCAAATGATTCGATTAAGTCTAAAGGGATTAAAATTCCGATATTTTTAAACATTTAGGTAAGCACTGGTCCGCCTTTCTCCTATTGATTCCAGTACTCATTCATGTATATGAAAAACAAACTACATTAGAAAATTAATAATTAAAGTTTTATTATAACAACCTGGTATACTATTGTTTTCAAAAAAAAAAATTCTTTATTAACGTTTTCTTCATAATGTGGCAAGTTAAAACCATTAATTATGAACAATTTGTGGCATTTTCATTTAGTCATCTTATAATGTACGTAGATAAGCCCCCCCCCCCCAAAAAAAAAAAAAAAAATTGCAAAGAGGTGTACTTCTGTCAACTAATCGATCATTTTTTTTTTCTACAATTATCCTGCTAGTACTTTTTCTTAAAGTTGTCATTACCATTTTGCGATACTTTGCATGCAGATGTGAACTGCACCGAGTACAAAATTTATGCATCCATATAATAATTATGAAGTTTAGTACTAACCACTTCTACATTATTAAAAAAAAATAAATAAATAAAATATATATCGATAGACACTAGAGGACCCCCAGAATGATGCTTGCCCCCACAGCCTAGTGGGGCCTTGGCTGTAGTGCATACATATAAAAATGTATGTATATTATTACCAGTTTAAATCATTGACTACACAGTGCCCATTTAGAATTTAGGAGTGTGATACGTATAATAGACTTCCGATGACTTTCATTCCTAGAATCAGCTAATGCAGTAAAATTATTAATTGGACACATTTGTAAAAATCACTGGCATGGTATCGAAGAAACTGTATAGATTTGCAAAACAACCATTAAGAAATAATGCGGCAAATACAGTTGAATGAAGAAAAGTTCAAACTTTTATCAATTAAAACTGGGAACATACAAACAAAATACACCTTCTTAATAATGCAATATAAGGTACCCTGGGGTAATAACGCCACGCGGGGTAATAACGCCAAGTGCTTATATTTTGCATAATTATGAAATAATCAGGTAAATGACACCCATGTGCTCTGCGCAGAAGGGTTTTGAGTCATATAAATCGCAAAAAACAGCTTCAAGTTAATTTGTTTCATTTTTAGGTCTTATTGTTTTTACAAACAACTAAAATTAACGCTTGATCTAAAATTTGCGAGATACGTTTTGTGATGTGAAGACTATGTTTTTATCCGGAAATACTTTGTTAATTACATAAATTTGTAGTGCATTTCATGTACTTTTAAAATGTTGTTGAAGATTTTGGATATCTTCTCGAGATAATTTGTAATTTAAAATGTACTGCGCAATAACTATACCGGGGTAATAACGCCAATCCTTGACATTAATACCCCGGTTGATTCCCTACAGTGGCCGAGCTACATCCTAAATACTGATTCAAATAAACACAGTTAAAACTGTGCAATGTTTCTCATATTTCTATTTAAGGGTGTATTCGAAAAAACGCTTTTCCACCTTCAGCAGCTGGAAATTTTCCGATACAATTTCAGACATATTTTTAAAAGTAGAATCATGAAACTTGCTGAGGGGATTCTTGAAGGGACGTATGAGGTGCCGAGTAAAGTCTTTTTACGCTCAATTCATTAGAATTTCATTTATAAGCAATTAACTTCTCTGGAAGACCCTTTTTTTCGTTCCCTTATCTCCCACTTCGGAAAAATCGGTTCAAATTGCCGTTTTTGATTGCTTTTTTTTGCAATATTTTGTACATTTATCAAAGAATTGACCTTTACGGCACCTTGTGCACTTTCTAAATAAGAGAATCTGCGAGTTTCATGTGTTTGAAAGCAAAAGTGAATTCAGAAATAAATCGGAAAACAAGCAGTTTGAATCGAAATACACCCTTAAACGGTCCTTTTTAAGCAAAAAGAAGCTCACGGTCTGATATTCCTTTGCCTCATCCCCCCTCCCACACCACACCTTTATTTTTCTTACACTTTCACAAAAAATTGAACATTTTCAATAGCTTAGAATGCAATTTTTCAATTTCTAATTTTGTAGAGTTTGTACTTTTAGAATTGGACTATCTACATGCAATTATTCCATCTTATTTCATAGTTTTGTTTGCATGGCGTTATCACCCATATAGGTGGGTAATAACGCCAAATAGCATGGGTCAAGAAAAAACGCCATTACATTTTATGAATACCTATCTGTTAAATTATTTTATTTTATATAGATAGTCAATGAGTTGCTGTATCAGATCCTATATTTGTTTGAAAAATACAATCTAAAACTAAGCCGTGAAAATTGGTAGAACCTTAACGCGGCGTTATTACCCCAGGGTACCTTATATCTATTAATAACATGTGACTTCCAAAAATAATAATTTTTTTGTGGGAGGTAAGCGGGAAGTATAAATATTTTAATATACTTGAATGGTGATAAGGAACTTTATATTTTAGACCAGGCCTGTCCACCTTTTACAAAGCAAGGGCGCATATAAGTTTTTGGCATGGAATGAAGGGCGCCACAATTAACATGATTCAAAACATCCAAGAAAATATTTTTTTAATATTAGTAGAAGTACACATATGAGAATGAAAACGCGGTAGAAACATAACGCCTCTATGGATATAAAATACCATGTTTAAAAAAAAAAAAAAAAAAAAAAAAAAAAAAAAAAAAAAAATCAAAACAGTTGTAAATTGTAATAAATTTTGAATAATACATTTTTCTGCGAGGGGTTATCTCAAACATTTTTAATTGGACGGAGCCAGAAAATGAAATATCGCTATTATTAGATTAAAATGGTAATCAAAGATATTTTCAGGTTTTTTGACACGCAAATATTCTGCAATAACAAAAAAATTTTTGGAAGTGTAAATTTGCTATTATGAAAAGTACAGAAACAAACTCATGGGTGGTTCTAAAAAGGAAGCCTGGAAAAGCTTTCATTGATGGAAATCCTTTTGCACGATTTTATAATAAAAATAAATAAATAAATATCAAAATTATCCAAAGTTTAAAAGGTCTGTGGGGAAAATTCCATCTTATAAAACAACTAAATGGCCAATGAAATAATGTCAATAACAAAAATGCTGAACTTTCATGTACGAAAAAGAGGGAGTTTTTTTCTACATTTTACTTTTTAACATATTAAAAAAGTTATTGCCGACATTTATTAATTCCTATGGGCATAATTTCCATAAAAAGATTTATAAAGAGTACCTAGAAATCAGTGAAGAAATGCAAATAGATTTTTGAAAGAACTAACCCTGTGTGTGATGTTGCCTTTCTTTTAATATGTTGCTTTATAATTATTGATGCGTGAAAGATATTTTTAAATCCTATCTCAAGCAAATATCAAGGATTTTAAATAAAGTATTTTTTACAAACGATTTTGTTTTAAGACTAGAAACAGAAAATCTTCAAAAGGGCGCCAAGAAAACCCCCAGAGGGCGCCATGGCACCCGCGGGCACCACGTTGGACAGCCCTTATTATTTTTAAATGTTAGTTCATGACTTAAGAGGTTGACTGTTATAATGGTTAACCTTATTTTAATAAAATCACGAAAATTTTGTTGAATTTAGAACAGTACATTAGTAATGTCGCATAAAATAATTGTCTGACTATACACATTAATGAAAGCAATCTATTCCGTCCAAACTTACTATATTATTATCTGGAACAATTTAAAGTTTATTTCTGTTGGATATCACATTTCCCTTTCTAAGAATTTAAATGAGTTGCAGAAAAAATATTCTATACAGATTATTCTATTCTACATTTCCTTCTCTTACACGTATGCATGTCAAAGAGTAGGTATTCCGTGGCTACAATTGGCAAGCCGACAACTTATCTGTGGCCCACGAACTATTTGTGTGTTTAATTCAGTTGTTACAACACATATAGAGAAAATATACTTTACTCAAACACACTTACACCAATTGTGATCTTTCATTAAATATTAGCAGCAAAATATAAATCAAAATTTTCTACTTACCTTCTCGATCAGGTAAGTTCGGGCTGCTTCGTTTCGGTAATATAGGATCCGCGCCAGGATGGTATCAATTAAAAACTAGAAACTCAAAAAGGATGCAGGCATTAATTTAAAAATTATATACAACAATATTACAATTATAGTTACAGCGTGTTTTAACATAGAATATTAGAAATTTCATCAATACAAAGTCACAACTCCGTTCAAAAAAGAAAAAAAAAAAAAATAATTCTACATATTTATAGCAACGTCAGAAAAAAATATATATAAAAAAAAAAAAAAAAAAAAAAAAAAAAAAAAAAAAAAAACATTTTATCAGTTTATTTCAGTTCAAAAAAAAAAAAAAGAAAAAAGTTCTGTATTCATACAAAAGTTACGAATCGATTAAAATCGATTCGAAGTGCGTTCAGTCTTTACAAAGAGAAACAGAGGGAGCTGTCCGCGACATACTCCCCCCCCCCACTTGAGTTTTACCATGTTGAAACTCAATCACTGTCGAGGTAAAGTTCATGAGGTCTAAACGTTCTGGGGTTCGAATCACACGTCCATACTTAGACTTTCTAGGAGAGTCTTCTCGAACTTTGGCAGAAATGGGTGAGTCATTATCATTAGGTTCACTAGGAGGAGTATACTCAACATTTTTCTGGAAAAAGTCATTCGATTCTAAATTTACTTCCAACGGATATAATCTTTGTGCAGGACGAAGTATTTCCCCGAACTTGGTTCGTAGTTTTGCTAAGCGTACTACACCATCTTTTCCTGTAAACAACTGGATAACTTTTCCTAAAGGCCAATTCATTCTTTTTTCTTTGGTGCTAACAATAACAATATCTCCAACTGAGAGTTTCGGATACCCGTTTGACTTCTTATGATAATTTTTCAGCTGTCCCAAATATTCTAGTTGGAAGCGTTTTAAGTCTTCATAATTTTTTTTTGCAAATCATTAATATCATTATTCAACATATTAATAACCTTTTCTTTTGTTTTGAGTGTACTTTCTAAGTCCATAATCTGCTCAACATACTTGATGCCGGTAGAATGAAACTGTTTTATTTTGTTGCTAGCAAATGCTTCAACTGATGCAAGACAGCATATTCCTTTTCATGATTTATAGAACTGCTTGCAGGTTTCTCCTTCAATTGTCCCAAATTAGATTGTATTTCTTCAATATTAGGAGTTGCTTTAATTTCACATGTTTCAAGTACTTTCACTAACTCATGGACATCATCATTTTGAGAAATGGCAGCATCAAGCTTGTTTTGAAGATCGCTGTTCAACTTTTTAAGCTCAATTAATTCATCTGTACATTTTCTATTCTTGCATCTTAGTTTTTCAATTTCATCTTTTTGTAAATTGATAGTATTAACAGCTTCTCCTAACCTTCTGCATTCTTTTTCCAGTTGCTCTTTAAGCTTCATTTCAGATTCAGTTTGAGAAGAAATATTGTTAAATTCATTCTCAAGATTTTTCTTCGCATTTTTAAACATAACAAATTCCTCAGAATACTTTCTGTTCTCACATCTCAGTTTTTTCATTTCACCTTTTTGAACACTTCATCTACACTAGGAGTTTCGGGATAATTCCTCATGTATTTTTCTAAATATTTAACAAAATGTCTAAAATCGCAAGTGGACGATCATCAATGGCCATGTAGTGTATTTTCCAATATAATAACAATGTCCTTTTTTCTCAATAAAGTATAAGGTTGATTTCAACTTTTGAAAGAAAAAAAAAATTATGTTTAGGCAGTTATCACAGGTATAAGGAAAATGTAAATTCACTAATTTGCATAAAAATATATTATTAGTTTTTATCATTTTCTCTATATTACTTACATTTTGCCACTAGGAATTTAAATGATGTTGGAATTCGAGAAAATACTCAAGAACAATATACAATAGCTTATAGCGGAAAATAATTTGTTATATTTGCGTAGGTTGTCAATCAATAATCATGCTCCAAAATGCGAACACTGAAATAAAAACTGCGAAAAAACTGCATAAAATATTTATTTGGTTATTTTTTTTAATTTGTATACATAAATTAAAACATTTAAATCTGTAATATAGGAAAATCATATTTATAATTACATTGTCCTATTAATTCGACGCGTGAACGGTTAATAAAAAAACAATGTTCTTTTCAGAAAATATGTCAAACAACATTGTGCATAACATCCTGTAATTAAAAATAATAATAATAATAATTTTTATGTCACTAAATAATGACATTACGAAAAATGGTTTGCTAAATAATGTTTCATTGCCCATGCATGAATGCAATCAAA
Organism: Maratus speculifer; assembly: GCA_964019185.1. NCBI lineage: Eukaryota > Metazoa > Arthropoda > Arachnida > Araneae > Salticidae > Maratus > Maratus speculifer. The sequence continues at coordinate 461,976,257 of OZ025292.1, forward strand.
ATACAATTTGCATAATGTGTTATCTATATGTATGGAACAACTTTTGTGAAACACTGTAAAACATTTGTGGAAACGTTACTCCATACAATTGGTGTAAAAATGGTGCCTCCAATTTCATGGAGTAATTGTTTTCACATATGCAATGGTGTAATTTAAACATATATTACTGTTGTAACATGACAATGTTACACCGGTTTTAACGGTTAAAATACTCCATAAAATTGGAGGCAGCAATGCTGCCACCAATTTTACGGAGTAACGTTTCCACAAATGTTTCTCAGTGAAGTTGAAAACATAGCTTGAAAATTCTGAAAATTGTCGTCGAAAGAATAAGATCAAAATCCCTTATTCTCAAAATGAAACAAAAAGATGAAGGGTTGTATCCATATATCCATTGATTAGTGTCAATTCAACTCACCTTTTTATTTCCTTTTCGGCACAACGGATTTTGAGCTTATTCTATCGACGATAATTTTCAGAGTTTTCAAGGTATGTTTTTGATACGTTCACAAACGTTGGTCAATACATTTAGCTAACACATTATGCAATTTATATTTTGATTGCATTCACGCAAGCGCAATGGAACTTTATTAAGTAAATTTATTCATTTTTCATACAATTTTTATTATTTCTAAATTCTGATTACAGGTTATTATGTACAATTTTGTAAGTCACACTGTTTGAAAAATACATTGTTTTTTATTCAGAACTCTGCAAACTATAAGCAAAAAAATTGGCAAAATTTGGGACCGTTTTTATAAAATTCTTAATTTTTCTACGAGTATACATGCTATCCTCATAAAAATGAACACAGTTTATTACGATAAGCCCCTTAATCATAATCTGCAGTTTGAACGCTTTTACTACATTAGTTTTGACAGAGTTATCCAAAAGATTTTCATTATTTTTTAATTCGTTGTCGGTCCCCCATGAGATTGCGGGAAAAAAACTTCGTGAAAATATATGGCCTGTACTATTTTGTTTACACACCTGGAGTTTCAGAATAATTCCTCATATATATTCCTAGATATTTAATATGATGTCGAAAGTCACACGTGTCAAGATTTTTTTTTTTTTTTGAAGTGAAAACTTCTTTAGCGGCGCTGAGCACTTTTTGTATGGGTAAAAACTTCCAAACTCGCGTCAGGGTCACGTGATGCTGATCGAAAAAGCGTAAGATCGAGGGGAAGGGAGAGGAACTAGTATCTCCCACTCTTTCTACCGTGCCTGAGTGTGCTGCTCCGTTTAGGCGGCACAGGGCGCTTGCGCGAATGTCCGTGTGTGTTTTTTTAAGTTATAATTGTATTTAAGTTTAACAACTTATACTGTTAATAGATGGAATAAAACGTTATGAAAGAAAAAGTATGACATTGTGCATTGATTATGCTGCAGTTTCCAACTACTTTTTTTCATTTTTTTTTATTGTATTTAAATAATAACAACATAAATTGATACCAAATGGAATAAAAAGTTAAGAAAGAAAAAACATGACATTGCACATCAATTATGCTGCACTTTCCAACCATTTTTTTCAATTCCTTAAATTTTCAATTGTATTTAAAGTTTAACAACTTACATTGTTATCAAATTGAATAAAAAGTTAAGAAAGAAAAGACATGACATTGTTCATCGATTATACTACACTTTTCAACCAATTTTTAAAATTATAATTGTATTTAAAGTTTAACAACATATACTGTTACCAGAAGGAATAAAATGTTAAGAAAGAAAAAATATGACATTGTGCATCAATTATGCTGCACTTTCCAACCACTTTTTTCAGTTTTTTTAATTTTTGATTGTATTTAAATAGTAACAACATAAATTGATACCAAATGGTATAAAAAGTTAAGAAAGAAAAACATGACATTGCACATCGATTATGCTGCACTTTTAAACCTTTTTTTTTATTATATTTTCAATTGTTTTTAAAGTTTAACAACTTATATTGTTATCAAATGGAATAAAATGGTAAGAAAGAAAAGACATGATATTGTACATTGATTATGCAGTACTTTCCAACCAATTTTAAAAATTGTAATTGTATTAAAACCTTAACAACTTATACTGTTACCAGAGGGAATAAAATGTTAAGAAAGAAAAAGTGTGACATCGCGCATTGATTACATTGCACTTTCCAACCATTTTTCTCTCTTTTTTTTTACATTTTTGATTGTATTTAAATAGTAACAACATAAATTGATACTTAATGGGAAAAAAAGTTAAGAAAGAAAAAACATGACATTGCACATCAATTATGCTACATTTCAAAACCATTTTTAAAAATTTTAATTGTATTTAAAGTTTAACAAAATATACTGTTACCAGATGGAATAAAAAGTTAAGAAAGAAAAATCATGATATTGTGCATCGATTATGCTGCACTTTCCAACCATTTTTTAAAAAATTGTATTTAAAGTTTAACAACTTATATTGTTTGATTACTATTCAATTTGTTGCAAGTTTCAGAAGATACGGTCGTCCAGCAGCAGGAGTAGCTATTTATAAAAGGTTGTTTGATGTAATGGACATATATTTCCACAATTCATATGAATGTGCATGTGAGGTACACCAGTATGTTTAGTAGTAATGTTTTTGATATCAGTGATATATGTGTTTGTTGTTGCCACTCTGAAAATGAAAAACTAATTGTATTGGTTGCCATTTATATTTCACCGGATAAGTCTAAGTGCAAATGAGAATTTTTGTATGAAAATTTATTTATTTGTTCTAAAGAGGCTTCTGCATTACTTCAAGATAGAATTGGAAAGAGATTCGATGATTTGCCGATGATTTTGAGTAGGAATTTCAACATCAACTTTGTGGATGATGAAAATCTACAATTAATTGAATTTTTAAATAGAAAATTTGATTTAACAATGACCAACCATCGCAATCTTAGCACAGAGAGATAAAAAATTACAATTGATGCAGTCATTACAAGATATTTAAATAGAATTGAATCAAAATTGTTTACTATATATTTTAGTTACCATAAACCTATAATATCAAATCTAGAATATAATGATAATAATGATGATGATGATGATGACGGAAGAATTGTTGAAATGGGGATGAAAATTCATAAGTTTTATGGGTATTTATTTCAAAGAATACCAACTGACGATATTTCATATTTCATGCATTTCTAAATTTATGTTTTAAGCAATAGATTGCAACTTTTGTATGTAAAATAATATGCATTATTTTTCATGTACAATAGCGCATTCAATGAAAATTGTAATATAATTTTTGTAGCAGTAGTTTATAATAATGAATAAAAAACACTTCATTTAAAAGTATTTTCTGCACAATAAAATATGTCCAGACGACTAAAAAAATACACACATAATTGTTCAAGTTTTCACTTCTGTCGGCACTCCCGGAGTGCCTTTTTTTTTTTTTTTTTTTTTTTTTTTTTTTTTTGCTGGCACTGTATCTATCTGTACATATATAAAATATTTTGTCCTGACTGACTGATAATCAACGCACAGCACAAACTACTAAACATAGAAACATGAAAGCTGGGGAAAATATATTCTTATGATATGTAAGTGTACACTAAGATGGGAGTTTCGGAAATTCCACCTCTTAGGGGGGGGGGGCAAACGGGGGGTCCAAAATTCTGGAACATCTTCCTATATCTCAGTAGCCGTTTAAGGTAGTAGAGTGAAATTCCAGAAAATAAGTCTATTAAATAAATAATTAAACACATATTTCAGTGATTTTAGAAATTTCTCCTTTGAGGGGTTTAAAAGGGGGGGGGGTCGAACAATTTAGGATATTTTGCACATCTCAGCAATTGTTTTAAGTAGAAGCGTGAAACGGCAGAAAGTTAATCTATTAGAAAAATAATTAAAGACATTTTTCAGCAACATTAAAAATTGTACCCCGGGGGAACAATTAAAATGGTGGTCAAAAATTCCATTTCTTTTAGTTATTTTGAGTCGTCATGTGACGTATCATCGCAAAGCCCTCGGACCGCTCTTTTATATTATGAACTTTTCCTGCACCTCGATTTGCCCCCACCCCGGGGACAGTTTTCGAATTTGTTTTAAATTTTAACATTGTATTATTACAGATCGGATTTTTTTACGGATAATATTTTAAAATTTTCAAAGCGAGGGTAAGGTTTTATACCGGGGAGACGTGATAGTTGGAACTCTGGGGAGGGGGGCAATTTTCTAAATTTGGCCTTCACCCCTCAAATAATATATCATTGGAATGCACTCTGATCATTATTTTAAATTGTACACCTTCAGCACCTCTGAGATATTTCATCATATCTCAGCAGCAGTTTAGGTAGAAGCGGGTAATTCAACATAACACATCTACTAACAAGAATAGTTAAATATTGGTACTTTACTCACTTAACACTAGAACCGCGGGACTTTCGGTATACCTAGAACCGCGGAGCGGGTCAATTTGACCCGAGATGGAAAATGATATATAAATATGCCCAATTAATTTGGTTAGTCAAACGATTATATTTTCTTATAATAATCAATATTTCTTGTTATTTACATTATATTTTACACATAAAGTCAGCAGAAATTGGCTACATTTCAGAAAATGCTATTGAAAATTACATTTCATTAAGTATGATGAAAATATATTGAAGAGATATTGAACATATATTTTAATCATAAATGAACTTGGACATAATATACATTATTAAAAAATAGATTATCTTATTCAATTAAGTTTAGATATAAAATCTAAGAATAATTTTAAAAATATATAAAAATTGTAAGTTACAAGTTTTATTGATTTATTTAATCCAACTTATTAAATGCATTGCTTGAAAAATATGGCTAAAGATTTTGCACATTTACCACAAACGCATGTGTACATTACATATGGAACAATTATTTTATTTTTACTTTTATATTTTTAATTGTGTTAACAAACTCTTCTATGCTTAATTAGTGTTCTTCATTATTTTTAGTTTTTCATCTTTCTCAAATGGCAATTTTTTTGGACGAGAAACAATAAATTGTCTTGAATAAAGTGATCTATACTAATAGATAATAAACGTATACTAAGTTTCCGGTCAGAAATTTGCAATAAACCTAAGCATTGACAGAAACAAAATACAAAATATTATAAATTGCATTCACCCGCTTCCTATAAGAAGTGTGCTTCACATATGCAGACTTCCTGTCAAATAACAAAGCAACACCGAAATTAGTTGCGTTGTAGTAAACAAGTGTATTTAGTATTTTTTAGAATTATCTAAAGTTTCAACAGATAGATGTAAACTGCTAAGCATTTTTACCCTTTTCTCTTTGGTAAAAGGCTACTCTGATGTGTAAATGTTTTAGAAGAATAGCCTAATGCCATTCCAATTTTCACATTTTTTACAGAGACTTGTATTTATCGGCTTCGGCATTTTAAGCTTTCTATTTTTTTATCAACATCTGCAAGGAACTAGAACACGATACGATACTGAATTATCTAGTTTTGTTAGACATATACTGAGTAAACCTACTCTCAGATTTTGAAGGAAATAAGTACTCATCTACGTTTATGTTAGGTTCTTTTACATAGTTAGTCTTGCAGTTTTTTTGATATCTTCTTTTTTTCCAGGTGTGAATGAGTAAGTTTTTGCTTATTTACTTTTTCAGATTTTCATGAATATAAAAATCAAATTTTGTCACTTTTGTTCAAATTCTTAATTTTTTTTTATATTCAATTTTTTATTTGATAAACATCATAAACTTTCGTTCATTACAGATAAATTTCCCTCTATATTCTAATGAAAAAGACCAACAAGATGAAGCGTATATGCAGAGTCATCGTTACTTTTATTTTCATTATTGGAATTTTATTTTCTTCATTTACAGGCAGATATTCATCCTCAACCATTTGTATTCTCACTCTTTTTCAGATAATAGTTACTAAAATTCAAAAGCTTCTTTGACAATTATATTAAGACATTGGAAATCTTATTTATACTATCAGTAATTGCAGAATAAAAGCAACTTGAATACTCGTTCTAAATATTTGTTGTAATTTTCCATTGAGTAATCTATTATTCACATCCAGAATATAAGATATTAATTAAAAATTTTCACTATTATCCCTTGCAACTCTGCCTATTAGCGAAATTAGGAGTGAGACAGATATACTTTCTCATTAATTCCGAAGAAATGCATCTCTATTTTGTCATTTATGCGTAAAAACATAATACGGGTCAAATTGACCCGCTTCGCGGTTCTAGGTTAGTAGTTAGGTTCTAGGTAGTTAAAACTAAAAAAATATTTATGTTATTTGCTATTAAATATGAAAAGTTGTTGTTTACCTTAAAATATTAAAAGTCAGGAAAGGAAACATTTTGTCAATGAAAACTTTTCGCGCGGCAAGAAGTTAAACATAGATTTGGGTCAAATTGACCCGCTTCGCGGTTCTAGTGTTAAGAGCTAGCTATTTTGTCTATTATGTCGTCAACATCGACTTTGAACAGCATAGTGTAAGATTATATGAATAAGAATACAATTATGTATATTTAATAATTTATTACGTGTTTTTTTCTTTTTTTTTTTTTTTAACTAAAAGTACTTTGTTTGTTTTTAAATTCATTTAGAGAAACCAACCAGCGTAGTTGGACGATTTGCACCAACACTTAATTAGTGACGACTTATTAGAGTTCTGCACGGGTTCTAATGGTTCCGAATTTTTTCTCCTGGGCCGGCAAAAAAATTAAGCAGGCCTGACGGCCCGTTAGAAAGATTTAAGCAGTAACGATAAATATCAGCTATGTTCAATAAATTTTTGCTTTAACAAGAATAAGTATAAATGTGCGTCACGAGCCGATAGTTTGACAACATCAATACAGAAATGCAACTCGTACAGCGTAGAGATCGGCATCGGATAATTACATTGTGTATAACCCGGGCTTAGTATATTTTTTAGCATACTCGTAACTGGCCGAGATCAGGCTTACATTGTTTTAGGTAGCTTTCATTACAAAAAGTAAAAAGTTACCTATTGCAGCCGTCCTGAGGAAAGCACTTCCAGAAAATTTTGGTATATTTTCACCGATCATGACCCCCAGACCCAAAAACCACCCTCCGTTCAAATGTTGACACACACACACATATATATATATATATATATATCTGATTTTTGTCATGCGATAACTATCGTATTTATGAACCGATTTGAATGAAACTTGGTCTGTACATAGTACATACAAATATCTCGACCGAGTTCGTTGACCAGCGTCCTCCGCCATCTTGTTTCAAAATGGCGGCCATTTAAAATTTTTTAAAAAATTTGAAATTTAAAATTAAATCTGAAAAAATTAAAAGTTGAAAAATATTTTTATTTTATGTGTTAGATCTTAAAACACCAATTCCAGAACACTTTTTATTTTGTCTATACCTTAAAAAATGATTGAGTTATAGCACTTTGAATTTTTCTTATGGCTGACATTTTGAAACGATTTAATTTTTGCCATGCTATAACTAACGAATTTATGAACGATTTGAATGAAACTTGGTATGTACATAGTACTTAATAAAGCCTGGACCGTGTTCGTTAACGAATTCCATTCGCCATCTTGTATGATAATGGCGGCCATTTAAATTTTTTAAAAGAAATTTAAAATTTGAAATTAGGAACAAAAAATTGAGAAATTGAAAAAAAAAATTCTTTTATGCATTTGACGTTGATACAAAGATTCCAAACCACTTTTTGTTTTGTCTGTATCTTAAAAAATGGTTGAATTATAGTACTTTTAATTTCTAGTGTTGCTCACATTTTGAAATGATCTGGTTTTCGTCACGTGATAACACGCGTATTTATACACCGATTTGGATGAAACTTGGTGCGTAGATAGGACATACGTATGCTTGGACCGAGTTCGTCGGCCAGTTCCAACCGTCGTATTGTTTCAAAATGGCGGAATATTATTATTTTTTTAATTTAAATTTTAAAATTAGGTGCAAAAAAGTAAGAAAGTGAAAAAGATTTTTCTTTTGTGTTTTAAGCTTGATACAAAGATTTCAGAGCATTTTTTGTTTCATCAATATCTTGAAAAATGGCTGAGTTTTAGCACTTTCAATTTCCAGTGAGATTGACATTTTGAAACGGTTTGAAATTTGTCACCCGTTTATACGCATGTTTATAAACTGATTTCGATATAACTCCGTGTTTTCATGGTACACTGTAAAAAAAAATCTGCAAAGGTACTAAACATTTTCTTGGAAACTGGGATTCCAAGAACTTTTCCTGTAACGGTAACAGCAAAAATTCAAGTTTCAGAATCGATTACATGAATTTTTCCTGTTATTGTTGCATGAAAAGTTCTTGGAATCCCAGTTTCCTAGAAAATGTTTAGTACCTTCACAGATTATTATTATTATAATTATTATTATTATTATTTTTTTTTTTTTTTTTTTTTTTTTTTTTTTTTTTTTTTACAGTGAACATACCAATGTCTTGATCGAATTCACGGGCCAACTTTATCCGCCATCTTGTTTCAGAATGGCGGCCACTTAAATTTATCAAAAACTTTTAAATGTATAATGATGTATAAACAAAAAATTAGATATTGAAAAGGTTCTTTCTAAACTATTTATGTTAAAAATGAATTCCGGAGTATTTTTTGCTTTGTCTTCACCCTTAAAAACGCCTGGGATATAGCAGTTTGAATTTTTGATGTGGGTGACATTTTTTTTTTTTTAAAGTCAATTTGCCCGCGACAGCACTTTTGTATATTAATCGATTTCGATGTGAGTGTGCATGTTCACATGAATTAAGATTTCGATCAAGCTCATTGGGTTTTTTTTATCCATCATGTTGCTTTAAAATGGATATCGTGGAATTTGGCGACCCTACAAATCGCTTAAAATAAAACCAGGTTGAATAAAAGATGACTAATTTCTAAAAATTCCTATTAATATTCAGTATTGACAAAAACTAGTATTCAATCGTATATAATCGTGTTCCACTATTTTGAGCTTCGTATATTTGATTTATATAACTTAATATAAAATAAATAAATAAGTATATCAAAGCTACCTCATCCTCCCGGCACTGCCGGAAGGATTTTTTCCACATGTCGACGAGCCGGGCTGGAACTAAACTTTAATAGTTTTCAAGATGTGTAGGGTTGACAATATGATTTATAAAATTATTAATAGCGATAAAGAACTTATGCTAACGTAATCTTTGGATACATACTTCTAGGTGGTTCTTAAATTCATTTTTCAACAACGCGAAAGTTTGACACATTTTCTGACTAATTTTTAACAGTAAAAGTATAAAATTGACAGGCCTGATTTTTGAAGGGATTCTGAATCGAATAGCGTTTTTCGTCTTTGGTAAATATGATACTTGTATAACCTTATTGAGATATAAGAGATTCATGTCAAATGGATGCAGATTTTACTCCCTTCCCATGCTGTCGCTTCCGGAAGTTCTATTCAAATGCTAACTTGACAGTATTTTCTTAAATTGCTTCTATCAGAAAAAGGGATAACGTCATTCGATTACATAATTTCTGAATAAAAACACCTGCTCCACGTTATCTTATAGGTTTCCGGAAGAAAAAAAAAAAAAAAAAAAAAAAAAAAAAAAAAAAAAAAAAAGTTCAGATATTTATCAGAAAGTAGCTCCATTGGATTTGAGAATGAATTTGGTTTTGAAATCTTTAATAAAATAATATCGAAGTATCTACTTTTATTATACAGCTTCAAAAGTTACGATGTTTCTATTTTTTTTTTTTCCTTTTCTTTTATTGTAAATCAAATTAGTTTTTCAATGAATCTTTACTTGAATGTTGAAAGTCTAAGAATCTAAGTAATTATTAAGTTGATATTTCGTATTTTTTGTAAAATATACTTTAAAATCATTTTATAGATATGTATACAGTATTCGCCAAAGGAATCTTAATTATATGATAAAATCTGAATCTGTTACAATTAGTAGAAATTGTGTCGGGCGAGAATGGGTCAGGTCTGTTTTCACGGTTTTTTTTATGGGCCGGGCCGAAATAACTTTCCTATGGACCTGGAAATTCTGTCCCGTGCAGATTTCTACCACTTGTGTTAACGTCTAACTAAATCTGAAATTATTTGAAAATCCGTGCATTACTAATTGAGATAGAGCTAGTGCAAAAGCCATGAAAAGTGTAGCATAGCAGTCAGCAGTGCCTATGCCATCTGTTGCGCATTTCACACCAAAACTTAATCTACAACCAGGGGCGTAAATCCCGGGGGGGGTGCAGCACCCCCCCCCCCTTCCAGAAGAAATCAGTCGGAAAATTACCAGATCGCTCGGGAAAAGTATCTTTAGTCGAAAAAAAAAATAGTATTAACTTATAAACTAAAAAAACGGAAATATCATTCGGAAAATTTACCGTTTAATCGGTTTATCGGAAAAGGCATACCGTTTAATCGGAAAGTCGGAAAAATAGTATTATGTATTACCCTATAAAAACTTATAAATTAGAAAAATGGAAAAATCAGTCGGAAAAACTCTTGTTCGATTGGAAAAAATGGCATTAACTTATAAAAGCTTATAAATTGGAAAAACTAAAATATCATTCGGAAAATATTTCGTTTCCATCGGAAAAAAAGCATGTTTAGTCGGAAAAAACAGTATTACGTATTAACCTATAAAAATTTATAAATTGGAAAAACGGAAAAGTCAGTCGGAAAAAATGGTGTTAACCTATAAAAACTTCTAAATTGGAAAAACGAAAATATCATTCGGAAAATTTCCCGTTCCATCGGAAAAGGCATGTTTAATCGGAAAAAACAGTATTACGTATTAACCCCTAAAAGCTTATAAATTGGAAAAACGGAAAAATCAGTCGGAAAATTTCTTGTCCGATCGGAAAAAATGGTATTAACCTATAAAAACTTATAAATTGAAAAAAACAAAAATATCATTCGGAAATTTTTCCGTTCCGTCACAAAAGGCATGTTTAGTCGGAAAAAATAATATTTCATATTAACCCATAAAAATTTATAAATTGGAAAAACGGAAAAGTCAGTCGGAAAAATTCTTGTTCGATCGGAAAAAAAGTATGTTTAGACGAAAAAAAAAAGGTATTAATCTATAAATGTTTATGAATTGGAGAAATATTTTTGTAGTTTTTAATTAAATAAGAAAAACAAGTTAATTAGTTTAATTTACTAATTAATATAACTTATCAATATATAGGATTTTATTTTTTTGATAAAACTATTCAGAAAAATTTTGATTTGTCAAATATTGTGTACTCGGAAACCTCGATATGACGAAAAAAAAAATTATGTACATATTGTAGCAATGTTAATGTTATTTGTAACAGATGTATTTTGAGTAAAACCTTAATATTCCGATTTTTTTCTGTGTCTTTTGACTTCGAAATATCGAAATCTACCTGTATTTATTTACTATAGGAAAGTTTTTAGTTTAGTCTCGAAATTTTAAGCTATAGTGATTGAAGTAAAAAAACTCCTTTTTTTTTTTTTTTTTTTTTTTTTTTTTTTTTTTTTTTTTTTTTTTTTTAATCTAAACTTTAAATTTAGTTAGAAATATGTATCACGGAATTTAAATGGTATCCGATGAAAATTCAAAACTGAAATACAAATATTTAATGTTTTTCCATATCGAAATCTGGATGTTTTCCACTCTATACAAATTTTTACCTTTAATTGAAAATAATTATGGTTTTATTTTTTCCTACTAACTAATATTCTGTTTTCTTTTTATTTTATTAAAAAATATATAATTAAAAATGTGAATCTGTTTTTATTTACCTTTTTACGTAATTTTGGATTGATTTAAAATTTAATTTAATTAATTGATTTAAGATTGATTTATATGCAGACACATATGGAGAAGAACAGGAAGATCAAATGTTAGGATATTCTACACTTTAGAATTAAATACAGTCGAGTCTCTATGTAACGAAATCCATCGTTCCGGTAAAAAATTCGTTATATAGAGAAATTCGATATATAAAGAATGATGTTAAAAATCGTATTTAATGTGTAAATTTTGAACAAATATTATTTTTGATCTTTTTAATTAAGAATTTGAAATGTTTAAAAGTAAATATTAACCTAACATTCTATTTCTTAATTATTTAAGTAGTTTCAAAAAAGAGAACAGACATTTATTTGAAAGCTTAATGAAAATCAAATAAGTAAGACTTGCATTAATTTCAGACGAAGAAATCTGTAATTTTTTGTCGTTTTGATTTTAAAATTGTTACTCTCTAAAAAAAAAAAAAAAAAAAAAAAAAAAAGCTTAAATTTTAGCAAGGAATGGAAAATTGTAGTTAACATTTTCCTTCATTTGAAGGCCTCTCTTATGTGCCTCTCATTGATTCCTTTCTTATATGTGTAACAATCCAATTGACTCTGGTTTGAGAAGGATGTTGAAAGGTGTGTGGGAGGTGAGATGAATTCGTTGAATTTAAAGAACAAGGAGAGAAATAATAAAAAAAATAAAAATAAAAATAAACTCAGCACTGAACGATAAATCAAAAATAAGTGGTGGAAAATTGATTCCATATGATTTCGAAGCTTTTTTAAAACTGGATAAATTAAGACCAATTTATGAAAAAATTTGTTATACGGAGATAAATATTTCGCTATATAGAGACTGCTTTTAATGTAATCATGCGAAAAGGGGACCGTCCCTACAAAAAATTCGTTATATAGAGAAATTCGATGTATGGAGTTTCGTTATAGAGAGACTCGACTGTATATATGATATAGGATGAAAATTGAAAATACTCAAATACTCTGAATTTTTATCTCGAAATAATATGAATATTTTACAGTATACGAGTATATTTCTCGCAGAAATAATACGTTCGTTTTTTTATTATTATTTTTTTTTCCTGAATCAATTGTATTCATTTTTTTTAAATATTCTTATTAATACTATTGCATTTTGTTTAGTCCGAAAAATAAGGGGTAGCATCAAGTTGTTACGCTGTTTTAAAGTTTGTCGTTAGAAAGAATTAAAACTTATATTAAGAAATCCCGTCTAAAATATTCCTTAAGCAAACAAATTAAAAAAAAAAAAAAATTAAAAAAAAAAACAGCTAGAGATTTTAACTGACTTCTGAAAAATAGAAAGATAGAAAATTTTTTTTTTCTCTTCAAAGTAAAGCTTGGGCACCTAGACAACTAGGCGCTGAACTTCTTCTCCTATGTGTCAATTACAAAACAAGCAGCACCTGCATTAACTGTATGTTTAAACAACCGTTAGTATTCAAGCTCATAGTACGAAATCATTCAATTACAAAATGTTGATGCGAGAATATTTTGGTATTTGGTTAATAATTCAATATTTTTGCATCAGTTATGTCCTCACCTAAATGTAAGAGACAAAAAGTGCAATCTTCATTGCGTAATTCCATTTTCGATAATGATTATAGGAACACACATAGTTCCAAAAAAAAAACTTTTGAAGTAAGTAAGCTACTTTATTACAGAATATTTTAGATAAATAAAATATGTAAATAACTATTGTTTTCATATTTAATAATAGATTTATTTATTTATTTATTTATTGAGGGGACAAATAAATTTATATCATGCGAATATTCTATATGTAAAATATTCTATATTTTTAAAACTTTGTTATAGTACCAGGTATAATAATTTTGTCTCACTGCATAACAATAATTTGATTATTATTTTGTACATAGATTTTTTATTTTTGTGTGTGTGTGTGAGTGTATGTATAGATAAGAAACAAAATTTAATCATTTGAAACTTGAACATAATTTCGGCCTTGGGAGAAGATAAAATGGCGCAACTTTTGATTGTTTAAAGCTAATTGATGATTAAATAGATCTTTAAACCTCTTTGCAATTTAAAATTTTTTACTGACACATTTTTTTTTTTTTTTTTTTTGGGGGGGGGGGGGGCTTGGTGTGCCTGTGTGTGTGTGTAGGGGAAGGGGGGTTGTAGAGAAACAAGAATTTTACTTTTGACTTATGCATTTCGTTTTTTTTGTTTTGTATTTTGTGCATGTTTTCATACGGCGACAGCAAAACTGTTGGCTCTATTTAATTGCCTTATTTATTTATTTATTTATTTTTAAGAATAATTTGAGTATAATTTGAAAACACAATGAATTCGCACCTGAAAACGTACATACTTTGCTTTAATAATTTGTTATTTATCTATATAATGCATCTAATATATTTATATGATATATCTAGTATATATTTTATCTAATGGATGGGCAACGGCGGGCGGGTCAGCTAGTAGAGATATCTGTACGGTGCGCGGAAAAAAGGTCAACGGAAAAAAGGGCAACGGAAAAAAGGGCAACGGAAAAAACGTCAACGGAAAAAAGGGCAACAGGTAAAAGCTTATGTATAAAGACAGCAACTTTCATATCTTTATGTAAATTTTGACCAAAAATATTCTTTAAGTGACGAAAAAGGGGCAAACGTGAAAAAAAAAAAAAAAAAATACAGGTTTATATATTTTTTAATAGGGTGGAAAAAAGACACAGAAAAAAAATGTTGGCTTGATATTTAGAATGTTCAGACGGATAACAGAAAAAGAATCAAAATTTTAAAATTTGGTACACTAAAACTCAATTTGGCAACATGCAGCATAAACCCTTTAAAATAAAATTTAAAATATGACGAAATTTGTTATGGTGGTTCTATTAATAAAAATAATTACAAGGCAAGAAAGAGACAAGGTTGGAAGAAAATCATAAAAAAATTCCGAACTATTTGGCCGACGGATGCGATTGGGTTCGAACCCAACACCTCCCGTCTACCAGCTTCGAGAGCACAACCTCTTAGCCACTGGTGGGGCGGATTTGACAAGGGGGGGGGGTGACTTATTTAGAAACCATAAAGTCGAATAATGTTTTCATTTTTCGATAAATGCAGGTGGCCTTCCAGAAAATGCGGTCCAAAATGGTGTTTTCGACAGAATTTTCGCACGCGGAAACCTGAAAATGTCATCGTGAGAAGACACAACCTTTAACAAAATGCAATTCACTTGTCGAAAAATGAAATAATATGTTTATGCATAAATTTTTTTATTCAATTATTATTATTTTTATTATTATTATTACTATAATCAATAGAATCACCATAACAAATTTCCTTATTTTTTAAATTTTAATTTAAATGGTTTATGCTGCTGTATCCAAAATTGAGTTTTCTTGTGCCGAATCTCCACATTTCGACTCATTTTCTGTTATCCCCCTTAACATTCTAATAACATAATTAAATATGAAGAGAACAACGAAAAAAAAATTTTTTTTTTTGCCATTTTTTCCACCACATTTAAAATGTATTTGTACCATTTTTTTTTCATTTCCTGTTTGAAACTTTTTTCTCACTCCAAAGAATGTCCTTGGTCAAAGTTTGCATAAAGATATGAAAGTCGCTGTTTTTATACGTAAGCTATTCATCAATCGAGTTGAAATAACTGATACACGTGTACTAACCGATACACTTGTATGCTTACTTGAAACATAGAATCGGTATTCTATAACTTAAGATACTTCCCTTAATAACTAATGTATATCAACTTTCGATTTATTGAAGAACTGACATTTATTACTATTATTTGTTGTTGCCGTTTTTATCTGTTGCCCTTTTTTCCGTAGACGTTTTTTCCATTGCCTTTTATTCCGTTGACGTTTTTTCCGTTGACCTTTTTTCCTAAATTCATACGTGTCCACTAAGATGGAATTTTTGAAATTACCCCCCCCCCCCACTAAGAGAGACAAGCGGGGGGGACGGGGTCAAAAATTTTGGAACAACTTACCATATCTCAGCAAACATTTCAGGTAGGAGCGTGAAATTCCAGAAAACAAATCTACTAAAAATATTATTAAACACATAATCCAACGATTTTCGAAATCCCCCTTCAGCACACCTCAGCAGTCTTTTTAAATAATAGCATGAAACGACAGAAAATAAAATTATAAAAAACTAATTAAATAAGCGTTTCAGCAATATTTATAAATTTCCACTCCCGGGAGGTTTAAAGTGGGGGTGGAAAAATTCCATACTTTTTGGACCATGTGGCGTATCACAAGAGAGCCCTCAGATCACTCTTTCATATTATAAACCTGTCTCTCCTCCCCCTGGTCCCCTCCAATTTCCCTACCGTGGACAATTTTCGATCTTTTTTTAAACTGTAGCGTTTTATCATTTAAGATCGGATTTTTTTACAGGGCCCTCCGATAAGTATTATTTATGATATATGAAAAATTCACAGTTAGAGGAAGAGTCTACTTTGGGAAGGGAAATATTTCCTAAATTTGGCCTACATCTCTCTTGTGATATATCATTGGATACCCACTTAGTCCCCACAAGTCACCGCTTTTCTAAATTTAGCCGACACCTTTCGTGTGATATATCGTTGGAAAGCCCTGCGACTGCTTATTCATATCATGCACTACCCATGTCCCTCTCGGGTGGTACGATTATTCCATCAGGAGATCGTCTACTAATGGGTAAAATATGTTGTTATATAAGACTAATAATAGCATAATATAAGATTATTTGACTATCTCGATACACTAAGTCATAATTATCTTGAGAATTATTACATATATATATATATATGTATTAGTCCTCATGTTGGCCATAGTACTCGGAAATTTTCCTTCTTGAAAGTCGGAAATTTATGCGCCTACACCCCCCCCCTACGCGACTAGAGTGGTTTACGCCCCTGTCTGCAACAGTTTATATCAACGTCTACGTCTAATGGAATCTGAAGTTTGATGAAATTATGTGCATTAGTTCTTGAGATAGAATTGTTGCAGAAATCGTGAAAGACATAGCCAAGTAGCACCACTTTTTTGGAAGATTTACACCAAAACGTAATCTAAAATAACTTATGTAAATGTCTAACTGAATCTAAAGTTTTATTAAATTCTGTACATTCATTCTTAAGATAAAACGCTCACAAAATTTATATCATACACTGACAAATTCACAAATAGACTTTTCCTAAAAACAGCCACCTTCAAAAATATAAATCTGTCGAAAATTTGAAGTGGAATTTTTTCACTAATCCAATACTTTTTTATTGTAAGGATAAAAAAAAAGAGTGAGTGATTAAAAATTGAAGCGTCAGTTATATAGTTATTCTTGGACGTATACATAAACACATACAGTGCTCAGCAAAAGTTTAGACAATGATCGATTACGCTTCTATTTTCAGAAGTATGTACCGAATGTTTGTAATTCATTACTTGTGACTTATCCTTTATTCACACACAATAAATTTTGAATTTTACCTTTTACATAAAATATAATGACAAAAAAAAAAAAAAAAAAAAAAATAATAATAACATTGTGGCAAAAGTATAGACAACTTGTGTATTTACAGAAAAATAACTATAAATTAAAATCGAGTTGCACCCGCATTGTTTGCAGTTAGTGCAAGAATGTGACTTTTCATCGAAAAAACTAAATGCTGTTTCACTTGGGGGTCTATTTCGTACCAAACATGTTCAACAGCAGCTCGAACGTCATTAAAAGAAAATTATAGCAAAAGTTTGCATAGACATTACGACATATGATGTTACAATAGTTTTCGATTGGGTCCGGATCAGAATTACACGCCGGCCAGTTGAGATCAATAGTATTTTCAAAGTTAAACGAAGTTCTTCTTTTGTATGCAACATGAATAGATGCTAAAATCCATACTTTACATCAGCAAAAGTACCAAATGACTACACATTAATCTCCAACGAATGCACGTAGTTTTGTGTTGCTTGGCAACCAATGAATAACTCCATAGATACACGAGCATTAAAGCTAAGTGAGGACCAAATTATTTAAAAGTCACCTTCTTTTTGTCGACTTAATAAAGTCCCAGGATCTTTACCTTAAGTCATTCCAATAGTATGCCCACTGGTTTGGGCCATTCAAATTCCACTTTTTTTTTTCGTTACTGAATATCATAGCGTACCATTTGGGTCCATAAGACGTATGTTTGCAAGTTAATTGAATTCTCGCCAATTTATACCGATATTTTAAAGCTCATTGTTTTATCATTTTCATGTAAATTGATTTACCTGTTTTTTAATTCATCTACGAATCATTTCCGTCGACATAGAAAGTTCTGACTTACTTTTAATGTGATTAGCAATCATTACTTGTGTAAATGTCAGTTTCTGGATCCTTTTGTCATCTCATTTTCTCGTCACAGAAGATCTTCCAGACTATGTTTTGTTTTGAAGGAGTCATCCTTAGACTATACTTCATAGACAGACCACTTTGGACGATTCAATGCTGCTGAAATTTCTGCAACAGTCTTCCCTTTCCATTTCAGCTTTCCTACTTCAATTACCTCATCTAATTGAATATTTTTAGCTCGCGGCATCTTCACTAACTGATGCTATATCGAGGTATAATTAAATACTTCAGACATGTGACATCATAACTTGGAAATTTGCATTTTTCCATGAACAGTTGGCTAAAAATAAAAAAAGTGTCTAAACTTTTGCAATATGCAAATTTTACTTTTTTCAGTTAAATTAAATATTATCTTATATTATAACCATTATTTTTATTCTACATTATATAAAATATACTTGAAAATAAGTATAGCCATTTGTAAAACTCACATGTTCGTATTTTTTATTTAAAGGTTAAAAAACACCAGTGTCTAAACTTTTGCTGAGCACTGTAATTTTCATAAAAACCATTGCTTGAAAGTAGATTTTAAAAGCAAACCAAAGTATAAAAATTAATATTTCCTATTCCAATTAAGATATAAACATTATTTAAAAGTCATTTTAAGCAGAAAAAAAACAAAGAAATTTTTAATGCAGTTATTTTTTTTTTTTTCTAAAATTTAATGATTTTTGTGTCCCGAACCCCTTTAAATGGCTATAACTCTGCGAGTTTTGCAAACATGAAGATGCAATTTTTTGTGCTTAATTCAGGACTGAATAAGAAAACTTTTCCTAATTGGAATTTTTACCCTACGGGGGCCATATATATATATTTTCAAATAGATCCCCCATGGAGTTGCAACTTTTGAAATTCTGTCCCATTTTTTATGAAACTTCGCAATTGGAAGAATGTGTCTAGAGGCAATATTTAAGGAGTTAGCCTATCGTTTCGATAATTATGACTCACTCTGTATATACTATTTTCTTCTGATTATTTTTTCCAAGCAAAAATGTTTGAGGAAATTTATTTTGTCTTGATAGAAAATATTTATTTATGTATTCATTTACAATGCTATTGCATTTGTTTCTTTAGTTTGAGTTACCAATTAAATTCCGATTGTTATTTACGCACAAAAGTATTTTAGGAGGGGGGGGGGGAGCAGGGCTTAAGTTGCTTGCAACAAAAGCGTGACTGCAAAGAACCAATTCGACACCTGGATTCTGGCGGAAACAGATGTTAGGTTAACCTGTGCGTGTTACACTGCTATATGCACTATTGTGTTGTACACCTAAGTGTATATATTTGTAAATCTTACAGAGCCCTTTAAATGAAAACCCTTAAAATTTTTAATACGAAATAAAAAGTTCATTTTGGAGCAAAGGGCTTTAATAGAGTAAAAAATACAAGGCTTATGAAGTTACGAATCGTAGATTTTGATAATTCAAATTAAATTTTAACCTATTTTATTTAATATCTGCTTCTTTTCCTAAATACAATAGTGCAGGAATCATTTGTGTTACTTTGGTCGATCGATACAATACTATAGCAAATTACACGTGACTGTATACGAGGAATTTGTGAGAATCTGACTAATTATTGTTATTTAAATCATGAATAAACAATTCAGAACAAAACAGAATCAACATTGAAAATTAAAATAATAAAATTAGACGAGTGAGCAGAAATTTATTTCTAGATAATGATATTTCTCTTTTAATGAAAAAATATGTGAAGCTTAAAAGATAGAAAGCGTGAGAAATTTAAAAGTTTCGACGATTACTGTAGATGTGTGCAATAATTGATTTCTATCAATGATCGAATGGGGGAAGATCGAATAGCTCCGGACACATGTATAAATTCCAATTAAAAAAGAAATGAATGAAATTTCTGTCTTTTATTTTATGCTTAAAGTAAAATTACATAATTCTTTAATGAGTTTAATTAAACATCCAATTATATAACGATATATACTGAAAATAGTTTGGCCTTATTTTTTAGCGTCAAAAGAAACGGCGAGTAGTACATATTAATCAATTGTGTCCTAATCGTTTTTCGGCTTTACGAACATCGCAATTATAATAAAAATCGGATGCTTACGCGATCTTCATAAGCCCAGTCTTTCCATTCCTTTTCACTGAATTCAATCTTCTTCAAATGTTTCTCCGCATTCTGTCTCGTTTATTGCCGAATTTATTGACAAGCACAAAACCCTCCCTCACGACTAACTTACTCGTCGTCCACGTTGCAATTAAACTGTATTTATTTCGACTCTAAAGGGCGATCATTTGCAATAACTCTTTAATTACGCAAACTTTGAATTTCTTAGAAATTGGAGTGACCCGACTTTCCCCTATCTTTATAAAGTTTCACTAATGAAATTTATTTCAGTAGTGAATGAAAATTACAGCCTTATTACTATTGTTATCAAACTTTAATTCATATCAATTTACTTATTTTGATTTGATTTATATACTCCTTTGTTGAAAATCCATTTCTATGCATCTATGTCAAAAAAAAAAAAAAAAAAAAAAAAAAAAAAAAGGTAGGGTAAAGTTTAAATTAAGGTCTATTATCTCTGATTTTCTCATAATTTTAATTTCAATAGATTCGGAAATAGAGGGAGGGGTACTAATTTTTGACAATATCTCTGAAAATATAATACCTAAAATTGAAAAAAAAATTATTTTTGTATTAAGCTTTCTCTCCATAAAACAATGAATCTCTATTAAATATCTATTAATTTTCTTTACTGTTTCATATGCTAGTAATATTTCTGAGGGATAGGTCTGATAATTATTAGAATGATAAAGAAGAGAGTTGAAACTTTGAAGTTTAAATTGTTCTGTAATTTAATAATTTTTTGATAAATGGTTCGAAACAGCTGTAAATATGTAATGTTAAAATACATATACATTCGTATATGTTTTGCATTTTTAAACTGTAAAGATAATATTCATCTTTGAAAAATGTTTTGGTGTGATTTAATAATTTTCTGATAAATAGATAAAAACAGATGTTCAAATTCTGTACTGTTAAAATATATAGGATCAAGAATAAAGTTTGATGTATGAATGTTTGATGTATGATGTATAAGCATTGTAAAAATTCAGAAATATTTCAAGTGTAAGGTGAAACATATCCTAATTTGATTAATAATATGGACAGAATAACTCAGAATAGTTTTAGTATGTCAAGTGTCTAAAGCAGCAAGAAGTGACTTTTTCAGTTTCTAGAATAAAAAAAGAAATGCATACTATTGGTTGTAAGATCTCGAATGTATTCAAAATATGAACACTATAAATATGAACACTTTATAAAGGCATTCAAGCTTTTAAAAATAGTTAAAGCTTAGTAATAATCTTAGTATCTTGTAACAATATATATATATAAAGATATAGATATATATATACAAATATATTTCAAAATTGGAAATTTGTGTAAAAATTCGCCTTTTCTTGAAAATCTGTATTTACTTTTGTTTAATTAGTGATACTTATTAAGTTTTTGTTGTTAAAAACTAAAATATGCGTTTAATTCTTCGGTTAAAAAATCGATATTTCCATGTTGCAGTTGGAAATAGTGATGTAAAGATTAATCAAATTCGTTTAAATTCGTCTTTTTCCCCTTAAAATTAATATTTTCTATTGTTTTGCTTAATTAATTACACTCATTACGGTTGGTGATGGTTGTTCCAAATTAGATTTAATGTTCTTCTTATAGTATGATGTTTTTTCCTACTAAACTCCAATCCTTCTTTTTTTTGTAATTACAAATTGATATTTTTTCTTGAACGTAAGCATTTTCAGGTTGCTTGTGACGTCAGAACTCTATTGTGTATGCCCTACCTTTAAGGAATGCAGGGAGTGGATGAATGGGAAATGCTGTTCACTTATACAACCCACATCGATAAAAATCCTTTTCAAGTGATAAAAATTAGTTTAAAAAATCGTTTTTTTTTTTTAGTGTGTGTGTGTAGTTACCTCTGTAGTTTCAAAACTTATGTAACTAGTGTTTAAAAAATAGTTAAAATCTCAAACTAGTGTAAAAGTTAATAAAATTGATCTTTTTTCTTTAAAAGTTTTATATTTTTCTTTAGTATTCGGTTACATATTAAAATTCACTAAGCTAATGGCTGTTCAAAAATATAAAATGTATGTTTAAGTTTCCTGTTTTTAGTTGATATTCTGATATAGACGAAATGAATCACAAAATCAGTCTCTTTCCTTGAAAATTTATATTTTTCATTGCTTTGCTTAATTAATAATACTCATTAAGGTAATAGTTATTCAAAACTGAAATGTATGTTTAGCTTTTTACTCTTAGATTGATATACTGAAGTTTCAATTTTCAAAAATCTAAAAAATCACTGATTTTTTTAGATTTCTATAAAACTTGATATTCTCCATTATTTTGCTTAGTTAATAATACTAGATTAAGATGTTGATCAATCAAAATTTAAGCATGCGTTTGACTTTCCTCTTTTAAATTCGTAATTAGATCATATAGTTGAAAAATCTAAAGAAATTGACTGAAAAATATTTTCCATTGTTTTGCTTAATTAATAATATCCATTACAGTGTTGGTTGTTCAAAATCTGCAATGTATGCTTAAGTTTCCTTTTCTTAAGTTGATATTCTGGTCTTGTAGTTGATAAATATCTAAATAAAGCAGCTAGAAACTGGGATTTTTCATTCTTTTGCTTAATTAATAATAATCATTAAGATTATGGTTGTTCAAAATTAGAATATAAATTTACGTAAAACACTAACACCTTTGATGTTTAACATCCTTTTAAAAATAACTTCAAAAACACAGATGTATAAAATTTTAGAAATGGTCGTTTACAGGGGTAATGACCGTTTCATGGAGGCAATGGTCGTTTCGGGATGGAAATGTCTGTTAAAGAGAGGTATTGACCGTGTTGAGGGGTGATTGATAATATTTGAATAGAGGGTGGTTCACCTCTCATGTTATAGTAAAAAAAAATTTTCCTGCTAGGGGACGATGCTGTGCTTACGAAGGGGGCACTGGAAGTGGGGGGGGGGATCGAAGGCGATTTTGGTGCAGGCGGGACGGTCCCGCCTACTGAGCTTGAACTGTTATTTTCCTACTATTAACATTATTAAAATGGATAGAAAAGGGAAAAAAACGTACCAGACACTAATGTTTAGATATGTAAAAAGAGGATAAAAGTGTAAACAGAAGGGAAAAATAATAAAATTAAAAATTGAAATTAATTTCATTTAATTTGACAATACTAACCTAAACTCAATATCTTAATATAAGACAAAAGAAGGAATAAAATAGATAATTAATGTATGTATTTTACACACTTAGAAATAATATTTTAGGTATTGTCCAAATTGTTAAAAGTTAAATTCAGCATATAATATAAAAATCACTTTAAAATATCAATTTATTTTTATTGCATTAAGTGATTTGTTAAAAATAACACAAATACCTTATAGCTTTACAAGTTTCATTGCTCTTACGGCAACTTTTTAAACTTTTTTAATTTATGATTTTCTGTTTATTTTTAAATTTGAAGATATTTTAGCAATTTTTTTTTTTTTTTTTTTTTTTGTTATTTAATTGCTTTTGAAAAAGTTGCCGCAAGAGCAATGAAACTTGTAAAGCTATAAGGTATTTGTGTTATTTTTAATAGATCACTTAAAGCAATAAAAATAAATTGAGTTAGCTTCAAGTTAAACTTTAACATTATTTATTAAATTATATTAATAGATTTAATTAATATAACTATACAGTTATTCATACATATGTGTTAATTCAACATTCAGTATAAAATGTATTATTGCAATTTAGCAGATGCTTCCCCCCCCCCCCCAGTTTTTTTTTTTTAACTAACCATTACGTATTATCCGGACACCACCATCTTCTCCGTACTCTAACATCTACCCGCACATTTATATATATTTGCCATCCAATTTTATATATATATATATATTACAAAAATTTTTAACAAAAACCTTTATACAATATTAATTTCCTTATAACAATATTCTGTACTTAGTTCAACTTTATAAATTAAAATCTTGTTTCTAGATCTAATCTATTAATCTTTATGGAAACGATATAAATTCTTAATTCGCCTTAAAAAACACTTATTCCAATATGCGTAAAATAAAAAGATGGCTCTAAATTAAAAATATTCTTTATTAAACTTTATTTCTTAATATTCTAAATAAAACTCATTTTTTCTATGTTTTTATCAACCCTTTTTAAGAAAGTCTTATTAGATTTATTCCAAAACCATACTTTAAAAAAAATATCATTATTTTTGTTTATCTATTTATTTTTTCCCTCCTTAAACATTTGATTTTTGTGCATATCAATAAATTCATTTCTTTTCTTTTTCTCTTAAAATTAATCGTCTCTAAAAATATCGTCTGGCTAATATATTCGAAATTTTGAGTTGATTATAAATTACTTAAATAATATTTAAAAAAAATTAATTTCTCGTCTGAATAAATAAAAATCTCGACTCTGGACATGAATTATGTTTACATGGAAAAATGATGGTTCGAGAGTAGAGAATTTTCTAGAACTTTGTTTTTAGATTTAAGAAGGAAGCCTGGAAGTGAAGAAAGAGAGAGGATTTTTTTTTTTTTTTTTTGGTGCGTACGTTACGGACGGCTTGCTGAGTAATGATGGAATATTCTTTTTGATGTTTCGGTTCAAGACGGCTTTGTAAAAGGAGCATTTTCCTCTCTTATGACTACAGTTTAATACACTAACTTGCACTAGCCAATGTGTAATTTGATGAATCTTCTACATTTATTTATTTTGTTTTTTCCCTCGCTTGCCACGACTGTGTGTTTTAAAAAAGGGGAACCAGTGAAGATTTTTCGAGTTTTTCCCTAAAATGTCACATACAGGGTGTTTCGCTACCAGACCGGCAAACTTTTAGGGGTGATAGTAGACATAAAGACAAACATTATTAAATAGGAAACCATGGGGCGCAAACGTCTTCTGTAGGAGCTAGGGGCCATTAAAGTTTAAGGTCCAAAAATTCAAACGCTGCCAAAAATTAGAAAAAAGGGTCGATTTGTTTGCGGTTTTCTCTAAAATCATTCTTTATATCACGATTTTTTATTTTTTTTATTTTAAAGATTAAGTTCAAAAATTGTCGATAGAGGGCGCTTTAGATTTTAGAGTAACGAAAAAATATTTTTTGCCCCTTTTTTGTGCATGGGTTTGAAATTATTCTAAAGTTTAGACTTTAACTTAAATTTTAAGCCCAAAATCGGAAACATGGGGATCGGTTAACTAGCGAAAACTTAACTGTGAACCGAGGGGGAGATTTTAAACGCTCATAAACATTGGACAAACTAATCGATTTTGTTGCGGTTTGCGTGTAGGTCATTCTCTTGGTAATTATTTTATTCAAAATGACGTACAGCTTTCATCTCCTCATTTTTTGATAGAGGGCGCTTCCGACACATGTCCGACATTTCAATGGTATTACTCCTGGGTGTTTCACTACCAGGCCACCATACTTCCAGGAAGTGTAAAGGATAAAAAGATGACTCGGAATCACACAGGAATGTAACGTTGAAAATTGCTTTTTTTGCATGTTACGTTTAAAAAATAGCAGAGAAAAAACAACAGAAACAAGCAGAGAAACAGCAACATATTAAAGTGACAGAACAAAGTTTATGTAAAGGTTTTACTGCAAAAAGTGTTCCCAAATTATGACCGGAAAAAGTCCGGCAAGCTTGACAGCGACAGTAGATGGCGCTGCGATTTTTTTGCTATAGATGGCGCTGAACGGTAATGCGCGCTCGTTGCGCAGTTCTATGTGGTTCCAGCACAATCGGGCTCTTCCACATTTTACCAATGATGTTCACCGATACCTCAACGTAACATATGGACAGCTGTGGATAGGTCGTGGTGGCCCGGTTTATTGGCCTGCCAGATCACCGGACTTATCAAGTATGAGCTTCTTCTGTTGGAGTCACATGAAAAGTTGGGTGTATGCGAATCCCGTACCATCAATTAAAGACTTAGCAGCTCGTATTTCTGTAGCTTCCGGAAATCTATCAAAGATTCCAGGAATCTTTCAAAGCGGGAGGAATTACATGCAACGCCGCTGTCAAGCATGTCGAATTACTTCTGGTCGTAATTTCGAACACCTTTTGCAGTAAAACCTTTAAATAAACAGTTTTCAATCACTTTAACGTGTTGCTGTTTCTCTGTTTGTTACAATTCCTTTTTCTCTGCTTCTTATAACCATAACTCGCAAAAAAGTCATTTTCAACGTTGAATTTCTATGTGATTCCGAGTCGTTTTTGCATCCTTAAAGCTTCCTGGAAGTACGGAGGTCTGGTAGTAAAACACATAGGAGTAATGCCATTGAAATGTCGGAGATATGTCGGAAGCGCCCTCTATGAAAAAATGAGGACACCACAGATGTACGTCATTTTGAATAAAATAATTACCAAGGAAATGACCTACACGCAAACCGCAACAAAATCGATTAGTTTGTCCAATGTTTATGAGCGTTTAAAATCTCCCCCTCGGTTCATAGTTATTTTTTCGCTAGTTAATCGATTCCCATGTTTCCTATTTTGGGTTTAAAATTTAAGTTAAAGTCTAAACTTTAGAATAATTTCAACCCCAAGCACAAAAGAACGGCAAAAAGTATTCGTTCGTTACTCTAAAGTCTAAAGCGCCCTCTATCGACAATTTTCGAACGTAACCTTTAAAATTAAAAAAATAAAAAATTGTGATATAAAAAATGATTTTCGAAAAAACCGCAAACAAATCGACCCTTTTTTCTAATTGTTATCAGCGTTTGAATTTTTGGACCTTAAACTTTAATGGCCCCTAGCTCCTAAAGAAGACGTTTCCGCCCCATTGTTTCCTATTTAATAATGTTTGCCTTTATGTCTACTATCACCCCTAGAAGTTTGTCGATCTGTACACCCTGTATATGTAACGTCTTCAGGGTTGTCATTAGTCGTGGCTTAAGAAGTTCGACTCGGGAGCCTCTTGTTTGTTCGAACTCTTTTATTAGGCCGCTCTTCGTACAGAGTTATTCGCGAGTTCGGTCGGAGGTCGCCCGAGCCGTTTACGTGGATTATGGCGCGTTACATGAGCGTAGTTTCAGCAGGCATCACAAAACTGCAAAATAAAATCCCTCGTTTTTAGCGCGTGTTCTTGCTAATATGTTGGAGATTGTAATATTTTCCATCAGAGGGCAGAATTGTGAATTTGGGAGGAACATTTAATTTAATTGGTTCATTAGATTTTGATTGATATGTGGTCAAAGCCCGCGCAATTCCCGGGTCGGTGACGTAACAGGCCCTAACCACAAATGGCTGCAAAAAACCCGGGACTTTTAAAATTTCCGGGAATTTTAAAAAAGTGTTTTATCCTTTCATATATATATAGTGTGTGTGAGATGCATTTTTAATTTTTTATTATTATTTTTGTATTTTAATAATTTTTTTATGCTTTTTCAAGCAATGTGTTAAATATTTTTCAGATCACGTAATCAATCAGATCAATCACTAATTGTATTTTAAAGAATATATGAATTTTTTTAGGAAAACCATTATTTAATGCATCATAAATTAGCTTTTTAATATTTGACCAATAAGATGTGAAGAAAAGAAGCATTTTATTCTATATAAGTGATTAAGGACTATATTACGATAAACATTAAGTGACTTAATTAGCCCTTCTACATTTTTCCTAAATACAAACTAACAATTTTAATCTTAAGGAGCAACCAAAAATGATATCGGAAAGTAATAAATGTAAGGCTGGGAAAGAAAGTTAACGGGGGCAAAATAGCATTCAGCTTCAGAATTAACGTTAAAAAATATTAATTGAAACTTTAAGCTTTTGAATTCAATTTTAAATTTTAGTTTTAAAAAAGTGTTTTATCCTTTCATATATATATAGTGTGTGTGAGATGCATTTTTAATTTTTTATTATTATTTTTGTATTTTAATAATTTTTTTATGCTTTTTCAAGCAATGTGTTAAATATTTTTCAGATCACGTAATCAATCAGATCAATCACTAATTGTATTTTAAAGAATATATGAATTTTTTTAGGAAAACCATTATTTAATGCATCATAAATTAGCTTTTTAATATTTGACCAATAAGATGTGAAGAAAAGAAACATTTTATTCTATATAAGTGATTAAGGACTATATTACGATAAACATTAAGTGACTTAATTAGCCCTTCTACATTTTTCCTAAATATATTGTCGAATGTTTAATAATCCTTAAATGTGTAGGTTAGTCTTTAATGTTTCGCCCAATTTGCATTTCCATATCCCATAGTTTACGGGTAAAATAGCTGTGACAGACTCATGAGTGATTATTATATGATAGTTCCGTTTTTTTAGTTTTTAAGTAAAGACACCCCCCCCCCCCAAAATATATATATATAAGACAATGAGCATTTAAAATCTATAAATAAAATTTTACATCATAATCTTAATCATCAATAAGATTGGCTTAAAAAATTCTTTGAACTTTCCAAAATCCTAAATGATTTATATGAAATATTTTTACAAATCATGTTAGCCCTACACATCATGAGAGCAATTAAGTCTAGTTCCGGCTCAGCTCTTCTATATGTAGAAAAAGAAAGCAAGTCTGATCTCGGCCCAGCACGAGTCTGCTAAAAAAATATTAAGCCCAATTTATACACAATGTAACTGTCCGATTCTGATGTCTACACTATACAAGTTACACTTCTGTATTGATGTTGTCAAACTAGTGTCATCAACTAGTTGCCAAATTAGCACATTTGTACTAATTCTCGTTAAAGCCATATTTATTGAAAATAACACATAATTTATCGTATCTGCTGAAATTGTTATAACGGGCCGCAGGCCCGCAAATTTTTTTTATCGGCCCGGCGCGTTGAAAAAGTTATTCTAATTCTGCCGGCCCGGCCCGTCCTGTTAGAAAATTTGGAAGCATTCCGCCGGGCCGGGTACGGGCCAAGCCCGGGCCCGTGCAGACCTCTAGTTTGATCACGAAGGCATTTAAAAGACCAAAATTTTAACGAAATTGAGTGAAAAATGTAACATTTTAGTTGACTGCACATTACCACGTAGATCTTATACAATATATGTATATGCGTGATAAAAAAGCTTCTTAAAAATCTGGATGATTTTTGTTTAATCCATTAGTGCCTAGCGTCCCTTTTTAGGGACGCTTCAAAAGCTGCATATAGCACTGTTTTTCACACCGGTAAAAAAGAACAGCAATCTTTATTTTATTTAATCGAAACATTTTCGTAATTAATGAACTAAACTTAATTCTTCTAAAAATAGTGGTGCAAACCGAATAAAATTTGCGTAAAAGGTGGCGGGCACGAATGGGTTAAGCATGGTTTTTAATCATGTTTAAAAATGCTTTCATGAACTGCACAAAGTAAAGTAGAAACATTGTACAACAGTTAAAATATAAATATATTAAGTATTTGATAAATTATGAGCATTTTTATCAAATAATTTTTAATTTCACATGCTCTTTTTTCTTTTTTATTTTTGGGGGGAGGGGTGAGGGTCAGGCATAATTTAGTAGTCAACTATGATAACTCGTGTTAAAAAAAGAAAAGTCGAATGTGGTAAAAATTCAGAAAGATATCGGTGCTACATTAAGCTGAGTTTTAGATGCTTTTTAAAAGTAGATGTATGACAAGAATCTGTCCTAAAATTGTCATTTTCATTTATGTTTTTTTTTTTTCATCTTTTCGTTAATTTGTTTGTTCTTGTTGGAAGAATAATCAGGACAAATTATTTCCAGCATAAAAATCATCAAAATCGAAGCATGTATTAAAAGCTACGCATAGATTTACGTTAAATATTAATACTTTTCTTGGAAATAGCTAATAAAAAAGTGGCAATTTGTGAAAAATTCCTTGATTTAGCTATTATTTATAATAGTCTCTAAATTCCAAAAGCATTCGTCAAACATCTCTCTAAACATCTGAAAAAAAAAAGTGTTATTTTGACTTTGTCCGTTACGTGTTTAGAATTTAAAGCAATAACGTGAAATTTCGAAGTAAGTGTATTTTTAATGTTTAATTTCTCTTACTCACTTTTTATCTGGAATAACTGTGTAGAAAAAAAAAAAAAAACACATTTGTTGTTTATGTAAACTTTCTTGACATATATTTATACAACTTGAAAAATTTATCTTTAAAACATTATGCTTTAAAACGTTATGCACAAATATAAACGGTAATTTATTAAATGTATTCTCAATTACTCTATTTTTACAATTTTTACTTCAAATATAAATCTGTATTTTAAAATTAAAATTGAATTTTGTTATGTTGATGGAGGTTTTATAGCCGATTATATTTTTACTTAAACACTATTCCTGTTATTTATGATATCTGTTTCTTAGAAAATGGACAAAAATACCTTGAAAGATGTAGTAGAATAATTGATTAAATTCTAATATTATTCTCCAGAAAGACATTTTTTCTGATGCGCAACACATATTTTTCTTCGCAAGAACATTAAAGTCGTACACGAGAATTGAACTTGTTCTTTTTATATCATCTATTAAGATTCCTTTTGAACTGTTTATCAATGAATCCGAAGAATTCATGCACTTTACGTTTCAATTTAATCCTCTTATGTAAATGACCTCATTGAAATAAGAGGAAAAAAAACAAAATAATTCCTATACGTTAGAGCATTAATGTAGTTAAGTTCGGTAGCCTTCAGCAGAAAATATAGACTTCAAAAATATGAAAAATGTAGAAAGAATACTTGACTGGAATGTCGTCAAAAAGACTAAAAGCATCGACTTTTAATGAAAAAGATATCGCACGTCGATTACAGGGAATGTCGTCAAAAAGACTAAAAGTATCGACTTTTAATGAAAAAGATATCGCACGTCGATTACAGATATAGATATTTTTTTCCGCTCTCATAAAGGAAGCAGATTAAAAAGAATGGTTTTATTTTTTATTCTTCCATTTTGAGAAGGGATTACTTTTTGTAGCATTGATATGGATTTTGAAATATGGTTATTGTCGAATAGATGGACTGTATTCTTGATAGTCTTTTTAAAGTTTTTTAATGTCACTTGCACAAATACACACACATATAAAAACACAAAACGACAAATGATGAACTAATATGCAATTATAAAATTCAAATTGATTTCCATAGCTTAAAGGATGTATGGGTTTTTATCAATTCCGAGTATACGTGCTGATGCTTTGATGATCAACAGCTCAACTGTCCATTTTTTACAAGCGCTCGCCAGGTGGAGCCAAAAACACTTCCGGAACGGAACATGCCGCCCGGGGATGAAATATGCAATATTTCATCAATCAATAAACATAATACAATAATTAATTAAGAATAAAAATGACATTAAATACAAACACTTAATACATAAACAATGAGTATAATTGCTTTAAAATAATATAATAATAATCCAAAGATACATCAATTCAGTCGCTAGTGGGCAATAGGCATATTTTAGAAATGCCTCGTGAAAAAATACCAGTAGCAGTTTTTACCTTCACTGCTCGAACCTTGTGGTCCTTGCCTGGAATTATTTCAATAATCCGGGCAAGAGCCCATTTACATGGTTGTAGATTTTCCTCCTTTAGTAATACTAGGGAGCCTAGCTTAATGTTTTCCTTTTTAAATTGCCATTTACCTCGCTGCTGCAAGTGATTTAGGTAGTCAACCGACCAACGTTTCCAAATGCATTGAACATATTTGGAAATTAACTGCCAATGGGTTAATCTATTATCAGAAATATTCATAACATTAGGCTCTGGAATACTGCTGATAGGCCTGCCAATTAAAAAATGGCCTGGTGTAAGTACCTCAAACTCATTTATGTCATCAGAAAGAGGAAATAAAGGCCGGGAGTTTAAGATCTCTTCGATTTGGACCACTAGAGTTTCAAAGTCCTCTAAAGTGATTTTATTATTACCTACTGCTCTGAGCAAATGATGTTTGAAGGACTCACCAGCTTCCCAAAGACCACCAAAATTAGGGGATCGAGGAGGGATAAATTTCCAGGTTATGAATTCTTCTGCAAAGTAATTTGATAATTCCTCGTTAGGTTTTTCCAATAATTTTTTAAAATTATTTAATTCAGTTGACGCACCTTTAAAATTAGTGGCATTATCCGAAGTTAGAGTATTTACTTTGCCTCGCCTGGCACAAAATCTTTTAAGCGCAGCAATGAATGCAGCAGCGGACAAATCGCTTACCATTTCTAAATGAACGGCTTTGGTAGCCATACATATAAATATAGCCACATAACTTTTGGAATAATTACCTTTCCTCTGATTTTTGTATTTGATTTGAAAGGGACCGCAAAAATCTACGCCTGAATTGAAAAATGTGCAATTAGGTGTTACGCGTTGCGAAGGGAGGTCTCCCATCAATTGATCTAACGTCTTGGGATTGTGCCTGAAACATGTGACACAATTGTGCACTGTTTTCCGGGCAATGCTTTTAGCCTTTATGGGCCAATATTTCATGCGTACTTGATGAACTAGTCCCTGAGCACCTATATGGAAGTACTTTTTATGAAAGTACTCAAAAATTAATTTAGTGATCTTGTGGTCACTGGGTAAAATTACTTGGTGCTTTGCATCAAAGGGCAAGAGAGAGTTGATTAATCTACCACCAACGCGAAGGACTCCACTTTCATCAATGAATGGGTCCAAACTTTTTAACTTACTGCAGGAAGGAACAGGTTGCCCCTTTCTTAATGCTGACAATTCAGGAGAGAACTTACTTTCCTGAGCTTTCCTTATTAAAAAAAAGTACTGCATTTCAGTTCTTCCGATGTTAGGAAGCCTTTGGTTTTCTCCTTTCTCTTACAATTGTTGATGAACCTGAAAATAAAACTACATATTTTAATTAGTTTTAAAAAATTGTTCAATTTGAATAAATCATTTAAAATGTTCGGATCTTTTTCCACAGTTAGTAAGGATAGGGAAAAGTCTGCTTTCATTTCTTGTTCACATTCAAAGGCAGTGGGAGTGGGAAGTTGGCTGGGAACTGTAATTTCTCTTTGAAGAAATGTTGGTCCAAACCATCACAAATCATTGTCAATGAGATCCTTTGCTGTTGCACCTCTGGAGATGATGTCTGCCGGATTAGATTTTGAGGCAACATGGTTCCACTGATGAGTTTCGGAAAGAGATTGGATCGCGGAAACCCTGTTTGCGACGAAGGTTTTCAGCTTTTGGGGTGATGTATTAATCCAAAATAGGACAATTGTAGAATCTGTCCAGAACCATACTCTTTCAAGATTTAATTTTAGAGTGGCAATCACTTTCTGAACTAGCCTTGTCAAAAGTAGAGCTGCAGACAGTTCAAGTCTTGGGATTGTCATTGGCTTTAGTGGGGCTACCCGGGACTTGCTGCATAGAAGATTAGATCTGAATTGCCCACTTGAGGAGAAAGATCTCAAGTAGATAGCTGCTCCATAGGCCTTTCCAGAGGCGTCTGAGAATGCATGTAAATCTAGACTTGCAATGTTGTCTGACAAAACATACCGTGGAATTGTAAGATTATTTATTTTACTTAGCTTGTCAAGAAAATTCTTCCATTCTCGAAGTGAGCTAGAAGGCAATTGTTCATGCCAATTAATTTTTAATAGCCATAAATGTTGCATAAATATCTTAGCTTTGGTTATAATTGGGCCAATTAGGCCAAGGGATCATATATTTTAGCTATTTGAGCCAAAACATCTCTCTTGGTATAAACATCTTTAGGCTCTATATTAATCTCAAAAATGAAATGGTCCATCTGAGGTTTCCAAAGCATTCCCAAAGTTTTTACCGAAATCTGCTGAGAGTGTTCCTCAAATGCGTATTCTGATATGGCGGCATCTTGTAGTAATTCAGGATGGTTAGCGACCCATTTGTGAAGGTCCATCCCTCCCCTTTTCAAGATCTGAATTAACTCTGATTGTAGTTCCTTTGCAGCTTGTAAGGAACTGGCACCAGATAAACAATCATCGACATACATGTCGTTAAGTATGACTTCGGAGGCTTTAGGGAAATCTGTCTTTTCCTCATCAGCAAGAGCCTTTAACGTTCGCGTGGCTAAAAAAGGGGCTGAAACTGTCCCATAGGTAATCGTGTTTAGCTCAAAGACTTTTATCGGAGCGTCCTTACTGACCTTCCAAAGAATTCTTTGTAAATTTCTCTGCAACGGTTCTATCATTATCTGTCTGTACATTTTCTTAATGTCTGCGCAGAATGCATACTTGTGCGTACGAAATCTAGTTATAATAGAAAATAAATCTTGCTGAACCGTTCCCCCATTTAACAATATTGAATTAAGTGAATAACCGCTAGATGTATTTGAACTAGCGTTGAATACCACTCTCAGGGGGGTGGATAATTTTTCTGGTTTATAAATCGCATGGTGAGGAATATAGTAAGACACCCCCTTTTCGCTTTCAGATTCAATTTGAGTCATATGACCCAAAGCTTCATACTCGTTCATAAATTCTATATATAGATCAGACATAATTTTATTTCTATCTAATTTATTCCATAAATTAGTTAATCTTTTCGCTGCAATTTCTTTAGAAAATCCCAACAATGCTTCAGCATTTTCCTTTATGGGTAATTGTACGGTAAATCTACCCGTTTGATCTCGTTTATAAGTGCTTTTAAAGTGTTCCTCACAAAACCTTTCTTCATCGCTTCTAATAGAATTACTGTCATCACCCGGTAAGGATTCTATTTCAAAAAATCTTTGTAAAGTGTTGTCTAGACTATTTTCAGTTAAAAGATAACAATGGGACTGAATTTTACTTTGTGGGAGCGACCCTGTCACTAAATATCCAAATTCAGTGTTTTGTAAAATACAGTTAGCATCTGCTAAACGAATTTGTTCACTCTTTAAAATTGAAAAAAACAATTGACTACCGATCAGTGCGTCGATTGGTCCAGGTGTATAAAAATTGTCATCTGCTAGATTAATTTGTTGTGGAATACATAAATTAGAAATATCTAATTTTGAAACTGGAATGTCGTTTGTAATTTTTGGCAAAACAGCGAATTCTATTTCTTTGGAAAATGTTCCTTGTTCATTTGATATTTCTGCATTGACTATTTTCCTTATTTCTTGATGTGTTTCATTAATACCCGAAATCATTCCCTTGAATGGTTTTGGTCGTAAATTTAATCTCTTGCATGCACTATTACTTAAAATGTTAATCGACGATCCGCTGTCAATCACCGCACGCAATCTAACTTTATTTCCAAACACATCACTTACTAAAATTATAGCCGTATTTAATAATGCACAATTTTTTCTGTTATCTGTAAACAAATTTGTACCGATTATTGCTGCTTCCCTTTTTTCGGAATCGAAATCAGTTATTTGTTTATCTCTCAGCATGTCATTATTTTTGTTTTTATTTATTTCCACCCCCTTTAACATCTCATGTTCTTCACATAATAAGCTATTATGTAATTGCGAGCAGAATTTGCAAGCGAATTTAGAATTACATTTTCCTTGGTGAAATCTTAAGCAATTCAAACATAATTTGTTCTTATTTACAATACTTTTTCTTTCTTGAACATTTTTGTTTAAAAAAACATTGCATTTATAAAGTGGGTGAAACGCAAATTTGCAACAAAAGCAGGTCTTTAAATTATTTCTATTTTTATTGTCATTGATGAGAAATGATTTTGATTTATTTATTGCCTTCGAGAATTTGGATTTCGAAGTCTGGTTGGCGCCAGATGCATTCGTTATGGCTTCTAAAGTAACACAACGTTTTTCTAAAAAAGAAATTAAATAATCAAAACTTGGAACATTTGTTGTTTCCAATGACAATTCGAATTGTTTTTGAGATTCGGTGTCTAATTTCTTCAAAATGATATTTATAAATACACTTTCTGACAATTTATTTTGTGTATATTCCAAGACCTTTAGAGCTCTGATGTTTTTATTAATAATATCAATAAAATTACGCAACTCTTTCGGAGATTCATTTTGCATTTTTTCATAATTTAAAATTGCAGAAATATGCGAATCGATTAATAATCTCTTGTTTTCGTATCTATGAAACAATGAATTAAAATCGTCATCAGGTGACTCTAATTGCTTAGCTTCGTTTTTTAAAGAAGCCTTTAAATAAAATAATTTCTGATTGTCATCAAGTTGTTCATTATTAACAATTAAGTTAGTGAATTGCGTTTTAAAATTAGCAAAATCACAATAAGCACCTCCGAAAGAAGGTAAAGGTATTTCTGGGAGGCGAACTTTTGTTTTGGTTTCACATACATAATCATTGACAGTATGAGATTTATTTTCGAATGAAGCTAATAAAAGTTTTAAGCTTACCTCCACTTGTTCTAATCTCTCGAGAGCACTATTAATATCTTGATCAATTTCTTGGACTTGTTGCGATGTGATATCCTGAATTTCGAAATACTGCTCTCTGAGCTCTTCGAGCTTGTTTTGTAGACATTCCGTCTTTTTTAACTTCACTTCTAAAATACTTATATTAGTCGTTTTAATATCAGTAGTTTCCGATATAAACTGCTCTAGTCTTGTTATGGCAGCCTTTGACGTGCCTTTTAATCTATTTAGTTTTTCCATGGTTCACTCCGGCCGAGAGGGCCACAATGTCGAATAGATGGACTGTATTCTTGATAGTCTTTTTAAAGTTTTTTAATGTCACTTGCACAAATACACACACATATAAAAACACAAAACGACAAATGATGAACTAATATGCAATTATAAAATTCAAATTGATTTCCATAGCTTAAAGGATGTATGGGTGATTATCAATTTCGAGTATACGTGCTGATGCTTTGATGATCAACAGCTCAACTGTCCATTTTTTACAAGCGCTCGCCAGGTGGAGCCAAAAACACTTCCGGAACGGAACAGTTATTATATAATACATATTTTCCTAAGAAAATTTGTGTTGTAGCAGCTGTCGTATAGATATTCTACTAATCATATTTAGTCATAATGTTTTATTTAATAATTATTAGATACCGTATTTTACTGCTGCATGTGTGTATACTATTTCTTCATTTTCATTAACATCTTTGTATTATACAGTATTTCAAAGGCTTTTGGGGATTTTTTTCTTTTATACTATTGTTATAACGTTTGATTCAGCAATTTCGGCCATCGACTATGATACTTCTGTCTATTAAACATTGTCATATTGCATTTCAATTCGAATGATTTGCTTAGCTACATGATTTAGCTAGTATTTTGCCTTTGCTTCTTTTTATAGTAATTTCATGTTATTTGGTCAATATCACATGTTTCAATGATTTATTTATACAGAAAATTTATATATATATATATATAAAGTATTTATATTTATATTTATATATATACAGGGTGTTTCGCTACCAGACCGACAAACTTTGAGGAGTGATAGTAAACATGCAGACAAACATTATTAAATAGGAAACCATGGGGCGCAAACGTCTTCTGTAGAAGCTAGGGGCCATTAAAGTTTAAGGTCCAAAATTTCAAACACTGATAAAAAACGGGAAAAAAGTGTCGATTCTTTTGCGGTTTTCGCTAAAATCATTCTCTAAATCCCGAATTTTTTATAAATTTTTTTTAAAGTGTACGTTCAAAAATTGTCTGTAGAGGGCGCTTTAGACTTTAGAGTAAAAAACAAATACTTTTTACCGTTCTTTTGTGCATGGGGTAGAAATTGTTCTAAAGTTTAAACATTAACTTAAATTATAAGCCCAAAATCGGATACATGGGGATCGGATAACTAGCGAAAATTAAATTGTGAACCGAGGGGAAGATTTTAAACGCTTATTAACATTGGAAAAACTTATCGATTTTGTTGCGGTTTCCGTGGAGGTTATGCCCTTGGTAATTATTTTATTTGAAATGACGTTCAGCTTTGTGTCCGCATTTTTTGAAAGAGGGCACTTCCGACACATCTCCGACATTTCAATGGCATTCCTCCTATGTGTTTTACTACCAGAACACCGTACTTCCAGGAAGTGTTAAGGATGCAAAAACGACTCGAAATCACATAGAAATGCAACGTTGAAAATACCTTTTTTGCGAGTTATGGTTAAAAGAAGCAGAATAAAATGGAACAGAAACAAGCAGAGAAACAGCAACAAATTAAAGTGACAGAACAGAGTTTATTTAAAGAAAAATAAATTGCGACCAAAAGCAGTCCGGCAAGCTTAACAGCGACAGTAGATGGCGCTGCGATTTCCTTGCGGTAGATGGTGCTAAACGTTAATGCGCGTGAAAAGTGATCACGCTGCAATGATCATTCGCGAACCGGTTCCTGAAATAGTATAATGGAGTATTCGAACGAGAAACTGGTCAATATGTTGCTCGTATATGGAGCTGCGGACTTTAACGGACACGCTGTTTTGAGGTTGAACAAAGAGCGTTTTCCGCATAGGCATGCACCCCGTCATACGACTTTTTCAAGTGTGAAACTGGTTGTATGGGCTTCTTTTGCTGAGGTCAAATGAAAAGTTGGGTATATGAGACTCATCTACCATCAGTTAAGACTTTGCAGCTCGTATTTCTGAAGATATTTCTGCCATAAATCTATCAAAGTTGCGAAGAATCTTTCAAAACGGGAGGAATTCTATGCGACGCCGATTTCAAGC
Source organism: Maratus speculifer (assembly GCA_964019185.1). Classification (NCBI taxonomy): domain Eukaryota; kingdom Metazoa; phylum Arthropoda; class Arachnida; order Araneae; family Salticidae; genus Maratus; species Maratus speculifer. The sequence goes on from OZ025292.1 coordinate 462,015,029, forward strand.
ATATTGGACTACTTCGGGTCGTAATTTCGAACACCTTTTGCAGTAAAACCTTTAAATAAACAGTTTTCAATCAATTTAACCTGTTGCTGTTTCTCTGCTTGTTACTGTTCCTTTTTCTCTGCTTCTTTTAACCATAACTCGCAAAAAGTCATTTTAAACGTTGCATTCGTATGTGATTCCGAGTCGATTTTGCATCCCTAACACTTCCTGGAAGTATGACGGTCTGGTAGTAAAAAACCCAGGAGTTATGCCATTGAAATGTCGGAAATGTGTCCGAAGCGCCCTCTATAAAAAAAATGAGGACGTCATTTCGAATAAAATAATTACCAAGGGCATGACCTTCACGCAAACCGCAACAAAATCGATTAGTTTGTCCAATGTTTATGAGCATTTAAAATTTCATCCTCGGTTCACAGTTAAATTTTTGCTAGTTACCCGATCCCCATGTATCCGATTTTGGGCTTAAAATTTAAGTTAACGTCTAAAATTTAGAACAATTTCAACCCCATGCACAAAAGAACGGTAAAAAGTATTTGTTCGTTACTCAAAAGTCTAAAGCGCCCTCTATCGACAATTTTCGAACGTATCTTTAAAAAAAAATGTATAAAAAATTCGTGATTTAGGGAATGATTTTAGCGAAAACCGCAAACGAATCGACCTTTTTTCCGTTTTTTATCAGCGTTTGAAGTTTTGGACCCTAAACTTTAATGGCCCCTAGCTCCTACAGAAGACGTTTGCGCCCCATGGTTTCCTGTTTAATAATGTTTGTCTTCATATCTACAATCACCCCTCAAAGTTTGTCGGTCTGGTAGCGAAACACCCTGTATATATTGAAACACTAGTCCACACGTAAACACATACTTTTTACATTTTACTAAAACAATTATTACAATAAAATAATACATCGCTGAGATTTAACATTAAATGCAGTTTTTTACTGAGATGAGAAATTAGCACAACTTAGATAAAATTCTTATTCCAGGAATTCTCGTGAAGCTCGAGTGGAGTGGAGAGGTTCCGGAGTAACGGTGATAAAAGTTATAAAATGATTGCAAAAGTCAGTTATTGTCAAGGTGCCACAGTGCTCCCCCCCCCAAATGTCTTCAGACACGGAATCTGATTGGCAAATGGACTTTTCTACCGGACTTTGTTATTTTCTCTGGGTCATTCTTTTGTTGTTCTATCGTGTTTATCTGTTGAAAGGTTTCTTTAGCTGTTGAAGGGTTTCTTTGACTGTTGACGGGTTTCTTTGGCTGGACATCTTAAGGCACACTGAGCAAAAATGCTGGTTTTAATCGGTCAGTACAAACTGTTGTCTTTTTGCCCTTAATGTCAATTGTAAACCATTTGCCTGAACGGGAAAGGACTTTAAATGGTCCGTCGTAAGTAGGTTGGAGTGGTTTCCTGGTTGCGTCATGTCTGATAAAGACGTGGGAACAGTTTTTCAAATCCTGGTAGATGAATGGTGTATGGCGTCCCTGGTTTGCAGGAGGTACTGGTTGCAATTTTCTCATGGCCTCTCTCAGGTTATCCACGAAAGGTTTAGGATCAGGGTCCGAAGGTGGTCGCAGTTCTAAGAATTCACCTGGAAGTCTCAAGGTAGTTCCATATACCAATTCTGAAACTGTTGCACGGATGTCTTCTTTCAGGGAAGAACAAAGGCCGAGCAGCACAAGTTGCAATGTATCAACCCATCGTTCTGTCATGTGGCATTTGATGGCAGTTTCCAATGGCCTATGCAATCGTTCTACAATGCCGTTAGCCTTCGAGTTAAATGCAGTCGTTCGATGCTTCGTTATTCCGAAATGTCGAGCTGGAGACTTTAATAGTTCTGCTTCAAACTGACGACCTTGATCGGTTGTTATGTATGTAGGCACTCCGAAACGAGAAATCCAGGCAGAAATAAATGCCCGTGCAACTGTTTCTGCTGTGATATCAGCTATGGGAATGACTTCGGGCCAACGCGTGAATCGGTCTATCATAGCAGTATCCTTGCGATGGTGGCAAAGGTCCAATTATGTCTATGTGGACATGTTCAAATCTTTCAGTTGGGCTCTTAAAGGATCCCAGAGGACTGGAGACATGACGTTGTACTTTAGATCTTTGGCATGCAATACAAGCACGGGACCAGTTTCTACAATCTTTGTTCACTTCCGGCCACACAATTCTACTGGTCTTGTTGTAGCCTTTATTCCATGGATGGGACAGAGATTTGAATACTTCACAAACGTAGGCTTTTTGGAACGTAAGGCCTGATGGTAGTTGTTGAATGGTCGCAATAAATCTCTCCGTCTGGTAGAGCAACTTTACGAAGTCTCAAAGAAGTGCTTTCATTTAATAAGTCTTGTAATTCAGGATCATTCGCCTGTGCATTGGCCAGATTTGTATAATCAATTGGCGAAGGCATTTCTATGGCTGCAATTCGAGAGGAGAGAGTGTCTGCTATAATATTATCTGAGCCTTTTACATAACGCAAATCTGTTATGAATTGTGATATATAATCTAGTTGTCTGTTTTTTCGTGGTGATGCTTTATCTGATTTCTGATGAAAAGCGAATGTTAAAGGTTTGTGATCGGTATAGATGCAAAATGTTCTACCTTCATGCATGTATTGGAAGTGTCGAATAGCCGAATAGGCTGCTAATGATTCTCTATCGTAAGCGCTATAACGTTTTTCAGTGGGAAACAGTTTCCGGGAGAAAAAACCCAAAGGTTGAAATTGGTTATTTGTAACTTGATTGAGTGCAGCCCCGATAGCAAAATCTGAAGCATCAGTACACAAAACCAAATCCGACGTTTCTGAAGGGTGAGCAAGTAAAGCTGCATTTTCAAGTCTAAAATAGTTGGCTGGCCTATTGCCACAATTGGTTCTGATTTTGCAACAGAATATACCGGCTGCTGTAGTTTCGTATATCTTGTCGTCTAAAACCGCAAGTTCAGGTAAATTTTCGTTCAATACCAATAAGATGGCTTGAAGATTTGGTGGTAATCTCTGTAACCATAAGCTCTGCAAAAAGTTATCGTTGAGTTGGCCTGCAGCCAAATCGCGCATTTGGCAGAGTAATGGAGACGGTTTACTGTCTCCCAACTGCAATTCGGTCAGAAGTTTTTTTTAAGCGTTTTCCATCAGAGTCCGCGAACTCTGTAATAAGCCTGCGCTTTAATGTGTCATATTTATCCTGCTGTGGGGGACTGTATATAAGATCACTAACATAATTTAAACTTTCAGAGTCGATTGATGAAATTAGACTAGCACATTTGGTGTCATCGTTTGTAATTCCAGATAACTGAAACGCGGCTTCTACTTGTGAAAACCATAATTAAATATTTTGTTTCCAAAACGGCGGCACGCGAAGTGCAATTCTATTAATTTCATTGCCTTGCATAACCGGTTATCTATAAATGTTTAAATTATGCTCAATTATAATATGAATGTGTTTTATGTTCAATAACCTTAATAATAATATGAATTAAGCATGATAAAGTTTTAAAAAAAATCTCTCTCGAATTTACAGAAAATAGAACTGACCTGATATCCATTTCTCTCATTAATCAAAAATGAACTCTTCGATGTGCTATTTTTTATTTCTTCATGAAGTTCTTTCTGCTACACTAAACCTTCCTGCCGTTGAATCAATTCAGCTTCTAAAGTTTTTAAATTTCCGGGTCACCACTGAAACACTAGTCCACACGTAAACACATACATTTTTTTTACTAAAGCAATTATTACAATAAAATAATACATCGCTGAGATTTAACATTAAATGCAGTTTTTTACTGAGATGAGAACAAATTAGATAAAATTCTTGTTCCAGGAATTCTCGTGATGCTCGAGTGGAGTGGAGTGGAGAGGTTCCGGAGTAACGGTGATAAAAGTTATAAAACTATTGCAAAAGTCAGTTATTGTCAAGGCGCCACAATATTATAGATTTAAAATTATGTCAAAATGGGCTAAGAATGGAGAAATATATATAAAAATATATAAAGACTATATACATAATAGCATCTAATAGGAGTGTAACAAAGGTGCGGAAAATTTTTAGTTCTTCCGAAAAATATAATTTCTTTTATTTATATACTAGTAATACATTCGAGGTCAATTAATCCGAGGAGCAAGGGGTTTAGTTACTCGTCACACCGGTAAAAATAATAAAAATCTCTCAGACGCACACAAATAAACTAATTAGAATTATTAATTGCTATAATTATCTCAATGTAAAATGAATATATAAAATTTCTTCAAAAAAACTTGGTCAACATTAGAATAATCACTGAAATTTTTGAGCTACTAATTTCACACATCCTTTTTATTCGTTACTTGTGTAATATCCATGAAAATAAAAATAAAAATCTTAAAAACACACACACATTAGAACTGATAATTGATCTAATTATCTCAATGCTAAACTTAACATAAGGAGCTGTGAAAATATAACGTTATCAAATTCTTGGTAATTTTGGACCCCTACCCCCTTTCGATAGCATACGTTGTCACCCCCCTCCCCCCCAAGTTTCTTTTTTTTTTTTTTTTTTTTTTTTTTTTTAGAATTTAGTAGTTTTTTGTTAGGAGTAATACACAAAACTGATTAAATTTATTTTACGCATACTTTATTGATTCAAATGAAGAGAAGACCATAAAATACATTTTTTTTTCAAATAACACTGAAAAGAAATAGTTATTATTTAGAAGTATTTTACAATAGTCTTTTTGTTACATAATGCATTTTACACTAATAATTTTTTGTTGTACTCGTCCCGAACGGAGAAAGAAATTCTTCTAAACAAGTGGAAAGCATTCTTTGTCTTTTGTTTATGAGTAAACACAAGCTTCATTTCAAATGTACGTACTTCAAATATGTGGTGTATATTATAATTATATATGCATACACAAATGAAGAAGAATAGGAATGCCAAACTTTGGAGTATCCCATATTTTTTAATTATATAATTTTATAATAATTTAGTGATTTTAATAATAACTTTGTATTTTCATAAAAATAGATAAAAGACTAAAATAAAGAATACTGAGCAGTTAAACTGATGGCATTGAGCTCACAGGCTACAAATACTAATTGTACATTAAAGCCTTATATTTTCAAGGGTTAGTTCCGTTCGAAAAAAAATTAAGAAGGGGAAACAGCTCTCCCCTTTCCTCTTTTTTTATACTTAATCATTGAACCTCCTATACTATCAAAGACATGCTTTATCATATAAAAAATCTATATCCAAAATTCAGAGCAAATCGGATAATTCTTAATAAAAACCCATTTAGCATTTATATAATTTAAAAGGAGTTATCCCCCTCTTTTATACTTAACCATTAAACTTCCAAAACTATTCAGAGATTTGAACGAAATCTGAAAATTCTGCTTGAAAAACCCATTTATATAAATTAAGGGGGGGGGGGCATTAGAACCTCCGTTCCCCCTGTTTATACTTATTCAATGAACACCTAATAACAGTCACGGAATCGCCTCATCAGAATGATCCTAATCTAAATTTTGAACGAAAACTGTTAATTCTGCATGAAAAACCCATTCATATCAATTAAGGGGAGGGGCATGAGCCCCCCGTTCCCCCTCTTATAGATATCGAATGAACTCCAAAAACTAATCAGGGAAGCGCCTTGTCAGGATATACCTACATACAAAATTTCAAGTGGATCGGATATTTTTATCATGAGTTATCGCGTTACGCACGAACGCACGTACATACAGAACGGACGGGCACATAAGCTCTCAGGCTATGATAGCCTGAGAGCTAAAAAGATAATATACTATTTTGAACGAAAGCCCATGTTTCAATTATAAAGAGACAACTTTGATTGGATCAAAAGTGATATCGATATCAAAAGCAACCCCGCTCCCCTTAGATATATCCTTCGATATCTTGTTTCAGAACCCTCCCTCCCCCGAAAATGTTTACTTTATATATGTAAAGCCCCCAATACCATAAAATTTCTCTGAGAGACTGGGCTAGCATTAAAACAGTCAAAGCAATTTTATAGCTACAGGTTTCAAATGTCTTTCCCATTTTAACAGGTTAATAAAAGATATGAAAATGTTGCTTAATATCACTCAGAGTCCTATTTGGAGGAAGAAGGAAAAAAAAGATTTTGCTATGTTCCTTTTTTTTCCCATGACTCATGTAAAACTCAAGCAGAAGCAATGTTTTTTTTAAACGTCTTCATGTATATCTAACTATCTTTCATTCTTTCAATTCCTTCTTTGTATTTTCTTCGTTGGGAAATTTCTTTGAATGCTAAAATAAATCTGTTTGGTAGAACTGATAAATCATAACATTTTGACAGAAAGTTGTAATGTAGAAATATTATCTTAAGATAACAGTGTACGGTAATCAAAATTCTCCTGGAAAATTCCCTGAAGCATGCGAACCAAATTTTGCAGTTCGTAAAAAACTCTTAACAGAATTTAAGGGAAGACAAGTCTGGGTGCAATTCTATCAGAAACATGCAAGCTTTGAGACCTGTTTCCTCGGAAACTACTCGACCGATTTGGATGAAATTTAAATCCGTATTCTCTGGATTATGCTCAAGATTGATGCAGATAATTTTTTCTGTGACTAAAACTTTTTATTTTAGAACAATGGATATTTTTCAGAAATCTTTCACTTTCCAGATTTTTTTTTCTTAAACTATTATTTGTAAACTGTGCGCTACACAGGAGACCTTATATTTATACTCTACGAAAAAAAAAAAAAAAAAAAAAAATTGAAATTGCTCGAGAAATTTAGGAGATAATGGGATTTCTATCTGAAAAGTACGGTTTTTCAGGACAGCCGAAAATTTCTGATCTTCTACCTTAGATTTCCTCTTTAATTTTATCAAACATGTGAATTAAGGTACATATAAACACTTATGTAAAATTTAGTTTCATAAAATAAATGAGGTGATATTTTAATATTTATCGATTCTGTGTCACTTCCCACTTGACTACCGGGCTAGAATTTATTAAACGAATTTTATTCGGTTAACACCACTTTTTTTTTTTTTTTTTTTTTTAAATATAAGAAACGCTTTTACTTGTAGTTTGACAACATGTGCATATTATAAGATTTATTTTAAACTATAGTGGTTCGAGTAAAGTGTAAAAATATAATCAAGTATAAAATGTTACCGTAAAATTATTGTGAATGGGCATGGCCCGTTCGAATCCTGTCTTCCCTTGAATATTTACAATTATTTCTAATAGTCAAAAAAAGAAGAAAAATCATATTAATCAGTTGAATCATGTGAATCAGTTGTAAAAATCCATTAACTGAAAATGTCTGCTGAACCTGAAGTTTGTTATTAAAAAAATAATTTATCTTTGCAAAAATAATATTTTTAATAATAATTAAATTTTCCAATTTAGATTTCATGTAATTATACTTTAATTCTTTTACATAGTTGATATACTTTAGCTTTGAGCATTTGTTTTATTTACTGGTGGTTTCTTCCATTTCTCCCAGTTTTTTCCATTTCTTCGCGTTTCTTCCAGTTTCTTCCTCTGTCCTGGAAGAAATAGGTTTCTTCAGGAAGAAACCCAACCCTGTCTTGAACATATGAACCCCTAGAAGCCTGACCGCTCAACCAATTGAAAACAAATATTAGATATTTTTATTCAAAGGTATGCGCTCGAGATCGTGATGATTTTACGGTCACAGCAACGAAATTTTTGAATGGATATGTACATTTTTTTTTCATACACAAATTCATCACTGAATGAAAATTGTGCGCACGAAAAACCACGTATGATGAAGATTGCAGGAGTAAAACATTTGCGGATAAGATGATTGTAAAGGACCAATGACAATCCAAAAGAAAAAAGAAAAAACCCACTTTTTTTTTTTTTTTTTTTTTTTTTTTTTTTTTTTGAATTAGCAGCTTTTAACATGCCCACCTTCGCAAACAGCATTGCATTCTGAGATTGTTGACCAAAATACTGAACGTAACATAGTAGAAATAATCTGTATAACTTCTTGTTTTATGACATCTTCAATTTTGAAAAATTTCTTAGATTTGATGTGTACCACCTTTGGTTTCAAATAACTCCAGAACTAGAAATCTATTGCATTGAGTTCGGGGGATCGTGGTGGCCACAAGACAGCAGCACTTGTCGAACAGATGTGGAGCAGCATCATCTTGCACCCATACAATATTATTACCAATGTTTCGCTGCTTAATTCTGGTACTACATAATTCTGCAATATTGTTTGTCTTGTGATGAAGCACGATTTCATGCTTGTGGAAGTGACCTCCTCGAAAAGGTACTGACTGAGAGCGAATGTTTTTGCAATGCCACACCACACAGTCGTTAATTTCGTATACAGGCGTTAGTGTCACATCCTGATAATTTCCATCAGCCTACTTCTTGGAGTTTATGTTTCCAGTTAAAGATAAATGGTATGCTTCATCCGTCCATAATATTTGCAATGGCCAGCTGATATCTTCATGATAACTGATGAGAAAATAATTGGAAAAGTCCAAACGCTGTTGCTTGTCTCCAGGTTCAAAAGTATTAGCAATGTTAATCGCCTGTTAATTAATTTTAGAGTGATTGAAGGGATTCTCGTGTTGGCTATAATCACGTGACAAAACTATTGGACTGCAATATTTTAAGATTTTTCTAGCAGAATTTTCCCACAATGTATTAAACAGTGTGTTATAAAGAAATTAATTAACAATAATTTTTCAATTTATCTGCACAGCATTGAGGGGGAGAGATAATTTTAGATCCTTCAGCTTAATTAAACATCTTAAAAAATGCTTATAAAAAGTAAATAGTTGAGACAATTTCTTAGCATACCTTCAGTAAGAATATAAGTAAAGAATATAATAATGTACTTGAAAATAATGTCCGTTGTGTTTTATTTTTCTTATTTTTATATGAGTTTATTTCCCCTTTACTTCTTCATTTAACTGCAGCAAACATTATCCTGTTTACTCATCCTATCCGTGAGATACATTTTCAATTTTGTAAATGTATTTTTGTTTATAATTTTTTACTGTAGAATTTATTATTCTAAATCAGATACTTATGCAGCATAAGTGAAATTTCTAAAATGAAGTTACTATGAAAGATTTTTCTTTTCTTTTATGCATATTTATTTGTTTTAGGCTGCTGGTAGCTCAGATATAAGTTACAGTAACTTTCACCAGTATTCTCAGTCATGTTCTTCGCACCGCGATGACATTCCACCTGTACAACCAACGACAGTCCTATCAGCGTCCGAAAATGGTAAGATATTAACAGGTTTAAAACAATTCTTACTTTAACTACATTTATATAACTTTCATTTGTAGTTGATTGTCAATGAAGATTAGTTAAGGTTGATTTACATAAATTTGTTGCTATATATACTGTAGAATTCCTTTACCATTTTTCATTGTTGATGACTAATCCTCCGATAAAAAAGGAGTGGATGGGGGAAGATACTTTCTTACCTACGGAAAATATTTACTTGACTAGGTGGGATTACACTAAAGCACAATCATTGTAATTGTGTTAGTACGCAATTAAGAACCATTATTTTGAAAATCAGACAAAGTGCGATTGTTGTATTTTTTGATTTGCTTGATTTTTTTTTTTTTATGTTGAAGTAGATGATATTTAATGAATAATGTGCAATTTTGAAGCCCTGAATAATTTCTTCTTTCCTATAAAAATTGTTAAAGTTCAAGGTTGTGAATGTCATTTTTCATGAAAAGTGAAATGCTAGTATGTTTGGAGTGCTATATCTCTGGAAAGCAAAAACAATAAACTGTTAGTGTAACACTACCTGCTTATTAAAGTTTATTTGTTTCTTGGAGCATTGTTATTTTACATTGTTAAGAAAAATAAGTGGCATCCCAAAGCAGAATATGCTTAAAAGTGCGATGTACGCCGCAGAACAACGAATTTCTCTGCAAAACATTTCAAATAATCATTTAAGTATTCCACCATTCAATCGAAGGAAAAATCGGGAAAATTCTCTAAAGTACCGAAAAAAAAATAGGTCATAAATCTGGAAATTTGGACATAAAATATCGCAAATTTCGGCAAAAGGTTGCCGAAAAAAAATCAATTTCGTCAATCGTGCGAAGAAAAATCTCCAATTTCACCAGAGGATCGTGGGAAAATTGAAAATTTCGTCAAAGGATCACAAAAAACTACAAATTTTGGCAAAGAATAGTGAAAAAATGGAAAATTCCGTTAAATGACTATGATGAAACAGCAGTTTTCTTTAAATAATCGTTAAAAAACGACAAATTTCGCCGAAAATTTTTAAAAAGCGGCAAATTTCGTTTTAAAAAATGCGAAAAAAGTGGCAAATCTTGTAAAAAAAGTGCTTTAAAGACAAATGTCTTTAAAAAAGTGCGAAAAAATATCAATTTCGTTTCATCAAAACACTCGAAAAAACGGCACATTTCGTCAAAGAAAAAAGAAAAAAACACTAAAATAAGCACTATGCGTCAAGAGTGCGAAAACAAGGCGCATTTCTTCAAAGGCATGCAAACAAATATAATTACTATCTAGAGTATGTTCATTTTCGCAGAACATTTTTGACTAGCCGAATTTGGTTGCAAAACATTGCAAAGTATTCTGCTTTGGGGAAGTTGGGTCTTTTGATATTTTTAGTAAAGAAAAAAAAGGACAACATTTTCAAACAAACAATGTCGATGATCACACTTCTTCCCTATAAAAAAATGAAAAATCCTATTTCTTTTTTCCCTTTCTATGTTTATTCCCTATGAGAAAATGGAATATCCCTTTATTGTTGACCCTTCCGAAAGGGAAATGGGATGTTTCATTTTCTGATAGGGGAAAAATATCACCATCGACATTGCTTTTCTTGTAATATTTATAAATTTTTTGCCTAAAAATATCACAAGACTCCACTTCTTTTTCTTTTCCATGTTTATGTACAGATGTTCAACTACTGAGTGATATATTTTGTTTTATTCAACTGTGGCGCTGTTTTGAAATAACACTACTTTAAATGTTGCAGATATTGAAAATTTTGAATATATCTACTACATTTTGTTATATCTACTACATTATTTAACTTGTTCTAGTAGAACACTTTCATATTCTATAAGAAAAAGTTTGGGGTACTATTGCTTAAATAAGATATTAAGTACGGAAAATGGACAAAAATGTCATTTTGACTATACTTTGTGGCAACATAGCAATGTAAAGTAACAATGCCCCATGGAAACAAATAAATTTTAATTAGCAGGTAGTGTTATACTAATAGTTTATGCCAAAAAATTTTTGAGATGTTGTTACTTGCCAGAGATATAGCACTCCAAACCTACTGGCATTTCATTTTTCATGAAAAATGGCTTCACAACCTTCAACTTTGACAATTTCTATAGGGAGGAGAAAAAATTTTCTGGGCTTCAAAATTGTAGATAATTTATTAAATATGACTTATTTCAACTTAAAAAAAATATCAATCTATTTAAAAAAAAAAAAAATACAACTATCTAAATATCATTTTTTTCCCGTCTGAATATTAAAATAATGGCTCTTTAACATTATAATAGAGGATTAATACCTATTTAATTGCCGATTTTACATTTTTTAAACAAATCAACAATGAATAATTAAATTAAAGTTTCTTATAAAGTAATATGAGATAACTGACTCATAATTTCGAAAACCTCTCTAAACACAATTCGCGATTATTCAACAGACATTTTATCATAAAATCTACATGATATGAATGATTCAATATACTTTATGTGATGGACCACATAACAAAACCACAACTATCTTCATAATTAGATATTCAGAAAATGTTATAGTGTTGTTTAATGTATGCATTTTAAACATATTTTTTTCTGCATTTTTAGAGAATTTACATGTTTTTTTTTAGCAAATGGGTCTGCCGATAAAAAACCTGCCTTACCACCAAAGCCACAAGGGCCACCTTCTTATAGGGAACCCCCAGTTCCTCCGGGCCACGAAGAAACAAATCAGCATCCCGATATATGCATCAATTCAGCTCCTCCTCCGAGACCAGTAAGCAATTTTTTTTTTCTTCTTCTGTGGTATTATTTGTAACACGGTCGTTTAAAAGAATTTTGTAAAATTTTAATCAAAGTGATTCTGACTGAGATACGTAACTTTGTGTAACGTAAGTATTTTTCGAAATTCTTTTTACAAGTTTATTTCTTTGTCGTTCATTACCAGTACTATCAAGGCAAGCATTTTTTTATTTTTTTCTTATATGAAAGAAAAGTGAATTATGGATTTCAGTTCATAAGAAAACTGAAAACTTGTTAATTAGTTTACTGACACTTTATTGAAAGCTTGATGATTTGATTGCTTTTCCTGCGTCAATGAAATATCGAACATCCCTGGTGTCCCAACTATACAACTTCCGACTCTCATCGTTTGCAGATGTCCCATTTCAGAGCTACATATACATCATCGCAACTAAAGAATGCCGAACAGAAGTCAGTCTGTGATCACGTAGTTCGATATCCAATAGTCATATGACCTGGTGTTTCAATATCGACAGTGTCTGATTACAGGTGAAAGTGAAATCCATTTATATTTTACTTTATTTCCGTGATTTGTGAGTGAAGGCAAATTCTTGCAATTTATGACGCATATCGGCAGAGAGAGATTTTTGACTCTCTGCATTCGGATAACATACAAAATTAAGCATCCCTGTTCTATATGAATTGTATAGCATTTATCTTTAGCAACGGTTTATGGATCGGTGATGGAAGAACCAGACACATAGCACTAACTTCTTGTAGTCAGGTGTCGCTCTCTCTGATCTTTCGTGTCGGCGCTTTGATGCTTTTTCAGTGCACTCAATTTGAACTTCAAGAGAGAAATCGAACGCGAAATCAGTTGACAGCTTTACGACTGATAAACTTTCCCTTCCTTTGTCAATTCGATACGAAATCATTTAAAGAGGTTCCAAAATAGTAACCTTTTGTTCTGTCCCACCGATTGTCGGAAACACTGCTTCTTCAAAGATAGATTTATTGCTCTTTTAGTGTAACTTGAAAGTAGTGATACTTGCGCGCAGCCTTGGTATAGATAACTTAAATTGAAAGTTATCCAGATGATTCATATCAAACTAACGATCACCCAAGTGTACTTAGATATTAATTTATTACTTAATTTCTCAGACTATGTAATGGAACACATAATGATCGCTTTTAAGATAGACAATTAGCACTAGAACACAGTAACATTTATCCGCTAAATATTTATTTCTGGTAGCCTAACCAGTTAATTAGCATTAGTTTTAGAAAAGTCGTACGATCTTCAATTACTAGAGACTCAAAAATTATTCAAATAAATTAAGAGTGACGTACAATAAAGGGCCTAGCAGTTATTGACTGGAGGGAGTCACACTCATTGAAAATACTTTGAAATAGTTGTGAAAATTCTTTTCTTTACCTCTGAAATGGGTTTCTTTCATTTTAGATAAAATCATTCGTTTCAAGAATTATACAAGACAAGAAATGTCACCCAACGCACCAGTGGTCGTTCAAAAATATTGCATTTGTCCGTGGGAATTCGATGTATCCAAACGACCGATTTCAAACTGCCGTAAAATAACGTTAAAACACATGTTTTTGACACATAAGATTTGATTCATAAAAGCGAATGAACCACTGACTCATGTCAACGAAATACATTTCCTGAGTTATTTCGAAGTGCATAACTCTCTTCCTTCCATTTTTGGATTAATTAACCTAGCATTTTTTTTTTGAATTTTAGGAGCCAAAACCTCATTCATCTGAAGTGATAGGAAGGCCTGACAGACTTGGATCCAGAACTCATGCGTGGGTTCAAGAACATAAGGTAAGTTATATCCTTATATAGAAATTAGCAAAATATATTACACCAAATGAACCTAATGTGTTTTACGTTATTTTGTTCCATTATATGATAAAATTAATTGTGAAAACTGAAAAAATATAAAATTATTACAAACTTATATGTTAATTGTTAATTTTTTAAAATCCCTATTTAATTAAATTACAATTAAATTCTCAAAACTGTCAGTTTATTATGACATTAGTTATTTTTCAAATAAAACTATGAATACTCAATATTACTCAGAAAGCAAGTTACCTAATATTACTCTGGGAAAAAAAACTGAAGAAAAAGTCACGTTTTTTTTCATAGAAAAAAAAAATCGATTTTATGAAATAATTTTGACAAACTAGGGCTGTAACAATTCACGGACTTGATTTGGGATGTCCTGTGGGCACATTTTTATGAAACACACTCACACGGAATCAGCGCACATATGACATATATATAACTATTAAATGTAATACAAATTACCACATTAAAACACGGAAAAAATAAATTAAAAGGAATATAATCGAAATTTGTAGAACCAAAGTAGAATCACCAGGCCCGTAAATACTTTGGAACTACAAATGAAGTGTGTGGTTTCATCTTCGTATTAGCCATGAAAAAGAAAAATAATACAAATTTGGATCTACCAACACGCATAAACCCAGAAAAAAAAATTGGAGAGAACATTCAGATTACAATGTGATTAAGATTAAATTGGATAGAAAAGCATACCAAACACTACAGATCTACTTTAAAAGGATTATACTGGCATAATTACATGCAACTATTGCTAAAAAAAGGGGGGGGGGATATTTTAAAAATAATGGATTAAAGAGTAAGTCCCTATATGTAAGATACAAACTTCAATATATGGGTCATCGCACCCAAACTCTACTTTGTTGTCCAATAAAATACTGTAGAGTGGAGAAAATCTTCTGAGAAATTAGTAAAATGTGTGTCATGGAGCAAAATGCAATATGTTAAGTTAATATATAATTATATTTTACCCTAAATGAATTTTATATTTATTTATATATAACATATACTCTTTGTAGATATATAAGTTAAATTTAAAATATTTTATGAAATGAATAAAAGAAATAACTTATTTATTAAATATCAATAACATGTAAAATTTGATATGGGTGAATCATTAATTATTCCCATATTTAAATGTACCAAATTATAAAATATCGATAGTTACCGTAATTTCGGGTGTATAAGCCGCAATTAATTCTTTTTCGACCCAGAATTTTTTAAGAAACAAATATAACTAGTTAGATCGCCGTAAATATTTATCTTCAATCACTAAATAAGATTTCTGGGTCCAAAAAGAATTGTTTGATCCGCGGCTTATACACCCGAAATTACGGTAAATCATTCTTAAATCATATCTTAATTACTTAGATATAGAATATAATGTTAATAAATTAAATAAACAATATCATAATGTTTAGATTTTTAAAAAGAAAAAAGAGAAAAAATTCTTTGAAATTAATTTCATTTAATGTAACCATACTAACTTAAACTATAATAATATAGTAGTAGAGTGTGAAACAAAGAATAAAATTTCTAACTAATATTAACTGATAACTAATTTTTCCCATATTTTTGACCTCCCTCTCCCCCCCCCCCTCTTGTCACATGTCACGCTATATTACGTAGACATACACTTGCAGTTCAGAAACAAAGCTCTGCGTTTTAGATCACATTTCAAATTTTAAATTTTAACTATGTGTTTTAATGACATTTGTGAGCTGAACAATAAAAATGATTTGTATTTTTTTTTATAAAATAAGGTTTACAGTAATAATAATAATATAGAATAGTAATAAATTATTAATATGAAAGAGCAGTTGAAAACAATAGTATTTTGGAATTTGAAATAGAATTTAACATATTTGGCTTTAAATATTATCTTTATGAACGCAAAATAATTTTAAATAACTTCATACTTTATAATTTAATCTACTAAATTTTAATGCTTTTATTTTAACCAAAATGTCACGTTCCTTCTTATCCCCTTGTCACAAACTGTCACAATTTCATGAACCCCACCCTTCAAACGTGACGTCATTTATGGACGGTCCCATATGCATTTTATACACTTAGAATATAATATTTTAGATATTGTCCAAAAAACCATCAATAATAATTACAAAATACCACAAGATTGTAAAAATATAAATAATAAATATTGATCCCCTTAACAGTTTGATCATAGAAAAAATAGGATAAAAGGAATGTAATGGAAATTTATAAAACCACGGCAGATTCATCAGGCCTGAAATGCCTCGACTCTACGAATGAAGTGTGTGGTTTCATCGTCGTATTAGCTATAAAATAAAAAATATTAAATAATACCAAATTAGGGCTACCAGTACACAAAAATCCAGAAATAACTTAATGGAATATACCGGGTGTCCCAAAAATGACTGATGGATTTTAAAATTCAATAACTTGCAAACGGTGACAGCTATTTAAAAAATTTTTGCAGGAGGGTTATGTATAATGTCAGGAGATTTTTTACCGTAATTTTTTATTTTGGTTCGAGTTTCAAACAATAGGTGGCGCTGACGGCGATTGAAGGCCAGGTGATCAGTGCTGAGTGAAGCGTCGACCTGGTCTTCAATCGCCGTCAGCGCCACCTATTGTTTGAAATTCGAACTAAAATAAAAAATTACGGTAAAAAACTCCTGACATTATACACAACCCTCCTGCAAAAAAATTTTTAAATAGCTGTCACCGTTTGCAAGTCATTGAATTTTAAAATTCATCAGTCATTTTTGGGACACCCGGTATATTGATTAATTACGTATTATATGATTATATTGTACTCCATTTCCGCTATTACATATTTTCAACTGAAGTTTTTTAACAAATATTTTGTGACATAGTTTTATGCATTTCTAGGAGAATGACCCAAATGTGTTTCTTTTGTCTCCCAGAGCAAAAGCATCGAAAATGAATACAAAAAGTTGAACCTACTTTTTAAAAGCTTCAAACGCCGAAAATACCGTTAGTGATTCGGGAAATATATATATATATATATATTTTATCATTTTGAACACAAGAACCGAGTTACTTTAATTTCAGGAGCGAGCAAGTAAAAATTGAAAATCTTTCAGAAAGAAGATGTTATTCACATTTTTCTAAAAAATGGTTTACACATGATTAAAATTCTAGTTAGTATTGAAGATATAAAATTTTATAAGATATTTAATTATTATTAAACTATTATTTATAGCTATTACTTAGTTTTGATTTAAAAAATTTCAATAATCATAATATTTTCTTATCGTTTAAAAAATTAAATGTTTGTATTTTTTTCTTTTTTTTTTTTCTTTGAGAGAGAGAGTTTAGAAACACCTTTTAACATCACTCTTTGATCATGTACTGCCAAGTAGAAAATAAATCAGTGAAGTTGTCAATTAAAAGCTTTCACTTCAGTTTTCTCGAGATTTAATTTTCGTTGCACAGCATACTCTTCCACTAAGCTCTTTAGATACTATCTCTTATAACTCCAATGTTTCACTCATATCAATTACTTGGAATAAGAGAATCTACTCACAAAAGAAAATCGGTAGAATTGCTCAATATGAAATATGTAGCACTGAAAGTAATTATTTTAATCTAATATTATTTGGCACAGGCACAGCAAAGAGGGGTTTTGGAGGTTAAACACTTCCCAGGGCTAAAATAATTAGTGTAATTGCCGCTTACATGAGCACTGGTTAAGCAATTAGCCACTTTTATGAATCAAAATCAAAGTTAATATTAAATTTATTGACTTATTCGGAAATCCGCGGCTTTGTTAAATAAATTTCTACTCAACAAAGTGATTCAATTAAATGGCAAATATTGTTTTAAAACTGTGAAAGTGCACACTACCAAGGGCGCCCATATGATTAATATTAAAGGGGGGGGGGGGGGGCTGAAGAAAATCTCAACTTCCCCCAAAGCTATCACATATTTTTGTAAATATTTAAGGTACTTTGCGTTTTTTCGCGACTTTTGAGTGTTTTGACGAAATATATGCTTTTTTCTACGAATTTTTGATGAAATTTATGTTTTTTTCCCAATTTTTTGACAAAAAGTTCTTTTTTTGCAATTTTTTGGTGAAATTTGGGATTGTGATTTTGAAATTTGTGATTTTTGAACGTAATTAACATTTTTTCGCGATACTTTGACGAAATTTGTGTTTTTTCCTATGCTTTTCGAACGAAATCAGAGATTATTTTTTGCGATTCTTTGACAAAATTATAGATCTTGTCGCGATTCTTTGCTGAAATTTGTGTTTTTTCCGCAATTTTTTGATGAAATGTGCGTTTCTCTCGGTCTTCTTTGACAACATTCGCTCTTATTTGACAACATCGCAGTTCACATTTGTATACAGGGTATCACAAAAAGATAGCCACAACTTTATGAAAAAGTATTAGCAAAATAATTGTAAAAAAAAATAATAATAAAATAAAATAAAAAAATGATAGATTAATTGACAGAAGTATGATTTTGCAAACTTTTTCTTTGATTATCTACGTACGTAACATAAAATGGCTAAAAGATAATGTCCTAAATGGGTCATAATTAATGGTTTTAACTTCCCATTCTACAACGAAAGTGTTAGTAAAGCATTTCTTTTGAAAACAATAAAATACTAAGTCGTTATAATAAAACATTAATTATTAGTTTTCTAATGTAGTTTCTTTTTCGCATAGAATGGGGTACTGGAAGGAAAGAGCGGAAGGAGGACCACTCTTACCTTCCTAAATGTTTGAAAATATATGAAATTTGATCCCCTTTTGGCTAATTTTAATCATTTGGCACTTTTTAGTGAAGATCAAATTACTCTCATGGGGGCCCCTAATGGGGGGGGGTCTGGGGAAACTGCCCCGCATGCCCCTGCATAAGTTGGGCCCTGGTTACAATCTGACACATTCAGGGTTCTAATCTTTATTAGATTCGGGAAAAGGAATTTTCCAATTAAAAAATAGCACTGTATCATTCACATCTTATTGTTAAATCTGTGTCTAATTTCTCAGCGGTTTGTTCACGCAAAATCAGTTTTACCTATGAAAATGGGTCGTGTCTATAACGAAATCCTTCCTTATGCAGAAAAAAGTATTATACACTAGTAGGAAAAAATGGACACAGTAACACCTTGCTAAAATAAAAATTGTATAAAATACAATTTGGTTCCTATCTCATGTTTTTCCTCTTTTTAAAAAGCAAACTATTCGAGAGGACTAATTCAAATCTTACCAGACCGAATCTATTTAAATCAGAATCTAGCTTTAAAAGAAATAATATTCATGGTTATGAGAAAATAAATTCCACACAATTATACCGCTTTAAACGGAAATCTGTTTAAAACGAAAATTTCTTACATGCAATTTTTACAGGATCAAGTTAGGATTTTCATACCTTGCAACTGATTTATATTTTTAAAAAGTATGACAAAACCAAAATATAGCGGGGGGGGGGGGGGGGGGGTCAAGTCCCACCTTGCCCTCCCATGTGGGCGCCCATGCACATTACATGTGTGTTAGTTAAGTGAAAAGTGGCCATCTGTTTCGAAAAGGACAGCAGTGACCTTTTTCGAGACATCGAAAGATAAAAGAGTGGTCATTCCCTGCGGCATAGACTCTTTGAGTAGTACATTGGACATTTGCATTTCTGTCTTAGTTCCATTTTCTAAACAATAATGAACCATTAAAGTCCAGAGAAAAATGTATAACACGCGCTTTCTAGATTTCTGTCAGTTTCAAATGCCGCGTTTTACATTTTTTTTCTCTCAGTGATCTGTAAGAGCAAGTTCTGTGCTCAAAAACCTTAGAAAACCTTTGAAACTTTATAAAAATACACTCCTTAAAGAGTGGAATTTCCCACTCACTAGAAAGAAGTGAGAAATGTCACTCCGTTGTAGAGAGTGAAACATCTCATTCCGCTAACGAGAGTGAAAGCCCGGCATTAAAACTTTAAAAAAATTCCGTTAAACATTGAACAATGTATGGAGTAGAATAAGGAAAAACACCAAAATAATGTCAATTTTTAGTTTTCAAAAATTCTATTTCATAATATAACCTGGAAAATTACGCTTATTTGGTATTAAAACGCACCCTTTTTAAGAGCGAGCAGTTACTCTTTCGAAAGAGTGTATAGTGACTCCGCCGAAAAGAGCGACTCATTAGCCAATCAAAATTTGTCTTGTTGCTTCCTGTTCTGATGAGAAAAATGTTTCCGCTATTTTGAATTAATTTTTCGTTTCCTCGGTCACATATGTGGACCTCTGTTCATTTCATTTTTATTAATAATATTCAAACGTATTTTAAATTTCGATTTTTGAATGATATGCTTCGATATGATGATATGAAATTATCCAAATACTAGATTAAATCTCTTATTCTGGAATCAAAATGGAAAAAAAAAAAATCAGTAAAAAGGTGTATTACTTCATTAATACTCAATAACGGAGATGTTAGAATACACGGAAATTATTTACCAAACAAGGGATTATTATTTATTAAACAAAGGATATTATTTATCACGGTAAGCTATGTTTAATTTTAATTTTTTATTCCCAAAAGTTCATGATATTGAGTTTACCTGTTTTAGATTATGTAGAAAATCATTTCCTACGTCAGCGCGTCAGCCATTTGCTGTATCTTATATCCTCGGGAAAAAAAAAATAATGCTGACACAAAAACATTTCACTTCATTCGTCATAGCATCAATTTGCAATTACATGATATTTTGTTCATTTACTTTTTTTTACTTTTTGAAGTTAAATACGTAATTCGAATAGGAATTTCTCATAACATATGGCAATATTTATGAGAAATTGTTGAACCAAATAATGAATTTTATTCTGTTGTTGTTTAATAGTACATTTATAAAATACTAACTATTATTTTTAACCCTTTTCAAATTGGTATATCTATTTTTCAAATTACATGTTAGCATTTTTTTGCTTACGTTTATGAATTTAATCAAACATTTAAATTATAGACATTCTGAAATAACTTATAAAATTTTTTAATTACACTTATCAAAATGTAAAGACGCCAAAACGTTTATAAATAGCTATATTGATATAATTAATAAAACTTCAATATTTTATTAATTTTATTATTATTATTATTTAAAAATAAATCTTTGTTTTGCCTATTTTATAATCTGGCAATCAAACCACTCATGAAGCCGAAAATATTATTTATGGGCGCAGCCAAAGAGGGGCTTATAGGGCTTAATCGTTCACTATTTAAATAAAAACACTTAAGTTACAGAAGTCATTAAAAACATATTTTATGACTTATAAAATAACTTATAAAATTTCCATTTGTTGTAAACTTTTTTTTTTTGTTTGTGACATATGTAATTATAGACATTTAAAAATAAAACATGATATTTAAGCAATGAAACAAAGTTCTTTTTATGTCTGCTGTTTATTGATAAAACTGCTTTAGTAATTTTAAAAGTTCGTAATATGACTTAAATAAAATGAAATATTTGTTTGTTTTTATTTTTTCAATTTTGGCAGCAGTATAACACTTTCATTTTTGGTACCGGTTTTGAAAGCGAAGCTAACTTAAAAAAAAATATCTGCGACCAAAATTGAAAAAAAAAAAAAAAAAAAAAAAAAAAAAAACCGATGTACAGACAAATTTTAGCTATCCAATGCAAAAAAAATAAATAAAATAAAATAAAATAAAAAATAAATAAAATGTCGAAAATCAAACGAGATATTAGAAAAGTCCCTCCCCGTAGGATTAGCATTTGTTCGTGAGTGTCTTCGCCAGCAGGGACGGAAGCCTTAAGGCCTCTGTCCTCGCTCGAGGAAATGCTCGCGAGCTAATGCTATTCCTATGGGGAAGCATTTTTCTAATAACTCTTTCGCATTTTGACATTTTTGTATAATTTTTGTTGCATTGGATAGCTGAGGTGCATGCCGAAAGCGAACCTTTTTTACTTTTTCGATTTTGGTTGCAGATATTTTTTACAAAGTTAGTTTCACTTTCAAAACCGGTTTCGAAACTGAAAGTGCTTTTTAAAAAATATCTGCAACTAAAATCGAAAAAGTAATAAAGGTGCGCTGTCGGCATGCACCTCAGCTATCCAATGCAACAAAAATTATTCAAAAATATCAAAATGCGAAAGAGTTATTAGAAAAATGCTTCCCCATAGGAATAGCATTAGCTCGCAAGCGTTTCCTCGAGCGAGTACAGGGGCCTTAAGGCCCCTGTCCTCGCTCGAGGATGAATTTAATTGGTGGTTTCTCCAATAAATGAAAAGTATACGAAAATAAGGAGCATCAAAATCTTTATTATTGTCCACTTTCACTTGATATTCCACACATCCTTCAGTCTCCATTATTTAATAATAAATACAACAATGTTCTTAATTCAATCATTTCCGTTAAAGAAAATGCACTACAACAGATAAGCCATTTTTTCTAACTCATTATCACCGCAAATAATAAGGAAACCCAAAGTAGTCTTTGAAAATACATTGCTGGTAATGCATTGCAACTCCAAAAACATTCGAAAATAATCTGATAAGAACCGTGAGTCTTCAACAGTGGGAAGGTCAGTCGAATTCTGATCGCTCCGAAAAGACCAAATGACTATCTCAAAAATTCTCAGATAACCTTGACCCTCTGACGTGTGGCTTTTAAAAATCCACTAAGATTGTTTGGAATGTAAAGGTAATTTACTTCGTGCTCTTCCATTGGTTGATTAGTCGGAGCTAGTCGGTAAGGATACTTTAATAACCGGCGTAATCAGCAAGAGTAAAACGCCCCACTAAATATGCGGATGAATTTCAGAGCAGACGATTATTAAATAAATAAAACAAAATTAAAGTTTCGATAAATGTTTTATTCTAAAAAGGGAAATATATTTGTGGAATCAATTTAAGATTTCGCAATAAGATATTGACATTTAAGTCATACATTCTAGTTCTTTTTAGGAAAATAATTAATAGATTATGCTGAATTAAATAAAATAAAAACAAAAGGAACTTTAGCCGTTAAATATATTAATATTACGGAAACTGAGAATGAAAGTATGTTCTTATAAAACTTTAAAACGAACTCAAAGCGGGAAAATGGCGAATTTTTTCTTAATTTATTGTATATATATACATACATACATATATATGTATATATATATATATATATATATATATATATATATATATATATACTTTTATAAATACATAGGCCAATTTTGGCATAAATTAACCTTATTTAATATATATATGGTGGTGTCTGGATAAAAACGCAAAGGTTAATTATCTATTAAAAAAAAAAAAAAAAAAAAAAAAAAAAATTGAGAGTGGGTTATTTATTTTAACATAATTTTTAAACTGTTTAATTTACACCAATATAGGGATATTTGTCTAGTTATATCTACAGTTAAATAGCTATATTTTAATTATCAAATTAGTTTTAATGTTATTGATATAATTTTTGGTATTATTATTAATAATATTATTACTATTATTATTTTTTTATTTTTCTTTTCTTTTATTTTTTAATTTTTATTATCCTATATTAAGATAATGAGTTTTTACCATGTAAAGTCACAATAAATGTTACTGATTAAAGTAACAATAATGTATTTTAAGTTATATGTTAATATGAATGTTATCTCTTAATTCTAATTTTAATCATTTTATTAATTTAATGTTAATATCGATTATTAATTATTTTTCCGGTTGAATTATATTTCCATTCAGCTTTATCTTTTTTGTTTGTTATGGATAACTATTATTTTTACTTACTTTCAACTCCTTTTTGTAAAATATCTTTGTTCCTTGTTTAATAATTTGGTTTTTGTGTGATGGTAGTCCCAAATTCGTATTGTTTTGCTTTTTCATGGCAAATACGAAGATGAAACCACACACTCCATTTGTAGTTCCAAAGTATTTGGGACCTGAAGATTCTGCTTTGGTTCTACAAATTTCATTTGTATTCATATTATTCTTTTTTCCTTCCATGTTCAATGTGCTATAAGTTATTAAATTCAATGGTTAATTTCAATTGGTTAATATTGTTTACTATAATTCAATTTAATTCTTCGTTTTGGTTTATTGTTTTGTTGATAAAATCCATTGGTGAATCTTGTCTACTTTTAATGGTATTATATATATATATATATATATACAGTGGAGCATCGTTTATACGACGCCGAAGGGACTGCCATTAAACGTCGTATAAACGATAACGACGTATAATCGATTTCACTTCCAAAACTAGTATTAATTTTGTTTTCACTTAATTTTAATGTTTAACGTGATGATTTGCATGAATTTTTAAATTAAACAAACCAAAATAAATAATCTTAAAAACGGGGGGGGGGGGGGGATTAGTAATCAATTTAAATATGCGTATCTTTATTTATGTTTCACCGAAAGGTTCCTCATTGGCAGTACATCATTTACTTTCCATTTAAAGTTTAAGATAAAAAACTCCGCGTGGCCAACTAAAAGTAGCCATTACTGATAACAGTTAGAAGGATAGTCTGTTTGCAACTTAAAACAGGTCGGAAAAGCTGACCATCCCCGAAGAAAGAATGACTCTTCGCCCCCCCCCCCCCCAGTGTAATCTGTTACACGCATGCTGATTTTTCAGACGAATCGAACACCAGCCCACATTTTTATAATGTGGAGTGCATTTAAACACGCTGTTTGGTGTCATTCATAGCTGCCAATTTCCACTCGTTCGTAAAATTCACAAGAAAAATAAACCTATACAAAATCGAAAAATCGACGTATAAATGATTTTGGGCGTCGTATAAAAGATATATTTTTACATTAAAATGAATAGGAATGAATCGGGACCACATTAAAACTTCGTATAAATGTAAACGTCGTATAAGTGATCGTCGTATAAACGATGCTTTACTGTATATATAAACTGTTTTACTCATGGTAATTTTGGGCGTTTGGAGTCTATTTGGGTAGTTTGGAGTCTATTTTTGGGCACATGGTGCGATAAATATTGGCTAAAACATATGTATAATTTAGTGCTTGCTCACAGATGTTTCTTGTGCATACAGAAAAATTTTGGCAGCAAAAGTTGCCAGAAAAATTTTGTATGTACAAGAAATATCTGACCACACACTTTTCTTGTACATACAGAATTGTTGACAAGAAATACCTGTACATACAGAAAAATTCTAGCAGCAAAAGTTGCCAGAGAACGGCAACTTTTGCTGCTAGATATTTTCTGTTGTTTTACAAGATTATTTTTTACAATGTATAAAACATGGAAAACTCAACTTCGGGGAAGTAGTAAAGACTGTTTATCCACATATTTACAGTTTATTTAACATTTACAAATATATTTAGGAAGTGGTTAGAGGGCTATTTAAGTTACTTGAAGAAAAAAAAAAATTCTTTGTATACCGTTTGTGATATCTAGTGAAAGACCCTGAACTCAAAAATATATTTTTTTTAATTTTAGGTATATTTTTGGAGTATACCTAATTTAAAACCTAATTTAAAATCTACTGAAACTAAAATTTTGAAAAAAATTAAAAGTTATAGATGTTACTTTAAACCTTGCAGGAAAACTATAACGATTATTCTAGATAGCATAGTTTTTGAGAAAAGCTCATTTTTTTTGTTACACACAAATTTCAACTTGTAGACAATGAGCAAAAGTGTTGAGGAGAGTTGGAGGTACCTCTCGTAGCAGAAGTATAAAAGCATTGTTGATAATGATTTTTAAGAAAGTCGTCGGTAGTTAGCTGATATACCAACCCTATGGACATAAATACTGACGAAGTGTACTCTGCAGCTTTTAAAGCCTATGTAACAAACTTTAATAATATATTTGTGCAATGCAATAACTAGTAGTAGTATAAAAGCAATAAACTTCATAATGTTGCAAACATGCTAATTTAATTTGAATTAAGGGTGTATTTCGGTTCAAACTGCTTATTTTCAGATTTATTTTTGAATCCACTTTTGCTCTCAAACTCATCAAACTTGCTGATTCTCTTATTTAGAAACTACACAAGGTGCCGTGACTGTCAGTTCTTTGATAAATGCAGAAAATATTGCGAAAAAAGCAATCAAAAACGGCATTTTGAACAGATTTTTCTGAAGCGGGAGATTTGGGGACGAAAAAAAGTGTCATGCTGAGTAGATAATTGTTCATAAATCAAATTCTAATGAATGGAGCGTAAAATGACATCACACAGCACCTAGTACGTCTCTACAAAATTCCCCTCAGCAAGCTGCATGTTTCTACTTTTAAAAGTGTGTCTGAAATTAAATCGGAAAATTTCGAGCTGTTGAAGGTGGAAAAGCGCTTTTTCGAACACACCCTTAATCACATAAATCAGGGTTCATACGCATAGGAAATTAACCTCTTCGCTACTGGCGATTATTACAGTATTTTTAATTATTACTGAATTATTTCTTCTCTCGTTTGACTTCAGAGCGAGATTTTTGTTTTATTTTCATTAGCTCAAATCTTAGAATTCGAAACATATTATTCTTATACCGAAATTTCATTTGTATTTGAGTATCATTAATAAAATGGGACAAAACTGATGTACCCATTTGGGTACTCAGGGACTGAAGAGGTTAAAAAATATATCCATTTTATACCAGAATTTAAAAAATATATATTATTTGCTTTATTTAATGCAAAATGTTTCTTACTTCAGATATAGCGGCCACTACGTTTTGGAATTTTTGGTATTAAAATGTCCATTTTTTTTTTTTAATTCCTTATGCATGCGACCCTTCATTAATAATTTGGGGTTCGCCACTAGTTTGCATTCAGTGGGTCATTCATTACGACTCTTGTGTATTTAAAAATTAATTAAAAACCTATCGAGAAAAATGCGTCGCGGACGAAAAGTGGCTTTGCAAATTTGCGAGCTTTTTTCTTCACAAGCTCCTTTAGCACAATGCTAAGCTTAAACATTAAACAAGGGTTTTGTGCTAGTTATACTGGAAAAAGAAAAGGTACATTGAATTTAGTTTTATGAAATGCCAAATAAAATTTTAAATATGCACTACTTCTTATTCTCAGTACAGAGTTAAGTTCCTTATAAATAAATAAGGATAAGATAAAAAAGAAATTTATACAGAATACCGATATTTGATATATGTATTCTTCATATCTCATTGAGCTTTTATGGCATACCCATTCATACTTTTCTAGTATATAACCAACAGTATAGTTTGTATAGTTTTTTTTTACAAAAATCTCATCATTCTTTCAGCAACGATTTTCTTGCAATAATGCCCTTGCGATTTCAAAACAGAAAATTTTCTGTACTTGAATCGCAAAAATGCTCCAATTAAATAAGGTAGACTTTACAATAAAAAGTAACTAGTAGGAATAACGAAGGATTCTGGAAATTTTAAGTGGCACATACACAGCGGCTCATCCCCAAAGGGTTAATAATACATATGTTTATTTTACGGAACCCTCTGAGCGGGAGCGCACTTCATCTTTTTCTTCCAGTTCAAATTTTAAAAGTTATTTTATAGGTATTTTTATAGGCATTTAGCTGCATTTTCTTTCATATAAATAAAAAATATATACAGATTCTTTCCCAATTATTTCGTGGAATTTGAAGATAAAGCACATCTCCCCCTATTTTCGAAAATATTATTGATTTTTTTTAACATGTTTTTTCGGCCGGAATTTGGTGCTACCTGCCTATTATTTTGCCATTTGTATATCTGACGTAAAATCATAAAAAAAGAGAAATATGTAATATTTGCAAAACATACATACATTTTTTCTTTTAAAAATTGTGACATACAAAGAATAAACACTTCTTTATGCGATAGACCAAAGTACGCAAGGACCAAAGTAGCACGACTGATTTTTGAAGCTTTTGCGCCCATTTCAGTTTTCATTTAAAATTTAAAATTTTGATTTTTTTTTTAACATTCTTAGTGCCCATTTACACCTTAAAAGTAACAATCATGCGGCATATTCCAAGCTTTCAATCTAACGGTCTACCACTAACCTGGTGGTAATGGCACCAACAGAAACATAGCTTATGCTGTCACCATCAATTTGCCAACATTACTTTTGAAATTAGTTTCATATTTCCTGAGATTCCATAGAAATCGTAATTTAGACAGTTTTTAGAATGTTTTCGCTCATTTTACCCTTTTAAATTGCGAGATTTTTATTAACTGTTTATAGAGATATTTAAATTTATGAATATCTACCTCGCCAAATTTCAAAGAATTCAATAGAAATCGTAATTAAGAACATTTTTCCTTTCATCCTTTTAAATTTCGATTTTTTTTCACTTGTTCTTAGATAACGTTAACCTCTTAAAAATAATTGCCATGCCAAACTGATAGTTTCTCTACAGAGTCTCAAAAATTGCAATTTTAGAAAACATTTTTTCTCCTGAAAGTCCCTGGTGATAATGGCACCGGTATAAAATGTAACCTCTATACGAGATGGCACTGTATCATTAATGTGCAACCATCCTTTTTAGGTGCGTTCGTAATTATGTAAATACGTAGCACCTATTGTTGTCGCTCAGTCCGTCCGTCTGTCCGTCTGTCTGTCTGTCCGTCTGTCTGTCTGTCCGTCTGTCTGTCCGCATATAACAACGCAAAAACTACCCAACCGAATCTTTTGAAATTTAAAATATATAATTATAACATAATTTTGTCGAGTCATTTCAAATTTTATGAAAATCGGATGGATAGATCAATTACAGGGACAATCAAAAGGATTCCGTTACATTACGGTCAATGGGGAAAAAAGTTTCAAATGCTTTTAATCGTTTGAAATTTAAAACATATAATTATTGCGTAATTTTGTCGAGTCATTTCAAATGTTATGAAAATCGGATGCATAGATCAATTACAGGGACAATCAAAAGGATTCCGTTACATTACGGTCAATTGGGAAAAAAGTTTCAAATGCATTTTAATCGTTTGAAATTTAAAACATATAATTATTACGTAATTTTGTCGAGTCATTTCAAATGTTATGACAGTCGGATGCATAGATCATTTACAGGGACAATCAAAAGTATTCCATTACATTATGGTCAATGGGAAAAAAGTTTCAAATGCATTTTAATGATGTTACATTCATTCGAACATAATAGAATTGGCATAAATCTATGAAATATATACTAAAAAATGCATACTGTACAATCTGTGATGCAAAGAATTTTTATTATTAAATTACAGGGCCACACAAAAGTATTCCACTACATAATGCTATACGGGGAAACATTGTTTGGGAGTGTTTTAATTATATTCAACTATTTCACATTTTATGAATAACATATATATGTTGCTGAGGTGTAATAGAAATTACTTTCTGCATATTTACAGAAACACAAAGATTTCGACTACTATACTGTATCCGAAGTACGCTCTACTATATCAGCAAGATCTGAATATTTTTAAAACTTCGTTATCGTACGAACGCACCTCGTTTGCTACGTTCACGTGCAATTTCCAATTTGTTTAAATCGGTTTGGTATTTTGTGATAGTTCATAGAATTATAATATAGAACATTTTTAGCACGCTTTTAGCTCATTTCACCATTTTACATTTAAAATTTTATAGAAACTGGTCTTAAAAATCATTTACATCTTATATGCAGTGTTCTCGCTGGCATTTGACCAACGTTAGAAATTTGGCTAATTAAAAATAAAAAACATTCGCCAAATGAAAAAAGTATTAGCAAAATAGATATATGCTCTAGATGTATGTTTCAATATGTTCTAAAATAATCTAAGTTTTATGTGACAGCGATTGTTGTTAATCTGTTTTCAACTATCCGCTACAAATGTAAAAAAAAAATGTATACGTTAAATATATATATATGCATGTGTATGAAAAACTAAAAAGAAAAATCAAAAATTCAGCACTAGCAATTTGGCGAATCTAATCGCTTGTTTACTCGCAAATGAAGAATTTAGTCGCAATTTGGCGCATTGGCGAGCGACAGCGAGAACACTGCTTATATGTACCTATTACGCCGAATTTCAAGCTTCTATCTTTAACAATTCCATAAAAATTGTAATTTAGAAAGCAACCTCCTAGTGCGGTAATAACATTGATATAAAATATAGTTTATGTTAAAGCAGAGAATATCACCATTATTTTTGAAATAGGTTAGATATTTCGAAGTTCAATAGAAATTGTAATTAAAAAAATTTTCAGAACGCTTTTCACTCATGTCACCAATTTAAATTTGGATTTTTTTTAAAGTGCTTTTAAAGAGAATTTACATATTGTAAGTAACTATTATCCAAATTTATAGTTTCTAACCTCTTCAGTTTTACAAAAATCGAAAATTTAAAACGTCTTTTACTCCTGCAACCCCATTGTGGTCGCAATACCATCAGGCATCGACATAAAATAAAATAAAATATAGCCTACATTCGAGCTGGGATTGGCATTATGAATTTGCAACCATTACTTTTGAAACTGGTTTAGTATATTTTGATATTGCATAGAAAAAATAGAAATAATCTAGAGCATTTTTAGAATTCTTTTCGTATATTTTATTCTTTTACATTTCGAATTCTTTAAAAATAGTTCTTAGAGAGCATTTATATTTTAAGTCACCTACCATATCAAATACCAAGTTTCTAGGCCCTCCCGTTTCTCCTGCACTCCCTTGAGGGCAGTGCCACCGACATAAAATATAACCTATGTTGAAACAGGGACTGTCATCATCAATTTGCCACCATTACTTTCGAGAGATTACTCCCTACAAACACACAAACTAACAAACAAATGTTGCTTCTGCATTATACTAGTATAGATAAGACTTCAAGTCGAATCAAGATATTTTTTGTGAACTGTAACGATAATGAAGTTATTTTAACGAAAACTTCAATAAATTTGCATGGCTTTTCCTGATGCAAAAGTCGATGTCACTTAAAAGGCTACCTCACGCGCTCACTGAAAACACCCACTCGCTAATGTTAATCGTAAGGGAAAATATTTTAAAAATAACAGCGTGAGTGTCAGCACCACACTGGATCTCTGACTAGCGCATTGGCTGGATTTTACGACGAAGGTGGTCGGCGATGGACGGACGAGCTCATGGTAGTATGTCCTGTTCAGGCAGCGGACCCGCGTTAAATTTAGGGCTAACCCAGAAACTATTCCGCAACTGTCTTATTTAAACTCGGTTTTACAGCTTAGGCAGCAATCGATATATGAGTTGGATGACGATTTATTAGAATGTTTTGACGACACTGGTAATGTTTTAGGGCATAAAATAGCTTACTTAGGAGCGAACGAGTATAGACCTAAAAGTACCGAGGTTAAGGGACCTATTAAAAACAAACCTAAAAGAAGGAAGGAAAAAACGCAAAATTTAAATTCTTTTTCGGCGGGACTGGTGGTTCTAAATTCGAAAAAAAGTTAACCCCCCGGAGAGCATAAAAAGTAGTTATTTCGAAACCGCGTCTGAAATAGGAGACACGGAAGACTCTATGTTAGTAGTTAGCTCCAAAGATGGAGCCACTAGTGAGGTCTTCGAGAACGAAATATGCGAGAATAACGAAAATGTTGAGTATAATAATGAAATTTTCACTTCTAATGAAGTTCAAATAATTGAAAAAGAAAATCGTGAGGAAAAAAACTGAAAAATATCCCTCCTAAACCCATTATGGTTTCGGGAATTACGGACGTCATTGGCTTTACTAAAAATATTGAAACGAATTGTGACGTTAACTTTATGGCTGAAATCTCGGGTAGATCGATAAAAATCATCACCGAAGAGTATGATATTAACCCATTAGTGCCTAGCGTCCCTTTTTAGGGACGCTTCAAAAGCTGCATATAGCACTGTTTCTGACACCGGTAAAAAAGAACAAGAATCTTTATTTTATTTAATTGAAACATTTTCGTAATTAATGAACTAAACTTAATTCTTTTAAAAATAGTGCTGCCAACCGAATAAAATTTGCGCAAAAGGTCGTGGGCACGAATGGGTTAAGGAAAAAATCATAAAATTTTTAAAGGAAAATAAATACTAATTCTATGTAGTGCCAGATATAGTATCTCCGTTAAAAGCGGTAATAAAAGATCTTCCCAACAGCATAACTCAGAAAACCTTACTTCAAGAGCTAACTGATTCCGGATTGGACGCCACGAGAGTGAATCAAATGACTAGCAGGAAAGATGGAAGAAAACTTCCACTGTTTTTAGTGCACTTAGCTAGAAATGAAAACTCTAAGAGAATATTCGATTTAAAATCGCTTTTCAAAATTAGAATGAGTGTAGAAAAATACAGAGCACCGAGAAAAGCATTACAATGATGGAATTGTCAGCAGTTTTTTCATGTAGCCAAGTACTGTAATTTTATACCCAAATGTGTAGGATTCGGAGAACCACAGGAATCTCTAAATTGCCCACGTAAAAATCTTACGAAAGAGGGAATTCCTCCACCGAACTGTTGTAATTGCGGCGAGCAGCACCCGTCTTCATACAAGGGCTGCAAAAAGTATCCTTTAAAACCTCAATCGTACGCCGAAATGGCGGAGAAAAAAGAAAAGAAAATCAATCCGCCTGAGTACAAGACTCAGACAAAAAAAAAAATGCTCAGCAACCTCCTAAGACGGAACCACCAGGCCCGCAGCAATTGTATCAAATTAGCGAACTGGAAAATGGCTTTTGTAAATTTATGGAAATTTTAGACAAAATCAAGTTGAAAATCGAATCTTTCACTGATCTCGCAAACCGTTTGATAAAAATTTACGAAAAAATCGTTGCTGAAAACGATCTTGCAAAGAAAACGTTAGCTTTTATGGATGGAGTGTCCTAAGCAAAAAAATGCTAAAGAAAAATAGGAAAAAAAAAATTAATGTTAAAAATTTTCAAAGTTAGGAAAATTTATTAAAGTAAGGAAAAAAATATGTGGACCTGAAATGAGCCTTTTTTTTTTTCTGTGTTTCACCCCTTAGAAGATCATGCCTGAACAATTGATGCACATTGTCACGTGTCCAGCTGGTGTTTTTCAACCGGTTGAAAGTATGCGGTGTGGGTCGGTCTTTGTCAAGACCTAGCGGTGCTAATGACCGCCACCGGCTCTTAGCTGCGCGAGGGCCTCAACTGAGGCTTGGGACCCTGTGTTCCTTACGCATGTCGGAGTTGACAACCAGATGGTGGGGCATAGCGCTCCGACCAATGGGAAATCAGCTCCAATTGCTCTTCGATTTTATCCAATGCCACTCGGATCTTAGTCTGTCAACGAAGTGATGCCTTCCTTGTTTGCAGGTTTTTTTTTTTTTTTTTTTTTTTTTTTTTTTTTTAGTATGATGCTTTTATTTCCGGTTTCGAAAGTGACAATATCGTCATTAAAAAAACCTGAAAAAAAAAATCGAAAAAGTAAAAAACGGCTTTTTTAGAGATCGACCTCAGCTATCCAATGTAAGAAAAATCATTTAAAAATACAGAAATGCAAATGAAATTTTAAAAATTCTCACACAGGGATAACATTAGCGAGCTTATGTATTCGCTGGAGCGGAATAATCCTTTAATGTGCTGGTAATGCACAGTAATTCAATTAACTAAACTGTATTTAATGTTAACAATTTTTCAAATATAAAATAGTACTTAATTCAGCATTGTTTGGACATGGAGAGTTATAAATTCCACAGATTCTTTCGATATAATTATATTGACACAAAACAAGGTCTCGATTGAAAATTTTGCTAAAATTGCTTCATTATTAAAGTTAGAAACCCTGATTTTGGATACAAAAAAATATTTGTTGTACTGTGCTCTTCCATTTTTTAAAATTGATCTATGATTTTTTTTAAAGCACTTAAAAAAAAAAACACTAGCATAGTTTTGAGTTATTTCTGTGATGCATTTTGAGTTTTGTAGTTCTAATATTGTAAACACTGTTTAAATGAATTGTAACTAATGACTCTATAATGATTTCTAATATCTGAGAAAATGATTTCAATCATTAAATAGATTGATTCAATTAACTGATGATCAGTGTTATCAACTACAGTCGAACCTCGTTAACGCGAACACGCTTAATGCGAATGACTTTTAAGACTGTTTCCAGTTGTCCAGTCAAGTTGTATTGTGATTTTAGTTCTTTTTATCACGAACATGCTTAATGCGAAATATTGTTTATTACGAACTGAAAAGGATCGACCGTTAAATTTTTTCCTACTCATAGCACAAACGATGCAAGTTTTCCAAACTAATTATACATAGTTCTATTTATTTCAAACTTGGATTTGATTGGAATATAAGTCATGTATTGTGTGGAAGGCCACCAAAAACAGTCTTTTAGAAAATCTCGGGTAAATGATTCAAAAGTTAATTTTGGGAATTTTTACATTGCAGCGAAACTATAATTGATCACTAAATTACTAGAGTGAAATTATGTTTTGAAGCATAGAATTTTGCAAAGAAAAAAATTATTAAATTGAAATATTTTTGTTTTTAATCACAAGCATAGATAAGTTATGAAAGAAGTAGTTTTACTGTTCATTCTTTGCCACAAAGGCAATTTTTTCTATCCACATAGATAAACACAGGACCAACTAAATACCATGAGCTATCCTTAAGGCAAAAAGTTAATTGGAAGCCCCCGTGGTCATTTTGTAGACACAATTTATATTAATTTAAAGAAAAGTACCTCAATTTGAACTTTAAGGACCCCTTAAAAATGGGGTCCATGTAGCTGCCATGTTTAACCTTGCGATAATGAAGTCATAGTTCTTTGAAATCTTTGAAAATAGAACATTGAAAATTCTTTGATTCGTTAGAAACCACCTCACAAATTTTATTAAAAGTACTGTGTTTTTAATATTGTGGAAAATAATATTTTTAATTATGCACTATAAAAATTTTTTAATGATTATTTGTAAAAATTAATCTGTAAATATTATTGTGGTGCTAGTTTGATACTTGAAATTTAGCATGAATATAAAAATTAAACGTATAATAGATCTAGATTTAACGAAACACAGTACTATTAAAATAGATTTAAAACATTAAGGAAAGCATCAGCAAAATTATGCAAAATGATTCCGAAACCTGAACCAATTTGTCCTTCCAAATTAAAAACTTCGAGGCTGTTCCCTGAAATTAAATGAAGAAAACTATGCATGTGGCAATCCTAAAACTTTTTTCTAATCTCATACACGTTAATACTTTCAGAAAAAGGAAACATAGCAGGGTCACCGGTTAGGTGATTTACAAGAAAATCTAAGCTGCAACAACTTTTTTCAAGTTCTAACTGAATCCGAAATTTGATGAAAATCCGTGTATTAGTATTTGAGATAGAATCATCGCAGAAATCATAAAAAACTGAATAGAAGCACCACTTGTTGCACGATTTACTCTAAAAACTATATAATACTAATTTATATCAGAGATTAACTAGATTTGAAATTTGATGAAAATTCGTGCATTAGTTCCTGAGATGGAGCTATTACGATAATCATGAATAATGCCTTATAGCAGTGCCACCTGTTGAGTGATTTACTCCAAAAACTAAATAATACTCATTTATGTCAGGGATTAACTGAATTTGAAGTTTGATGAAAATTTGTACATTAGATCCTGAGATAGAGCTATTGCAATAATCACGAATAATGCCGCATAGCAAAGCCATCTGTAGTGTGATTTACACCAAAACATAACCAGAAACAAATTACATCAAGGACTAACGGAATCTGAAGTTTTATGAAAATCCGTCCATTAGTTGTTGAGCTATAGCTATTGTAGTAATCTTGAAAAAGGCAGCATAGCAGCGCCATTTGATGGGCAATATACACCAAAAACAAATCAGATTCAGTTTATATCAAGGTATAACTGAATCTAAAGTTATGTAAAATTCTGTGCATTAGTTCTTGAGATAGAGCGCTCACAATATTTACGTTTTGTAAAAACATGTTTTTTGGAATTTCTGACCTCTAAAACGTGTAAATCTGTCGAAAATTTTCATGAATCCAATACTTTCTTCTTGTACAGGTAGAAGAAAGTAAAAAGATTTATCATCTTGTAAGACTGTTGGTGCTTAGAGATAATTCACTAAAATAATACTTTAATTACATTCTCTTGATTTTTATTAGTCATTAAAATTATTTTAAAACATTTTTTTGGTTTATTGAAAGCAGTTCATTTTTATTATACAGGGTATCCAAAGAGTAAATGACACATTTTAAAGTTCAAATAAAATGAAGCAAATGACGTACTGTTTAGACTAAAATGCTTCCCGTGATTGATATTTTGGCTTTATACAGATAAAAATTCTAGTTTCAAATGTTCATTATCTCTCTTATAGGGGGAAAAAAAGGCTCTATAACTTCTTTGTTTGTTGTTTTGCTGCATTTTTCCTTTTTCCTTCGATGTAAAACCATTCATCAGAAAACGACATGCTTATTTGCTAAAACAAATATTTTGAGCATTTTAGTTCCTACCAAACACACTCGCACGTCATTTACTAGATGTAATTTTAAAATTTTAGACATCCTGCTTGGGCCGTAGCTAAGGGGGGGCCCCCCTCCGACTAAACCATTTTGAGCCTCTTCCCTGGAAAAGATTCCATGGTCACCAAACGAATTTATGTCCCAAATGAAATTCTGTTCAAAAATCTAATTTAGTTTTGTGGCCCTTTCACAGTTTTACAAAAACACTAAATTGTAGTTAAAATAAGCGTTTCAACACTCGCTCATCGTCTTTGCATAAATAAATTTAAAATAATGTTTAATATTGCACTTATTATTATTACACTTGAATTTTTCATCATCCTATTCTTTTCTTAGCATAAAATGAAGTTATTACAACACAGTTTAATAAGGAACATAGTACCTACAGTGTGAATGTGCAATAATTTATCTTTTTTGTGTCAGAGAGAGAGAGAGAGAAAATTTAAGCTACTCCCCCCCCCCCACCCCCATCTTATTATTCACTTCTAGTTACGGCCCCGCACCCTGCGTATCTAAACTAACTTCTCAAATGCTTAGAAATGTGACTGCCGACACTATTATCTAATTATCAAACATGCTATTTTAAAATTGGTATTACATAGTCAAATGTATGTCACACATAAAGAATGTATTCAAGTAACTAATTGATCTGTAAATATTGGATCAATCATAGTTAATATGTTGCATGCATAAAATAACAGATTTTCCATTTCTTGCCCACGCAGACGTCTGGCAAACTTGTAGGAGAAAAGCTCTCTTCACTTCAACGCAAGCTTCGGTCGCTTCTTACTCAATCATCTACGAAGGTAAAAAAAAATTATTATTTTCAATTATGTATGGGGTTCATTTTATGTCCTATATAAATAAATCGAAAGTAGTAGTAAAATATTGATTATGGTGGTGGTGAGAACATTTTATTTGATACTGATTATGAAGTAAATAATTTATCAAATTATGCAATATGGAATGTAGTACTTTTTACGGCATTCTTTAAAAAAATAGACATTTCTTTGAAAAATGGTTTTGGTATTATGAAATCCATTTAACTGAACAACAATTAAAGAACTATTTTGCTTCATATGACATATTGTGAAAGTCCATAACTACTCTAATGAGATGCCATTTTAAAGTAGTAACAAAATGCATATTTAAAAAGATAAAAATTTTAAAAAAAGTTCATATTGAAATATTCTTTTCTTTTTTTCCCCAGTAAAACATATTTTTATTTCTGGCTCTTAAATTAAGGAATGTTAGTTGTTATTCATTTATTCTTTAATAGAAAAGTTAGAATCCTTGTGCCTCTGAAATAATATTATATAAGATTAACATTTAAGGTCATGCTTAAGATTTAATAGTATGAAACAAAGAATAGTTTACTATAATATTATATATATAATATTATATAAGATTAACATTTAAGGTCATGCTTAAGATTTAACAGTATGAAACAAAGAATATTTACTAATGCCAGTAATTTCACCCACTGCTTATCAGTGAAGAAGAAAAAAAAATTATAACTTTGTCATTTCACAAGATGTCAAATCCGCTCAATTTATTATAAGTATTCTTAATATTATCTACAACTTTTATGTTGACAAGTTTTTGATAGGACCAACTGTTACACACAAAATGGGGTGGTGTAGAAACTGAAAAAAAAAAATACTGTATTAACATGATTCTGATAAAAACAGCTCTTGCAAAAAGTGTGGAATTAAAAACTCGTCAAGAGCGGCCCGATAAAATTGTTAAAGTGGGTTTATCTCTAATCTTGATTTAGTTTTTGTTGGTGAAATTAGTACTTAACTTAGAAATCTACCTGTGGCTGCAGGCAGAGCTGGTAGGGATTTTTTTTTAATTAAGTGTAATTGACACGATAGAGTACAGTTTGTTACAAACACTAATACAACGAGAAATGAAACTAGACATTTACTCACTGTTATTAAGGGCTTCATAAAACATAATGTTCTATTATTCCATGCAAATACGTACTATTCGTGTTTCAATGTCGTTAAGTACACGGTGTGCGATTAAATTAAGAAAAGATACAGTTAACGTTAATTGCAATTCGAATTTTGAATCCTATTGATTTTAATATTTTGAAAGCATTTTTTTTTCTTTTGTGTAATAGTTTATTATTTTAAAATATTGCTTGGATTGAACTTTTAAAGATATTTTATGTAATAAGTAGCCCAGCATTGCCCATACCCGTGATAATAACCTTAAATACCCCTAAAATCAGTGATGAATGAATTTATATAAACAAAAATCTTTCCCAAAATTTGAAAATCTCTCCAAACAAACCTGGAATCGAAGCCCCCTATTGCTTCTAGAAACATACACTAGGTGGATACTCACGCTGTGGTCTATTTTGTTTTTATATCTTTATAGAAAAGACCGGTGTTGCCCGGAACTTTAATAGTAATATTAAATATATCTAAAATCAGTTTTGATTGATTTATAAATTTAAAGGAAAGACGTTTTAGACAAACCTAAGGGTTTATACGAAGAACCCGAAACTTTTTAGGCACGTTCGTAATTTTAGTCAAAAGCTCTTTTTAGTTTTATTTGTGTCATGGTAGTGTATATTCATTTAATTCCTCAACACTAATGAATCATTGTTCAGAATTAAGTTTTCACTACGTAGAAAAAAAATTAAAAAAAAAAAAAAAAAAAAAATTTTGCACTGAAAAAAAGAATGACGACTTATTATCATTTTACTTGGAAATGCTGCACTGTTATTTTAATAAGTTTATACTTATTGTATTGCAAATAAACTTATTCAAATTGCGGTGGAGAAATTTACTACAAAAAGCTTCACACCGTTATTTCTAAACAATAATCTTTGCAGCATATTTCTACATCATTTTCAATAGAAATCTATTCCGAAATATATTGTTTGGAAACATTGTTTTTAAAACTTTTTAATAACATTTCAAATGTTCAATTATATTAGCTTTATTATTTTGCTTTGTTGGACAACTTTTGTTACCTTACTATTTTAATTATCTTTTTAAAGTTATTATATACAGTAGCAGACAAAAAACCTGCATCACCTGTCAAAAAATAGATAGATGTGCAAATAATATGTTTTATGTTTGTGTTTCGTGTAAAGACGATATTGTTATATTAAAATAAATTTGTAGCATTAATATGCTATAAAATTAGTTTTTTTCAAATGCATAATTATACTAAATAGCTTCTAAAAGATAAAAATGCACTACTTTAGCAAAACATGGAACAAAGTATATAACCAAAAATGCGGTATATAATAAGTTTCGCATAACTCAGTCATATTGCATAAATTTTGATGTTAAATGTGCCAACATTTTTGAGGGTTTCATTTATCTGACGAAACATTATTCGTCTCTGTTCTCTGTCAGTCACAGAGTCCGTACACTGCTGTATAAGTCAGACACTTCAAATTTTGTGTACATACAGCTGAATAGCTCGAGTCACGCGACAAATCACAAAAAAGTCTGTTATTTTATAATTTTTACAATGTCATCTGTTCATTTTTGGGATTTAAATTTTAAAAGAGAACCTTAATTTCAATGTTTTGTGTGTAGTCACCATAGCTTGGAGGCAGAGTTGGGCGAAACATATCGAAAAATAATTTTCGATACAAAATACAAAACACTTTAGTTTTAGAACCTAAAATATAAAATAGAAAATGTTTTTCCAATTGAAAGAGTTCCAATTACAAAATATATGTACATTCAAAATACATTTAAAATACAAAATATATTTGAAAATTTAAACAAAAATGTGTATAAGATTAGATGTTTGCACGGGCCGTGTTCGGTGCAGTCAGCTGGCCAATTTTAATCCACGACACTCGGGTCGGGCCAGACCGGATCCTTTCTTCAAGCGTTCCCAGGCCTGTCTGGGCCAAGTATTGGGTTTATTTTTTTTTTTCTGAAGGATAGACTCAGATGGGCCTCGCCATCACTCATTCGGGTCCGAGACTTTACTTTTTTCTACAGACTCGGACCGGACCTGTCTTATTCCTCCCAGATCGAACCGGGATTGAACTTCATTTTCCCTAGAGCACTAGTTGCACTAGTCAAAAATTTTAGTATAGCTCCCGATCCAGCCCATATGGAAATCATTGGCCCATCCTATCTTGGCCGTTTTGATGTAGAATCACATATAGTTTTCTTAAATTTTACATTTTTCTAAATTACAGTTAAAACTAATCTTTAATTAAATATCTATTTTATCTTAACGTTTTATTTCGATCCCACAATAACTTTCCGTTCAAAAGAAAAGAAAGAAAAACATCTAGCATCTGCCTTATTACTGAAAAACGGCTGTCAGATAAAGAAAATTCATTAAGATGCGTATTTCACCCTTGCGGGAAACAAACAAGTAAGAAAAAATCATGCGTTAAGCATAGATTATGAAGCACTTTCCAACACTTAATGAAATCTTTAACAAAACTTTGTTATTTAGGGAAATAATAGTGTATAGCCAAATGTACCCAAATATGTATTCCAGTACATTAGAACAGCCCTGTATTTCATGTCAGTTCATATAATGGGAAAATTTAGCTTAGCAAGAAAATACCCAGTAGCTTGAAATTTGTTTTTCAGCAATTCAGCAATTATTAGATGGAAACATACTTGAATACTTTTGTTCAGCCCTGTAGTTTACACTGTACCTTTATTACATGTCAGCATTAGGCTAAAATTTTATTGTAAACAATTTTAAAACAACTGAAATCACATTCTCATAAATCATCATTCATAGGCGTCCATGTACCGAATTCTTTGCGTGGCCCTGTATATCCCTTTATCTATATTCTGCAAACATTTCTCAGTAAATTGAATGCAGCTCAGCGTAAAAATGCATAGCTTATTTAAGAACCACGTTTAAATAATTTACGCTCATAGTCAGTAACTTTGGTGAGCTCTTTTGGGTAGCCCTGTATATCAACTATAACATTTATACACACCATATAATGTGCATATATTTAGCGAAATATAAACGCGAATATCATAATTAAAATGCATTTCATCCCTCCATCAGCCGTCATCGGACACATATACGGTACTTTGGAAAGAATACACTATTTGAAATCTTTTGTATGGCCCTGTAAATGCTATGTATTTCATATTATGCAAAACAGTAGCGTATAATTTATATTAAGCTTCAGTGACATATATGAATTTTATTATACATGAAAAAGCTTAATATATTTAAAATATGTCACACACAATTCCCCCTTTTACCATTATATAATGGAATTGTTTTGTGTAGCCCTGTAAATGAATAATAGCAACATTTTCATTTTATATTTTATAGAATGCATATTTTAATATGTTTGACAGGGTATAACATCCTTAAAATTCCTGTGAAACGATTTTTCCCTATAGGCCGTAATGTAATGGGAAACTTTTGATTCGCCCTGTAGATAAACTAATCATGGTAGAAACTTCATTTTCGATAGGACTTGTGCTAGGGTAAACGTCAATAACGTCCTAAAATTTCATGGCAATCCGAGTATATTAACATTTTCCCCCATGGGCCGTAATGTAATGGAAAGCTTTTGATTCGCCCTGTAGATAAACTAATCATAATAGAAACTTCATTTTCAATAGGGTTCGTGCTAGGGTAAACGTCAATAATGTCTTAAAATTTCATGGCAATCCGAGTATATTAACGATTTTTCCCCAATAGGCCGTAATGTAATGGGAAATTTTGATTCTCTCTGTAGATAAACTAATCATGGTAGATACTTCATTTTCAGTAGAGTTCGTGCTAGAGTGAACCTCAATAACGTCCTAAAATTTCATGGCAATCCGAGTATATTAACGATTTTCCCCCATAGGCCGTAATGTAATGGGAAACTTTTGATTCGCCCTGTAGATAAACTAATCATGGTAGAAACTTCATTTTCAATAGAACTTGTGCTAGGGTAAACGTCAATAAGTCCTAAAATTTCATGGCAATCAGAGTATATTAACGATTTTTCCCCATAGGCCGTAATGTTATGGGAAACTTTTGATTCTCTCTGTAGATAAACTAATCATGGTAGATACTTCATTTTCAATAGGGTTCGTGCTAGGGTAAACCTCAATAACGTATAAAAATTTCATAGCAATCCGAGTACATTTACGGGAGTTAGAGCGCGGACAGACGGACAGACGGCCATCCGGCCAGACGGACA
The DNA here is from genome assembly GCA_964019185.1 of Maratus speculifer. Classification (NCBI taxonomy): domain Eukaryota; kingdom Metazoa; phylum Arthropoda; class Arachnida; order Araneae; family Salticidae; genus Maratus; species Maratus speculifer. The sequence goes on from OZ025292.1 coordinate 462,057,458, forward strand.
GACGGCCAGACAAACCGAATGCATAAGCACTTTTCAACTTTGTTGGAAAGTGCTAATAAAAAAAAAGAATAAAGATCGACTGTGTTTGCGGTCAGTGAATTTTCATTTTCCTCTCTGCGTAATGTTAAGTCTAACTTATTCGTTGCATAAGAGTCTTTTCATGTACATAATGGTTGTTGTGTCTTTTGAGAACATTTTCTCAAAATATGCTCCTAATGTACGAATTGGCAGTCGAATTCCTTTGTGGCGTATTTTTTAGGACTGCTATTTTCTGGTTGCCCTGCTATTAAATTCAAAATCCTTTTAATTGTCAAGGCGTAACAGACAATTTTGCGTAGATGATATCAGTCATTTTTCATATGCTTTTCGACGCCAATTTGGTGATGCCAATGTGTGAATTACTGAGTGAGGATTGAATTGCCTCCCTCTTGCTTCACGAAGCAGTCATGTGAAGACTGTTTTCTTAAAAATGCGTTCAGGTACCATCCCTAGTTTTTTCTGTATGAAAGTTTTAAATTTATAAGGTTCGCTGCAAATAAATAAATTTTCTAAAAGAGCATTTATTTTCTTAAGCGATCACAGCCTACAACTCTAACGAATGCATTTTAAAAAGAACCTGGTCGATATACTTTAAAAGTCAGATCTATACCATATAAATTATGGTGCCTACACCAGGCATTCGCAAATTTTTTTAAACGTCAAGGGATGGTGCCTGCTTCATATATCTGGACTATTTATCTGCCTGAGTAGTATGATATTATCTTATTCATTGGCTGTTTACATGATTTTTGAAAGCCTGTTTCCCCGACAGATGACTATCTATTACGTTTGCGGATCATAGACTATTAGATATTACGAGTGTTCTTAGTTCATAGACTATCGTTTGCAGTGCCTATAGAATGCGGACTATCGCTGACGGATTTTCCACTGATGGATCGCATTGGAGTTATATCCCGGCGCCGAACCATCATTCATGTTGGACGCGGCTGATTTTGCTTATCGAAAAATTTCACGAGGCTCATTCTTGCACTAACTGCAAACAATGCGGGTGCAACTCGATTTTAATTTATAGTTATTTTTCTGTAAATACACAAATTGTCTATACTTTTGCCACAATGTTAATTTTATTTTTTTGGTCATTATATTTTATGTAAAAGGTAAAATTCAAAATTTATTGTGTGTGAATAAAGGATTCACAAGTAATATATGACAGAGGAATTACAAACATTCGGTGCATACTTCTGAAAATAGAAGTGTAATCGATCATTGTCTAAACTTTTGTTGAGCACTGTATTTCAATTCAATAATATTAATTTGTTAATTAACATTTATTTGTTAAGCTTTGTTTGCTTTTGCTTTTCCTAGAGTTAGCCATGTAATTTGCGTTTTTTTTTTGGCTTGCAGGAATCTACAGACATTGAAAAGGGCGTTTCAATAGAAGAAAAACCTGCTGCTGAAGGTCATGAGGCTTGGAATTATCATTCATCAACTGAAGTAATTATTTTTTACTCTTTGATTTCCTCTACAAAGTTTGCTTGAATAAAATACTCAAACTGTGCTTGTGCTGTATTTTACAGATTTCACACAGACCAAAAAGTACCTATAGTAGTTATAACATGCCTTCTACTTCATCTCAAGATCAACGCTTAAGCTATATGTCACCTTCATTTGGCAGTGGTGCAGCTTCTTTATCAAGTCTTCATCCATCTACTCATAATCATCCTAGCAAAACATCCTTTTTGCATGAAAGGTGATATGATCAATTTTATTAAAATGATTTACCAAACTTTAAAATGCAATATTCAAACTGTCCTGCAAGAACAAAAAAAAAAAAACTGTTTACTGAAAAAAAAAAAAAGTGAAAAACTACAGAAATTGCATTTTCAGTTGGACTGCCAGTACAATTTCTATATTTTTATGTAACTGATTTAGTAAAAATACCAATTAATGAGCTTTTCAGCGTTATCATCTATCAAGAGTATTCTGAAATCCATATTCGCTACTCTCTGATGTACTCTCAAAATCACTAATCAAGAGGGACGGAGGAATAATAAATAATTATCTCTATGCATATTTCTTATACGTGCGATAAAAATAAAGCCGAATTTTTAGCTTGCCATTTGGAGACAGCCACAGTGACTATGGACCTTATACACGATACCTGATGTCGAGGCTAAAATTCATTTGCTGGAGGTATTTACTGACAGTATTTAGCTATAGGGGTGCAGGGGCTAGATCCACATACTGCCAGCTCTGGCACCTGACGTAACGTGCATAAGGTCCATTCTCGGTGCCAGATGACTCGACCAGTTCAGAATAAGCAGTATACAGCTGCACTGCAGGGAATATGAAAGCATATGAATTCAGTGAATGAAGAGTTATACCCTGTTCGCACTAGAAAAATAAGATATCTTAGATCGCTGTTTTTGAAGCGGTACCCTTCCGGAATTGAATGCCTGTTCACATTGAAAAACTTACCTAAGATATCTCAGTGAATATCACTGATTGGCTGTGTATGTTGTCTGAGAAAATGTAACATATGCACATGCACTTTAAGTAAAGACGACCACAACAGCCAATCAGTAAAAACGAAGCTTTATAGTCAATGAGAGTGAGTGGTTGTTCCTGTATCTAGCCGGGGCAAGTTGAAACTCTCTGATACCCTGTTCACACTATGGATAGTTAAGATATCTCAGGCCTGGAGTTCTCCCAGAGAGTTTTCAATTTGCTCTGGCAAGATACAGGAACAACCACTCACTCTTATTGGCGATAAAGCTTTGCTTTTACTGATTGGCTGTTGTGGTCATCTTTACTTTAAGTGCATGTGCACAGTGGCGTAGCTACATATTCAGCGTCCTGGAGCAGGCAAAGTTAGTGCGCCCTTTTGTCCCTTAAAAATGTTCTGCGCAATTTTGGTTTGAAGTTTAAAAATTTATATACTGTTTTTAATTAGACATGTAATCTTACTTTTATTTGAAAGACTAAAATATTTGACAACATATTATATACAAATTAAAGAAATTGTTCGCCCCATATGCATGTATGTCTGTCTGTTTGTTCGTGATGGCCAGAAAAACCTACGGCACGAGGTCCATAATCTTTATAGGAATAGTCGGGGACTTATCCTGGTGCTCTTGAATTTCAGAAATTTAAATCTCGAATAATTAAATGGAAAATTAATTATAAATCCCAAATTAAGAGAATGGGAAAGTATTAATAATTCAACAAAAGCATAGATTTTTAATAAGCAACAGAAGATTTCTTCAAAAACTCGGAGAGAGGGGAAGGATTTAATATAATTACAACGCTGGTAGGGTGATAAATGTATTAGACCTTTTTAAAAAAGGCTGTATATTAAATTCCACTTGGCCTAAAAATTGAACCAAATGAGGAAAAAATTCCTTTTCAAAAATTCTAAAAAATATTCCTATACTTTTATATAAAATTGAAAAATCCATTTATAAAATATATCTTTTTATTTCCTTTCATAGAAACAAAGTTTTTTGATAAATCTTTTTTCGCAAGAGCAGGTGTTTCAAAGGTAAACAACTGTCGACGATGTATAGCGGAGTTTAAGGAGGATCTGTAAAAAATTTAAAATATTGAATTTATAGATTTTGTATTTTATGCATGCTGAAGTAGAATTTTCCGCTGATTTCAGATATTAAAATTTCTTCACAGTTGCTCTATTACAATTTTAGACATTAATTATTATTTCATGAATTAAGTGATTCCTTTCAAACTCTCATTTTGAATGCCAGTTTCCCAAAACCACGTTTTTTATACTAATATTATTTGAAACGCCGTCAGATTTTTAAAAATGCACCATTTGAAGATTTTAAAGCTATGAACTTATCTAGAATTATCTTTAGACACTGATTAATAATATCTAAATTTCATAAAAATTGACTCGCAAGTTTTTCTTTTATAAAAAAAATTCGATTTTTAAAACGGAAATGAAATGCTTTGTTGAAACTCGAATTTGTTAAAATTAAGAAAACTGGTGAACCGATCAATTTTGAACTTTCAGATGATCTATAACATACAATAAAAAATTCAATAAGTAGGGGACATCAAATTTTGGAAGGAAGTAGGCCGTGATTAAATATTTAATATCGTACTGTTTTCTACCGTTTTAGATACGGTATTTTGACGGAGCCTTGGGATAATTTTTACTTATTTAATACAAAAATTTCAAAAGTCTACTTACCATTACTTTCAAATAGTAATTTCAGCAAATATCTTAAATTCTTGCGAAAGTCTGTCCTTTTGCCTTATATAAAAGGCAGATAAGTTGTTTGACGGAGTTTCGTTCAGATATAGTTTTGTTAAGAATAGATTTCGCTCTTTGGTGGTGGTAACGGGAACTTGAGGATTTTAGATTGAATTTTTCGGCAAAATTTTGCAGTGCGTACTCAGCACGCCTGCTAAACGGTGCCATAGATAGCGGAGATTGTGTCTATTTATGAGATTTTACAGTTAGCACGGGTGCAATCAAAATTGGTTGAAAATAATGTCATTAGAAAATTGTTTAAGATTTATGAATGAAAGTGCATGTTTTTTCTAAATTACAATAAATATTTTATCGTAAGCGGAAATATTTCGTCTTTGTGTAAAAAGTTTTTATTTATTATTATACTTTTTTTATAGACACTATTTCTGTATGTTGTTCAAAAAGTTGGATGGAGTAAATCCAAGTTTTTTTTTTCTTTTTATAAAATAAAAATTCATTGTCTAATAATATGTGATATTGGATGATGTTGATGAATGGCAAAAATGGGGCAGAGCTTGATTACGGCCTAAACAAATTCCCATTAATATTTTCGAAAAATATGTTTTGCCTTATCTTTATATATAAAAATCTTCTGTGCGTGTGTATGTAACTGAACTCCTCCTAAACGACTGGACAGATTTTAATGAAATTTTTCGTGTGTGTTGCGGTGGATTCGAGAATGGTTTAGATTCACATTTCATCGAAATTGGTTCAGAACTCCGCCCTGGCGACCAGTCTGGTCTCCAGGTCTTAGGATTTGGTCATTGACTTTTTTGTAAAAGGCTTTTAATAATGTCTACCTTTATATTAAATCAAAATAACTTTCATTTAATGCAAAAAAAAAAAAAAAAAAAAAAAAAAAAGGTTATGGAATTCTTCCCCATTTGTAAAGCGCAAAAAAAAAACCATCGCCAAATTACAATTTGGCAAAATTGATAGATGGGATAATCAAGTTAATTATAATATGCAACCATACATTTATAAATACTTAGGTATTTAGGTTCCGTCGACCAATTCCGCCAAATTGTACAAATCGCCATACTAATTGAATCTGACATTCACGATCATCCATTATTGTCATTTAATCTTATAGTTTGGCGATCATTTTATGGTTGACGGGAAAAAAACAGGTTATTGAATTCTTCCTCATTTGTAAAGCGCAAAAAAAAAAAAAAAAAAAAAAAAAAAAAAAAAAAAAAAAACATCGCCAAATTATAAGATTAAATGCCAATAATGGATGATCGTAAATGTCGCATCCAATGACATTAAATATTATACACCTGTTTAAAACGTCATTAAGTGATTTTTATTTCGGCTTTTTATTTGTATTTTTATCAATATTTTTTCTATTTGTTTGTTTTTTCATTATTTAAAATGAAATTTATGTGAATATGAATAATTTGGCTATGAGATTGGTGATTTGTACAATTTGGCAAAATTGATAGATGGGATAATCAAGTTAATTATAATATGCAACCATACATTTATAAATACTTAAGTATTTAGGTTCCGTCGACCAATTTCGCCAAATTGTACAAATCGCCATACTAATAGCCAAATTTTACATACACTCTAAAAAAAAAATGTGTAAATTTACACACAAAAATGTGTAAATCGATGATACAAAAACGACATGTCTATGTGTGTAAATTTGTGTGTAAATTGCGCCAAATGTGTAAATTTCAGAATACACATTTTAATGTGTAATTTGATGATAAGCCCAAATGTGTAAAAGTTATCTGATAACTCTTGAAATACACACTTTAATGTGTGAATTGCACTGAAATACACATATTTCTGAGCACTATTTTTACACATACATATGTGTAATACTCTTTTTTTACATATATTTTTGTGCAATAGGAAAATACCTACAATGTTGTGTAATATGCAAAATACACATGTTTTTGTGTTATGTACAGAATGCACAGATTTTTGTGTAATATTCTGTTTTTACACATATGTCTATGTAACATGGAAAATACATTTTTGTGTAATATTTAAAATACATAGGTTTTTGTGTACAAAGATTTACCTTATTCTTTGATGTGTAAACTGCGAAAAAGTTTTTAAAATAGCAAAACAAAATTACATGAAGAACAAATTCGTATGCTTGACTTGTTTCTAAGTACGCGATCGTAATTATGTAAATACGTAATAACTATAGTTGTCATTCAATCCGTCCGTCTGTCTATCTGTCCGTTCGCATATAACAACGCAAAAACTACTTAATCCGAATTGTTTGAAATTTAAAATACATAACTCTTGCATAATTTTATCAAGTCATTTCAATTTTTATGAAAATGAGATGCATAATTCAATTATAGAGACAGTCAAAAGCGTTCCCTTGCATAACGGCCCATGTATAAAAATAGTTTCAAGTGCCTTTTAATAATGTTACACGTTTTCGAACATAATAAAATTGACTTGCATCTATGAAGTATATACTACAATATAAATTCTGTATAATCTGTAGTACAGAGAATAGTTTTTATTAATTTACAGGGCCATACTAAAATATTACATTACATTATGGTAAAGAAGGAAACATTGTTTGGGACGCGTTTTAATTTTATAAAAATTTATCTGAAAAAAAGTTATAATTGCTTCTGTGTCTGTAATTGGATTTGGTGTAAACATTTGAATTTTTCGGACTAGGTTAAAAAAAACTATTTCTTCTGACATCAAATGACATTTTTTTTTAGAGTTTTTATTTATTTTTCTTGTAGTTTTTGAATGCAATACGCTAACAAAAAGTCTTCAATTTAAAAATCACAAACGAAAAACCATGAATTGAAATCTATGAAAAGCTGTCTTTTGTCATCGGTATAAAATGAAATAAGAAATGTATAGCATCCTTACTAATATTATAAATCGGAAAGTGAGTTTGTTTGTTTGTTTGTTTGTTCCGCTTTCACGCCGTAACTACTGAACCGATTGCTTTGAAATTTTGCAGACGTAAAGTTAGCAGTCCGGATTAAATAATAGGGTAATTTTTATTTATTTTATTCAAATATTTTCCTTAATAATTCAAAATTTAATTATTTTTTATACAAAATCAATAGGCATTTTTCAGATAAAATTTAACCATTTTCCTTTCCTGTTGCCAATAAAATAAAAAATTGGAATAATAATTTTTCAGCGGCAATGAATTTTTAATAGAAAACTTCCACGCGAAAAACTATAATAAAATAATTTAAAAGAAAATAAATATGACGTCATGTTTGAAATAAAAATAAAAGGTGTATTTTTTAAAATTCATTTAACAAGGATATTTGTTTAGTTAATGGGAATTTTTGTGTAAAATATGGTGACATAAATTAAAAGTAAAAAGAATGAAAAATAATTATATTTTTAATAAAATGGTTCACTCATGAAAATGTGACGTCATAGTTGAAATAAAACAGGTACTTTATAGCAGTCGTTAAAAATACAAGGAGTATGAATATCAGTAACTAATGGAGTGAGATAAATAATGACGTCATATTTAAAATGAATCAGAAATATTTTTTACTTATACTAATTAATAAGTTATAAGTTACATACAAATGAATATTTTTATTCAAAACTCATAATTATCAATGGAAGAAATTTTTTGTGGGGAAAAGGTGGAAAATAAAATCACTGATTAATATATTTTTGGCTCGATTTTTTAACACTTTCAAACAATGTTGAATAGTTATTATGCTTTCGGTTTGTCTGTCTGTCTGGTCGCTTTCTAACTTTCGTAAATATACTCCGATTTCCATGAAATTTTTGGACGTTCTTAACGTTTACCTAGCACGAATACCTATTGAAAATGAAGTTTCTACCATGATTAGTTTATTTACAGGGATAGTAAAAAAAATTCCTTATATTACGGCATTATGGGGAAAAATCGTTTTAATTAAATTTAACGATGTTACAGCCTGTAGAACATATTCAAATTTATATGCATTTACAAAGTGCACTAAAATATGCATTTTGTAAAGTATGTAGTGAAAAGGGCACTTACTATTAATTTACAGGGTCAGACAGAAGAATTCCATTGCATAGGAATAAAGGATGGATGATGACTGTTGCATGGATGAAATGCATTTTGAATTATGATATGTGCTTTTAAGTTTCGTTAAATGTATGCATATTAAATGGAGAGTATAAATGGTAATAGTATAAATAGTTAAATTTAGATATACAGGGTTACACAAAAGATCTTGGAAAGGTTACTGAATATGAGCGTAATTTACTTAAAGGTGGTTTTTAAATAAAATATGCATTTTTATTTTGAACTGCATTTAGTAAACTAAAAAATGTTTGTAGTATATGTATAAAATGATAAACAGGGTCCCGCAAAGAACTGGATACAAGGTTGTCTTCGGATGATAATTTCTGAAAATGTAATTTAGGTAGTAATAAGAAATATTTTTGTTTGAAATAAATTTTAGAAAGATACTTTCGTGTATTAAAGGCACTTGGAAAACTACAGGGCTGAACAAAAGAATTCAAGAATGTTTCTATCTATTAGTATTAATCGCTGAAAGGAAAATTTTGACCAGCAAACAAATTAGCAAATAGGGATTATCAAAAGTTTTTTTACCATAAATTCGCGATAAAAAGTTAATTACACATGCTTTTCATCATCGAAATTTTTTGCTTGATTGATCAATTATTTCTTCTTTAAATGTTATGTGAACGAAGTCACGGGTAACTGCTAGTGTAAAATAATAAAAACTCGAAGTTTTATAGCAAAATATATTATAAACACGCTGAAATAGATAGTATTTAAACCGAATAATTATTTTAAATGCTATATAATGTTAAAACTGCAAATATTTACTCTTATGTTACAATATGTGATTTTAAACATGAAGAAATGATTTAAAACACAAAAATAATAAATTATTTTTTCCAAATTTGTAATAAGCAGAAAATAACACACTTCTCATCCATATTATAATTTTCAAGTGTTAAATTGTAAAATAAATGAACTTACCTTTGAAAAAAAATCTGTTCTGGGCAATCAAAATTCAAAAATCATTTTAGCAATAATGATCTAAAACTGCTCATGTGATCAAACTCAGTATCGTCGTATGTTGAGAATTTTAAGAACATATGTGGCAAAAATGCTATGATGGATGATAGCAGTAATAAATAAGACCCCCGATTAAGGGTGTATTTCAATACAAATTGCCTTTTTTCTGATTTATTTTTAAATTCGTTTTTTCTCTCAAGCGCATCAAACTGGCAAATTCTCTTATTTAGAAAGTATATTAGGTCCCGTGCTTTTCAATTTTTTGATAAATGCAGAAAATATTGCAAAAAAATGCTGTTAAAGTCAACGTTTTAAACCGAATTTTCCGATGCGGGAGATCTGGGAACGAAAAAAAGAGTCATACTGGGGAAATAATAGTTTATAAATCTAATTCTAATGAATTTAACAAAAAATAAAATCACACGACATCTTATAGATCTCTTTAAAAGTCACATCAGCAAGTTTCATGTTTTTACTTCTAAAAGTGAGTCTGAAATTGTATCAGAAAATTTCGAACTGTTGAAGGTGAAAAAAATGTTTTCGAATGCACCCTTAATGCTCGCTGGTCATTTTGACTTTAGTGTACATCGCAGTTATGTAACACGGAGATACAAAGGTGTAATTCACTTTACATTATGATCTGACTGAAGCAAAATTCAAACTTTAAAAAATTTAGTTATTAAAAAATAATTTTAATCATTCATTGCGAAAATTGCATTTTTATTTATAAAATTGTACATTTAAAAATAATAACTCTTGCTATCTATGATTATCATTTTTGAAAACAAAGCTCATTTTTCAGGTCTTATATGAAAGTTTTTGCACAATTTTCTAAGAATCTATGTTGCCAGGGCCAATATCACTCTGATATCGTCATAAAATAATACAAGCGGATTTATAAGAATTTACTATAGTGGCTTTAAATGAAATGTGATAATTTTTTTCCATATTATTGTCTGTTAGAAATCCATATAACCGTACTTATTTTTACCAGACACAGCTAAAAACAAAGTAGGAATACACAGTTAATAACTTTTTTTTATGTGAATGAAGTATAAAATTGCAGACCATACATAAAATAAAATCACACTTTGGTATATTATCATTAATATTTTATTTACAAGAATGGAGGATAGTTATAAATAACAAAACTTATTTTAACACTCCGCCTACCAGACAGTTCCCCCGTCGGATCAGCCAACAAAAATTAGTTTAAAATTCCGTAAAAATAGGGTGTAAAAAAATCATGATTTAAAAAGCAATAATAATAAAAATCGAATTTTTGTATTTAAATCATATTTCTTTTTATTTGAATCGGATTTTTTTTTCCAGCATTGAAATATTGAATAGATGTAGGTTTAGCCTAGGTTTCTAAGATTAATAGATTCTAGGTTTCTAAAAAATTAGACTTTTATTTACTAACATAATCTATGTTTTTGCACTTTAATCAATAAAATTTAATTATTATTTAGTAACTACAAAAATTATAAAAACTGTAAATTAGTAATTTCATTAATTAATATAATACTATAAAGTTATATACATTAATATTTTGCAATAATTACGTAAAACTATATTAAAAAATAATGATTTTACATTTATTAAAATTATCAGTTGCTGCATTTAATTTTAAATTGATTACAATCTTTAATTAGGTATATAATGCATATTGTAATGCTTAAATTAATAAACGATAATTCAGTATTTAATATTTATTCTAAAAAGAAAAAGGGCAGAATGCTTGTTCTAAAAAAAGGCACTATTACATAAGAAAATATATTACTAATGTGCTTAGTAGCAATAAAAATAAGTACATAATTTTTTAGTATGATAAATATAAAAATCATTAATTTTCAATATTTCTATAAATCACGAATTGAAAAATACAATTAAATAACATGTTTTAATAATATCCTGCTTTTTTCCAAGAAATAAAGTTCTATCATTTTTGTTAAGTCTTGGGTGCACATATTTAGAAGTACTGCGGTATGGAGGGATTTATTTCAAAAAAGATCTGGCTATATTTCACTATTTTTTAAAAGGTAGGGTGCATTTTGTTAATTTCAAAAGGGGCAAAGTGTTGCAGCCTTAACAAATAGCCAAAATGAAACAGTAATCAACAGAATTAATAAAAACAGCAAATAAGTAATTTCAATATGGCATAACCAACATAACTAACAAATATTATTGGTAGCTCATTTTGCATTTGTAGTAACAAAAATTACTGTTAATAGCATAAATCATACCTTACACAATGTATGTGCATACTAAAATATATATATATATATAGCCGAAATTTAGCATACTTTAAATGCTTATTTCATATAAAAGAATAAACAATTTAATTACTTAAAGGAAATTATGACATCACAAATTATATTAGATTTAGATTTAAATATAATATTTAAATGAAATATCTTTTATGCCTTAACAAAGTTATTGTATTTAATGTTTCACAGGACTCAGAAATTAAGATTAGAAACAATTATTTAAAGCTTTTTTATCAGATTTTGGTGTACTGTATACAGTATTCCAAATTACATTAATTTTAATACACTTTCCAAATTACATTAATCTTAGATTTTAATACGTTTGTGTCATTTAGAACAATTAGATTTAAATCAATTTTGATTTAAATAATTGATTTTTATTTCAAATTGTTGATTAAAATAATGATTTAATCGCTAGCTTAAATCCACTTTTTAAAATAGTTAACACCCTAAGTAAAATCCAAATGAATGCGATAAAATTTAGAAATTGGTTTGTAAACTTGTTTTATTAGATCTAAATTCGTAAAAATCTCGAAACATTTAAAAAATATATCGAATAAAAGCTAATGAATTTTAACTGTGGTTGTATGCATTATTGTAATTTTTGTGCACTGTTTATCTTTTATTTCTTTTTTCGTGGGTTAATCATATATTTTCTGATACTGTGTATCGTATAGATATTTTGAAATTCCTTTCATTAAAATCATTCACAAAATAAAATAATAAAAGCTTCTAGAATTTAAAAAAAAAAAATAAATAGACAATATAATTATGACATTTCAGTCTCATTCCTTCAAACATATGGATTATTCATAGATTTTTATTTATTTCAACAAAATCATTGTAATTTAAAGAAAAGCAAACAGAAAAAATATTTTTCATACCTATTTTCCATCGACATATTTCTTCATTTTTTGATGGTAATCCATAGAATCATTTGTAGAAAACAAATAGTCCAATATTAATTACAAAAGCAGTGGCATGAATCTATTTTACACATACCAACAGCATTTGTAAACTTTCTTGGACGTATTTTGTATGAAACACAGAATTTTGCGATACTCTTGTAATATTTTTTGCTTAAATTTTTAAACTTAGACGGACTATACGTACATAAACGGCTATTTTTACAAACAAAATGTTCTCGTTCTCTGTGTATTCCAAAGATCAACAAATAAACTTTACTGTCTTTAATTAAAAAATCGTCTGCGAGTTTTCCCTATTGCACATGGCATATGCGCATGCAAAAATTATAAAGCAAAAAATGCTTACATTACTAAACTTTCAAGTTTATCACCTGTTCGTTCAAAACAGCAGGCTTAATATTTTTTTTTTCCTTTTTGAAACCACAGAAGTATAAGTGTCGCAGAAGTGTGTTTTGTTAACGACAGCTGATCGTTGACAAAAAATCACCGTAAAAGATAAACTGACATATATACCTGAACCTGAAACATTTTTACACTCTTCTATTTTTGCAAGAAAAAAATACTAGATTCGTGAAAATTTTCGAATTCTTGTTTTTAATGGATTTTACACATTTTATAAGGTTAAAAATGTTTTTATAAAATGTTTGTTTGTATGTCTGTGACTGTCTGTCTCTATGTGATATAAATTTTGTTGGCACTCTATCTCAAGAACTAATACATGGAATACGTTTTCATTTTATTTGAACCTTATACATACACATGCATATATATATATTTGTGTGTTAGAAATGTGATTCTATATGTCAATAATTAATTTATAACAAGCTGGAAATTGCATTTTAAACGTAGCAAATGAGATGTGTTCGTGCTATGACAAAGTTCTAAAAATATTCAGTTTTTGCTGTAATGGATACAGTATTTCGGATACAGTATAGTGGCCGAAATCTTCGGTGTGTCCCTGTAAATACTATCTGCTTTCTGTCAGCGGTGTAGTCGTAAAAAAAGCAAAGGGTATATGCATAAAACAGAGGGTATACCCTAGAGTGTATACACTGTAGCTCTTTTGAGAAACAGAGGGTATACCGAGTTCCTTAAAATAATCCAAAGGGTATACGGCGTGTACCCGCGTATACCCTCCACTACATCCCTGCTTTGTATTATACAGGAAGTAACTTATAATAAACCTCAACAACATACATAAAATGTGAAATAGTTTAATCGTATTATAACGCGCCCCGAACGGTATCTCCCCTATAATATTATGTAATGGAATACTTGTGTGTGGCCCTGGAAATTAATAATGAATATTCTTTGCACCACCGATTGTGCAGAACGTATATTTTATCATACACTTCTTAGATACATATAGACTGTATTATATTCGAAAGCGTGTAGCATCATTAACAAATTGGAAATTGCGCATCAAACGTGGCAAATGAGCTGCGTTCGTACTACAATTAATTTTATAAATATTCTGAGCTTAATACATTAGCTGTTAAATTCTTATGCTAAAATGCATGAATATAAAATTTGATACGATTATATATCTCCTATTCAGTAACACGAAAATAATAGGACCTCTTCTTAAATAGGATGCAATCAAGATCGCAAACCTAGAATCATTACTTATCATGGGATACCATGAAAATGCGTAACTGATTCGAAAACCACTGCTATTTTTATTTTTACTCTGTAACTCTTACAGATTCTTTTGTGTTACCCTGTATATGATTTACAGCATTTATATACACAAAGTAATATGCAAAAATATGGTTACACTTAAAAACTCATATCACAACTAAAAGTGCACTTCTAGCAAAAATCTGTAACGTAGAGTAGTAGTTCTGGTGCAGTATAGTATCCGAAATCTTTTGTGAGTGCTTGTAAATACTGTTAGCGCTTTCTATTATTAAAGAAGTAACTTGCAATAAAACTGAGCAACGTATATCAACTTAATTTTATACGAACTAATTTAACATGATTGAAATACGCAGAAAACAATGTTTTCCCATCTATCATTATGTGACGGAATTCTTTTGTGTAGCTCTGTAAATGAATAATAAACGTTTTTCACCATATATTGCACCGAATGTATATTTTAATACGCTTCGGTAAATGTATATAATTTTTTTCCTGTTTGGAATGCTGTAACACCATTAAAATGAACTTGAAACATTTTTTTCTCATTGACGGTAATGTAACGTAATACTTTTGATTATCCCTGTAATCAAACTATACATCCGATTTTCATAAAATTTGAAAAACTCGACAAAATTATGGAACAATTTTATATTTTAAATTTCAAACGATTCGGTTGGATAGTTTTTGCTCTATTATATGCGGACAGACGGACAGACAGACGAATGAATGGACTGAACAACGACAATCGGTCTTATATACATACATAATTGCGAACGGACCTAATTTTGTATCATTTTGTATGTATTAATCACTTAAATTTTTTTTATCGTTTTCGTTTTCGGCCGAAAATAGGATGAGTACCAAAATTCGGTTTCAGTTTCTGTTTTGATCTTAAAAATCATTGATTCAGTTGATCCTTAATTATGATTAACACTTTCATTCGTGTACTTTTCTACATTTACACATCTGTATGAGTTAATCAAGCGATAACAAATTGCACATTTGATTTCACATGCTAGGTACACATAAAAAAAGGTAATTTTTTGTTCAAAATGTGTAAATTTTATGACAAGTATGCATTTGTAAAAAATTACTCACTTATGTGTGTACTTATAATTAAGTTTAAATTAGACTAACACATAAATAAGTGTAAATCCAAGCATTTCTAGACATTTACACACTTGTTTGAGTTTTTCAAGTGATAAAAAATTACACACTTACTTTCACATCCTAAATACACATATAAACAGGTAAATTTCAGAAAAAAATGTGTAAATTTTACGACAGGTGTGTAATTTTAGAAATTTACACATATATTCGGGTAAAATTAGCTAATTTACACATTTATTTTTTAGAGTGTATTGACATAATTTTTATTTGAAATCAGAAAAAAAAAACAATTAATTAGTAGAATATTAATAAAAAATCCAAATAAAAAGTACAAAATAAATCATCTTTATATATATAAATCTTTTGTGCGTATGTCACTGAACTCCTCCTAAACGATTGGACCGATTTTAATGAAATTTTGTGTGTGCGTTCCAGTGGATTCGAGAATGGTTTAGATTCACATTTCATCGAAATTGATTCAGTACTTTTTTAGTAATTAGGCAAAAACTAATAGTTAGTGATTTTTCGCTAATTAAAAGTGTTGAATAAGTTCGATGAATAGAGTGCGGACGGAATGTCCGAGCGGTCTAAGGCGCCAAATTTAAGCTCAGCTTCTTTAAGAAAGAGATCGCGTGTTCGAACCCCACTCCTGACAAACGTATATGCTTTACAATAATATTTCCTGTATTATAATTTTGATTAACCGACTTCAGAAAATCGTTAACTTTTAACTAAAAAGAGAAAAATTAACTTTTCTATGAAAAATTGAACCGACTTCAAAATATACTGAAGAGTGAAAAATAATTTCCTTACATAATTGTAATAAGAAATTAAATTAAGAGTGTAGTGTTTATCGTGCATATTACTATATTTACGTACATTTATTTGATTTTCTGGAGTTGGTGCCAAGAAGGACAACGTCTGTCGGTGACAGGACAACGTCTGTCGGGTCCGCTAGTTTAATCATAAATTTTGATGCTAGTGAGATATAATGCGGAAAAATACTTTCGGAAAAAGTGGTGTAAATTTGCATAGGCAATAATCAGGTCCTAAGGTGCGCTAAATTTGATGCTTAACTTTTGCAAGGAAAATGCTTATCAATCCTGCATTTGAGATTTGCCATATTTTCAAAATGTTAAACACAATGCATGTTTTCAACTTCCTCTTTATCCCTTTCTAAATTTTATCGCCCATGGATCATGTGGAATATAGTACTTAAATGTGAAATATATCTCTCTTATTATTGTTTTGTAATCTGTATTGGTGCAGATACAGTTTCCACAAAACAATTGCAAAAACAAATAAAATTTGTTTTCTAGGTTTTTTTTTTTTTTTTTTTTTTTTTGTAAAATATCAATATTTATGTTTTTTCAATTTGTCAAAGTATTTTTTCATTAAATCGTGGAAAAAACTAAATAGCTATTGCATCGCTCTTGCATATTAAACATAGGTTTCTCCGCGTTGATTTCTTTGGCTATTATTATTACCGTACAGTAATCACCACTTCTAAATTATTTGCAGAACACCACAGGTTGATTATTGTTTAGAAATAGTGGTAACAAATAAAGTGATTGATGAGAGCCTTGTAAATAAGTTTCTATTACTTTAAGATTCGAAAATTTTCAACTGTCATTTATATAAAAGTTATTGAAGAAAAAAAAATCAAGCCATTCTGAAAAGGTGTTAGAGAAATTACTTGAGGATTCAATATGATATGAATAAAAATTAAGGGGAGACATGAAGGAGAATTTTTGAAAAAAATTAATTTTTGTTTTAGTGTTTTAAAATGTTCTTTGAATCTTCCTAAATCCATTGGTATTCCCGTTTTTAATGACCATTAGAAAAAATCGTAAAATTTCAAGGGAATGCATCGACTCGGACGATGTATTCGCATTTACACGACGTATGATCCCATTCACATCAATTTTATGTTGACATTTCATACTTACAGTAAACTCTGTCTAAGGCGAAACTGATCTGGACCTCGAACATTTTCCGAAACAGATGCCTTAGAAGATAAATTTTATCTAAGTGTTTATACCGGGTGTCCAATAAATGACAGACCCATTTTGAATGTAAATAACAAAAAAACTGTTTGAGATAAAAATGCGCGACTTGCTGTATTGTTATTAGAATATAAATAAATTTTAAAATATGCACTTTGTTAATGTAATATAATAATATTTAAAATAATATCTCAGTCTCAAGACTGACGAGGGGAAATATAATACAGATGGTTCAATCACAAATATTATTTTAAATCACTTTCCAACCAACGTACCCTATTTCTGAAGCTGATTCGAGAGTCGATTGAACATATAGATTCAGATTCAGCCGAAAATCTCATATTTATGAAAATTAGAGTCATGTCTGTATTCAAACAGCCTGTTACCGCCAGCGTGATATTTTTTTCCGAAATTTGAACTATATTAACAAAGTACAAGTTTAAAAATTTTATTGATTTTCTAATAACAATATCGCAAACCGCGCATTATTATCTCAAAATGTTTATTTGTTATTTAAGTTCAAAATGGGTCAGTTATTTACTGGACACCCGGTATGTACTTTAATACACGTGCTTGATAAAATTGTGTAAGAACTTCACACGAGTTAGAAGTGTCAAAGTTTTTTCTCTCCTGAAAAATCATACTTTTCAAGTATAAAACTCCCATTATCTCATAAAGTATTAGAGTTATTTTGATTTTTTTTCTTTTGTGTTAGAGAATAAATATAAGATAATATTTGGCTGACAGTTTAGAAAACTTTAATTAGTTTTAGAATATTTTTTTGTGAAAAAAAAGTTAAAATTTCGGAAAAATTGACGATAAAAGTTCTAAAATGAAAAGTTCAAATAGCAGAAACAAACTGTCTCCCATAAATCTTGAGCATAATCCAGTGAATATGGATTTCAAATTTCACAAAAATCGGTCAGGTAGTTTCCGAGAAAACGAGTGTTAAAGCTGATGTATTTTCCATAGGATTGCAGGTAGTTTTGTCTTTCCATAAAACTTCGCGAATAGAGGTAATATTGCTTTTAACTGTGTATAAAAACGTGTTTTAAATAGAAAGAATCGAGGTTAAATACAAGGTAAAATATCTTAGAATATTCTGCTTGAAACAAGAATTCATTTATGTATCTGATTAATAAGGGAAAAATTATGTAAATATTAAAAAAAAAAAAAAAATCACTCTTTAAAATTTTGCGCCCTTAGGATTCGTGCGCCTGGAGCAGTTTGCTCCAATTGCTCCACGATAGCTGCATGTGCATATGTTACATTTCCTCAGACAGCATACACATCTTAGAGGTAAGTTTTTGAATGTGAACAGGCATCCAGTGTCTGGGAGAGTAGCACTTCAAATACGGCGATATCTTATGTTTGTAGTGCATGAGGGAGTTGAGCGGCCTGAGATATCTTAAGTTGCAAACAGGGTAATACAACGTTACAGTTGATTTTGTAACGAACAAAGAGCATTTGGTAACGGTTCATATGCATCAAGAAATTAAAAGATTTTAGTTGTTTTGGTACCAGAAATTTCATCAAATACTCTTCGCTATATCTGAAGATAAATTTTCTTTTTGATAAATAAGGCAAATATTTCTTTAAGTCTGGTAAAAGTGTGATGTTTGAAAGTGTCCAAACACTGCTTGCCAGCATTTGCGATAAAATTCCCATAGAAGAATACATAAGGTGCAAAGTAATATAATTCCATTTTTGAACCGTATTATATAAGAAATAACTATTTTTCTGAAAAAAAGAAAAAGGAAAACATCAGCCGCTTTCTCTGAAACCTATTAATATTATATATATATATATATATTTTAAAATCTCCCGAACCATTTTAGATTTAAAAAAATTATGACACCAATAAATTTTCCAAAATTATTTTTAAAAGCTATCTCAAAATGTACTGTATGTCGAAATATAGAAATTTCATGATAGGGTTAATCAGTGGATATAAGACAGTTTTCAATAAATCAGAACAATATGTGCTATATTTACTGAGATATAAAACTAATATCGGCTTTTCTCATTTTCCTTGATCACAAGCTGTATATACACATACAGAGTGCCGATATTCTACGATTTTGAGCTTAACCCCACGTTGCACTTTTGCAGCATTGTGTTTGTCATTTTTTCGCTACTTTATTATGAATATTCTTTTTACAAATTTATTATCACATATTGTGTATATGACATTTCTTTTTAAGAAAAATAATTGTTAATTGATTGTAAAGAATTAGAAATATGACTGAAATAGTACAAAATGTTTTTTAAAAAAAAATAACTGATAAATTTCAGATAATGTTTACAGATGCATTATAAAGAAATAAAAATCCAGCAGTTCATGATACAGATACTGTAGCATTCAAACTATAATTATGTGTAGTAAATTTACTGCACCGTTACAGAGTAAATGCTTCAAAGATTTCCATATGGCAAAAATGTAACAATTTGTACTGATGTTGTGTTTTCGCAATATATCATATCTCGCATAAAAATTTAAAAAAGAAAAGAAAAATATATAACATCGCTTTTTATCTCTTAATTATTAATTAATACATATAAAATAAAAATTTATTCCATTTGTGTTAAGTATAAGAAGGTGCGGTCCTTAATGAGTTAAACTGATACTATCATCTCTCATGATATTATTTCTTCAGAATCTATTGTATTAAAATCTGATTGAGTGTTTGTATTTTAAAATTCCTCCTCTTAGAGTATAGAACGCTACATGGCTAAACTAACACCAATTGTTCACATAGATCTGGCAATATAATAAAAATTTGTTAAACTTTAACAAGTTACCGAGATAATATTTTTTTTTTTTTTTTTTTTTTTTTTGTAATTTTTAATGGTGTTTCCCCATTGTAATGATAAAAGAAGAATGAAAATATTTAATTGATAACATCATCAGACATGTTTGTGCTCGCTTATAAGCCTTTGTCGTGATAAGGACAGAGTAAGCACAATGGACATCACTGAAAATTACAATCAGAAACTGCACTAAGAGTGTCCAATCAAACTCAACACAAAATAAAGAAAAGGAAAATAATAGGCTTATTATACATCATCATTGTCATTTCCTCCTTTCAATTACAAATAAAAATATTCCATTTCGATAGACATATTATAATCTATTATTCGTATTCAAAATCTTTGTTTGTGCTTGCTTGTATAGATCGATCTCTTCATTTAAATCTTCTCTAAAAGCAGTTTAATGTAAAGAATATACACTTCCACATCTATACTATTCAAATTTGAGAGTCTGGGCCTGACTAATACAATTGCCCTGGGCCTCCCTTCTTGAGGGGGTTCCCCAAGAACAGATATAAGTTTATAAGCTTTTCGTTAAAAGAGTCTTGAATGATAAAAAATGGCCAAAATTCTTTTTTTTTCTTTTTTCAGTTTTAAGGGACTCTCATCTCATCCCCTCTCTGTTTCAGTGCCCCATGCCCCCATATTTATCTTTATATTACTGTGAGCGAAAAGAAAAATTGCATTCTATAGTTTCTTAAAGTTGTGCTATTACGTATATCGATGTGAATAGTTCTTGGTATGAAATTTATGTACACATACAATAGGTATGAATTTTAGTCACTTCAGTATAATTTAAGAAAATTTTTAAGATAGAAGGGGGAAGGGTCTCCCACTGTCTTAGTCAGTCCCTGAGAGTCTGTCTTTCACTCAGTGCGCCTATGTTTATCCGTTGGTGGTGACGAGGAAAATAAATAAGGATATTTAAAGGCAGATACTAATGTACCTGAGATTCACATTTTTCATTTTTAGATAATTAGATCAGATGTTAATTGAACTTCACAGTTTAAGGAAAACCAAGAAAAGACACTGTGTTGAAGTTTGCAAAACTCTGAAGCAGAGAAGATGCCATTCTCTGAGAGAGTTCTTTCCTGCTGGGTTTCTTTCTAAACGGCAAAACCATTCTAAATACTGAAAAGATGTTCTTAAATTTTGTATTTTTTAGGCCTTTTTTATACCTCACAATCCATTAAAAAAAGCACGAATGTGAATTTGTCTCCCACCCCTTTTTGAACCCCACATCCATCTGAGTTTTCAAGAAAAATTCAGGTGGGAAATACAAAATATTTTTTATTGCACTCTATTTTTGTGCTTTTAAAGTCTTTAATACATGTACACACATAAGAGGAGACTGGCCTTTAAGGGGCACAACCACACAAGTATTTTCCGTTTCTAAATAATAATATAAAAAAAAAAAAAAAAAAAAAAAAAAAATACAAATTTTCTGTTTTAGTATTCAAAAAAAAAAAGTAAATTTTGTTGGTTTTGTTTTTTTTCTTTTTTTATAGAATAAATCACTTTATCAAATGATAGCTACTTACTGTAGATGACTGGAAGTGTTCGATTTGATGCATTCTCGACTTCACATATCCTACAAATGGGTATCAAATTTGGCAATTGGCTGATCTGCCTATTCTTGTGTTATTATTGATGATTAATTGTGAAATCATGCGGGCTTTAAAATTTTTTAGTACTAATTTTAGACAAAAACATATAATACTTTCAAATTCTACGGCTAAAGAAATTAACTTTGTTGATGAATGCATTTTTCAGCAATGTGTAGCTGCTTGAAAAACATATATTATGTATTTATATTAAATTATTAGATAACCTTTTCTGTAAAATTTTATATTCTGATTTGTATCATCTTTTGATTTTTCAGTGAAATAGTGTTTCATTAAAATAAGTTAAATGATAATGTAAGTAATTAATGATATGTTTAATATTGTGATTAATTAGCTAAATTATTCAATATATATATACCTAATACAAAAGATAGGGTCGGGAGGACTAATTATGACCACTTTTTAGATTTTCAACTTTGTTATTTTTAGGTAGATTTCGTAAGAAATACTACCTATTGCAATCACACCAGTTTATCTATCTATCTATCTATCTATCTATCTATCTATATTTATATATATATATCACTTTTTTATGGACACGATAACTTCTATAATTCTTCACCAATCTCCACCAAACTGGTACATAAAATCAAAGGGGTTAAAATCTTGGCTAAGTTCGTTAATGGGCAAAATTGGACCAAGGGGGTCGGAATAGGGGGCGTTTTTGTGAAAACCGAAAAAACGCCATAACTTCTTAATTAAAGTAGATATCGAATCGGTTTAAAGTTTATATTACTTCTTAAAAATGGGCCAAAAGTATATGACCAGATTTTTGATAAATTTAGAAGTGGGCTCAAGGGGCGAAAAAAACAGGGATTTTGAGAAAAAAAAATTCATAACTTCGTCAATTTTCAAGATATTAAGTCCAACTGAATTTTTTGTAAATGTTCTTAAAATTATCTAAAACTTTTGTATTTACAAGTTTTTGATAGGACCAACTTTTACCGATGAAAAAAATTAAAAACTAAAAGAAAAAGGGCGCTGAAAAAAGAGAAAAATCCATAACTCCGTCAATTTTTAAGATATCAAATCTGATTAAATTTATTTTACATCTTCTCAAAAATATCTACAACTTTTAAATTGACAAGTATTTCATAGGACCAATTCGTATAGCAAAAAAAAAAAAAAAAAAAAAAAAAAAAAAAAAAAAAATTCAACAAAAATAGGAGTGGGAGAATAAACCTCAAATCCAAACTGCTTATATTCTGACTCGTTTTTAAATCCATTTTTGTTCTCAAACGCATCCAATTTATAGATCCTCTTATTTAGGAACTATATAATGTGATGCATTGGTCAGTTTTTTGATAAAGACGGAATATTTTTCAAAAAAGGCTACCAAAAAGGGTATTTTGAACAGAATTTTTCGAAATCATCGTGACTGAAAATTTAAGGAAGTGTTCAAATAAGAAATTGCGTTTTTTTCTGACTCGTTTTTAAATCCATATTTGCTCTCAAACGCATCCAATTTACAGATCCTCTTATTTAGGAACTATATAATGTGATGCATTGATCGGTTTTTTGATAAAGACAGAATATTTTGAAAAAGGCTACCAAAAAGGGTATTTTGAACAGAATTTCCCGAAGTCTTCGTGATCTGAAAATTTAAGGAAGTTTTCACATAGCAAATTGCGTTTTTTATGACTCGTTTTAAAATCCATTTTCGCTCTCAAACGCATCCAATTTACAGATCCTCTTATTTAGGAACTATATTCTGTGACGCATTGGCCAGTTTTTTGATAGAATATGTTTTTAAAAATCAAAGTCAAAGTGAGTATTTTGCACAAAATTTTCCGAAGCAATCATGATTAAAGAATTAAGGATGTATTCAAACAACAAATCTGTTTTTTTCTCAAATGCATTCAACGGACAGTTTTTTTGTTATTTAGGAACTGTATAATGTACTGTTTTGGTCGATTTTTTAATAAATTCAGAATCTATTTCAAAATATGTTGTCAAAATGGGCATTTCAGCTGATTTTTTCTTAAGATGATTCTGATAAAACCAGTTTTTGCAAAAAAAATGAAATTAAAAATTTTTCATAAACGGCCAAATGAAGTTATTAAACTGGGTTTATCTCTAATCATATATACGTATATATATATATGTATATATATATATATATATATATATATATATATATATATATATATTTTTTTTGAAATGAGCACTTTTCGAAATCTACCTCCGCCTATAGGCCCAGCCGACAGGGATTTTTTTACTTGTTTCCATTTGGAAAAGTGGTGTTTTTAGTACTTTGACAAGGGTCAAAGGAAGTAACATTGACCTTTTAAAAACACTTCTTAAATGTTTTGATTCTCATAGTCCTTAACTAACCCATCAAAAACTCTTAATCACAAATGTTTGGGGTAATTAAGACCAATAGTAGGGAAATTAGGAGCACTATATTTCCTCTCTATACCAGGGCCGTAGCTAAGGGGACGCTATGGGCGGTTCAGCCCCCCTCCTCACCTAAAATATTTTGAGCCTCCTCTGGAAAAAGTTCCAAGGTCACTAAAAGTTCCGAAAATTCATATGAAATTCTATTCAAAAATCTAATTTAGCTTTGAAACCCTTTTATTGTTTTACAGAGTTACTAAATTGTATATAAAATAAGTGTTTTAACACTCGCTCATCCTATTCGCACATATGAAGCTAACATTATGTTTAATTTTGCACCAGTTATACACTCAAAATTTTCATCATCATATACTTTTCTTAGCATAAAATGAAGTTATTACAACAGTTTAATGAGAAACATAGTACCTACAATGTGAATATGCACTAATTTATCTTTCTGCGTTAGAGAGAGAGAAAAAAAAATATGAGCCCCCCCCCCCTACATTCTCTTGAGCCCCCCCCCCTATCATTCACTTCTAGCTATGGCCCTGCTCTATACTTGCCTGCACACTTTTATTTGGGATAATTAAGACCATTAGAACTCCAAACAGACAAATCCATTTATTAAACATTTGGTAGATTTTTTTTTTCAAATTGCTATTTGGATATCAAAAATACTTCAGAATAGTGATAAAAAATTCTAAAATAAAAAGTACATTGTGAGGTAAATATTTAAGTGTGAAGTAAAATTTTACAATACACAATTTTCTCCATTATAGGGGTGGTCATAATTACCCCCTGGTCACAATTACCACCACCTGACCCTAACAATTTTAATGCGCCACTGTTTGAAGACAATGTTTCATAACTTTTTTTTTTTTTCTCTTTTCTTAAAAAAAAAAAAATGAAGGCATCCATTTGGAGCTCCAGCAAACCTTTCTGAGCAAGAAGATGCTGCTGATGCTGAGCAGTTAAGGGATGCCTGTAACAAATTCTTTTCTCGGGATCAAAGAATAAGTTGGACAAACTACCTAAGTCCGAGAGTAAGTAACTAATACTGTTTCAGAAATTAAATTAAATTTAGTTTAGTTTTCACTTCTTTCTTTCTTTTGGTATTATTATGATTTCGTACTTAAAAAGTAAAAACAGAAACATTGTAAGATCACTCTGTCTGTTTGTCACAGTCATTTTACTCACAAACCTGTGGTTCCCAGCCATTAGTAGTAGCGACACAAAGACTTTTACAAAATTTTTAATGATTTGTCACTGGTTTTAAAAAAGCAGAAATTTGTTCCTTGTTAAAACTCTGGTTAAATAAGGCAAATTTTACTGATGGGGATAAACAATGATTCTTCATGCCACGTCGCTCGTCCCCAACTAAAAAGATAGCCTAATGTAAGATGTCACCTATCCTATCGAAAGGAAATTTTTCACAGGAAGGATATACAACCGACAAAACACAAGAATTGGTGTGTAAGTGGAATCATAAATAAAACAATGCACAAAAACTACTAAGATAATTAGAAATATGTTTAATTATCGTCAAAACATAACTTTGTGAGATTCCGATGAGGACATCAGATTTAACAGTGTTTAAAAAAAAATTATGGGTAGTTATCCGAGATATTAACCCGTAACGACACAGACAGTTTGGGTTTATATAAAGACATGGGCGGCATACTTTTATGTGCCATCATCTTTTAAAGCCATTTTTAAGGATATATTTGTATGATGCAATGAACAGTTACAAATTCACATATTTATTGTACAGAATCCTTTATACGCAGTAATAAAGAATATTTACATCAATAAATATTTACAAATATATTTAGAAGAAATTTAGGAGTGTGTAGGGGAGGGGAATTAAGTTACTTGAAGAAAAAAAATCTTTTCATTGTATATCGAGTGTGAAAGCTTTCATAATGCTAAACTCAAAAATACATTTCTTTAAATTTTGGATGTTACATTTTCAGAGATATCGTTAAAATAGTAGCACAAAAATAATATGCCACATCCATCTACTGAAACTAAAATTAGGAAAAAATTCGAGGTTGTAGATGTTCATTTAAACCTTACAGGGAAGATCACCCTCGGTTTTTCATTACATACAAATTTCAATTTGAGGTACCTATCATAGAAGTATCTAAACTATGTGAAACACATGGAAACGGATAATTTGAAGCAAAAGAATCATTGACATAAATATTACTTACAATTTGAATAACGTGACACAAAAGATAAATCTTGTCAGCAGTCTTGATCAGATATTGTCTAGACAGGCTAGTTTGTTAGTCAAAATGAAAAATAAAATAGATATTTTCATTTAAAAAATATACATTTTTAGGTCGTTATTTTTTTAAGAAAAAAAATAAAATGAAAAATTATTCTCCCTTTTATCCAGAAAAATATCTATTAGTGAATATAAGAATGGAATTTTATTTTTTGTTTGTTTCACCCATGTTTAATTTCTAGTGGGGATGGTTGAGACATGGCTCAAGTATCCCCACTCTCATTGGCTCAAGTATCCCCACTATCACTATTTTTGTTTCCCAGAGTTTTACTAAATAAATCATGCAGCTATTAGAACTATTTTAGACTCAAAATACAATTGAAATTATGCTTATTGAATGTATATAGTTGCAACTTTAAGCAAAACTTTGATTACAAAAAAACAAAAAAGCCATGTACCCAAATATTTACTTCAGATAGGGAAAAGACAACTATTAATCACTATATTTTCAAAATGGTACCAAGATGTGTGATTTCTTTTTTACATGTTCAGAACTATAAATATGTTATCATATTGGCAGTTTTAGAAAGAAAAATTAACCAACTGTAGAGATAATAGGGGTGGCTCAAGTATCCCCTATGCTCAAGTATACCCACTCTCCCCTACAGTAGAGGAACTATTATCCGGAATTCCGAAATCCGGAAGGACCCAAAATCCGGAAATGAAGGCGATTGAGAACGAGATGAATCATTATGAAATGAATGAATCATGTATCTTTGATGAAATGAGCGTATTTTCGAAATTTTTTAATAGATTTCATGCTTTCTTGGACTTTTTTTTTTTTTACAAAATTCACTTACTCTTTTCTGCGTTTTTTCGACAGAATTTACGTTTTTTTTTTAAAAAGCGCAATTTTTTTCAAGAATTGCTTCAAGTATCAAAATACATGATACATTCAAAAATTTATGATTCATTCATTTCATCATGATTCATCGCCATAAAAAAAACGCAATTTTTTTCAGGTATCACTAAAAAACTCTGCAAATTCGTCAAATATCGCGATAAAACCCTGCAAATTTAGTAAAATATCGCGATAAAATCCTGCAGTTATCTCGCAAAAAATGCAAATTTTGTGAAACGACCGCGGAAAAATCCCGTGTAAGCGTTCCCCTCTATTTATTTTACGATTTTTCGTCAATTTTTTTTTTTTTTTGGGGGGGGGGAGGGGAGCTTATTAACGGTATTTTACGGTAATATATATATATATATAAAGCCAGTTAGCAAAACGTCCGGATTTTGAAGAGTTCTGAATTTTGGATGTACGGATTTGAGACTTTTGTACTGTAGTACAAGAGTCAAAGTTGTAACATAGTGTTTTTTCAACAGACTTCTCATTTAACACACTTTTCATTCATATTCTAGATGGCAGTGCTATAATTTTGTTACGATTTTTAAATTTCCGTGTTTTTTTTGGGAGTAGGGAGGGGAGGGGTGTGTCGAGTGTCAGACGGACCCGAAATCCAGAAAATTCCAAAATCCGGAAAGCCCTCGGTCCCGACGATTCCGGATAGTTAGGTCCTCTACTGTATATGGCCCAAATTGGCTCTCTGTACTTGATATTAAAACTTTTTTTTTTTTTCATATAAAATAAAATGTATTTAATTCATCTATGACTCCAAATGATTTTCTAATTATACAGATTTCATCTAATTAAAAATACTTTATTTATACATACCTCGGTTTATCTTTTATAATTATTTTTGTAATTGAACATCTGTTATTCTAGAATTTTCTCAAAGAGTATTTGAAACACTTATGCATCTTCAAACTAAAATTTTTTGAAACTAAGTCTGAAGTTTCTAATGAACACATGAAAAGCATCTTCAAAGTTTAGTTCTACATGCATTGCTTGCTTTATAATTTACATCTACATCTTGAGTCAGTCATGACTGATAGTGCAGTAAATTAAGAGTGTCTCATTTGAGCTGATACAACTCAAATCAATGAGTAATTATTAAGTTTTATGAAGGAAGAAATGAGATTTATGGAATACTGATAGCTTTCGTAGAGTCATTTGGCAGAATTTTCGTCGAAACTCAAATTTTTGGAATAATTTTCAGTCAATTTCTAGGTTTCCCCTACATTCTGTAACCCGAGAAGCACGGGTTTATCCCTTGTAATAATAAATAGATGAATTTTTTGAAAATGTAAATGGGTATAATGGGAACACTTACCGAAGAACCTATGTGGAAACAATTTTTCTTTCATGCTACCATTTTTCTGATGTTTCAAACTGGTGGTGTATCCATATTTGTAACCATGAATATACCCTATTCACTTAATATTTTTTCTTAATGCATCATAAAACATTGTATTTTAAATTGAAATTGAGTTCCTTTTGATGCTGTCTAAGACCTTGATACTATTTCCATACATTCCTATTTGTTACTTGATTAGACACGGGCAGATTGCAGAGACAGAAACTGGGATTGTAGCATGGATATCATAATAAACTAGTAAATCTGCAGATCAGGAGCCTCAACATCTGCTTTTTAAAACACTTTGTTTAACTTTATACAAACAGCAATTGAAAGATTTCAAATAAATAGAAGAATAAACAAGCACTTCAAAACTATCAAATGAGGTGCATTCTTACTATGAACAAAGTTTTAAAAATATTCAGACCCTGGTGTTAGAGCTGCTATTCAAAAATGTGTGAATGGACAATTTATAATGATTTTATATTTTAAACTCAGTGATACAGAAATAACCTTTTAAATGGGGCACAATCACCATGTCAACCTAGAATCATGGGATATGATGACTGAATTATTTATACTTGATAGATTACAGAAAACTTTTATTAAGTAATGACTGGATTTTCATAAAATTTGAAATGATTTGCTACGATTTTATATATTTAATTTCAAATCATACAGTTTGGTATTTTTTGAATGGAATAGAATTCTTTTGAGAATCTCTATAAGTAAATCTCAATAATACATGACAGTTCCAGATCGATCCAACTATGTTAATGCAAGTTCGAGTTCGGAAGACCAGATGGGCAGACAAACATATTTCACAAACACTTTTTAACTATTTTGTAATGTTTTAAAAATGCATGACAGATTTAAATTTCACTTTCAACAAATTATACCAACAAATGGAATCATACTTGAATATTCTTATACAACCCTGTATTTTACCTATTATTATTTATTTAAATGCTACTAATTAACTGTTATTTAATTATTAGCTGAAATTTATTTAAGACTTAGGCACGTATAAATATATTGAAATTTACTCTTCCACAGATTATCGTCTATACAAGGTTTTATATCCAATTATTTGGGTGGCCTTGTAAATTGTTTGAGTTATATTGTAAAGTTATTTTAGTGTTGTACTAAATGCAGTTCAGCATAAAAATGCATAGTTAAAAAAACAACCTTTAGCTAATTCTATTTAGAATCAGTATCCCTTACTAATTCTTTTATGTAATCCTTTATATGTTTTTTAACATTTATACATATAACGTAATATGCAAAATTTTTCTTTAAATCTCATATCAAAACTAAAAATGAACTCCCAGCAATCACCCCTTACATATTATATGTACAGTACTAAGGATACAGTATCAAATCTGAAATCTTTTAATACTATGTGCTTTCTATTGTATAGGAAGTAACTTGTAGTAGCTCTCAGCAACGTATATCATTTTATTAAAATGTTAAATAATTCAATATAATTAAAATATACCACAAAATTGCTTCACCCTATACCATTATGTAATGTAAAACTTTTATGTAGCCTTATAAATTAAGCAGAAATATTCTTTGCACTGCATATTGTTCAGAATATATGTTATAATGTTACTGATATATACATATCAATTTCATTAAGTACAATAAGTATAACATCAATAAAATGGACTTGAAGCTTTTTCTCTCTTTGGCATAATGTAATGGAATGCTTTTGACTGTCCTTGTAATTAAACTATCTATCCGATATTCATAAAATTAGAAATGATTCGACAAAATTATGCAACAATTATATATTTTAAATTTCAAACTATTTGGTTGGGTACTATTTTCATAGCTATGTGCAGCAGACAGACAGACGTATAAAAAGACAGACGAACAGATCAGATGACGTCTATAAGTGATATGTATTTATATAATTACAAACGCACCTAAAAATGCGTAGAAGATTTCAGAAATTTGAAGTGTTAAATGGATCACGTTGATATTCTAAAACATTTATGAACTGCATATTGTGATAATTTTTTTTACACACTCGATGATAATTTCTTTAGGGGGACTCTGCCTCCCCCAACCCTCTGTAGACTCATTAAATTTACATTCCTAATTTTCTGTTTATTGTGCAAATAATTAGAATAGATCTTAGAATTCATTTTACATTGAGATTTTTAAGGATAAGCAACCAAATCGGACAAAACTTTTATCTTATTTCATTCATAGGTAGAATTATTGCTCATTTTCTTCTATAACCAAATTCTTTTGTGTGTCTGTGTGAATGAATGTTAAGTTTTTATTGCGTCATGGTCTTAGTGATGTACATTAATTTCAGCATGTTTAAATATTATTAAATTACACATCAAACGGATCATAATGCAAGAAATTCTTCTGAGTGGCCTTGTAAATGAACAGAAAATGCTTTATGCTTCATTTTCAACACAGAATATGTCACAGTAAACCACAATAATATATATAAATTTCATAGCAATCAGACTATGTTTATGTGAGTTAGAAAAAATAGACATACAGACGGACAGAGAAATTGAATTCATAAGCATTTTTCAACTATATTAGAAAGTGTTAAAAACGTAATGTTATTAACATATTTAACAGAAAGCTATATTGCACATTAAAAATTAACTAATCTTTTATTTCCCTCTTTCAGACTTTTGTTTAATTTTTCGCAATTGGAATTATTTAAAGGATTTATTTTTTATTGCCTAGCAACAGACGAAAGAAAAAAAAATATATATTTCAAGCCCAATACGTAAAATGATAAAACAAAATGCTTTATATTATTGAAAAACATGCCTAAAATTCCACGGAAAATTATTCCCCTAATTAAAAAAATCTTACAAATATGTTCACAAAATTCTAAAAGGATAGGAATAATTTTCAAATCTTAGTTGAAACTTTAAACAACCATAATTTGACATTAAAAACACTTTAATCAAATGTGCCACTTTCATTCAAAGGATGGAAATTTGAAATTCATCTGAATTACCATAAAAAAGCATTAGTTATTGTTGCTATGCAACAAATTAAAAAAAGAGAAATAATGAAATTTGTACATTTTAAGTAAAAAAATTTCTAAAACAAAATGTTTTACATTATTGGAACACATGTATAAAAAATCACCAAAATTTACAGAAATAATTAAAAAAATCTGACAAAAGCATAGGTAAAATTTCAAACTAATAAGAATAGTTTAAAACTCACATAGGGAAATTTCAGTATCTATAATTTGTCATTTAAATCCATCAATCAAAGGAGCCATTTTCTTTCAACAAATGAAAAATTAAAGACTGTTTGATTTGCCATAAGAAAGCATTATGGTGCGAAATAAAATGTCCCGTATTTTCTGAACACATGAGCCAAGAAATTATACAGCTAAAGTCCGGATACCGTGTTTACTTAATTTTAAGGAAATCGACGGCAGTTATCGTGGAACAGACAGACAGAATTAAAAAAATCATGTCTTCAAAGTAAGTCTTCATTGACGTTTTGACAATAATTGATTTTTTTTTTTTTAAACTGCTAGCTTAAAATGTCTGAGTTTCTATTGCTAATTATTTTTTCTAATATTAAACATATCTTGAAAAATGAAAAAGAAACGAAATTAATTTATTTTTCTGAAAAAAAAAATAATTAAATTCAACAGGAAGTATTTAAAAACATACATTGGGAGAGATCTATTTTTATTTTTAACTGATACAGCAATATTTAAAAAAAAAAAAAAATGACTTTTGATTTTATGCAAAGAATTTGTTTTGGTCTGAAACTAGCTGTAATGTCAAGGATTGATCATTTAATTTTTTGACTGTAAAAAGTATTAAACAGTATGTACACTAACTGAAATGAAATGTTTGAGATTTTATGTATAGCTATTTCTTTTCTATTTCAGAATTGTTATTCAAATAACATTAAATCATCTTATGATTATGATAAACTGGTGCCAAAGGAAGTAATAGGAAGGCCGTCTCAAGAAAAGAAAGCAGAAGTGATGGCAAACTGTGAAGCCATTACTCCTTTTCCTAGTTATAGTAAATCTCCTGCTAAACAGACTGACTCTCAACCACCTCTAGAATATGAAGGATCCTATTTTGCAAGAAGAGTTCACAATTTAGAGGATGAGTCAAACATTCAAGATTCTGAGTCGGCAGAGAATAAAGTGCCAAATAAAGAAAGTGAGGACCCACCTCAAGAAACTGTAGCTTGTGGTGGCACAGACTATAGTGACTTACATGACTTTTATAAATCGTCTTCGGAATCTGGCAGGGGGACAATGCGTAGTAGTATGCACGGTTCCAAAAGTGTAGTTTCTCCTCACAGCAGTGGTGTTAGTGCCGCCAGTAACTTAGATACAAGTCTTGATTCTGACCATAGTGCTAGTGGTACTCTATGGGATCAAAACACAGAGGAAAAACTACTCACTGAAGGGGGTCCAGTCAGGCATATTTATGAGACACCAAATACTGCAATAAACTGCAGACAGCCAGCAGAAAAAGACAATGTAGAGGATGATGTCACAAGTGAAAGTCTTTCTGTGACACCTCCGTTACCACCTTTGTCCCCAGCACCTTCGCCACCTTTGAGTGCAGAAAATTCTCCCAAGTTGTCGTCCAGAGCTAAATACAAACTTTCTCTCAGGTAATTTTTATTTAAATTCTAGAAATACCTTAATACTTTAAGATATTCCAAATATTATTTTACTTTATTGAGACAAGAATATTTTTCCATTACTTCTCTTTTTTATGTATACAAAAAAATATACATTTGGTAAATAACATTAGATTGAGAAATATAAAAGAATATTTTAAGACTTCTAAGCATTAATAAGTTCACTGAAGGTACAAAATGTTATAAAATATTCTTTTTCCACCATAGGATGCTAACAAGAAATGAGCAATTATATCTGCTCTCATCATCAGGTGAAATTGGCAGTGAGTAGTTCTCCAGACATCAAGGTTAAAATAAAAGTATTAGATTTGTATGCAATCAAATTTGGGGTCTAAGGATGAAAGTAATAAAAAAATTTGTAGAGATTAAAAAGCCCAATCTCACCATATTACAATTCTTCAATACAATTATCTACAGAATGAAAATTAATTGGCATTTTTTAAAAGACTATTTATATAAATTCCCATAAAATTGTTAATAAATAACTCAAAAAAATTTATCTCTCTACCATCTAAAAAAATTTATTCAATACATTGAAATTCCCGTAGGTCTTTGTTTTCATATTAATTATTCTCCTATCAGTAATAAATAAATTTTGTTTTCTTTCAATTATTATTTTTATTCTCATTATTTTACTCTTTAAACTTTTCTGTTTCTGATTTATGTCAGAACACTCCGACCTTTATTTACATTCTAATAATAAAGTTAACACCTGTCATTTGCATATTTTCTACACTATATGGCCATTAACGCTTGCGATTTTAGACATTTTGTTAAATATCTAGAAAAATACATGAGGAATCATCTCGAAACTCTTAGTGTATAAATATAATAGTATAAGTAATACATCTCCGTGAAGATTTTTTACCGAAACTCCATAGGGGACCGTCAACAAATTAAAAAAGAATGAATATCTTTTGAATAACCCTGTCAAAACTAATGTAGCAAAAGCTCTCAAACTCTAGATTGTGATTGAATGCCTTATTGTAATACGCCTTGTTCATTTTTATGCAAATAGCATGCATACTCGCAGAGTAATTAAGGTTTTTATAAAAATGGTCCCAATTTTTTCCAAGTTTTTTCCTTATAATTTTCAGAGTTCTTAATATAAAATAATATTTTTTTCAGAAAATATGACAAATAACATTGCACACAGTACCCTGTAATCAGAATTAAAAAATAATGAAAATTGTATGCAAAATGAGTTGGTTTACTAAATAATTTTTTACTGAGCATGCGTCAAAAATATCAAAATTTCATTTGCATATTATGTTAGCTAAATGTATAGAGCAACTTTTGTGAAAGTCACAAAATCATAACTTGAAAATTCTGAAAATAATCGTCAATTGAATAAGTTGAAAATCCGTTATTCTCAAAATGAAGCAAAAACAAGAGGGGTTGTATCCATATATTCATTGATTAGTGTCTACTTTTGGATAAAATCCCTCATTTTTTTGCTTCATTTTGGAAATAACGGAATTTGTCCTTTTTCTATAGATGATTACTTTCAGAATTTTCAAGCTATGATTTTGAGACTTTTACAAAAGTTGCTCTATACATTTAACTAACATAATATGCAAATGAAATTTTGATATCTTTGACGCATGCACAGTAAAAAATTATTTAGTAAACCAACTCATTTTGTATACAATTTTCATTATTTTTTAATTCTGATTACAGGGTACTGTGTGCAATGTTGTTTGTCGTATTTTCTGAAAAAAGTATTATTTTATACTAGCTGACCCGCCCGGCGTTGCCCGGGTCCGTATTAGCAATATTAAACGAACTTGAAATTTGTATGATTTTATCAATAACTGGAAGCATGCAGAAATGCATTGTCTGAAATACGTCGCAGCTGACTTTGTGAAAAATCAGTTTTAAAAACAACAACTAATATTAAACTCTAAAAATACTTAAAATGAGCAATGAGAAACACGGGAGGGAACATGTATCCAACGATTGCGTTAGTTTCGTGTTAAAGTGTTGATATTTTCTTAGCAGACGATTTTTTGTGATAAATACATTATCTGTTTTATATTTCTTAATGATATTCCTCTGGACCGAGTTGGCGCATTGCCAAGATTTGCTTCCTCTGGACCGAGTTGGCGCATTGCCAAGATTTGCTTTCCCCTGTGCCTCAATTAATTATCCTCGGAATTCCTTTTATTTATAGAGATTAAGAACTCTGGATATTATAAGGGAAAAATTTGGGACCATTTTTATAAAAACTTTAATTACTCTGCGAGTTTGCATGCTATTTGCATAAAAATGAACACAGTGTATTACAATAAGGCAGTCAATCATAATCTAGAGTTTGAGCGCTTTTGCTACATTAGTTTTGACAGGGTTATTCAAAATATGTTCATTCTTTTTTAATTTGTTGACGGTCCCCTATGGAGTTTCGGTAAAAAATCTTCACGGAGATGTATGACGTATACTATTATATTTATACACTAAGAGTTTCGAGATGATTCCTCATGTATTTTTCTAGATATTTAGTAAAATGTCTAAAATCGCAAGTGTCCAATAATCAATGGCCATATAGTGTATATTTTTCTTATCAGTAGTTAATAATTTTCCAGTTTTGCTTTAATTATTTTTATCGTAGTCTTATCTCTTTTTTCCATTTTAAATAATAATTTGACAACATTTTCAGAAATTTGTATCTGGATCAGCCATCTCAAGGTTTTCTACTTCCTCTTCACCTCCTTTAGTTTCATCCAAAAAAGTAAACTTAACTGAGTTTGATATTGTATCTTATTCATATATGTTCTAAGCTTAAAATGTACTTATACTCAGGGATTTCTAGATTAGAACAACAATTATTTAAATCAATTATTTTAAGGTGATAAGGTTGTATCTGCATAATGACTAATATCTCACTGTACCATAAAATAAAAAGCAGTGATGAATTTAAGTGGTTCAAAAAGGGAAGTTTTCTTATCCGGGGGTCTGCAGCTCCTTTCTCCAAAATTAAGACTATATCATATTTCATTGCAAAAGTTTACTAAAATACAGTAAAATATACTAAGATGGAATTGCAAGGAATCCAGTATGTGTATGGGAAGGGGGGGTCAATTTTAGTAGAGCTGCCACAAGTGACTGTTTTTTAATTTTACCTTGCACCACTTTTTCAAAAAAGAAATCTTTGACATACAGGTTCACAACACTTATAATAGAAATATATTAGATTTTTTTTCTTTAAATATTGGTGCAAATAGAATAGAAAAATAGTTGCTTGTGGCAACCTTGTTTTAGACATAGAGTAGACTCCCTCAAATCTGCACAGCTTGGGACCAGAGGTTGTGCGAATTTTAGAATTTTGCGGATTTCTGGTCATTGTTTTGTTTACAAATTTTAAACAGTAATTTGAATGTAATTAATAATGAAATCAAAAGTACAATGAATGCTTACAATATATTAAAATATTAAAATAAGTAATAAACAAAAAATAATTAAAAATTAGATAATTTTTAAACTGATTAAACTACTAAAAACAAAGTTTAAGTTAATAATCAATAATGTACAATTAAATATTCATTCAAAAAAATTAATGTAGTTTAGACATAAAGAAAAAAGATGGTTAAAAACATCATGACTTTTGAAGCTGTACAAAAAAAATATTTCTCTGAAATGTTATTGAGGTATAGTTTCAGTAATTCCAGTAACATAAATTCACTATCGCAATTACAAAACACATTCCCTACCTGACATGTATTCCAGTTTTGGTCCAGCTCGACTATGAAAAGTATTTAAGCTTGATTCCGGCACGGCCCAAGCTTGTTGAAAAGATTAAGCCTGGGTACAGACACAATGTAACTGCGTCCAGTGAGGATTTCTATGCTGATATGTTATATTTCAGTATTGATGTAATCAAACACATTTATACTTATTCTCATGAAAATCGTATCCATTCTAAACATTTCATATCTTACTGGCTTAGTTTACAGTTTCATATTTGGCTAGTCAGCACACTTAATATTTTTTTCAGTTTAAATTTTGTCAGCATGGTTTTTATTATTGGCTCAAGCCAGTCAGTTAAAAAAAATCTCTTTATTCTGCCAACCCATTAAAAAAATTACCTTTATTCTGCCAGGCCTACCCAGCTTGTTTGAAAGTTTTTCTTCAGTTTGGCCAAATTCAGACCTATGGAGACCTCTATGTCCTGTCCTCTTTCTTGGTGAAATCAAAATCTCCAAGTGATAAAAGTTAGGATTCAGCAATCATTATAAATATTTTCCATTCTATATTGATGATTATGTAAAGTTGAAGCTCTTTTCTATAACTTATAAGTTTCCGTTTTTGTTCTTCTATTCCATCAGGTGAAAACACTCACGAGTTAATGCAAAATCTATGGAGAATATTTCAACATTTATTTATTTTTTTTTTTTTTTCATTGTACAGTTGAGATCGATCCCTATCGTTACCTTTTTTTTAATTTTTCAATTTTGGTTGCAGATATTTTTTAAAAAGTTACTTTCACTTTCAGTAAAGGTTTCAGTTGTAATTCCCAAAGAAAAGGTACTTCAATATCAGCTGTCATAAGTGTTGTTCACCCATTAAAACATTAAACTGTTAATTTTAGTAGGATAAATTTCCAATCGGTAAATATTATTAGTCTTATTGAACTC